>JAJJWW010010832.1:0-600000 GCA_023531295.1 Papaver armeniacum | reverse complement strand
CTAGCATAATTCTAACTGCAGATTTAAGAAAGAGAAATAATAGAATTTATGCTTCCAAAGCGTGGATTTTAGTGTTTTTAAGGACTACTCAAAAGACCTATAACGTTGAAATCATCAACTAATTAATGCGGATTTTTGGTTGTGTACCAAATTTCTAAAAACACATAAAGGATTGTTAAACCTTATGTAAGCAAATAAGGTGGCTGCCTGAATAAAATTTGAATCCTCAAAAGATTACAAATTCAATATGTTCTTCGACCACATTTCTTGTGTCAATACAATATGAGTCCGTCAAAGAATACCACGCCAAGTGCATTGTAAAGAAAACAATTAATGAATCAATCCTAGGGTATGAGCAAAAATGAAACCCTTAAATCGTTGTTACAATGAAAAATTTCTCGTATAACGCATTATGACTACACTAGCATGTAATTTATAGGCTTGGCATTTTTAAAGTGTTAAGTTTTGGATCCAAAAATCGCGTTAATTGAGAAATTAATCCAACTTAATTTGGATTGTATGCCAACCAATCACATATGTCGATATTTCTCTGCAAAGGGGTTCACAACCACCATCATTTATTTCAGTAGCTACTTTAAATGAATATTCGACAATAATGTAGCTTGCTATAAGCCAACACAATTCTCAAGTGTAAATTCAATCAATTACTGGTACCAGTGTCCGCGGACATTATAATCTCCTCATATTCAAGTGAGAAGATATTATAATTGAGAATGTGAATTCGGCACACTCAATTGGAGCACTACCTGTAGACCCTTATAGAACATTACTTATCTGCTAAATGTGACTGGATTTCCTCTTAAGAGGCAAAAACTTAAATAAAAGCAAAATGAGAAATTTCACGCCAATCATATAATGACATCCTATATCGATTTGATTGTGATGGTCTGATAGTGTATAGTCTCCCCCTGACTATGGCGAAAAATATTTTTCATCTCATATACGAAAACTTCAAGTTTCGTAAAGTATTATCCTATTAATTGGAGACATATACTTATAATAATTTTTGGATTTTAAGAAAACCACGTTGGACAATAGATACTGATTTCAAAAGCCATAAAAAAATGTCCAAAAAAAATTGTAATTCATCCAAATTAAAGATCAACCATGGATTTTATTGGTTACAAGCCAAATATGCAAATAAAATCTCCAATTTCGTGACCTCGAGGGACGAGATAATGGTTTAGATTGAAGTTATTGGACACTTTCTTTATCAAAAAATAAATCAATCAAGATTAATATAGTCACTACAAGGACTAATGATATTGGCTAACAAGCCGGGTGCGCACCCAAAATAATCTTAAGTATCCAACTATATTCCAAATTCAAGTGGAACAGTCCCAAAATTTGGAGATAATTACCATGAGGAAAATTGTAGTTATAAATACCATAATAACGATATCCTATTTCTAGGATCGATAGAGAAATCCAATTCCAATTGGTTTAAATGATTCTTATGAGAAAAATAAAGAAATCATCATCGTTATTCTTTGTAGAGAAAAATCTACTTTTTGGTTGATGAAAATTTCTCTCGAGGAATAGAAATCAAAAACCAAAATTGGCTAATTTAAGAATGCCAATTTTCCATCTCATTATAGAGAATTTATGAAGAAAATTAATCCTGATTGGTAAATGATATACCGAAATCGCATCGACGACTGGAAAATCCATGGTGTGGTAAAATAATGGTTTCTGTTACGAATAGAAACCAAATACGAATCACATGATCATTGTCCAATGGACAAAGATACCAATATTAATTGGCCGGAGGTTTTTCAACCATGCATATGATTTATTTCCGTAAAGGCGATCAAGTGTGAATCTACACCAAATTTTGGTGACTACAGTTTCATTAAAGGAATAGAAACTGTAAACATCTTTCGATGATTTTATTTATTTTTTCTTTCTCTATGAAAAAATTAGAGGAAAAAAAAACGGCCACACATAACTGTGGACCATGTCCTTTTAGGATTAAACAATGGATTTCATGTACACCCCAAAACTTTGGGTGTAGCCATATTTTGGTAGTCGGTGCAAGGAAAATATAGAATTCCATTATAGGAAAATAATTCATGATGCTCGCACCATATTGGCAAAAACGTAAACAAATATGCCAATCTATTATTTATGGTATCAACCGATCTCATTCATCACATCTTTCTGAGATAGATGGAGAGGAAAAAAGAAAAGAAAAATGCCGGTTGTTACTGGTATGTAACCAAATAAATCAATACCATTGGTCCATGACCATTCTATTGATGCAGTATAATAGGGAAAGCATCATCAATGTATACAATTAACTAATAACACTATACATTTGGATCTAAAAGAAAACAAAATTGAATAAATGATTAACGATTTGCTACAGGTTTATAACTAACCGATCAAATGGGTGGATTTCTTATAGCTCATGGATAGAACTCCAAAGTTAGATAAAACGTTCCGTACACAACCACTTAGATCACTGTGTTACCGCCTTTGGAGATCAAAAGTTCCGTCTAGTTTACACAAACCTATATTACATAAGTAAAACCATATTAAAATCCCTTTCTTTAAATTAAATAAAAAAATAAATAAATCAACCCAAAAGAAAAGATTAGATATGGATATGATTAGTCTTCTTCGCTTCCATTGATAGAGCAACGTGCATGATAACGTGTTGTAATATAGAAGACAAAGAACGAGAGACACAAAGTAGAGAGGAAGAAGGAGAGAGAAATCTTATTCATGTGCATGAAATACAAAGGTTTAAGACTCTATTTATAGAGTTTACATACTTGGTTCCCAAGTAATGGGGTTCCACTAAAGTGGGCATCTATATAATAAACTGCCGTTTATAACAGTGTCAACATTGTCTTGATTTTTTCTTGGTAAAAATTCCCTTATATACATATAAATTCCTAAATATAGGGAACTAAAAAAATTCATCTCAAACCCCAATCAATCTTAACTTTTTGTTTCTTAAGTGTCATATAAAAATTGGTTAACACTTATTTCACTAACATAAAAATGACTAGGATAGGAAGACATTGTCAAGGTGAATGTCTTCCAAAAATTAAGCCACGTCACTTAGGCTTGGCTTAATGGAAGCTGGTCAGTCTATGTGGATTTAGAAACAATTGATTTAAGAAGTTAGGGTTGGAGAAGGGTTTTAGAGAAAATTGATGTGTATCCTATGTGGATTTAGAAACTTATACTCACACACATTCCATTGGAGAAGCTCTTAGGCAGCAAAAGGTTGGATCCGTTTACAAAAAGTAAAAATGGAAGCTGGTCAGTCTCAAGTGAACGGACATTCTGAGATAGAATGAGAAAATCTGATTAATTCAATTTATATGAATACGGTACGATTAGAATTACAAAAATGAAACCATTCAGTTTGAACAACAAAGAGTGATTAATCAAGTCCGACAACGAGTTTTCCAATAAGTCTGACAAGGGGAGCTCTCAATTGTTGTTTGAACACCGAGTTACATTCACCCTCTTAAAGCTTATACGCGATGAATAGATCTTTTCAACCTTGTTATATTTGCTCAATAAAACATAATTTTTTTCCTGAAAGAAAAATGAGAGTGGCTAATTCCATGAAAGAAGTGTTTTTATGAGATACAACTAGCAATTCCTATATTATTGTCGTTACACAAATAGCTACCAGAGTCATCCGTAGCAAATGTCCCAATGGTATGCGACCCGCTTGATGTACGCTAACGCGAATAAGGAAAACACCAGTACTAGCGCCCAGGAACTTGGACTTAACAGTGTTTATTCATGTGTACAAACAACAAGCCTTCACCACCAACTAACAAAAAGGTAGTTGACTGAGCCAGTGCTTGATTAAGCAACGGGTGCATTGGTTGGATGGTTAATTCAGTCTCAACTACATTTTGATCCGAAGTCTTACAGTAGGCTAGCGTCTATAGTGGCTTAATACAGTTCGGTGTTCAAATCTAGACAAGGTCCCGAGATTTTTCTGTAATTGCAGTTTTCCTCGTTAAAAAAACTTCTGGTGTCTTGTGTTTTTGCGTTCGGTATTATATTGTTTATCTTTATAATAGGAATAACACAAGTAGTACGTAATCAACCTAGATAGTTTAAGTCCTTATTATCTGAGATAAAAACAAGACTTGTTTTTATTGAATTCATATCTTGAAAGATAGATTGCAAGTTTCGTACTTCTTAGAATTCAGATCCTCTTAGTTCGGATATTGATTTTTGAGATCGCCCAAGAGCTCTTCTACACAATCAGGTTCATCGACCTTTGGTCTATACATATTTCTTGTGGAATAGAAAGAAAAAAACTCTATATATAATCTTCTTCAAGGGTCTTTACTTTGGCCTACTTGTGATTATATTAGCTTTTGTCCACACAGGTTGTCGAACGAAAAAGTTAGTGGTGTACTTAGTACCCTCTCCTTTTCATATGGAATTACGAAATTTAGCTTATTTATGAACTTCGTGAGATCGACATTGCACTAATTGGCATTTCGTTATTGTTTAGTATGTTAAAATTTCAGATGAATTCAAACCTTAGAAATATGTTTAAAAGCAATTTCAGAAACATAGTTTAAGGAAGTAGACTTGTGAAACTTGTCCCGTAATTGAAATATGAATTCAAGACCTATACTAAGTATAGGACCGATAATCCCAAGTCAGGACCGAAAATGTTTATCTTGGTTTTAGAATTTCAATATATTTCTTATTTTAGAGTTTTTGCAAATATCGAGATGTATACAAGTTAATCTGGGCATGTTCGTAAGTGGTCAACATAGTGATTTGAACATGTGCTAAACTTTTTTTCTTTTTTCTTTTCAAGTATATTCCTTTGATACTCTAGGCAAGAGATCCTGAAACCGAATTTTCAATATCTTTTAGATATCGAAAACATATGCTTACCATATCCTAGAGGTTTGCATATCTCTAGTTAATATACTAGTAAAGTACATGAACGTATGCTAGCTAACATTAGTTTTCAACCATACATGAGAGACATCAGTTTAATAGTTGGTATATATTAAGGAATTTCGTATTTGATAATAACATGTCTTCCAATCAAGCCTTGGTCATAGCAATATAAATAATGGAGCTTGTACAAACTTATCCCTTGACATACATCTAAATTGATCTTGTAAGAAGACAACTTGTTAAAGTATTGCCTTGCCTTCGTTTACAGTCATATTTGGGATCAAAAACTTTTTGTAGTACCATTGGTAGGAAACTAAATCGTATTGTTATTTTAGTATTTCGATTAAGAACTAACGATATAGTTATTTTTGATAGATCAAACTTGTTTATTGTATTGTTATTTTAGTATTTCGATTAAGAACTAACGATATAGTTATTTTTGATAGATCAAACTTGTTTATTATATGTCATTTTTTTCTGATATTAGGCCACTCAAGTTTGTTTAAAGATTTGACTATTACAGATGTGACATTCTAAACCTTTTTCTCGGGTTTAATTGAACCATTAGACACCTAGAATGGCTAAACCTCCACTCAATTGCTCTTAACATTTTTGGTTGCCTCAAAAAATAAATTTTGTACCTTGATAGAGAAATCTGCCCTAGATCAACCTGGCTAAATTAAGGCCTATGCCACTTAATTGGGGCCTATGGATTTTTTGTTACAATCGGATTACACGAGCATTTTTATAAACCGATTCCTATTTTGCAGTGTTAGGAATCGTTTTTACATGTGTGTCGAGTAAACCGCTTATAGGCCCCAATTAATTGGCATATGCCCCAATTTGACCAGGTAGATCAAACCATTGGATGGCTTAATAGTTTTGTATGCATGCTTGACACACGTTTATTATAGGGGGCTTTAGGGGTATTTGAGTAATTCTTTTTCCTGGTTAAATTGGGGCCTATGCCAATTAATTTGGGCCTAAATTTGACCCCCAGAATCGGATTACATCAACACTTATAAACACCGATTGTTGATTATAATGCTACAATCGGGATTTACATGTGTGTCGAGTAAACCGATTGTCATATGCCCTAATTAATGGCCATAGGCCCCAATTTAGCCAGGTTCTTTTTAGTTGCTAAAAAGAAAAAGAACCAAAAGAAAATAGAAAAATCATCATTTTCCTCCTTTCTTCCATCTCCTCTCTCTCCAGAAAACTTAAAGAAAACTATCTGAAATTTGGTACAAGTGAGATCTGTAGAGACACGAATACGTTGAAATACTGATGTTGTTGAACGGAACAAGGGAATTTGTTCACCTGTTTTCAGTTTGAGATTTTGCTTGAGAAATGCAAATGCAGTTAGGTTATCATTTTATTCTCTTCTTGTTTCTAAGTAGAGAATGATCGGCGGTGATAAAAGTGGTCCTCGCCTATTTGGGTATTTTTAATCTTAAATAATCTTGGTAGTGACGAAGGGTTGGAGATTTGATTTATTAGTAGAGCTGCATGTCACTTGTTTGGTATTACTCCTAAAAGAAATGATCCGCTTGGAAGTGTTTCACCATCTTTTAATGCGTACTTCAATCTCTATCTGCGGTACTGGGTATGTTCAAACGTCTTCATCTTTTTTCTTCATAGATTTGCTTATAAGTGGACACTAATAATTTTTGTACAAGAAGTTTTGGTACAAACTGGTACCACGGGTTAAATGGAACTCTTATTTTTGTTTGAATCATTTAATTGCTTTTTGTACACTTGAGAATGGATTTGATGTAACCAATATTGATCTTATGTAGAATTACTAAGAAATACTGGATTGGTTTAATTAGATTTGTTTTGAATTGAGAGGATTGCTCAAAATTTTACTGTTTGGTATATTTGCCTAAAAAAATAGGCTTAAGATTCCAATTAGTTTTCAAGAAATATACTTGCTAAGTTCAAATATGGATGACATATCTAAATTATACTCCCTCCGTCCCTAATTAGATGAGCTACTTGGTTTTTAGTTTTGTCCACAAATAGATGAGCTATTTCACTAACCAAGAGGATATTTCTAAAACTATCCTTTTAATTGATTATTTTTTCTATAAGAAATATGTATAATTTGATAGTCATGTTTATATTCGTTGCGTAGGTGTTTTAAAATGTTTTTCAACGGTATAAAGTATATAAAAAACCGTGGTATAGTTTAAGAGATAAATCGTTTCTAAATTTTACTAATTATTGCTCATAAGGGTATAATTGTAAAAAATACTTAAATATACTCCACTTTCCTCCTTACCTTAAAATTTGTGCAAACTACAAGTAGCTCATCTAATTAGGGACGGAGGGAGTAGTACTTGTAGAGAAATGAGTATTGTATAGGCTAAATGCTATAGATTGAATATAAATACTTAGGGAGTGTTTTTTTAAGGTATAGATTGAATATAAATACTTAGGGAGTTTTTTTTTAAAAGAAATGAAATAATGGGTTGCCAGTGACTCGTCTGAATATAATATAGTCGATAAAATTTCTAGGATGGAAGGTGTTGGTTAACGAGACTTAATGGCTTTGATGTCAGATTGATAAGGGAAAAAATGCATGGTCTAATATTTCTGGCTAAATCGATTTTGTGGTTAGTTTCAATTAGAATCGTTGTCTCGCTTTTTGTTGAGCATATGGGCTATGCATTCTTAGTTACATATAGCCAGTGTAGAAATTATGTAAGCATCGTTGTGGAAAATCTATAGACTTTTATGTATGACTTGTGGAAATTTTGATTTTTACATACAGTAGAATGTGGTCTTGGATTTCCATTGTTCACATATCTTTCTTCTTGTAAGTAAAATAAAATATCCCAGCTATCAATTATGGGATGATCTTAATATATTTCAAGTGGTGCAGGTTCACATTTGAGATGAGGTCGTGTCCATGCCATGGACCAGTGAGATGGTGACGGCTGAGATGGTGCTCATAGTCAGAACTTTGGTTTAAGGTTACATACTACTTTCAAATGAATTAATGCTAAAAATTCTTAAAGGAGCTTACCGTGTTTAGTTAGCTAGCTTGGAAGTGGTGATGGTGTTTACTATAGTTACAAGTTCTGTTAGCTAGCTTGAAGTGGTGATGGGTTTATAAGTGTTGGTTTGATGTTGCATGGATAGACTCTAGTTTTAACTAAAGTTCATAACGGAAAATCCTTATTTGTTTCGTAACTATTATTTTCATTTCCATGACGTTTAAATTAACATTTTGACGTGCTAGTACTGATATGCCTTTTTCTATGTGGAAAGTCTTCTTGATCAGTTGTGTATACTACATGTTATTAAATAAGTATTAGAGTTAGTATATTTGGTTTGAACGTCTAATCAAGTTTTGGGATAAATGAAGTAGCACTCTTGTTGTGGTTGATGTTATCATCGATAACAAACAGCAGACACGAGTGGTTTCTGTGGGTGAATATTGTGACTGCCCGGCACCAAAGTGTATCGTTAGCATCATAGAGAGGGAATCCCAGTACTATTCATACTAGATTCAGTGGCAGCATTTTGTGACACTTAAGTCTCCAGTGATTAAACTTCTCTTTAGTAGGCATTTGTTAGTAATGTCAATAATCGTCCGGCGATTTTACATCGTTTCTGATGTGAATTTGATTGCTTTTAGTTTTGTATCATGGGAACGAATTAATAAAAGAAATGAATTCCTTAGTTGGAACTTGTTGTTTTTATGTCCCATTTGTATGATTACTCTGGGTGCATAATTGATGTCGGTTCTGTTACATTTAATTAGTGCATGAAAAATAGTATTTGAGGCTAGCTAGTTTCCAAATAGGGTTATGCTCTTTAAAAGCTTTGAGACTCTTTTCTTATAGTCCAGTAAATTAGTCGAGTTGAATCGTGGTACGAAGAGTGCAGACTCTCCTACATGTACTAGCATATTTGATTGTATTTTAACTCTCGTACATGTACTAGCATATTTGATTATATTTTAGCTTATAGAGCTAGGTTCCTGGTAAAAGTGAGATTGGCTCTTACAAATGATTAACTTTTCTGTTTAAATCCCTAAATGTCTGTATAGCCTCAAAATCACTGTTTTCTAACCTAAGTTTAAGAACTAATTTTCACTTAAACTATGTGGAGTACTCGGTATGTATGCTTGAACCACAATATTACTTTTAAATTCAGATTTTGTTTTTCTACTTTGGAAGTCTCGCTTAGCTGCTCCAATCTTAGTGTGGACTTGTATGGTATGTTTTAGGCCCTCTGGCTGGGTAATATTTTAGTTAAGTACTTACAGGGGTATTCCAATAAATGTGAAACTGTTGGTAATCTGCCAAATGAGAGATAGTTGCTGCTACAACTGGCAGTTCATACTATCTAGAAGAGATAATTGCTACGGTTAACAGTAGTTCATATTATCTAAACAATAAGTAGATGACGAACTACGGTCGTGCTTGATCCCTTCGAGCAACGGAGAGGGTACGTAGGCAGCCGCTATGTGGTTCAACACAAATCCACAAGGTTGTTCATATCATCTATAAAGGGTTGGTTGCTGCTTCGCAGTTCACACCACCTATTCAGAGATGATTGCAACTTTGGCGTAATATATCGTTGGTAAGAGGTAGTTGCAGTATTAGCTGTTCATACTACCTAGTGAGAGATGATTGTTACCATCTCTCATATTAGGCAAATGGCCGTGTAAATTATTAGAGTTGGCAACTGGCCATCTCTCATTTTTGGCAATTGGCCATATAAATTGTTGGAATCGGCAACTGGCCGTTTCTTATTTTTCGGCAACTGGCCATCTGTTAGTTTGGGCAATTGACCGTCTGTCATTTTGGGCAATTGGCCCTTCGTTATTTTCGGCAATTGGCCGTTCATTATTTTCGGCAATTGGCCGTCTGTCATTTTCGGCAATCGGCCGTCTGTCATTTTCGGCAAATGGCCGCCTGTTATCATTGGCAACTGGCCGTCTCTGATTTTAGCAACTGGCTATATTTTGTTTTTCGGCAATTGGCCGTCTTTTATCTTGGCAACTGGCCGACTCTTATTTTTGAAAATTGGAGCCGACCTTGTGGAATTCTAAGAGTATTATGGTATGGGACATATGCTCATATAATTCTAACCTTGAGACTAATGAATTTTCTACCGTGTGCAGGATTATGAATGAACAAAATTTTTACTTGAGTGGCGTGTCAGAGAGTCGAAGCTTGCCAAGCGGGTCGTAACCCAACCAGTTAGGAGCGAAAATTCTCTGGTCCGTCACAACAGATCTACCGACTCAAGATCTGTAGATAGAACTGTCGATCAATCAACGTTAACAGACTCCGTTCTGTGCGTGTTGATCAATAGTAGAGTCAAGTTATTTGTGTAGCGGTTACTTTGAAGATTAAAGATCGAAAACTTTAGACTTTTCTTTTATGGTTTCTGATCTTTGTGTTACTTCTTGCATACTTGATTATCTGGAATCCAAACAAGAAGTTTATCTTGGTAGATATAAGACTTGTGTAAAGATCGAACAAACTGTCTAGCTGCTTTTTCTTATTAAGTTGCTTGGATAGAGCTTGTTCACTAAGATTAATTATTTAGCTAATCTTTATCTTGGTTTGATCTTAGACCAAAGGAGTATATATATTATTTAAACGGAATATACTATATTTTACTTTATCTCTGATCTAAAGTTTGATTTGGGAGATAAATGAGTTGGTTAATGATTTATACCTTTGTTGTTTTGGGGTACGATCTAAAGGAGTTGAGAGTGGAAGTCTTCACATTAGTTGAAGCGGCTCGAAATAGTCGACTCTGCCTTGGGATTCATGTGCATAGACCAGATTGGTTGTAGACGCATGGTGAAAAGACGAGGGTACCCAAATATACCTCAATCTAAAACTTTTCCACCTATAAGTCCTTTCTGCGAAAGTGATTGTCTATGGACTGAGTCGAGATAATACAACTAATCGGTTCACACTTCGTGTGATCGTCTATGGATACGAGATCGAGACAATACGACAACAAGATAACTTGTGTGATTGACTATGGATACAAGATCGAGACAATACAACAACAAAGTATGATTACTTAATAATAGGTTCGGACTTAACCAAACACAATAGGATTGCTATCAAGTAAATAGGAATTAACGTTTGTATAATTTACTTAAAATTATAATAAGAACAATTATAATTGCAGAAAATAAAAGTAAATGACACAACAAGATTTTGTTAACGAGGAAACCGTATATGCAGAAAAACCCCGGGACCTTGTCCAGAATTGAATACTCTCAGGATTAAGCCGCTATACAAAATCTAAACCAACTTCGTATAGTTGAGACCAAGCAACTAAATCTATAGTTCACCTAGTTCCGTCTGTATCCCTGCGCCTCCAACTTGTAATAAGTCACGCACTTGAAACAATTCCTTTGGTTCGTATTCCAAACAGTAAAGGAACAAAAAATCTGTTCGGTAACAACTCTTTTTCAAACAACGTGATATGAGTTTGACAAAAGGCTCTTCTGTTTATCACAATAAACTCCTTTGTAGGATTCTTAGATCAATCTATCAACAACTACCAAAGTAATTTTTTAGACTATGCAGACAATACGTTGAATCACAAAGAATTGTATTGATGCCGATCTACTCAACTAATCAATCAAGGTTATCACAAAGATAAACCGATTATAGTTGGATCCCCAGCCGATCAAGTTTTGTGCACACCAAAGATTATGAACTCAAATCAGAAATCTTTTTTGTCTTCAAATTTTCTTAGATCTTTAATAAACACCTGCACACAATCAACTTGAATCTCTTGTGATCAATCACACACAGAACTAAGTCTGTTAACAATGGATTGTCAGAAGACGTCTTTAGATCTACAAACAGTCTAAAAATCCCCGTCGAAACTTCGATCTAGTTTGAGTAAATCTTATATCAGAAGAGAAGATTCTCAAGCATAAACAAACTAGGTGCAATGAAAGTTCAACAACCGTTAGTCAATCAAATCAATCGAAAACTAATAATAGACTGCAATTATCTAGTTTCCCACCAACGGTATCGTAGAGCTTCCCAATCCCAAAAAAGTCTTTAAAACGAGCGGTCGTAAGAGATTTCTCCTAATTGGGGTAATTTCTTCTCCGAATAGACGGCTCCACCAGTAACAACACAACAAGGTAGTTTTGCCGGCTCTGAGGATTAGTTTGCTCAAAATGCAAACTTCAATATTTATAGACCAAGGAAGTTTGGACACCAAGGAATTTCCAAAACCAAAAATATTCTCAAGATATGCAATATATTTCCAAATTCGGTTTTCATAATTCCTGGAAATGCTCTATCCAAATATTGACCGAAATCTCAGTAGAAAATCTCCATTTAGTAAATACAATTACCAATTTTTATTTTCTAAAGATATGCATTTAATTGATGGAAATTAAAAGCATATAAAACTAAAAACCTTAATTAAAAGATTCTCAATTTATTTCGATCCCGGATTCTCCATTAGCTATTAAGGGATATCTTTGAACAATAAAAGATAAGAGTTACTGTACATGTTCAAAGTATGTCGACATCTTTATTTTGTAAAACCTCTTTCATATTTACAATCTTGGAACCGATTTGCCACACTTCCAAACAAGTTTAGAATTGGTTCATCTGACTTCCAAGAACTATGTGATTGATTATCCTATCAAATCACCATTAATGGGTTTCATGGTTCTACCAAAACAAGTTTCGGTTCTACCTCCATGTGGGTACCAGGATCGGTCACACTAGCTTTCAAAAAATTGGTTGACTAGGTACTAGGATCGGTTACCACATATTTATGGTATTTAACTTGTATTCGGTTGCACAAGTCATAGGATCGGTTACCAATTACTAAGACTTGTTGTACCTCTTACAAGGATTGATTCCACACACTTGTGATCGGTTGCACCTCTTACTAGGATCGGTTCCCCAATGTCTAGAGTTGGTCATACCAATTACAATATATTGATCATACCATCTCAGGTGATTACTTAAGATCGGTTTCACTAATAAAAGTCATACCAATACAAAAGTCATGCCTTGTGAATAGTTTTACCAAGATACATAAACAAGTTATGAGTGGTTATATTAAACACACATATTGGTAATTCAAATATTTGCAATGAATAACAATACCAATAAGCCTAGCGATTTCCCTTTCGATTCATAAACCAGGTTTATGAATTGTACTTCCTTTAAACAAATGTAAAACATTGTTTCCTAGGACGAAATATTCACCCATACCCATACACATAATCACAATAACATTCATACGATTATGTCGATGTCTTATATACGAAGTTCAAAAGATAGACGTTATACTTCGTATTGTAATTCCTTAATACTATGTCTAACTAGAGTATAATCATTCACAGCTTCGCAATTATGTTTTCAATATGCACGACTTGAAAGATACGTTAGGAATGAAAGAGTTCAAGTCAAATATTACTAACCTCAAGAGGAAGGATGATGTCGTCGATGTAGCTCTTTACTTCAAGTCTTCACGTAATACTTGTAAGTCTCATATCCTAATAACTTTCTAGTAAACCTATACGAAGTTGACTCTAGTAAATAATCAAGTGTCTCTTTAAATGAGTTTTGGTTATGTAGGATCAGAATATCGCGACATCAATACTTCGCGAGATCAATAAATAATGACATTGCGAGGGCGTCGCAGAAGAATAACATTAATGACGCAATGAATGACGACAGCCAAAACATGAGAAAAGTGTGAAGATCTAGCGAAGTTTAGGAGAGTTGCGATATTGTATACTTGTACACTTGCGATATTTCGCAAGTCATTCCCGAAAAATAAAGGGACACTTAGTTTTGTCATCCACTGTGTACTACCCTATATAAAGAGTTGAGAGAGTCTATTGTAAGGGGAGGATTCTTTTGAGAGTGTTAGACAAGTCCTTAGGAGAGAGAAAGTTGGAGGTGATTGTAATTTATTTAACTCATTTCTATTTTATCTTGTGAATCTTCAAGGAAATAATCAATAAAATCACTGTTATTCATCTAGAAAATATCTTAGTTGTGTGGAATATTGTGAGGGGTGTAGTGTAGGATTTCCTGCAACTACATATTGGCGCTAGAAACAGGGAGTGATTGAAGATAAGAGATTAGATATTGTCACTAAAACGGTAAAAATCAAGAGTATGATGGATAAATTGAAGAAAATTAGAATCAGAGAGGGTAATGAAGAATTGGAATGTAATATGATTTCAAAATCAATGGTTAATGAATTTCATGAAAGTATCAAAGGGAGAATACATAAAAGAGATTTTGAAGGAAAGAAAATTATAACAGCAGAGAAGGTGTTACCCTTGAAAGAATGGGAAAAACAGAGAATTATATTCACATCAACGGAGATGCCAGTAGAGAATATAAATCACACATCTCCACTAGTGATTACGATAAGTGCCAGCAAAGAAGAAGGAAAATTAACAAAAACAATGGAAGAATGGGCAATAAGTAGAACTTTAGTGGATACACGGAGTTCAGTGAATATAATGTTTTATCATGCATATAAAAAATTGGGGTACAAAGATGAAGAAATGACTTCCGCAACATGTCATATCTATGGTTTCGGCAAATCAATAACAAAACCAAAAGGGGAAATAAAAATACGAATTTTGTTGGGAGAAATTGAAACAAATGTGACGTTATGCGTAGTAGATATGGAATCACCATATAACATGCTGTTGGGAAGGCCATGGATACACACAATAAAAGCTGTAGCATCAACATTTCATCAATGTGTCAGATTTCCTATGCCGAGTGGAATTGGCGAAATCAGAGGAGATACCGATAAAGGAAGAATGTATCATCAAATCGAAGTAAAACATTATGAAAAACAGGTGAAGAGGCGAAAAGATCGCAAGAAGATGGCAAAAGCAGCAAAAAAGGAAGAAGAATTTAGAACATACATGATAAGAGCGGAAGAAGGAAAAGGAATATGTGGAGAAGAGAGTGATCTCGCAAAGGAAATAAGAGGACCAACGCCCATGGGAGAACCGAAGGCTAGCTACATTGCGGCAGAACCAACAAAGGAAGTGAATATTGGAACTGAAGAAGAACCCAAGATGTTAAAAATTGGGACTAAAATGGAGGCAGATGAAGAAAAAAAGACCGTTGATTTGTTGCGAGATTATAAAGATATTTTCGCATGGGATATGGATGAGATGCCTGAATAGATCCATCTCGTAGCATGTCATAAATTAGAGATTGATAAAAATGCCAAACCATTCAAACAAAGAATTAGAAAAATCGCAACAACATATCATCCTCAAATAGAAGAAGAGTTGCGAAGATGCTTGATGCGGCATTATTAGACAAGCAAAATACCCCGAATGGATAGCGAATATGGTCGTAGTTCCAAAGAAGAAAAAAGGAATAAGAATTTGCATAGATTTCACCGATCTAAACAAAGCTTGTCCAAAAGATAGTTTTCCCTTGCCGGATATTCCGAGATGGTTGAATCAAGAAGATAGAAAATGAAAGGATATCCTCCCTTGATGGATATAAGGGATACAATCAAATTCCTCTCGCTGAAGAAGACCAAGAACATACCGCCTTTTTTCGCTCCAAGAGGATTATACTGTTACACAAAAATGCCATTCGGTCTGCGAAATGCCGGTGCAACGTATCAAAGGATGGTGGAGAAAGTGTTCGAACAATGGATACATAAAACACTAGAGGTATACGTGGATGACATGTTAATAAAAAGCAAAGAAGCAAAAGATCATGTGCGAGATTTGAAGGAAATTTTCGAACAAATGAGACATTTCAACATCAAAGTAAATCCAGAAAAATGTACTTTTGGAGTGGCATCTGGAAAATTTTTAGGATACATTGTGTCAAAAGAAGGAATACAAGTTGATCCGGAGAAGGTACAAGCAATTCGAGACATGCCAACGCCAGCAACAATAAAATATGTGCAAAACTTAAATGGACTATTAGCTTCGCTAGGAAGATTCATCTCGAGATCATCTGATAAGTGCAAACATTTTTTCAACATACTTAAAAAGGGAACAAAATTTAGGTGGACGGATGAATGTGAAAAGGCATTGCAAGGAATAAAAGAACATCTAATGGATATATCAATATTACAAAAAGCAGAAGAAGGGGAGGAATTACTAATTTACCTCGCGACAACCTCGCATGCACTAAGCGCAGTATTATTGCGAATGGACGCAGGCGTGGAAAAACCAATCTATTACATCAGCAAAACATTCAATGCTGCAGAGAAAAACTATTCAAAAATTGAAAAATTAATTTTAGCATTGGTTTACGCAACGTTTAAACTTCGCATCTATTTCGAAGCACACACGGTAAAGGTAATGACAAAAGTACCAATTGAGTCAGTAATGAAAAATTCAAAAAAGTCAGGAAGGGTTGAAAGATGGAATGCTCAAGTAAGTCATTGCAAACTCAAATATGAAGTGTTATCCTCACCAAAATCGCAAATTGTAGCAGACTTTTTAGCAGAATTTCCATTGGAAGAAGATGAGGCAGTGGAAGAAATGATGGATATAGAAGAACATGGAAATCCAAGGGATTTATTAACAGAGCCAAATAGATGGGAAATATTGGTAGATGGATCGTCAAATGGAGAAGGTAACGGAATTGGGATCATTATAATTTCGCCAGAAGGCAATAAAATGACTTTCTCTTTCAGATTGGAGTTTGCATCTACTAACAATGAAACAGAGTAGGAAGCTATAATACATGCTTTACGATTTGCAATATAAATGAAGTTGGAGAATGTAAGAATTACCAGTGATTCTCAGTTAGCTATTCGCCAGATAAAAGAAGAGTATACTACAAATGAAGCATCCTTGAAAAAGTACAAAAAACTTGTTGAAGAGTTGTCAGCGAAGATACCAAAAATAAAGTGGAGACACATATCAAGAAAAGACAATAGACTCGCAGATGCTTTTGCTTTTATATCAACTATGATGACAGATCCATCTGCGAGATGCATAAAAATACAGACACTTCAATCACCATCAATCAACAAAGAGGAAGAAGAAGAAGCAGAAGTAATGCTCATAGAAGATGAAACACAAAGATCCCATTGCGAGGATTGGAGGACAGAACTTCATGCTTATCTAATGAAAGGATAAACACCATGAAATAGATTAGAGATGCATAAATTAAAAAGCCGTGCAACAAATTATGAATTAAGAGACGGGGTATTGTACCGAAGATCCTTTAATGGGCCCTCGCTCAGATGTTTAACACGAAAGGAAGGAGAAGCAGTGTTAAAAATGCTACACAGTGGGGATGCTTTGGCAATCATAGTGGCGGAAGATCTTTAGCACATAAGGCGAAAATGCAAGGCTATTATTGGCCATGTATGCATGAAGATGCGAAACAAATATCAAGACGTTGCGAAGATTGTCAAAGACACGGAAAGAAAATACATGCACCAGGTGCACCGTTGACCTCTTCAACAAGTGTATGGCCTTTTGGAAAGTGGGGATTAGACATTGTAGGACCATTTTTACCAGTACAATGGCAAAAAGGAGATATTTGATTGTCGCAACAGATTATTTCACAAAGTGGGCAGAAGTAAAAGCGGTACAACACATTCGCGATAAAGATATTTTTACTTTCATATTCGAAAACATAATATGCAGATTTGGAATTCCAAAGACACGAGTTGGTATCCGACAATGGGAAACAGGTTTGAGGGACAAAATATAGAATTACTGCTTAATGCATTTCAAATAAAATGTGGGAAATCAACTCCTTTATACCCGCAAGCCAATGGACAGGCATAAGCAACAAATAAAACAATCGCTGATATATTGAAGAAAAAATTAGAAGGGCATAATAAGGCATGGTGTGAGCAAGTGCATAATGCAGTATGGGCTTATAATACAACAAGGCGAGAAGCTACGGGGATGTCACCGTTTTGTCTAACCTATGGTGTTGAAGCTGTACTTCCGACAGAAGTTATTATTCCAACAACAAAGAGAGAAGCTTGGGAGAAAAATCTTAGTGCGGGTAACATTTTGGTTAAATTAGATGAATTAGAAGAAAAAGAGAAAGAGCACTACAACATATGGAGAATTATCAAAGATTGGCCCAGAGAATATAACAAGCGTGTCAAAACACGCGAGTTTCAACCAGGTGATATGGTATTGCGAGAAACACCAATATATCAGCGAGAAAGTGGTGGCAAGTTGGCGAAAAAGTGGGATGGACCTTATATCATCAAGGAGATAGTTGGAACATGGGCATATAGATTAATGGATCCAGAAAGGCAAAGATGTGGGCCGATATTGGGTAGACCATGGAATAGATTATATCTCAAGAAATATTACCCATAGAGGATGGAAAGGAAAGAATAAATTCTGAAATGTTAAATGAATGAAATGAAATGAAATGTTCTATGACAAAGAGTTATTGCGAAATTAAGAAAGAATGTGCGAATATCTCGCAAATGAATTAACAAGAGATAACCAAAAATGAATAATTGAACGAATTGACAAAAATGAATGAGTGAGTGAATGGGACGAACCTTTATGACGTACACCCTAGTTCGCGAATGATATTTCGTAAGAGGCAAATGTAAGACCTAAAGTGCGTCATATAAGGGGGTATCTCTTGACATGGCTCAGGGAAAAGGTTACACTGCCCATGGAACCTGAGTCATGAAAATTTGGGGCCCATGAAAGCCTATCCGGGGGAGATACCTTGGATTTCCAACTATATATATAAGGTTATACCCCGTTGGACGACCGAGGGTCTCTTCCAAGGAGTCGATGTATGACCAAGGCGCCGAGGTACACGGTTGAGCCAAGAGTGCACGGGGCATTTGAAGTGTCTCGGCCATTCTTGGCAAGTCTTGTCACATGCTTTGCACTCGGCCCGAAGAAAACTCCACTTAGGGTGCAGTCTCGTAACCATAAACCCTATAGGTATAAGATATAAGAGGCTGCGAAAACAACTAGTTGTTGTTAAGACCGGATGGGAGGAGCTAGTCTTGTATGGCCGATGTACGCCTCCTTGAAGGGGCAACCAGGGAGATGATAAGGGCGGCACCCTCCATTAGGGAGCCGATAAGTGTCAAAAGACGCAAATGTCATGAGGCTCTATTTTCGCAAGGAAATTTAGGCTTGTCATATTTTTGCAACGATCCTGAAGAGGCAATAATACTAACGCGAGGGTAAGACGATGTCAATGGGTCCTTACATGAAAGTGTAAAGACGTCCTGCGATTTCGTCGCAAGACGGCAATGTCATGGGGCTTTATGTTCGCAAGAACATTTAGGCCTGTCATATTGTCGCAAATGAAATATCTATGCAGAGGCAAAAATACTAAAGAAATGATAAGACAAGATCAATGGGTCATTACATGAAAGTGTAAGGACGTCCTGCGATTTTGTCGCAAGACGTCAATGTCATGGGACTTTATGTTCGCAAGAATATTTAGTCATGTCATATTGATGCAAAATGAGGGGTGGCAAAATAAGACCTTTAACTAGGAAGGCAAAATAAGACCACACAAAAACAATGATAAGGCAAGATCAATGGGTCAATACATGAAAATGTAAAGACGTCATGCGATCTTGTCGCAACAGTGAATTTCAACATAAATGAAGATAATGGAATAACAATTATTAAATACCAAAAATTCTACTTGTTGAAAGAAAGAAGAGTAACGCAGACGAGTACATACATCAAAAAAGATGATTGAAGTACATAAAGAAGCAACAGTACGAGAAGAAAAATTACAAGAGAAAATCATTTCTCAAATAGTAGCTTTTTCACCAGAAGGAGATGCTGGGTTTTCTTCAGCAACTTTATCTATATTTTCGCTAACTAATATATTTCCAGCAGATCCTTCTTCACCTACATCTTCATTTGCGACATCATCATTGACAGTTTTATTGGGAGAGACAGTTTCTTCATTTTCGAGTTCTTCGCCACTGTTATAATCATAATCGCTGTTAGGAGGATTAGGAACTTCATCATCACTTACTTCCAGAGGTTTAACAGACACAGGATCAAGAGATTTAGATAGTAAAACATTATTCACAAGAACTTCGGCTCTAAGATGAAATTGACGAAGGAGTGCTTTCTGCTGATTTTTACTCTCTATATCTTTACAGTCACGCATATAGTCGAATTTTCTTCCTGCCCTATCGCGAGAACGCACAAGAGAAGCAGCGAGTATTCCATTCTCTTTTCGAATTTTTGAGTAGTCAGATTTCAAAGCAGTAAGGGAGGAGTGAAGTTTTTTCTCAGACTCTGCAAAACAAAAAGTAAAAGGAATTATACAAACAAAAAAATATGAAGGCTTGATAAAGAAAGAATAGATGTGGCAGTCAACTTCTATGACTACCTTCCTTCTGCGAGGTAAGATGTTGGATTAGAGCCGAACAACTATTCTCCAAATGATCCATGGCATTGTCAAAATTATCTCCAATTAAACCTTTCAGACGTGATCGCCAACTTTTTTCGTTGGAAACAAGTAAGGCATTTTCTTTTGTAAGGGAAGAGTTGGACTTTTCTAGTTTGGAACATTGATCCTCGAATTTGTTTGCTTTTACACTTAAGTTTATTCTACCCTGAATCAGTTTATCCTTCTCGCGAGAACTTCTTCAAGTTGATTTCTCAAATGAGCAAAGAGATTGTTCTTGCTCTTTACATAATTTTTGACAAACATCATATTGTTGCGAGTAAATCGCCACCTTGTTTAACAGAGTTCGCTTCTCTTGAGAAAGAGTTCCATTCTCATCTGATAAAGTTTCCAACTTCAAATTAGCTTTAGTCAAAGAGTAAGAGAGGCGAGATAAGTCATTACTTAATGCGTCTTGTTTCTGAGCTAAATCAACATTTTCTTTAGAAAGATTATCTATTTGATCAACAGAATATGTATGAAGATTATCTAATTGGTTATATTGCTCCATCCAAGCATCTCTATCAACTCGAACTTCTTCAACAGTAGATTCCAACTGATATATCTCCATTTTTCGTTTCTGGTTTAAAGCTTGAAGGACGAACAAGGTTTAAAAAAAAAAAAAAAAAAGGACAATACAGAGGCAAGAGTATACCTTTTAATTCTTCATTCTTCTTGCGAAGATTATCACGATCTAGCGAAATATTTTGAAGTTTTTGATTCTCAAGATGGAGAATATTACATTTTGCAGTCATAGCTTGGAGATCATTCTTCAAAGTGTTAATTTCTTGTTCCAAGGATGTTTGCGAAATTCTATCATGGCCAAGGTGTTTGCTCAAAATCTCGCAAATATCGATTTGATAGGGTCGACAAAGTCTTCTTAGCATCGTTCACAATATCCGATAGGACTTTGAAGGCCACATCTATTCCTTCTAAATTTTCTTTAGTAAGAGGGATTTGCTCAGAAAAGGAAGTAACGGTGATAGAAGAAGGAAGAGATGAGTCATCTTTTGTTAAAGGAATATCACGAGAAGAAGAAATCTCATGAAGGTTAATGACTGGAGGAATAGTAGAGGCATTAACAATGGAAGAAGAAGTAGGCTCATTCGCAATGGGACTGTTATGAGGGAGTTGATCTATGAGAAATTCAGGCATAGAAGTATTATCTTTGGAAGAAATAGTAGGGATATCTTGCGAAGATTTCGCAGTAGGATATGTAAGTTTGAATGTAGGAAAAGTAACAGAAGGCGCAACAGGTTTAGAATAGCGAGGCTTCTTGGGGGACCTATCAACATTTTTGTCATCCTGCGAATTACAAGATAAATAAGAAACAGAGGCAACAATATTGTTATTAAAAGAATAAATGTTTCTTAAATACCTTGTTACTCGCAGGCTTTCTTTTAGAAGCACTGGATTTCGGTTGCGAACCTAGGGAGATATTAGGGTTCACAACGGTGAACTTGGTGCTAGGTTTGTTCTTGCTAAAACAAAAATGGCAGAGGAGTCATTAAAAGAAGAACAATATCAGAATAAAACAATTTCAATAAGAGAGATCAATCACAAAATGATCAAATTCAGCAAAATTAACAAACCTTGATGCCATAGAAACAGTAGTAGAAAAATAGTAGCAGGAAAACGATGAAGAATATGATGAAGAAAAGCAGCAGAAAAAAGTTGCAGACGATGAAGAAGATGATGAAGAAAAGCAGCAGAAAAAAGTTGCAAACGATGAAGAAGACGAAGTAAAAGAAAAGAAATGTTTTCACAAGGAATCCTCCTTTAAATAGACGAGAAAGTAGTAACCGGATAACATTAAATGTGTCGGTAAAAAGGGAAATTTTAGATACGTGTAAACAGTCATCCCTAAATTCATGGAATCTTGTCGGCATAAAATTGATAGAAAACAAACGATGGCGGCATTTCAAAATATTGGTTCTCATGACATTCTCTCATTCGCAGAGAAGACATGAGAAGAGGCAAGATGTAGGATCAGAATATCGCGACATCAATATTTCGCGAGATCAATAAATAATGACATTGCGAGGGCGTCGCAGAAGAATAACATTAATGACGCAATGAATGACGACAACCAAAACATGAGAAAAGTGTGAAGATCTAGCGAAGTTTAGGAGAGTTGCGATATTGTATACTTGTACACTTGCGATATTTCGCAAGTCATTCCCGAAAATAAAGGACAGCTTAGCTGTCATCCACTGTGTACTACCCTATATAAAGAGTTGAGCGAGTCTATTGTAAGGGGAGGATTCTTTTGAGAGTGTTGGACAAGTCATTAGGAGAGAGAAAGTTGGAGGTGATTGTAATTTCTTTAACTCATTTCTATTTTATCTTGTGAATCTTCAAGGAAATAATCAATAAAATCACTGTTATTCATCTAGAAAATGTCTTAGTTGTGTGGAATATTGTGAGGGGTGTAGTGTAGGATTTCCTGCAACTACAGGTTCACTAAATTATGACAACCAAACTTGACATACCAACGCTTGGTGGGTTCAACCGAGCTATGCTCTAACAATCTCCCCCTTTGTCAATTTTAGTGACGAAACTCTTACATCATATGGATAAACAAATTACAAGAATTCATTATACATACGCTTGATTCTCAAATTCAACAACACAATAACATGTATACATTCAATCCACAAATGCCGTTGTTGACATTATAATAACAAAGCTAATACTCCCCCTAAAGGTAATATAAGTAGATTTTCAATCTGCACGTCTTTGTTATTCCCTTTGTAGTCCATGTAACTACAAGTATAAATATGATATGTTACTACCCCTTAGTCTATGTTTTACTCTTTCGTTAGATATTACATTTAAGCACCATTGTCCTTTCCTTAGTGATACCAAATCACTTGTTTACTCCATATATTTCTCCCCCTTTTTGTCACAAAATGACAAAGGTATGAGCAAATAAAAGACAAACCGAAAGGATCTTACAAATCTCAAAAGACTTGCAACCTATAAGAGTTAAGCACGAGGGTTCCACACACCATTTTTGGTAACCAATATCAAAACCGAAACTACAAAGTAATTTTGTTTTGATATGTTACCAATGAAACAATTGCCCGAAGCAATTTTCCCTAATAGTTTAGCAAATTAAGAATCGACTAAGCACCTTAGTTCTTTTGCTAAACCGATTGTACAAATACAATCGCTTGTTTGATAAGACCAAAATAAAGATCAGAATTAACTTTATTTTTCTCATCAGGTTCTAATTATTCAAATAATAACTTAGACCTTTCACTTTTAAACAAGAGAAGTACTAGGTTAGTTAACTGGCGTTTCTTGATAAGGCATTCGATTAGACTTGAATAACCGAAACCTCCACTTTGATAAGTCTAACTAAGATCAAAATTAACTTAGTTTCTCTTATCCTATATCGAATTGGACTAAATGATAAGCACGTATGTGCTATATTTTATACCCATATTTATATCGGTTAGGACTCAATATTTTGGCTAACAACACTATTTTAGTGCTTTTGTAGAAAGTACATGTGATTCGATCGTTCGGAAAATAAACCTCCGAATTGCAGCTTAAATGGCGTTTGCGGCGAAAATCACCAAAATGGCTTACATATGGAGCTCGCTTCCGAATTAATGTGTCACGGACACCTGCTTGATTACCTGATTCCCAGGCCAAAAAATGCAGTACGTGTACCACACCTCCACCTAGCCATCACGTTCAGTGATACCATAATGAAAGTTAGTGTCTTTTAGCATTTGTTGTCACATGGAGTGCACCTAAAACAAGTCCAGTAGAGGAGATAAGTAAGTGACGTGTCCACCTATCCCTCACATCGCATATTTTTGTATCAAACAAAAGAAAGTCTCAAGCAGGTGGCCATTACGAGGAGCAGTTTTTGTCTTCATTTCTTGGTGGAACTGAAATCAGTAATGGAGCGAAAACAAGACAGAGATACTCATGATGAGAGAGTTTTACTTCAATCCAGTGACAACAGTTTCTCATGGCCAAAGTTTGAGTGTTCTAATGGCTTCAGGAAGTGCAGGCAGTAGTGGTTGTTAGCAAGAAAAGTGGGGTTTGTTCGCTGTGTATGCATGGAGCTGACGAAGAAGCTGCAGTTGCATTAAGGCCATATATGGTCGGTGAAAGCAATGAGTTCTTGGCCTGGACTGAGTTCGTATCAAAGGAGATTGAGCTGAATCGAGTGCAGATGGTAGTGCAATGGTTACAACAGAAGCAGAAACGGAATCTGTAGGGTTCGCAGTTTTGAAGAAGTTAAACTGGAGTTGGCTGCCATATATTGGGAGATGGCTTCTCAACTGGTGGAGGTGGTTATTGGACAGAGGAGAGAAATAATTGATGCAGATGAAGACCGAAGCACGGAGATGAATGCGTGACTGATGGTGTTCTTTAGCCGAGAAGAAGATGGTTTCAGTACTCGAATATTTCTGCCGGTGAATGGAGATGATGTTTTCGGTGGACGGAGATGGTGTCGAGACGGAACGAATGGAACTGCAGGTGGTGATCAGTGGTGTTGGCAGAGAATTCGTTGGTGCTGGTTTATAGTCTACAGAGCAAGGACTGAAACTGGGGCTTAGCTGAAGTCCTGCGACAACAGACTTTGGCAGTGGAGATGATTTGGATCGAAATTCGGTAATGTGTGTTGGCTGTGCTGTTTTGTTGGGGTTGAGTTGGTTGGAGTTCCATCGAGAGACAGGCAACAATGAAATGAAACTGAAGTTTCTCACTGAGATTCGAAAGGGGAAGAACATGAGTGCTAGCTTATATGGCCTCGGTGGTGTTCGATAATGAAGTTCTGAAGGAACGGAAGAGGTGTTGGTGCTGGTTTGTTATTAAGCAAAATAAGAAGGTCAGGGAACGGGAAGTTATTGCCAATGCATGTCGACAGCTCGTAATGAATGAGTCTGTGGTGTTGATGAAGATGAGCAGTTGGTGTTGGTTTGAGCCGTGCAGTCGATGGAGGAAAGTTGGTTTCTGTCAAAGAAGGTTAAGGGATATATAGTCGACCAAGTTT
The DNA here is from genome assembly GCA_023531295.1 of Papaver armeniacum. Classification (NCBI taxonomy): domain Eukaryota; kingdom Viridiplantae; phylum Streptophyta; class Magnoliopsida; order Ranunculales; family Papaveraceae; genus Papaver; species Papaver armeniacum. The sequence goes on along the minus strand of JAJJWW010010832.1, from coordinate 574,644 downwards.
CTATGGAGTAGTGCTTTGCCAAGTTCGAGATGGTTATTTGTGAGTAATGCATCGAAACTGGTGGTGATTGAAATTGAATTTGCATCGTGAGTTCCTGGTCTTGATTGGTTATTGGCAGTAGCAAACCTAAGTGATGATTGGATGGTTCTCCATGTGGTGTTTTGGGTGCTTGGTTGAACTGAAGAAAGTAAGCAATGTTGTGGCCGGTATGACGATGCTATGGTTGAATGCAAGGAATTTGGCGTTGCTAGCCTAAGCCAGTGGGGTGACGACATTCTTGGAGCCGGATATGGATGCTGTTTGATCGAACGGAGTACAGTACAGTCGCTGGTGTTGTTTGCTGAAATTGCAAACGCTGGTGGCCAGACGAACAGATATTTGAAATGGAGTTGGATTTGGACGTTAAAGTCTGTTATTGGACCAGGCCTAGGCAGATTTGCTAGATTTAATTTTTAGACTCTCGCAACATCACTATAAAGAGGAAAATAGACGGAGAACAAAAGGGGACAGGCTACTGGAGCCGCAACGGGGAGAAAAGCACAGAGATTGAGAAGGAGGCCGGCTACTGAGATTACAGTTCCGAGTTTTCTTTGGCCGCCAAGAAGAACAGTGTTGCGGCGAAAGGTTTTGAGCATAACAAAGAGAAGAGACGACGACTCCTTCGGTTTAATCTCTCTATCTTGACTTATTCGTTTTATGGGTTTTTGAGAAATCCATTCTCATGTATTGCTAGATTTCATAACTAGGGTTTTTATGGTTGAAACCACTTAGAGCATTAGACCAATTTCGATATGAATATATTCGGTTGTGAGGCTATTTTGATTTGAATAAATTAATTCCATGATTTTATATATTGATTCAATGATAAAAATGAGTTGTTGATTCACCGGTTTTATATAACCTTTGTGCTTAATTGTTATGGTTACAAATATATTTGTCTACATATTTGATATTCCATGCTGGGTTAAATCTTTTGATGGGGTATGCTTAGAATAGCCAGGTATTATTTGTGAACTTATAATTAGTTTCGTATAACTTTCTCGCTAATGCAATTTGATGGTACATGCTTGGATTTAATCTTTTGATGTGTCATACTTAGGGCGTCCCAGTGATATTTGCGAAGCTAATGCATATAATAGGTGATGTCAATAGAACGAACAATAAATAATTCATGAATTATGTTTCATTTCAGTAATTGAATAGAAATAGTGGTGGATTCTATAAACCCTGGTTACCTACTTTTCCATTTGTCTCATTTTATTAGTTTAATTTTATTATTTCGTTTTCAATTATAAAAACTCAAAAACTTTATTGTTGGTTATTCTTATTAGAGATATTGATTACAGTATTTCCACCGCTCCTTGTGGGAACGACCCGTACTTGCCTCTGTCTACTAGTTAGACACCGTGCGATTGCGGTTATTATAATATAGGCAATCCCGAAAGCCTATCAATTTTTGGCGCCGCTGCGACGCGGACTTGTCTTTAGGCTAGAGTTTTTAGATTTTCTTTTAGTTTTTATTTATTTGTTCTTCTTTACGTTTTTGGGTTTTTGTCTCTTCCTTTCAGATTTTGGGATTTGGAGCGAAAGAAATATTTGCCAAAGCTTTTGGTGGATACTTGAAGATTTGGAGTTAAAGACAAAGCGAAAGGAGCAAAAGAAGAAGATTTTTTTAATATTTTATAAAAGAGAGAAAAAAAAAAGAGAGGCATTTTTAGTTTTTTTAGACATTTTTATTTTTTTTAGACTTTTCTTTTCTTTTCTTTTGCACTTTTACCTTTTTGGACTTGGACATTTGGACATTCCTTATTTTTTTAAACCCTACGGAAGGGTAGTATTAAATATCAAACTGTTTGCAGAGAAGGACGGTGATTACGATATCACCTCGGCCCCTCGGGTTCGTACATGACATAGGAGTCGTGGCCCGAGTCGACTACAGCGGTTCATCCCCCGTCTGCACGGAGGTAAGTTTGTCGAAACACTCGCGAATCCCCACCGCTAGCGAGTTCCTGTCTTCCTTCGTGTGAATATATGTTGAGGACTTGAAAACGGCTGTTTTAAATTCCTAGTAAAGGGCAAGGACTGGCCATATAAGATAAGGGTTCGGATTTCATCACCGTTCTCTTCTTGCCCGCCTTAGGAAAACAATACTTAACGCGAACCTAAGCCTTAAAATCTGGAATAGAACGAGACCGATAGGGTAACGAGCTTAGTAGGAAAGTTTTCCGAAAAATATTGGTTACTCTTTTAGCATACTTTGAAGTTCATGATGGTCTCTGTGAAGTTGAATGCGTGATCTGCGCCGCCTTGTAATAGCGGTAAGGCCTTGGGTATCAAAGCTCCATTGAGCTTCCTCGCCTTGATTCAACTTACTTTGACTCGGATTGATCCGAGGGGTTTGCTTAAATTGTAACGAATTCCCTTTCGGACGATTAGAAGCTGGTCTAGAAAACAATCTAAGTGGAGCCATCATGCTTTTTGTTTGCTAGATATCATTAGGTTTGCTGTGGTGGAGTCAGCCTTGTTTGTGTTTGCATAGAACTTCCCTTCCTTTTAGGATTTTTCTTTTTCTTTTGTTTTTCTAGTGTATGCCCAAGGTCATTAAAGAACGGGCTTGGAAAAGAAACACTCTAGGTCGTTTGATTAGTGACAAACCTAGTAGTTCTTCTTGTGAAGGCGGGGAGCTCGAAGACTCTTCTTTTGAGAGCCCCGTTTTTGGAAACTTCAGTTTTGAGAATCTTTCTCTTTGTGAGGAAAGTACCCTAGTACTTCAAATTGTGCAAACATGGCTACTTTGAAAGATTACATGTTCCCAACTAGGACCAACCGAGCTTCGTGTATTAAATTGCCCCAATACGGCTAATTTCGAGATAAAACCTAGTCTTCTTCGGATGATCCCTATATTCTTAGGAAAGGATGATGAGAATCCTTATTTTCATATTAGGGACTTTGAGGAAATTTGCGGGACATTAGAATAAAAGACTTTCTTGATGAAGTCTTGAAACTTAAGATGTTTCCCTTTTCCTTGAGAGATAAAGCCAAGACTCGGGCTGAACAACCTACCATCCGGATCCATTGAAACATGGCAGAAATGACTGCAGCTTTCTATATGAAATTCTACCCTAAGCATAAATCTGGTAAGTAGGCGTAACATTAGTGCTAGTGTGCAACAAGAGGGGAGTCTCTTTATAGGTTTTTAGAGAGATTCAATGATCTCCTATCCCAATGTCCTCACCATGGATTTGATAATATGAAACTTGTGGAGATTATTTATAATGGTTTAGACTATTCGACTAAATCCATGGTCGAGTCTATGTGTGCTTAGGTGAATTCACAAATAAAACTGGCGATGATGCTTTTACCTTCTTAGGAACTATCATTTGAAAAATCCCAACAAAGTGGGAGCCTTGTGTTGAACCCCTAAAAGACTCTTGGTCAATAGAAGTGGCACCGATGTGGTAGATACAAGCTTCGAGTCGATGCTAAGTTTGCGCTTTGTCTCGAAGGTTAGAAGCTTTGAAATGGGTCACTCTAAAAATAGGTCCCTTGTTGAACCTAATAGAGCCTCTCAAGTCTCTAGTTGTGTAATAGAGCCCGATAACTCATTTTGGGAAGGTAATGTTAGTGAAGAACAAGCCAACGCTGTCTATAACAACGCTAGGTTTGAGAACCGTCAGAAGTCTGACCCCAACTCAGAGACCTACAACCCTGGTTGGAGAAACCATCCTAATTTTTCTTGGTCTAAGGGCCAGAATCAAGGACAGACTAGTAATTCTCAGCCTCCACCAGGTTTTGGTTATACTCGAACCCTTCGTGTCAAACCCGGTTTGAAACACTTCGAGAAAAAGATCTCTACCTTAGAAGAAGCTCTTACTATGTTAACAGCCAACCACCTTAGCTTTCAACAAGAAACCAGGCAGAACCATAAGGATAATTCCCAGACTCTTGCTAAATTAGAACTTCAAGTCGGCCAAATAGCCAAGTATTTAAGTGAGAGAGAAGAAGGTAAGTTTCCTAGTCAATCTCAACCCAATCCTAGGGGGGTCCATCAAATATGTGTAGTTGGTGATGAATCATCAAACCATGTAAACTCGATAAAAACCCTTAGGAGCGGTAAAACGGTAGACAATAAGGTAGCCATGCCTAGTGGACATACTGTAGTTCCACCTTCTACAGAGGAACCCGTAGCTGAGGAAACTGAAACGATCCCTAAGGAGTCCCAAGAAATTCCTGATAGGAATACCTTTGTGCCTAGAGCCCCATTTCCGCAGTTGTTATCCCCAACAAAGAAGGAGTCGACATTCAATGAGATAATGGAAACATTTAAACAGGTGAACATCAATATTCCGTTATTAGAAGCAATTAGGCAAATGCCTGCTTATGCCAAGTTCCTTAAAGATCTTTGTACACGAAAGCGTAAGCTTAATGTCCAAAAGAAAGCCTTTTAGCCGGTCAAGTAAGTTCCATTCTTCCCGAACCAAACACCCCCTAAGTATAAGGACCCTGGATGCCCCACCATATCTTGTGCGATTGGTAATCATATGGTCGATAAAGCTTTACTTGACTTAGGAGCTAGTGTTAACTTACTCCCGTATCATGTATACACCCAAATAGGTCTTGGTAAGTTGAAACCGACTAAAATGACACTACAATTAGGCGATAGGTCCGTAAAAGTCCCTCGTGGTGTCATAGAGGATGTTCTGATTGAGGTTGATAAGTTTATTTATCCAGTGGATTTCGTTGTTCTAGACACCCAACCTGTTCAAGACCCAAATGCTCAAATCCCAGTGATTCTAGGTCCCAACGCTGTCATCAATTGTAGGACCGGGCTTATGAACATATCCTTTGGTAATATGACCACTGAACTAAATGTCTTTAATGTTACTAGACAACCTTCTGAGAATGATGATTTAGAAGAAGTGAATATGATTAGCACTTTAGTTCAGGATTTAATTCAGGATAATTGGCATGACACTCTCTTTGGGAGATTCTTTAGATGAGTTTGAGGAAACCATTCTCTTAGACCAGATGTGTGATCAATCTTTAGAAGAATCCCTTGAGTATTTTAAAGACTCTATGGACCCAGAAATCCAGGAAATAGTGTTAGGTCTTTCTAAGAGTAATGAGGACCCTAAGTTTTGGGATAGAGAACTAGAAGAATCTCTTGAGTATTTTAAGGACTCTGAAGATCCGGAAATTCAAGCGATAATTAGAGGTTTGTCTGTGAGTAATGAAAACCCTAAGTTTGGGGGTAGTGATGGTTCTTGTGATTGTCATGTATCCCTAATTAGAGTCCCTAACTTGGGACTCGAGCCATGTGCGTCTGAGATATTACTCGAGTCTATTCAGACTCAGCGTCCCGATCCTCCTGATACTGTCCAGGAGGTAACCCAGGTATTAGAGACCCGTTTTTCGGATGAATCTATTTATCAAGATACACATATGAAGCTCAATTATGCTACCCAGATGAACCTAGTTGTCTTGACAGAAACCTTAGACGAGGATGTGCTCCTTCTATTCATTTTTCCGAACCAGTGCAGTTGTCTGATATTGGTGTTAGCTCTATTTGGTCTTATGGACCCACAACTATTTCGGCTATTGGTGTATGACTTTGGAAGGTGAAGATCCTTGTTGAGGTATTTGATGTCTGGCTGAAGACTTTAAACTTAGCACTCCTTGGGAGGTATCCCTTGCTCATGCAACACGGTAACATTTTTCCTCATTTCCTTCTAGTGGTAACGGTTTCTCCTTGTTCATGCTTTTAATTTCATCTTTAGAACATTGAGGACAATGTTAGACTTAAGTTTGGGGGTATGGGAGAAACCTTTTAGTTGCACTTTTGAAACTTCTAGCGTCACATGGTATCCGGTTAGCTAAGTTTACATACTGTTTCTCACCGAAAAGATAGAAATTGGAATGCTAGGGATAACATCCTATTGAGACATTAGAGAAAAAGACATTGAGATCCTTGAAATTCAGGAGAGAACTTGTTCCTTTTAGAGGGTAACCGTGATGGACCTAACCATCCATGATGGAAAGGCAAGTAGGTCAGGAAATGCCAGAAAAACAAAGCAACCTCACAATGTAGTCTTAATTACTGGATTACGACTCTCTCTCAGTAGAAACTTATCATCATCAACAAGCAGAGCGATATCAAAATCTATGAAGAAAGTTGAAGACGTTTAAGGTTTAGAAGCAACAATAGAAAAGAATAATTCAAAAATCAAAGTTGAAGACTTAGAGCAAATTATATAAGTTGTTGGAATTCATGATACCAAGACATCGTGAGTTGCGAAGATCCAAGTTTTTCTCTCATGGCCATGTAATTTGTTGTCTTGTAATTTTTGTTTCAAAAAAAAAAAAAAAAAAAAAAAAAAAAAAAAAAAATCATTACATTCTTTTTGTTCAATAAGGCCATAGGGAAGTAGAAATTTTTATGTCAAGCAAGAAATCAAAGGGAAGAGTTAATTGTCAAGGTTCTATGAGGTTCGATAGTTTATCAACAGTTGAAGACCGAAGAAGACGTTGTTTCTACTGAGCACTATGAGAGAGTCGAAGAAAGATACATTTGGTTGCTTTGTTAGTCCGCTTTCAACTGCACAAGATCTTTCTAGCACTGGTTAACTCATCACACGTAATTAGTCCAGCTGTGTAGCAGATGTCCCTCTCATCTTTTTCTCTCTCCTAATCTTATCCAGATGTAAATCAGCGGACGCATCTTACAATGTTTATCTAGTCGTGTAGCGGATATCTCTTTATCTAGCAAGAGTGTTGCGGATGTGTCTCCCCTTTTCTTCAGTCAGCTTTAGAGCTGACACCATTAATTTCTCTGGCATTCTAGTCACTTGGAGATAGGTTGAGAATTTGTATGTCCTCATAGCTCTTTGGATACTTGTGACCAATTAGAAGTACAGGTTTTGTGGGTACACCTCTGGTAAACCCTCCGGAGACAACACTCCGCCTCTAGGGCCACCTAGGAGTTCAAATGATTTTTATTTTCTAGAATAAATTTGCTCGAGGACTAGCAAATAATAAGTTTGGGGGTATTTTGATAGACACATTTTTGTGTCTGAATTGTCCTCATTGTCTCTATTGTTGGAACTCGATTTTTGTACTAATATTGTGTTTTTATGTATTTTTAGGTATTTTTGGAAATAAATATTTTTTGGAAAAATCGGCTCGAAAAGTTGCGCGGAACACCCCCGGAGGACATTTGATATTCGGACTCTCGTCTTTGGATAAGGGGTAACCCATTTGCTAAGGGGCACCCCCAAGAAGGCACCTGCTATTCGCACCCCTGCAACGGGATAGGGGGACTTCATCTTCTCCATTTCAAAATTTAGAAATTGGCGGGAAAGCTTGGTTTCACGGGCAGAATTAGGGTTGCGAATTTGGAGCTCTTCCCGTGAGACTAAAGGGCTGGAATCGATTGGGTATCTTCCTTTGGGCCTAACAGGGCTGGTATAGGTGCTGGTTTCAATCCAAATTGGCTGTAATGTCCGCGAGGAGAAAATCATGGCAGCACACGCCGGAGGAGAGAAACACGGGATTTCGCGAGCTGCAGAGGAGTTTGCACGCGTTCGGAAGACTCTAAAAACTAATTGGAGTTTGAAGAAGTTAAATATGGCAACTTGGAAGCATCAGAACGCGTGTAAAGATCAAAAAATCTCAAACTGGCCGTGAAGAATAATACAAAATAATGGAGAATTTTATGTAGTTATGGCGTGAGATTTTGCCTCTGTTGGGATATAAATAGTTGATGAGATATCATAGAAGAGCTACAGAGAGTTTGGGGAGGTTTGGAACGCTACAAGAGCTTAGAAAATCGTGTTGCAGAATTACCATTTTTCTCGTCGCGCATCCCTCAAGAACGCCGAAGAACAGATCGTCAAAGACAAATCGTTTTCAACATGGAAAACGACTACCGATCGGGGTCGCAGCTACCGTAATGTATACTTTATCACTATCGTAGTTTGTAACAGCGTTTGCAACAACTATAACTGTTGCAAACCCGATTTTCATCATTTCTCCTTTTGTGCATCATTTGTAAACCATTTTTGAGCAATGAAATCGACTTCTGAGCGCGTTTCCAACATGATGAGCTAAACCCATCCTCCGGGGCGATGGAGGAAGCCATTCTTCCAAAAGTTATGTGGTAAATTTTATTTATGCAATTCTTTTATGATTATTTGCACCGAATGAAAATTGAGTAAATGATTTTTATTAATTAGTTGTGTTTTCTCTTGATGAAGTATGCTTAGTTTAGGACTTTTGATACTTCATGCTTGCGATTAACAATTAATGTTTTGAAAATCTAATTTAGGCAATGATTAGAATCACATGATTTCTTTTGATTGGAGTTATATTGTCTAGAATTGCATGATAAACTTTAACACTAAATCACATGAATTTTGGTGAATGGTGAAATCCTAAACCCCGGTCTCTCCATAATTTTCACAAAACTTTATATTGAGTTTGTTATATTTTTGCTTTAAATATTAAGTCTAAAAATCTGCTTTCACAAGTCTCAACGAACCTTTTACTACAACATCATTGATAAATACCATCACTAAACAATTAATCCCGAAAACCCTTTTGTTAAGCCATAAACAATTCATACAAACCAAATAAATTAACTTGCATAATCATTTATCTCAACCGGAAGCAATTGAAACAACATAGACATTAAAGCACCGCAATTGCACCGTAATTTCGTAAGCCTAAACAATTGATACCAAACAATAAAGCAAGATAGCAATAGTTTTTCTGAACCTGAAACAATTGAATCACACACACATTCATACACAAATAATGGAATAAACATCAATTGTATAGAAATTTTGTTAAGCAAAAGCAATAAATATATGCAATAAAATCAGGCTTTTCTTGAACAGGAAAACGATTAGCTAACAAATTCGTTACCTCAAATTCCGTATCCTCTTCACCCTAGAAATATATATCATTAAGCTCAAGTTCAAGTTAGAACTCTCACCCGTTAATGTTGTCATTCTCTCACAAAAATAAAAGAACAACAACAACAACAACCTTTACCAGAGAAAGGTTTAAAATCGGTTTTAACTAATGCAATGCAAAAGTTAAAAACCCTGAAACACATATGCTTTTATGCTAAACCAAACGATTCAACATATTGTGACTTTTTCACACATGAGTTTCAATCGGAACCCCTTATGATCCTTTGATAAAGCCTACCAACATGGGCTAGAACTTAATCTCGCTAAACCAAAAAGTCACCCAAACCATAAGGGTCCACACAAATGAGATCGAACATCAAGGTTATTAAAACGAAATCAAACATCCCATAAACATACAAGCGATAATATAAAGCATTCACGCACAGTCTATGTAATTGAAAACTATCACAAGAAAAATTATAAACTAATAATTTTATTCATAAATAAGATAATTTTATTCAAATAGACCTTATACAATTATTGAAAGAGATCAAAAACTGATGTCTATTTTCCTGATTAAGTGTTGCAACAAATAACTTAATCTTTAGAAGTTATCTCATTATTCACCGAAGATTCCTCAGTGTTCTGATTTTTGAGTCTTCTCTTTGCTTTCAGATGATTGAGTCTCCTTTTCAAGAGATGTACTTCCATGATCAACTTTAAGAGATTTGACTCAAGCAGTTTTTCATTCAAAACTATAGTTTCCATAAGTTCACGAGCAACTTCAAAATCTCCCATTACCATAAGCATAAGCAAAAGAAATATGATTCTTTTTATGTTTTTTTTTGAGAAATAGCATTTGAGCTCAACTTGAAAGGGTACAAGTTTTTGTAGTTGAGATTCAACATCAATAGTATTTTCACCCATCTTTGACCGCAGACAAAATACAGAGAGAAGTGTCGGTCCTATAAATGATTTATATATCAAATCAAACTTGGTTTCCAAGAATGAGATACCTAATCAAGGTATATTATTTGCGAAAATATACACTTTCGGAAACAACATAAGAATTTTTCCGAAATAGTATGATTGAGAGGATCCGAAAATATTTTTCCAAATTTTCTCATGGACTTTCCAAAGATCGAAAGTATTTTTCTAAAAATAGAAAAGGTATTTCAAACATAGAAAAAAAAACTTTAGATGTTTAAGAAATAGATAGATTGAGTATACTATTATACTTCCTTCATGTTCTTGTGCTCCTTTTAAGAACTTACCATTTATTTGAATTGAGCACATCTAGGGAAATTCCGATCACTAACATCAGTTGTTGGAGTGAGCTTGATAGCTCAGAATTTGTAGAACATGATCCATCATGATATTTTCGAATATCTTCCCTTTTGGGATTATTCCAAGAATAAACTTCTTTTACTAAGTCACAGCTGGAGTGATCTGATTTAACAGAATGATCAGTTTGATAAACAGGATCATAAGCTTGACTTGACAACTTTTGAGCTATGGAAAAATCCGAGCTCTTATATCGACCCAGGAATTTCTTGGAATATGACAACATCATTTGATGAGGTTGTTTCCTGGATTCTATTTTAGACAGTTGATCAACAACAAAACAACATGATCTGAAATCATTTGTTTTTGTATACTTGAGTTGATATTTCCCTCTGTCTAAGAGATAATCATTGTCATAATAAATGACAGATGGTCTTGACTGGATACTAGTCAAAGGATTACCCCTTGAATCACATCTATTTTGATTCTTGTAAGCGATTAGACTATTAGAATCATAATGATGTATATTAGTTAACAGATTCTGGAGATTAGAATCACATATCCTTGTTTTAACTAATATAACCCTTTTGGCTTGAACAAAGTCAAGTGCTTTAGATTCAACATTTTCATGAATCAAAGATTCTCTGATGATCTTCTCGGCAGATGGATAATACATATTATCCTTTAGATTATATTTTTCAGCAAGCTTTATGAAAAATTTAATCTCATTACTGTCATATGAATCTGACTTGTTTGTCACAAGCATTTGTTTTCGTATTAACTCATCATGGTTAATATTTCCTGAATTGTGTTCCACTGGTGAACTAACAGTGCTGGGCTGTTTATCAGGTTTTTAAAACAAACATCCTTTCTGAAGTATATCATATTCTTGCTTTACGTTAACTGAATCAGACATATATTCAATTTATTATAGGATGGATCGCACCAAACACAGATTGTTAGATCTTTTCGTGTTTGCCTGCTCTGATACCAATTGAAAAGACGAGGGTACCCAAATATACCTCAATCTAAAACTTTTCCACCTATAAGTCCTTTCTCCGAAAGTGATTGTCTATGGACTGAGTCGAGACAATACAACTAATCGGTTCATACTTCATGTGATCGTCTATGGATATGAGATCGATACAATACGACAACAAGATAACTTGCGCGATTGACTATGGATACAAGATCGAGACAATACAACAACGAAGTATGATTACTTGATAATAGGTTCGGACTTAACCAAACACAATAGGATTGCTATCAAGTAAATAGGAATTAACGTTTGTGTAATTTACTTTAAATTATAATAAGAACAATTATAATTGCAGAAAATAAAAGTAAATGACACATCAAGATTTTGTTAACGAGGAAACCGCAAATGCAGAAAAACCCCGGGACCTTGTCCAGAATTGAATACTCTCAGAATTAAGCCGCTATACAAAATCTAAACAAACTTCGTATTGTTGAGACCAAGCAACTAAATCTATAGTTCACCTAGTTACGTCTGTATCCCTGCGCCTCGAACTTGTAATAATTCACGCACTTGAAATAATTCCTTTGGTTCGTATTCCAAACAGTAAAGGAAGAACAAATCTGTTCGGTAAAAACTCTTTTCAACAGTCTAAAAATACCCGTCGAAACTTCGATCTAGTTTGAGTAAATCTTATATCATAAGAGAAGATTCTTAAGCATAAACAAACTAGGTACAATCAAAGTTCAACAACCTTTAGTCAATCAAATCAATCGAAAACTAATAATAAACTGCAATTATCTAGTTTCCCACCAACGGTACTCGTAGAGCTTCCCAATCCCAAAGAAGTTTTTAAAACGAGCGGTCGTAAGAGATTTCGCCTAATTAGGGTACTTTCCTCTCTGAATAGACGGTTCCACCAGTAACAACACAACAAGGTAGTTTTACTAGCTCTGAGGATTAGTTTGCTCGAAATGCAAACTTCAATATTTATAGACCAATGAAGTTTGGACACCAAGGAATTTCTAAAACCGAAAATATTCTCAAGATATGCAATACTCATAATTCCTGGAAATGCTCTGTCCAAATATTGACCGAAATCTCAGTAGAAAATCTCCAATTAGTAAATGCACATTACCAATTTTTATTTTCTAAAGACATGCATTTAATTGCTGGAAATTAAAAGCATATAAAACTAAAAACCTTAATTAAAAGATTCTCAATTTATTTCGATCCCGGATTCTCCTTTAGCTATTAAGGGATATCTTTGAACAATAAAAGATAAGAGTTACTGTACATGTTCAAAGTATGTCGACATCTTTACTTTGTAAAACCTATTTCATATTTACAATCTTGGAACCGATTTGCCACACTTCCAAACAAGTTTAGAATTGGTTCATCTGACTTCCAAGAACTATGTGATTGATTATCCTATCAAATCACCATTAATGGGTTTCACGGTTCTACCAAAACAAGTTTCGGTTCTACCTCCATGTGGGTACTAGGATCGGTCACACTAGCTTTCCAAAAATTGGTTGACTAGGTACTAGGATCGGTTACCAAATATTTATGGTATTTAACTTGTATTCGGTTGCACAAGTCATATGATTGGCTACCAATTACTAAGACTTGTTGTACCTCTTACAAGGATCGATTCCACACACTTGTGATCGGTTGCACCTCTTACTAGGATCGGTTCCCCAATGTCTAGAGTTGGTCATACCAATTATAATATATTGATCATACCATCTCAGGTGATTACTTAAGATCGGTTTCAATAATAAAAGTCATACCAATACAAAATTTAGGCCTTGTGAATAGTTTTACCAAGATACATAACAAGTTATGAGCGGATATACTAAACACACATATTGGTAATCCAAAGATTTGCAATGAATAACAATACCAATAAGCCTAGCGATTTCCCTTTCGATTCATAAATCAAGTTTATGAATTGTACTTCCTTTAAACAAATGTAAAACATTATTTTCTAGGATGAAATCTTCACCCATACCCATACACATAATCACAATAGCATTCATACGATAATGTCGATGTCTTATATATGAATTTCAAAAGATAGACGTTATACTTCGTATTGTAATTCCTTAATACTATGTCTAACTAGAGTATAATCATTCACAGCTTCGCAGTTATGTTTTCAATATGCATGACTTGAAAGATAGTTAGGAATGAAACAGTTCAAGTCAAATATTACTGACCTCAAGAGGAAGGAAGATGTCATCGATGTAGCTCTTTACTTCTTCACATTCTTCAAGTCTTCACATAATACTTGTAAGTCTCATATCCTAATAACTTTCTAGTAAACCTATACGAAGTTGACTCTAGTAAATAATCAATCGACTCTTTAAATGAGTTTTGGTTCACTAAAATATGACAACCAAACTTGACATACCAACGCTTGGTGGGTTCAACCGAGCTATGCTCCTACACATGGCGTCTGAAGGAACTGAGTAACTAAGGAGAGTTTACTTGGTCTCAACTATACGAAGTTGCGTTAGTAAATTTGTATAGTAGTTTCATTATGAAAGTATTCAAATATGGGTTAGGTCCCTTGTTTTTTCTGCCAAGCATTTTTTCTCATTAGCAAAATCTTGTGTGTCGTGTTATTACTTTATTTTTCGCATTATTATTTTATATTATAATTAAGTTATTACAGTTGTAAGTTAATCCACTTGGTACGATCCCATAATTAGTTCGGTTTCGAGCTTTGACTATATACTAAGTTACAGCTTCTTGAAATAATCTTTTTAGATTCATTGTTTATGTAAGATTACATAAGGTGTGTCTATATAGGTTGATATTGAAAATTTTTTGGTGTACTCCGTATCTTTGTCATTTCAATTGGTATGAGAACAAAAAAATACGAATAAGACCTAAAAATGTGTTTGGTGCGATCCAACCTATCGAGACTATGAATAAGAATAAAGGTAAATGAATACCAAGAAAATATTCACTAAACGTACCACAAGGTATTGAGAAAACCTACCCAATAAGAACGGGTACCCATAGAGATGGGTTTGAGTGGGACAAATTGCTATTGCTAATAAAAACTCCATTTTGCCTTCCCCAAAAACTGTTTCCACCCAATACACTTTCCATATACTTCAAAACTCAAAATATTTCGTCTAAAATAAAACCAAAAATGGGTTCAACATCATTCCTTCTGGGGATTGACTCAAAATTTAAGTCTATCATATGTCATTATGCAAATATTGATGGAAGATAGGATGAACTTTTGTTTAGAAAGATTAAGTCTATTATATGTCTTTATGCAAATATGGATTAAAAATAAAATGAATCTTTGAATATTCCGCAGTATTGGTCTTTTCCTGATCCACATCTTTGTGTAAGTACTGTGCCCTCCGTAAGTTCTCTTACTAGTGCAAAATGGAGATTAAACCACTGCTAAGACAAGAGCTAATATCTTTAAAAACGACTGTGTTCATCAGTTGGATTCTGGGAGTGGTTTATTCCAAAACGATTGTGTCTCACAAAAGTTGAAATCTTTAAAAAAACGACTTCCTCTCACAGTCAATCGATAACACTGACATTCACAGTGGTTTCTAAAGTTTTAAATTGGAAAATATAAAAGTTAATCGCCAGTTTTGAGAAGTGGTTTATATGGGCTGAATACTTTTTAAAAATCTTACTCATCTGAATCTCAGTCTGACTAGTTTTTCATCTGACTGGCCTGAAATTAGAAATTCATTAAAATGTAGAAAATCTGATTCACAACTTATTTCTGACTGGCATAAAATTTGAAATTTACTAAACTGAACTTTAATAGATGCTCATTTGATAACAAAACATTCACCATTCAATCCAAATTCGAAATATGTTTACAACATTAACTCGATTTACATTAACCGAGCTGACAGTTAGGTCAAAACCCCAAAAAGTTTTACACAAGTACTGAATTCACACCATTCTAAGTTACAATCACTGGAACCCAACCTACATACATAAAAAGAACAAAACTAAAACCAACAAAAAGATGAACTGAGCTCCCCAACTGAACAAAATATTATCCTGCAGAAAAAATAAGTTTGGCGTTAGACAAAGCATCAGCTACCATGTTTGTCTCACGAAAACTATTAACAAACAACACACATTGAAAGAACTTGACAAGGTGATGAATGTCAAGCAAAATACCTCTCAGATACCAAGGTGGAGAGGAAACTGAGTTATATAAAGAAACAGTGGAAGACGAGTCACTATCAACAATAAGATGATAAATATGATGCTTCAGAGCAAGAACAAGGCCGTCACGAATATTCCAGAGCTTAGCAACTGTAGACGAGTTCAAAAAAATATGGTGGGAAAAGGAAGCTTCAAAAGAACCAGATGAATATGCCGTATTACACCACCTGCTCCTGCAAAAAGAGAGTAAAATGATGAAGCTCCATCACAGTTCAACTTATAGAAAGGAAAAGGAGGATATTTCCAGTTTAAGTGAACAACAATCTTTTCGTTAACATTCATGAGTTTCTGTTTTTCAACCAAAAACCAATACTTGTAAGCCTGATTGTAAGCTAAATCAGCAAACTAGTCAGCACTAAAAATACAATTCCTAAAAAGGTGATTATTTCCAGCTATCCATATATTCCAAAGAATATAAGGATAAAAAGAAGACCACGACATACCATTACAAGTATAAGTGCTGCAATCATTCAAGCATAGAGAAGATAAAAATAAGAAAAATTCAAGCATTCGAGAGATATTACCTGATCTCCATCCAATACTCGTCGTCAGCTAAAGATGTTGAATAAAGAAGGTTGATTCGTGGATGCAGCAAACACATCTGGATCTTCATAAGCATTCACCTTTAGGACGGATCTCTTGGGAGATTCCAATAAAAGATGACAATGCTTTCTAGTCTCATCAGCGCAATAAAAGACTTGGGAAGCTTGAGAAGCATGGATGAAGGGTTCGTCAACTTCGTTGGAGCTTCTCTTAAAATTTTCGAAGTTGAAGAACCTCGAGTTTGTCTCTGCATCCACATATGATCCGGTTGTTTTGTCTTCGACCCGGACCCAGTCACAGAGAAAAACAACTTCTGTGAAATCTTCATAATCAAGTACAAGTATCTTTTTCACAATGCCAAAGTAAGAAGTATCATCGCCCACCAAGTTGGCATCTTTGGCGCTTGCTCTAAAGCTGGTGAAGGCATCCATGGTCACTCCACTATTTTGTGTAGTCATATACTGCTCTGCCTCTGCTGTAGAGCAAGCGCCAAAGATGCCAGATGTTGATATCTTAACCAGGGAATGTAACTGACAGTACAAGCTTGTCAGTTCCATGTAACTGACAGTACAAGAAGAGTTAATGAATTATGGAGGAATCTGAATTGTCAGTCTCCCAGGACCGACAGTAGAACGGAAAAAATTATCACCACGGGTGGCCCATATCCAGGCACTGGTGTCAATAGTAATTCCATGTGTTGTAACCCAACAAGGGTCGAGAGAGGGAGAGTTAGGGTTCATTTCCCCCATTTCTCCTCATTTTCTTTATCTACTCTCTGTTGCTGCTCTGTGAAGAAATGGAGGCGCTGTTAATGGCGGAAGTCGAGAAGAATTATGAATCAGAGAAGTGAGGAGAAGAGATGATACAGTTCGTTGAGACGATGGGATTCAAAGCTGGATTGATGCGAAATTAGGGTCTTGATGGAATCGAAGAAAGGGGATCTGCTGTTAATTTGATGGCAGAAGAAGATTGATGAAAAATTAAAAGGAACTGAAGATTGGGTTCAAGTTATTAACCGAGTTGAGTGTAAAGATGATGGTGTTGTGTTGGTTCCAGTGGTTACAAGGATGGTGTTCTTTCAAATGAAGATTACAAGGGTTGTTGTTGGTTGAGGAAACGGGATTCGGCAGTGGAACTAGAGATGAATTTGTTGCTCTGGTGACGATTCAGATGAAGTTGAGTTGCTTTTAGAGATGAATGACAGTGAAGCAATTGTGGTTGATGTTTTCAGGCGAAGAATGGATTGGAGTGGGGTATATGAGCTCGAGTTTGGTGAGAGGATTTGCAGAGCTAGAGAATAGAGCATGGGTCTGTTTTGCTGTGACTATGTTTGGCTGAGCAACGAAAGGAGTGAGATGGGTGCTTGTGATTCAGGTATCGGCAGAGGAAACATGGGCCTGAGGAAGAGCTGAAGTTGCATATAATGCTGCAGAATGGAGATGGTTGTGTGTTAACTGATGGTGCTATGGAGTTGCTGCAATGTAGTATATGGTTGTGTGCAATTATAAATTGAGTTGCTTTTGCTGCTGCTGGGAAGCCAGAATTGTTAAACAAAGAATGAATTAGGTGGCTTTAGTATGCTGTGCTTTGTGAGAAATTACAGCTGTAGGACTGCCGCCGTTTGACTGGAGCTGCTGGTATGCAGGTGCAGAGATGATTGAACTCAAAAGTGGGTCTAAAGCTGTTGCAGGAGTGGACAATGAAGCTGCAGATGGTCGACTTTGAGATGGATTTGTTTATGGCAGAATAAGGGAGTTCTCTGAATAAATTGGCAGTGCAGGGAAGACTCGACTTTGATGAATTAAGAAGTCTGTATAATTGATTAAATGTTGTGTGTGTTGAGTGGTTGCAAGAACCGTGCAGGAAAGAAGAAAATGGCCTGAATTTGGCTTGAAAATTGTTCTAAAAACAGAGGAAACTCTGCTGGATTTTCTTCCACATCGAGTCAACTCGGTGATTCGATCCGATTCATGACTTAGATAGACTTAGACCTGAGCTGTGGCTGCTAATGGGCTGTGGAGGTGGTCAGGCCTTGGTCGAGATTTAGAAGTCTGGTGCCGATTCACACACCAACAGGAGCTATATAAGCCTGTTCACATCTCTCTATTCTATATATATCTCTTCTTCTGCTTGTTTTCTAGGGTTTAGAACATTATGCTTTATTCTTTGCTTTTTGTTATGAACTCCATTAACACAAGTAGTTGATTCTCTTATTGGTTAAAGATGTAGTTGGATTTTGAAAACAAGTTATGATTTTTATGAAATAGTTTTCTCTCAATATCATCGTTTGATTTCTACGGTTTATAATAATTGCATGATTGACGTATTGCAATATGATTGAATGTTTGTTTAGTTAAGTATAGAATTGATTGAACTTACATCCATATCTATAGCTATTTTAGGGTTTATCATCAAGCGATAACCTTGAATACGAGTAGCATGATATGATTATGCTTTGTAGTGATACACTCTTGTAATCATATGTAGAGTTTGACCTTTGTCCGAATTGTCATGCGCAATGTATGACAATTGCATTGATTAGCCTATTTATGAAACTTAATGCTCCTAGGAATTGAACTTAATTAGCGCAAGGCATTAGGTTATTCTCTAGGTAGATTTCACATACGCATCTCTAATGTGTGTGTTGATGACTTAGGAAATTTACGGAGTATTCTTGCAATAAGGTATTCTAGGGCTTTTGATGATAGCGAGATTAAATACGAATTCTATTCATATATTCAAATACTTGTTGACAATTGAAGATGAAGCCTTTATCCAATATTTTCACATCCTCGATTTGCGTGATTTATTTCTTTACTTTTCTTTTATTTTGTATATTTTTATAAAAATCAGAAAATCCCCCCATTGTTTTATATAGGAAACCGAAACATATTGACAACGAAGACCTCTCTGTGGGAACGATCCTTTCTTGCCCTTGCTATATTTTATATTTTGAGTAGTGAGAAAGTAATTTATTTTTGACGCATACGACAGCGATCAAATTTTGGCGCCGCTGCCGGAGAGGCAGCGGGTTGTTATTTGTTTTTGGTTGTTATTTTTATTTTTGTTTTTAGTTTTAGTTTTTGTTTTTCTTATTTTCTGGTTCTTACCTTTGTTTTGAGAATCTTATTTCAGGTACTTGTTTCTCATGGAAGGAGCATACTACAAGAATCAATACGGCTTTCAACCTCAATAATATGACAACTATCACCCTTACGGGGAGTACAATCAAAAACAATCCTTTGGTTATGGTCAATACTCCACGTACCCTTTTAGTTGTTCTCATACATTCCAACCTTCTTACGGTGGGTATGTAAGTGAGCAAGCACAAAGAGGGGATGGTACTTGTGCTCATATTAATATTTCCTCTAGTTTGGTAGATGAAATGCAACAATTTATGGTAAGCATGGAGTCAATTCGTAGACAACCAAGCATGGAACCAGTTTCATCGACCGAATGTGCTCATAGTATGTTTGGCCCAATTTCTGATCGTAGTTATGATCATTCACCCATTCAAAGGGAAGATAATTGGCCTAGCAAATACCGAGGTAAGTGATTCTACTTTTGCCTTGTCGAACGAGCTTTACAACCAAATGGAACACTATATTCAGAATTTTAATGGATCACTCCAAGAGCTTCAAAGAGGTGTTTCCGGCATAAGAAAGGGCATTGATGAATACAAAGAGGAAATGAATAAATTTGTTGAAAAAGGCGAACCTTTGGGGACTTTAGTTGATAATTGTGTAGTGAACTCAACTCTTGATCTTAATAATGATCACTCACCTATTCAAAAGGATGAGTTAGAGATTAGCAACACTAAATTCAGCGACGAACAAGATTATGTCAACTATGAAAGTGACGGTGACTATGATACATTACTTGAACCAAATCATGGTGACATCTCCGAGGAGTGTAGAATGGAATCTTTTTGGGACCAAGATAAAGACGAAGAGGAATATGATGACACTTGTGTATAATACTCAAGCATTGATCTTAATAATGATCAAGAGCCTATTCAAAGGGTGGAGCTTGAGGATGATGCATTTTTGTATGTTCTAAAAAAGTTCCTTATAGTGAAATTTGGATCCACAGTGGAGTATGTGCCTTACAACAAGGAGGAATATGTTGAGAATGTGACCGTTATAACCAATATTGTGGAAGACCCAATTGAGCTTGCAAAGGATTGTAATGATGATGTTAATGTCAAGACTTTGGTTAAGGCAGAAACGGATGAAGAATGGTTGCAAGGTTTGATAGAGGACCATGATATAAAAGAGATGAGCGATTCACTTGAGTTTTTCAAGGATGAAGATGATTCCGTGATACAAGAGATTGTGATAGGTCTTTCTAACCCTTTGCATATTGTTTCTTCTCCTTTACCTCTTATTGGTTTGAATATATGTGCTTCGATAATATTGTTGAATGACTTTGTTTCGCGATATCCTCCATTAGAGATACTTGATTCTCATACTATGCAGGTTTTGGAACAAGAAACCGTGGAAGTACCCGACTTCTATATTCTTTATACACTTCCAAGTGTGGACAAGAATAAGTGTGGGGGAATCTTTTATCGGTTGATAGCTTCGTTTCTGTTTTATATTACTAATATTTGTGTGAAGCTAGTGTTTGCAAAACAGGTTCTATGGAAGGATCCTTAACTTTTCAGGTTATTGGTGTATGGGGAATCGATCTTGCAAGTAGGGCTGACGACTTTAAACCAAGCGCTGCATGGGAGGCTACCCATACGATGAGTATTTCTTGTCTTGTTTTTATCTTTTTCTTATCTTGTATTTATTTTTTCTGATTTCCTGTCGCATATCATGGGAGCGCCTAGATGTTGATATCTTAACCAGGGAATGTAATCTTGATGCTTGCTCCTTGATCTTCGGTTAAAAGTATTATTGTATGTCTTGTATTTCCTGTGAAACAATAAAGACAATGGTACATGACAGGATTACTTCACACTATACAGATTATATGGTCAAGATGGTGTAAATAAACTGTTCTGAGACAAAGTTAAGGATTCTACTTACTTTTCCCATTCAGTATTTTCATCTGAATGTCTCAATATCCAAAGACGAAATTGTTGATGCTGTAAGGAAGTTAACTGGTATGGTTTTCTTTGTGAATTAGGCGGTTCTGGACCTTCGTAAACCTCACCGTGCAATGCTACCTTTCCATGACACTTATAAGACTTTTGCTTACCCTCAGGAATGAACTCCATCCAATGGCGCACTCCTTCATCGACCTCATATTGTGCAGTTATAGACCCTTCAATATAGTTTTTGTTCCGACCATAAACCTTGTAGGTTCTCATCATCCTGCACATGCAATTAGTAACACAATTATATATATAAGGTACATAAGTTCATAAAGTAATAAAAGAAACTGAAAGGATCAACAGTTAAAGAAGTATACCTCTCAAAAGTGTACATCCACCTAAATTGAACTGGTCCCAATGTTAGTGCCTCTTCGGCCAAATTTACGACAAGATGAGTCATCGTAACAAAAAAATCCGGTGGGAAGTACATCTCAAACACACATAAAGACTCCACAACACGTTCGTGCATTACACGAAGCTCTTCACGATCAATAACCTTAGAACAAAGAACTTTGAAAAACAATGACAATGGACGTATTGCCTCACGCAAAAGCTTATGCTCTTTGAAACAGTACATTAGAAAATTGGCATCAAACCCTGCATAAGCATGTGGTAGTCGTGGGAATTCAAACACTTAAATTGTAACTCTTTCATATCCACTTTCTTGTTCCAGTTTCCACTATAACCAATAGGAACTTTCAGTTTTCTAAAAGTTTTACAGACTAGTTCTTTTTCATTCTTAGGCAAGCTATAAGGAGCGGAAGGGCTTTCTACTTTACCATTTATTTCCGTCAACCACAAGTCAGGTTTTAAGTTCAGCAGTTCCAGATCTTTGGGCGTTGGATGATCGCTGTCGTATGCATCAAAAATAAATTACTTTCTCACTACTCAAAATATAAAATATAGCAAGGGCAAGAAAGGATCGTTCCCACAGAGAGGTCTTGGTTGTCAATATGTTTCAGTTTCGTAGATAAAACAACGGGGGGATTTTCTGATTTTTATAAAAATATACAAAATAAAAGCAAAGTAAAGAAATAAATCACGCAAAACGAGGATATGAAAATATTGGATAAAGGTTTCATCTTCAATTGTCAACAAGTATTTGAATGTATGAATAGAATTCGTATTTATTCTCGAATCATCAAAAGCCCTAGAATACCTTATTGCAAGAATACTCCGTAAATTTCCTAAGTCATCAACACACACATTAAAGGTGCGTATGTGAAATCTACCTAGAGAATAACCTAACGCCTTGCGTTAATTAAGTTCAATTCCTAGGAGCATTAAGTTTCAGAAATAGGCTAATCAATGCAATTGTCATACATTGCGCATGACAATTCGGACAAAGGTCAAACTCTACATATGATTACAAGAGTGTATCACTACAAACCGTAATCATATCATGATACTCATATTCAAGGTTATCGCTTGATGATAAACCCTAAAATAGCTATAGATATGGATGTAAGTTCAATCAATTCTAGACTTAACTAAACAAACATTCAATCATATTGCAATACGTCAATCATGCAATTATTATAAACCGTAGAAATCAAACGATGATATTGAGAGAAAACTATTTCATAAAAATCATAACTTGTTTTCAAAATCCAACTACATCTTTAACCAATAAGAGAATCAACTACTTGTGTTAATGGAGTTCATAACAAAAAGCAAAGAATAAAGCATAATGTTCTAAACCCTAGAAAACAAGTAGAAGAAGAGATATCTATAGAATAGAGAGATGTGAACATGCTTATATAGCTCCTGTTGGTGTGTGAATCGGCACCAGACTTCTAAATCTCGACCAAGGCCTGACCACCTCCACAGCCCATTAGCAGCCACAGCTCAGGTCCAAGTCCATCTAAGTCATGAATCGGATCGGATCATCGAGTTGACTCGATGTGGAAGAAAATCCAGCAGAGTTTCCTCTGTTTTTAGAACAATCTCCAGGCCAAATTCAGGCCATTTTCTTCTTCCCTACACGGTTCTTGCAACCACTCAACACACACAACATTTGATCAATCATACAGACTTCTTAATTCATCAAAGTCGAGTCTTCCCTGAACTGCCAATTTATTCAGAGAACTCCCTTATTCTGCCATAAACAAATCCATCTCAAAGTCGACCATCTGCAGCTTCATTGTCCACTCCTGCAACAGCTTTAGAACCCATTGCTGAGTTCAATCATCTCTGCACATGCATACCAGCATCTCCAGTCAAACGGCGGCAGTCCTACAACTGCAATTTCTCACCAAGCACAACATACTAAAGCCACCTAATTCATTCTTTGTTTAACAATTCTGGCTTCCCAGCAGCAGCAAAAGCAACTCATTTTATAATTGCACACAACCATATACTACATTTCAGCAACTCCATAGCACCATCAGTTAACACACAACCATCTCCATTCTGCAGCATTATATGCAACTTCAGCTCTTCCTCAGGCCCATGTTTCCTCTGCCGATACCTGAATCACAAGCACCCATCTCACTCCTTTCGTTGCTCAGCCAAACATAGTCACAACAAAATATACCCATGCTCTATTCTCTAGCTCTGCAAATCCTCTCAGCAAACTCGAGCTCATATACCCCACTCCAATCCATTCTTCGCCTGAAAACATCAACCACAATTGCTTCACTGGTCATTCATCTCTCGTCGAAGAACTCAACTTCATCTCGAATCGTCACCGAAGCAACAAATTCATCTCTAGTTCCACTGCCGAATCCCGTTTCCTCAGCCAACAACAACCCTTGTAATCTTCATTTGAAAGAACACCATCCTTGTAACCACTGGAACCAACACAACACCATCATCTTTACACTCAACTCGCTTAATAACTTGAACCCAATCTTCAGTTCCTTCTAATTTTTCATCAATCTTCTTCTTCCATCAAATTAACAGCAGATCCCCTTTCTTCGATTCAATCAAAACCCTAATTTCGTATCAATCCAGCTTTGAATCCCATTGTCTCAACGAAGTGAATCATGTTTTCTCCTCACTTCTCTGATTCATAATTCTTCTCGACTTCCGCCATTAACAACGCCTCCATTTCTTCACAGAGCAGGAGCAGATAGTAGATAAAGAAAAAGAGGAAAAATGGGGAAAATGAACCCTAACTCTCCCTCTCTCGACCCTTGTTGGGTTACAACACATGGAATTACTATTGAAACCAGTGCCTGGATATGGGCCACCCGTGGTGATAACATTTTCCGTTCTACTGTCGGTCCTGGGAGACTGACAATTCATATTCCTCCATAATTCATTAACTCTTCTTGTACTGTCAGTTACAGGGAGCTGACAAGCTTATTCATAAATTTTGCTCATAACTTTATCATACGACTTCGGATTGACCTCGTTCTTTCGCCGCTAGATTCATATTTTCGTTCTCTTCATGATGATTGAGAAGAAATCCTGGAATTAAGCAAGTTCCACGTCCTTTTTCTCCAATGACTCCAAAACACCTAATAACACTCAAAAGAAAACATAAGATACATAATTTACAAGAAAACTCACAAAGAAAGAATAAATACTAAATATAAAATTAGGTGTTTTAAACACCTATCAAATTCCCCCACACTTAGACTTTGCTAGTCCTCGAGCAAATCAAACAAAACAATTCTAAAGGATACATACAACTCCGTGTCGTCGAGGCTACAGTTACACTTAGCATGTATGACAAGCCTTTAAACCCCTAGGTGTCCCTAGTGGACGAGTTATAGTCTCGTGAGGGTTTACTAGAGATATACCCACAAAATCTACTTTTCCAACTTATAAGTTCTCCGAAATGATAGCATCCAACGCGCTAAGAAGACATAGAAATCCTTCACACTAGTCATAAGAAGTTAGACATATATATGAACACAATCTCATCCTTAAAAGTTGAGAGAGAAATAACCATCCCTTATCGAAAGAAATTCGGGTTCGGAGTGATCGAAAGTCTCGACTCTGCCTCACAAAAAAGGGTTTTATGAAGTTGCTCTCAATAATAAATAGCTTTTTATGGGTCACACATGTGTCCAGGTAGGAATGAAGAGAGAATCCTGCGACACGTTGAATGATAGGAAGGCAAAACCCTCTGAAGTATTTTAAAAACCCACATCTTTTATAATTTTGTAAACCCGTTTTTTCTGACAATCTCTAAGAAAGGAAATCAACCACTTAACGAAGGTGGGAATATGCTTACTTACCTCGTTATCCGTTCGACGTGCAACTAGCACCACTCACACAGCATCCATAGAAACGTCTTCGGTCTTCAATCCTTGTCTTCATCTTCGTCTTCGGTCTTCAACTCTTGATGATAACTCTTGAACTTCGTAGAATCTCGACAATGTGATTCTTTCCTCTGATTCCTTGTTGCTTGAAACTTCATTATAAATATTCCTTCTTTCCATTGGCTTTACTGAAAGAACAAAATTAAAAACAAACTATACAAACCCAAAATATGATACAATGAATTTTTTTTTTTTTTTTTTTTCTTCTGTTTTTTTTTATTGAGACAAGAAAAATAAAACAAATACAAAATAAAAACAAAACCATAAAAACTAGTAACGAACCCAAAAATTTCCTCTTGTCTTTTTTTTTTTCATTTTTTTTTGACAAGGGACCTAGCATAATGATGACCATGTCCCAATTTTTTTTTTTTTTTTTTTAATTTTTTATTTATTTTATGACAAGAGAAAACAAAATACAAACTAACAAATATGAATAAAGATAAAATAAAAATGCAAGTACAAAGGCCATGGTGTAAGTACTTTACCACTTGATTCTTCACAACTTGTATGTCTTGATATCATAAACTTCTTGAAATCTCATCTTGATAATATTCGCTCTTGTACAATAGTCTTCAACTTGTAAAAATCTTGCTCCTTGTATTGTTGCTTTACTTGAATCTGAAATCTGCTCATTTCTGTACCGTTGCTTGTAAACCTTGAACGTCTTCAACTTTCCTTCGAATTTTTGATGCTCCATTTGTTGATGATGATGGTGCTTCTATGGACCTGTTGGTGTAGAGAGAGATAAAGTGGATGGTGCTAACTGCGAACAAGAATACAAGTGGTATGTAAGTTAGCAATTCGATGTCACCATCATGATTAACAAAATATCACTCAAGAGATCAAAATAGTGCTTCTATTGGTGGGAGGTTGGGTAGCTCACCATTCTACCCGGAATTAACATACGGTGACACACACTCTAAAAGCACAAATTTAGACAGGTACAAAGAAATGAAGGTCGGTGCCTCTCATGATGTAACATGGGTAGTCTCCACTATAGGGGACAACAACTCTAATACCGAATTCAGTCTGCACCTCATTTGCTACTGGCATGGTTAAATCCAACTTTAACTCTCATACAAGTAAGAAACCCGCTCATGTTCTCTGTCATCTCTAAGTTCGATCACTCTTATGAGAATCACAATGTAATCTTAGCGACATGTATACTATGTGACTCTAAACTAACTACAAGTTGGATTTTTCATTCACTAATTTACACAAAAGTTGAAAAATTTGAAAAATTTACAATGCAAATGCTTAACCACTCCCCCACACTTAAACTTTACATTGTACTCAATGTAAATTGAATCGTCCAAAGAAAGTCAAGGTGGTAAATACTACATGATATGCGACAGGAAATCAGAAAAGATAAATACAAGACAAGAAAAAGATAAAAACAAGACAAGAAATACTCATCGTATGGGTTGCCTCCCATGCAGCGCTTGGTTTATAGTCATCAGCCCGACTTGCAAGATCGATTCCCCATACACCAATAACCTGAAAAGTTAAGGATCCTTCCATAGAACCTGTTTTGCAAACACTAGCTTCACACAAATATTAGTAATATAAAACAGAAACGAAGTTATCAACCGATAAAAGATTCCCCCACACTTAGTGTATAAAGAATATAGAAGTCGGGTACTTCCACGGTTTCTTGTTCCAAAACCTGCATAGTATGAGAATCAAGTATCTCTAATGAAGGATATCGCGAAACAAAGTCATTCAACAATATTATCGAAGCACATATATTCAAACCAATAAGAGGTAAAGGATAAGAAACAATATGCAAAGGGTTAGACAAACCTATCACAATCTCTTGTATCATGGAATCATCTTCATCCTTGAAAAACTCAAGTGAATCGCTCACCTCTTTTACATCATGGTCCTCTATCAAACCTTGCAACCATTCTTCATCCGTTTCTGCCTTAACCAAAGTCTTGACATTAACATCATCATTACAATCCTTTGCAAGCTCAATTGGGTCTTCCATAATATTGGTTATAACGGTCACATTCTCAACATATTCTTCCTTGTTGGAAGGCACATACTCCACTGCGGATCCAAATTTCACTATAAGGAACTTTTTTAGAACATACAAAAATGCATCATCCTCAAGCTCCACCCTTTGAATAGGCTCTTGATCATTATTAAGATCAATGCTTGAGTATTATACACAAGTGTCATCATATTCCTCTTCGTCTTTATCTTGGTCCCAAAAAGATTCCATTGTACACTCCTCGGAGATGTCACCATGAGTTGGTTCAAGTAATGTATCATAGTCACCGTCACTTTCATAGTTGACATAATCTTGTTCGTCGCTGAATTTAGTGTTGCTAATCTCTAACTCATCCTTTTGAATAGGTGAGTGATCATTATTAAGATCAAGAGTTGAGTTCACTACACAATTATCAACGAAAGTCCCCAAAGGTTCGCCTTTTTCAACACAATTATTCATTTCCTCTTTGTATTCATCAATGCCCTTTCTTATGTCGGAAACACCTCTTTGAAGCTCTTGGAGTGATCCATTAAAATTCTGAATATAGTGTTCCATTTGGTTATAAAGCTCGTTCGACAAGGCAAAAGTAGAATCACTTACCTCAGTATTGCTAGGCCAATTATCTTCCCTTTGAATGGGTGAATGATCATAACTACGATCAGAAATTGGGCCAAACATACTATGAGCACATTCGGTCGATGAAACTGGTTCCATGCTTGGTTGTCTACGAACTGACTCCATGCTTACCATAAATTATTGCATTTCATCTACCAAACTAGAGGAAATATTAATATGAGCACAAGTACCATCCCCTATTTGTGCTTGCTCACTTACATACCCACCGTAAGAAGGTTGGAATGTATGAGAACAACTAAAAGGGTACGTGGAGTATTGACCATAACCAAAGGATTGGTTTTGATTGTACTCCACGTAAGGGTGATAGTTGTCATATTGTTGAGGTTGAAAGCCGTATTGATTCTTGTAGTATGCTCCTTCCATGAGAAACAAGTACCTGAAATAAGATTCTCAAAACAAAGGTAAAAACCAGAAAATAAGAAAAACTAAAACAAAAACTAAAAATAAAAATAAGAAACCAAAAGCAAATAACAACCCGCTGCCTCTCCGGCAGCGGCGCCAAAATTTGATCACTGTCGTATGCGTCAAAAATAAATTACTTTCTCACTACTCAAAATATAAAATATAGCAAGGGCAAGAAAGGATCGTTCCCACAGAGAGGTCTTCGTTGTCAATATGTTTCGGTTTCCTATATAAAACAATGGGGGGATTTTCTAATTTTTATAAAAATATACAAAATAAAAGCAAAGTAAAGAAATAAATCACGCAAATCGAGGATGTGAAAATATTGGATAAAGGCTTCATCTTCAATTGTCAACAAGTATTTGAATGTATGAATAGAATTCGTATTTAATCTCGCTATCATCAAAAGCCCTAGAATACCTTATTGCAAGAATACTCCGTAAATTTCCTAAGTCATCAACACACACATTAGAGATGCGTATGTGAAATCTACCTAGAGAATAACCTAACTCCTTGCGCTAATTAAGTTCAATTCCTAGGAGCATTAAGTTTCATAAATAGGCTAATCAATGCAATTGTCATACATTGCGCATGACAATTCGGACAAAGGTCAAACTCTACATATGATTACAAGAGTGTATCACTACAAACCGTAATCATATCATGCTACTCGTATTCAAGGTTATCGCTTGATGATAAACCCTAAAATAGCTATAGATATGGATGTAAGTTCAATCAATTCTAGACTTAACTAAACAAACATTCAATCATATTGCAATACGTCAATCATGCAATTATTATAAACCGTAGAAATCAAACGATGATATTGAGAGAAAACTAATTCATAAAAATCATAACTTGTTTTCAAAATCCAACTACATCTTTAACCAATAAGAGAATCAACTACTTGTGTTAATGGAGTTCATAACAAAAAGCAAATGAGAAAGCATCATGTTCTAAACCCTAGAAAACAAGTAGAAGAAAAGATATATACAGAATATAGAGATGTGAACAGGCTTATATAGCTCCTGTTGGTGTGTGAATCGGCACCAGACTTCTAAATCTCGACCAAGGCCTGACCACCTCCACAGCCCATTAGCAGCCACAACTCAGGTCCAAGTCTATCTAAGTCATGAATCGGATCGAATCACCGAGTTGACTCGATGTGGAAGAAAATCCAGCAAAGTTTCCTCTATTTTTAGAACAATTTCTAGGCCAAATTCAGGCCATTTTCTTCTTCCCTGCACGGTTCTTGCAACCACTCAACACACACAACATTTAATCAATCATACAGACTTCTTAATTCATCAAAGTCGAGTCTTCCCTACACTCCCAATTTATTCAGAGAACTCCCTTATTCTGCCATAAACAAATCCATCTCAAAGTCGACCATCTGCAGCTTCATTGTCCACTCCTGCAACAGCTTTAGAACCCATTGCTGAGTTCAATCATCTCTGCACCTGCATACCAAATCTCCAAATAAACGGCGGTAGTCCTACAACTGCAATTTCTCACCAAGCACAACATACTAAAGCCACCTAATTCATTCTTTGTTTAACAATTCTGGCTTCCCAGCAGCAGCAAAAGCAACTCATTTTATAATTGCACACAACCATATACTACATTGCAGCAACTCCATAGCACCATCAGTTAACACACAACCATCTCCTTTCTACAGCATTATATGCAACTTCAGCTCTTCCTCAGGCCCATGTTTCCTCTGCCGATACCTGAATCACAAGCACCCATCTCACTCCTTTCGTTGCTCAGCCAAACATAGTCACAGCAAAACAGACCCATGCTCTATTCTCTAGCTCTGCAAATCCTCTCACCAAACTCGAGCTCATATACCCCACTCCAATCCATTCTTCGCCTGAAAACATCAACCACAATTGCTTCACTGTCATTCATCTCTCGTCAGCAACTCAACTTCATCTGAATCGTCACCAGAGCAACAAATTCATCTCTAGTTCCACTGCCGAATCCCGTTTCCTCAGCCAACAACAACCCTTGTAATCTTTATTTGAAAGAACACCATCCTTGTAACCACTGGAACCAACACAACACCATCATCTTTACACTCAACTCGCTTAATAACTTGAACCCAATCTTCAGTTCCTTCTAATTTTTCATCAATCTTCTTCTTCCATCAAATTAACAGCAGATCCCCTTTCTTCGATTCAATCAAAACCCTAATTTCGCATCAATCCAGCTTCGAATCCCATTGTCTCAACGAACTGAATCATCTTTTCTCCTCACTTCTCTGATTCATAATTCTTCTCGACTTCCGCCATTAACAGCGCCTCCATTTCTTCACAGAGCAGGAGCAGAGAGTAGATAAAGAAAAGGAGGAAAAATGGGGAAAATGAACCCTAACTCTCCCTCTCTCGACCCTTGTTGGTTACAGCACGTGGAATTACTATTGAAACCAGTGCCTGGATATGGGCCACCCGTGGTGATAACATTTTCCGTTCTACTGTCGGTCCTGGGAGACTGACAATTCATATTCCTCCATAATTCATTAACTCTTCTTGTACTGTCAGTTACAGGGAGCTGACAAGCTTATTCATAAATTTTGCTCATAACTTTATCATACGACGTCGGATTGACCTCGTTCTTTCGCCGCTAGCTTCATATTTTCGTTCTCTTCATGATGATTGAGAAGAAATCCTGGAATTAAGCAAGTTCCACGTCCTTTTTCTCCAATGACTCCAAAACACCTAATAACACTCAAAAGCAAACATAAGATACATAATTTACAAGAAAACTCGCAAAGAAAGAATAAATACTAAATATAAAATTAGGTGTTTTAAACACCTATCAATGGATCCTTATCCTTAGACTTATCCTTGTAGTTCATGAAAGTTCCAAAAAAGTTCTCTGCAAAGTTCATTTCTACATGCATCACATCCGTGGCGGAAATAATAAAATTCAAAGACTTGATCAGCCGCAAGAAACCTATGGAGGTCAGAGGCATAATCTGCAAGAGATTTATGGAGGCCAGAGGCAGAATTATCATAGAGGGAAGCGAGGTCATGGAATCGTATGGGAAGAAATCAAGATGCCACCACTAAACGCTAGCGTGGAGAAGATATGGGAAGCTATAATCTTGATGGAAAACATACCTGCACCATGGAACATGGGGAATGAACCACCTCCAGGTGACAGAAGTCATGAATTCTGTTCCTATCACCATTTTCATGGACACTTAACGAATGATTGTAGGAATATAAAAAGAATCTTCCTCAGAATGATAGATCAAGGAGAGCTAAACCAATTCTTAAAATGTGAAGAAAAGACTCAACCATTACCAACACCTCCAGAAAATCACAGAGTAAATACGACAAAAGGGAAAGAAACATTTGTAGTAGAAGTTGGAGCAAAGGCCAAAAACTTGTTCTGCAACTCTATCGTACATTCGTATAGGACAATTGAAGATTTTCATGATAGTGTTCTCAGTAGGGTTTTCGCAAGAGATGTTGACTATAGAGAAGTAATGAATATCGCGAAGTCATCGCCACTGAAAGAATGGCAAGCGTAGATTATTTCTTTTACCGCAAAAGAAGTACCTGAAAGTGGCGAGATGCATGACAGTCCATTAGTGGTAAGATTGGAGATTAACCCAAAACCTGTTGGTGATGAAGATGATGGGGCATAAAATTCATGGGCTATAAATATAATCTTAATTGATACTGGAAGCTCTGTAAACATCCTTTTTTACCACACTTACAAGACGATGGGAGGGAAAGATGAAGATCTGATACCTTCAACATATAAGATTTATGGTTTTAATGGTACTGCCAATAAACCTAAAGGAGAAACTCGCATGAGAATACCGCTGAAAGGGTTATCAACTGAAATCTTGTTTTGCATAGTCGATGTGGAATCCCCGTATAATGCATTAATTGGGCGACCCTGGTGACATGAGATCTTGGGTGTAGCATCAACTTACCACCAGTGCATCAAATTTCCTCACCCCAGTGGTGTTGGAGTTATAAAAGGAGATTGGGTTGAGGGGCAAAAGTGCTATGAAGTTGATGTGGAGTCTTGCGAGGAAAGGGCTGCTCAAAAGAATAATTGGAAGAGGAATGTCAAAGAATACCAAAGAAGAGAAAGACTGATGGTGGACACAATAGAAGTGAGAAATGAAGATATATTGCGAAATCAGTACTTGAAGACAATGGGAAATTGCGATGGTCTCGCAAAAGGGAAGGAAATATCTAGAAACTTGAATGAAGAAACAGAGAACAACAGGAGTAAGAAGTGTAAGAAGTAAATAATTGATTTTAGAGTTGTGTAAAAAAAAAAAAATGATGACAAAAACATGTCAAAAATACAAAGAATGTGATGATCGAAGAAGGAGTACGGGAAAGTCTCGCGATTCATGAATATAACGAAAGTTTAGTCAAATAATTACAGCGAGATCACAACAAATGAAGAAAGAGTATATGAAAATTTCACAAAGAAGATGAGAAGAAATAACCAAAAAATCAGTGAATGATTACAAGAATTGACAGAAATGAATGAATGAGTGAATGGGACGAACCTTTATGGCGTACACCCTAGTTCGCGAATGATATTTCGTAAGAGGCAAATGTAGGATCTAAAGTGCGTCATATAAGGGGGTATCTCTTGACATGGCTCAAGGAAAAGGTTACACCGCCCCTGGAACCTGATTCATGAAAATTTGGGGTCAATAAAGCCCATCCGGGAGATACCTTGGATTTCCAACTATATATATAAGGTTATACCCTGGTTGGACGACCGAGGGTCTCTTCCAATGAGTCGGTGTATGACCAAGGCGCCTTGGTACACGGTTGATCCAAGAGTGCCTGTGGCATTTGAAGTGTCTCGGCCATTCTTGGCAAGTCTTGGCACATGCTTTTCGGCCCGAAGAAAACTCCACTTAGGGTGCAGTCTCGTAACCATAAGCCCTATAGGTATAAGGGATAAGAGGCTGCGAAAACAATTGGTTGTTGTTAAGACCGGATGGGAGGAGCTAGTCTTGTATGGCCGATGTACGCCTCCTTGAAGGGGCAACCAGGGAGGTGATAAGGGCGGCACCCTCCATTAGGGAGCTGATAAGTGTCTTAAGACACAAATGTCATGAGGCTTTATTTTCGCAAGAAAATTTAGGCTTGTCATATTTGCGCAATGATCTTAAAGAGGCAATAATACTAACGCGAGGGTAAGACGAGATCAATGGGTATTTACATGAAAGTGTAAAGACGTCCTGCGATTTCGTCGCAAAGACGGCAATGCCATGGGAATTTATGTTCGCAAGAACATTTAGGCCTGTCATATTGTCGCAAGAAAAATATCCTGCAGAGGAAAAAATACTAAAGAAATGATAAGACAAGATCAATGGGTCTTTACATGAAAGTGTAACGACGTCCTGCGATTTTGTCGCAAGACGGCAATGTCATGGGGCTTCAAGTTCGCAAGAATTTTTAGGCCTGTCATATTGTCGCAAAAATGAGGGGTGTCAAAATAAGACCTTTAACTAGGAAGGCATAATAAGACCACACAAAAGCAATGATAAGGCAAGATCAATGGGTCATTACATGAAAATGTAAAGACGTCCTGCGATCTTGTCGCAATGATGAATTTCAACATAAATGAAGATAAGATCACAAAAAAAGTGAATAAACAAATAAGCTTGCGAAAGTGGCTATATTTCTAAATTCATTTGAAGAGTTAGCAACAGCAGTTGCGAAACTAAGAAATATTATTACTTAAAGATTATCGATTTAATCTCTCATGTGAAAATAAATAACAGAGGCAAATATGGGAATGATTAGAATAAAAATTTGTTATTTATTTCCATATGATAGATTTACAGTGAGAAATTACAAAAATGGAAGGCTAAAAGGATAAATGTACATATATCACAAGAAGAGAAAAAGGAAAATGGAGCTATCTCTCAATTCATTCTTCTTTGTCATCAGATTGTTTATCAGATTCTTCCTCTTCGCTAGCTTCACTATCAGAAACATCAAAGGAAGGTATATCTTCAGGAATTTCATCAAGAAGACAAGGATATGAAGAATGAGGAATACTGTGGTCATCGCAAACTGTCTTAATAGTTTGATTGCGAAAACGAACATCGTTATTATTGAAATTCGCTACAGTAGTTTGTAATTGCTTCTTCAACATGGAATACTTGTCGTTGCGAAGAGAGAGGTTCTTTGCAAGTTGTTCTTTTTCAGATTCAAGTTCTTCAATCCTTGTTTGATATCTTTTCTCAGCTTCTGCGAACGTATGATAATGAGTCAGTAACTTAATAATAATTTCACAAAAAAAAAGTGGTAAAATAAAGAAGAACAGTTAACAACCTTCTCTGTCAGAAATCATATCTTTAACCAAGGCAGTATGATCAGCATGAAGACTGACGTTAACACCTAAGTTATTTCTGGCATTATCTAGAACTTTTGCAGCCCAAGCGAATTCATCATCACTATTTATGACAAGAAGTGAACGAATTTGATTTTCTCGCTCATTAAGTATGGCATTTTGGTGAAGAGATTCATCTCGTTCAATTTGGACTTCAAGAAGGGTTTTTTGGAACTTCGCTAATGCTTGTGCACCTTGATTAGCAATGCGATCCTTGTCATCTATAAGGCTAATAATTTTCTTCCTTAGAATATTATTATTATCGTGGGAGCTAAGGTATAAACGTTTAAATCGGTTGGCTAAACCTAAACTAGATCTATGCTCAATTTCTAAGAGATGAAATTTGGTTCGAAGTTCATTTATTGAAAGAGAGTTAATTTTGTTCGATGAACTACTTAAAGATTCGTTGAGATGAGCAAGAAGAGCATCATTATCCATAGGCTCAGGAAATGAATGGAGAAGGATGGCTTCTTCAGAAAGATTATAAATGTCTGCGAAAATGATAAGTCAGGCAAATAAAAGTAAATGACAAAATAAAAACGAAGAAAAGAGAAGAGTTTTGTACCATAAAGTTGTTGATTAGCACTTTGAAGGGTAGAAATTTTATTCTTCTGAGTAGAAGATTAAGTTTCCAGTTGTTGAATTCTTTCGCGAAGAGTAGCAGTCTCATTTTCACTCTTCTTGCGAGATGTCGAAACTTCAACTTCTAGTTCTTTGTTCTTCTCCTTAAGTTGAAGATTTTTGTTTTCAAGATTGTTGCGCCTTTTCTCGAGATCTGAGGCAACAACAAAGGAAGCTCTCCCAGACTATAAAGGAAAGTAAAGAAATTGTTAAGATAAGGTTTATAATCGAAATCACAAAGAAATAAAGAAATATGAACATACCAAGGCACTAAGTGCATTTAAGAAACTGGGAGTCATTGTCCGGAAACTCCACGAAAAGAATCATTATCCACTAGCAAAAGGGGGCATCGCAGATATTTGCGAGAGCTTCGCAAGTAGCGTAAAAAACGATCATCTCCCATTCCTTGCATAGAATCGGAGAAAACACTAGACAATTGCGCCATAGCAGATTCGACTGAATGATTCTCCTTCGCAAAAGAAGTATCAACCTCATTATTATCTTCATCAGAGTTCTCGCTGGTTTGGGAATTAGAGTGAGAAGTGGAATGGATTTTCCGTTTTTTTAGAAGATGGAGCAGAAGATTTATCCTTGCGAAGAGTGATTTTATTCTTGCCTTTAACCTTCGTAGCTTCAGAAATGTCATTCTCTTCAACGCCAACCTTCGCACACGAATGAAGATAAGAAATAGAGGCAACAATATTGTTAAAAAATAATAAGGAAAAATATTTCTTACTTCATCCGTGATTGAACGAAGTGTCGCCAGAGTACTCGCATTTGGATTTCTTTTGTAGCTCCTTCTCAATTTAATAATCTGAAAAATTCGCAAGATTAGATATAAGAAGAAATACAGATTGTAAAATAGGTAAAAGTAAGGAAGTATACCTCTTTTGCTTTCTCGGGCCAATTAAATACCCAAGGATAGTAGTTTGCGAGATTCGCAGGGAGTACATGGGAACCTGAAATGTAAGGTCCATTCAAAAATAGTGGAAAGACAGACCACCTCTCATCTTTAGAGTAGCGAGGAACATTGTTCTTGCCAGAGTGCCAATCAATATCTAACATGAGTATCTTATCATCGGGAATGTTCTCTTTTCTTTTCAATCGAGCATCCCAGCGAGATTTATCATTCTTCATATTTATCACTTCATAATTTTCAAAAAAGTTTTCTACCGTGTACTTTTCAGCGACTATCTCCAAGTTTGCGAAATTAGGATCTCTGATATTATCAGGATATAGAGACCCCTTACCAGCACCACGATTGGCTAATTCAAGCATTAGACGGATGCAATCACCACTTAATTGATAAATAGCTCGCGAGAATTTCTCATGAGCAAGAATTTCATAGAAAAAGGGCAGTTCGGGATTGTAGAGAGGAATGGGAAGACCTGCGAGGATTTGACCTAGCGAGATTATGATTTTCTGATCATCACACCGATGATCGATAAACAATTTTGCAGAAAGAATAGATGAAGATTCTTGATTGGGAATAGTAGACAAGGTGAAACCCTTCTCTTGTAATTTCTTTTGAGTTTCATCTAAAAGGGTTTCATATTTACGACCAGGTGGAGCCATTTTTAGAGTTTGGGAATGATTAGAGAATTGAAGATCAAGAGAAAGAAGAAAAGGAAGATTTACAGTAGCAGAAGCGCAAATTGCGGAAGAAGAGAGTTGAAGAAAAGTTGCAGAGAGAAAGTAAAAAAGAAGAAGAGGAGGGTGAGAAAACTATATATAGAGAGAAGAATTCTCGAGAAGACAAATGCATTTAATGCGAGAGGGGACGTGAATGGTCAAGAAAAAACGGTTGAAAGAGACGTGTCAAGAAAAGATTGGAAGAAGAAACATGTGTAATAAATTCCGTGTAAAAGTACGGGATTGTAACAGATAAAGATGAGCAGTTGCGGCATTTCAAAATACTAGTTCTCATGACATTCTCTTCTTCGCAGAGAAGACATGAGAAGAGGCAAGATGTAGGATCTGAATATCGCAACATCAGTATTTCGCGAGATTAGTAAACGACAGCACCGCGAAGGCGTCACAGAAGAGTAATATAAATGACGCAATGAATGACGACAGCCAAAACATGAGAAAGGTGTGAATACCTAGCGAAATTTAGGAGAGCTGCGAGAATGAATACTTGTACACTTGCGATATTTCGCAAGTCATTCCCGAAAATAAAGGACAGCTTAGCTGTCATCCATTGTGTACTACACTATATAAAGAGTTTAATAAGCCTGTTATGAGGGATATCTTTTTCGGAGTGTTAGACAAGTCATTAGGAGAGAGAAAGTTTGTGGTGATTGTAATTTCTTTAGCTCTTTTCTATTTTATCTTGTAAACATTCAAGGAATTAATCAATAAAATCATTGTTATTCATCTTCAAATGTCATAGTTGTGTGGATTATTGTGAGGGGTGTAGTGTAGGATTTCCGACAACTACACAACCATCTACTACATTGCAGCAACTCCATAGCACCATCAGTTAACACACAACCATCTCCATTCTGCAGCATTATATGCAACTTCATCTCTTCCTCAGGCCCATGTTTCCTCTGCCGATACCTGAATCACAAGCACCCATCTCACTCCTTTCGTTGCTCAGCCAAACATAGTCACAACAAAACAGACCCATGCTCTATTCTCTAGCTCTGCAAATCCTCTCAGCAAACTCGAGCTCATATACCCCACTCCAATCCATTCTTCGCCTGAAAACATCAACCACAATTGCTTCACTGTCATTCATCTCTCGTTAGCAACTCAACTTCATCTGAATCGTCACCAGAGCAACAAATTCATCTCTAGTTCCACTGCCGAATCCCGTTTCCTCAACCAACAACAACCCTTGTAATCTTCATTTGAAAGAACACCATCCTTGTAACCACTGGAACCAACACAACACCATCATCTTTACACTCAACTCGCTTAATAACTTGAACCCAATCTTCAGTTCCTTCTAATTTTTCATCAATCTTCTTCTTCCATCAAATTAACAGCAGATCCCCTTTCTTCGATTCAATCAAAACCCTAATTTCGTATCAATCCAGCTTCGAATCCCATTGTCTCAACGAAGTGAATCATGTTTTCTCCTCACTTCTCTGATTCATAATTCTTCTCGACTTCCGCCATTAACAGCGCCTCCATTTCTTCACAGAGCAGGAGCAGATATAGTAGATAAAGAAAAGGAGGAAAAATGGGGAAAATGAACCCTAACTCTCCCTCTCTCGACCCTTGTTGGGTTCCAACTCATGGAATTACTATTGACACCAGTGCCTGGATATGGGCCACCCGTGGTGATAACATTTTACGTTTTATTGTCGGTCCTGGGAGACTGACAATTCAGATTCCTCCATAATTCATTAACTCTTCTTGTACTGTCAGTTACAGGGAACTGACAAGCTTATTCATAAATTTTGCTCATAACTTTATCATACGACGTCGGATTGACCTCGTTCTTTCGCCGCTAGCTTCATATTTTCGTTCTCTTCATGATGATCGAGAAGAAATCCTGGAATTAAGCAAGTTCCACGTCCTTTTGCTCCAATGACTCCAAAACACCTAATAACACTCAAAAGCAAACATAAGATACATAATTTACAAGAAAACTCGCAAAGAAAGCATAACTACTAAATATAAAATTAGGTGTTTTAAACACCTATCACTGGATCCTTATCCTTAGACTTATCCTTGTAGTTCATGAAAGTTCCAAACAAGTTCTCTGCAAAGTTCTTTTCTACATGCATCGCATCCACATTATGACGAAGTTGTAGAAACTAAAGTTAAGATTAACTAAGTTAGCAAAACTTACAAATAACAAGAACATATTGATTAAAGTTAGCAAATGCCTAAAAATAACCACATATTCACTTACCTTCCAATATGGCATATTGAATAAAATTGATCTCTTCGAATACGGAGAATCAACTACTGACCGCTTTACCATCTTCCCGAATTCCTTATTTATTGTTGTTGTCCTATCAAATAATTCAACGCCACTTAAACGAATTGGTGCACCCCTATCTTCCTTAAACCCATTGAACTTGTCGGTTTCACGTCTGTAACGGTGAGACCGATCTCTTAAAAATCTTCTATGACCCATGTATGCATACTTATTACCCCATTTCAGCCTCAGAGCCTCAGTATCTTCACCACACGTCGGACAAACAAATCTTCCAGATGTTCGCAGACCATACATATACGCATAAGCCGGATAGTCGTGTATACACCACATTAAAATTGCTTTCATTGTAAAGGAAGTCTTTGTGTGCGCATCATACGTCATCTTTCCATTTAACCATAACTCAATTAACTCATCAATTAAGGGCTGCAAATAAACATCAATGTTGCCATTAGGACCACTTGGACCAGGAATAAGTAGTGCTAACATTGTAAAATATTTTGACGTGCATACTGATGTGGGAAGGTTAAAAGGAAAAACCATGACGGTCCAAGTACTGTGTGTAGTCATCATTCCAAATGGATTAAAACCATCAGTGGATAGTCCTAGACGCACATTACGTTTTTCACCAGCAAACTTAGGCCACTTCCTATCAATTGACTTCCAAGAAGAAGAATCCACAAGATGTGTGTAATAATTTCTTCAACATTAGAATGATAGTACATCTGCTCAGCAATCCACGGGTACCATACCAACGCTGTAACCTTTCAGTAATTGGGAAAAACCTTAGTTTCTTCACTGGCACTTTTCTAGCATTTGGATCACTCCCTTCAGGAGGTACTTTCCATCTACTTGCATGACATTTAGGACACTCATCATAATCAGCATACTCCTTTCGATAAAGTATGCAATCATTAGAGCAAGCATGGATAATCTCGACCGGCAAGTTAAATGGCTTAAGTATACCCTTAGCTTTAGCACATGTAGATGGTAATGTATTCCCTTCCGGTAAAATAGTTTTCATAGATTTTAATAATTCTGTAAAAAAAACATTGGAACACTGATACCTTGCTTTCATGCTAAACAACTCAATCACTGTCGACAGTTTTGTATGTTCACCACCACAATCTGGATGCAGGTGTTGTAATGCATCCAACATCCTATTCCTGAAATCGACATCAACACCATCATCAACACTAGAACCAGCACCACCTTCTACATTAGCACCAGAACCATCTTCAAAATTAGCATCAGAACCTGTTAGAGCATAGCTCGGTCGAACCTACCAAGCGTTGGTATGTCAAGTTTGGTTGTCATATTTTAGTGAATCAAAACTCATTTAAAGAGTCGCTTGATTATGTACTAAAGTCAAATTCGTATAGGTTAGCTTGAAAGTATTAGGATTTGAGACATTACAAGTACTGCGAAGATTTGAAGAAGTGAAGAAGTAAGGAGCTACAACGACAACATCATCCTTCCACTTGAGGTTAGTGATATTTTACTTGAACTGTTTCATTCCCTAACGTATCTTTCAAGTCGTGCATATTGAAAAACATAACTGCAAAGCATGAATGATTATACTCTAGTTAGACGTAGTATTAAGGATACAATACGAGGTTTATTGCTTAACCATTAAACTTTGTATATAAGACATCGGCATAATCATATGAATGCTATTGTGATTATGTATGGGTATGAGGTAAAGATTTCATCCTAGGAAACAATGTTTTACATTCGTTTAAAGGAAGTAAATTCATAAACTTGTGTTGTGAATCGAAAGGGAAATCGCCAGGCTTATTGGTATTGTTATTCATTACATATCTTTTGAACTAACAATATGTGTGATTAGTATAACCGCTCATGACTTGTTTATGTTCTTGGTAAAACTATTCACAAAGACCTGACTTTTGTATTGATATAACTTTTATTAGTGAAACCGATCTTAAGTAATCACCTGAGATGGTATGATCGATTTAGTGTTCTTGATATGCTTAATTCTAGCATTTCTCAGGTTCACCAAGCTAAAGAACCTTTTGAAGTTCCCGAATTATATGTTGTCTATCCACTTCCGAGTGTAGAAAGGACTAAGTGTGGGGGAAACTTCAATAAAGTGATAGCTTCTATATTTATATCTTGTGCTAATGTTTTCATGAAGTTGTTATTAGAATTGCAGATTGTTGTCTGGATGGACTACCAGATTTTCAAATTGTTGGTGTACGTCCGATAACGAAAAGGTCAGGCTGAGGACGTTAAACTAAACGCTGAATGGGAGGCAACCCATAGGTTTTGTATTTTTTATCCTTTTTTTTTTTTGGTTTGCTTCTTTTGCATATCATATTAGGATTTCCCACCTGAATTTTACTTAGGACGAGTCAATTACATTGAGGACAATGTAGAGTTTAAGTGTGGGGGAGTGTTTGGATATTTTGCATATAAAGTTTTTAGCCTTTCTAAGTCGATTTTTTTCAAAATTTTGTAAATTTTTGCATAAAACCTCCAACTTGTAGAGATTTTAGAGTCATTAGCATACTTCTAGGTATGTTTACATAGAGAATTCTGACCGACATAACTGAACTTGGAAGTGTTAGGGAACTACGTTGGATTTCTTGCTTGTTAGAGTGTTAAATAATGGATTTAATCATGCCAGTGATGCAAATAAGGAGCAGGGAGAAATGCATTGTTAGAGTTGCTGATCAATCATTAGTGGAGACTACCTATTTTCAAATCAACAGAGGTACCGTACCAAATTTTCTTTGTAGCTGACTAAAGAGCTTTATTTTGTCAATCATGAGGGTGACGTCTATAGATGAAAGCCACCTTCTTGTAGTTTGATTTGCAGTTAGCACCATTCTCTCTCTTGCCAACAATAGGTCCATAGAAACACCATCATCATCAACAAGTGGAGCGACATCAAAATCTACAATGAAAATTGAAGATGTTTGAGGTTTACAAGCAACAGTACAAGGAAGAGCAGATTTCATATTCAAGTAAAGCAACATACAATGAGCAGATTTTTATATACATGTTGAAGATTTACAATACAAGGAGTGGAATTCTATATCTAAGTATGAAACCTTATTACAAGAGCGAAGAAAAATCAAAACATGAGAGTGATTGAAGTTTATGATACGAAGACAATACAAGTTTTGAAGAATCAAGCGGTAAAGTACTTCACCCATGGCTATTTCCATTGTTATTTTTTATATTATTTTTCTTGTCTCAAAAAAAAAAAAAAAGTTCAAATTTAAAAAAAAAAAAATGAGACAAGAAAATTTTGTTATATTGTTTTTTAAGGCCGCGGGGAAGGAAGAAAAATCTATAAGGAAGTTTCAAGCAACAAGGAATAGAGGAAAAGAGTTACAATTGTCAAAGTTTCATGAAGTTCAAGATTTTATCATCAATAGTTGAAGACTGGAGACGAAGACCAAGAAGATGAAGAAGACGAGCTGAAGACTACGTTTCTATTGGATGCTGTGAGAGTGGTGTTATCCTCATTGCAATCGGATGTGAATTTGGTGGTAAGTACTCTCATCCTCAATTATAATGGTTGATTTCCTTTCTTAAAGATCATCAGAAAATATTTTATTTCCCACGATCTTGTGGGGTCTCCAGAAATAATTCGGAAGGTCTCATTCCCACCATTCAACATGTGTAGGATTCTTCATTCCTACCTACACACATGTGAGACCCATAAAAAAACTATCTTATTAAGTGCAATTATCATAAAATCCTTTTAAGTGAGGCAGAAGTCGAGGAGAAATGCTTATTGATCGCTCTCAAACACGCGTTATCTCATTATGGTGTGGTTATTTCTCACTCAACATTTGAGAATGAGAATATGTTTTTTGGTGTTTCTAACTTCTTATTACTAGCATGCAGAAAATCTATGTCCTCATAGCTCTTTGGATGCTTGGGAAGGTGGAACGCTTTGAAGTTGGAGTAGGTGTTTTGGGTATACCTCTTGTAAGCCCTCACGAGACTATAACTCGTCCACTATGGACACATAGGGTTTAAAGGGATGTTGCATTTTCTAAGTGCATCTGTATCCTCGACGACATAGAGTTGTTGTATTTGAGGTAGTTTTCTCGAGGACTAGCAAAACCTAAGTGTGAGGGAATTTGATAGGTGCTTAATTTACATGTTTATAATGTCAATTCCATACTTGTTTTAGCTATAATTCTTGCATATTACTTGTTATTATGATTATTTTCTAGTTTATGTGTCAAATAGGTGAATCATCCTAAGAAGAGTGAAAAGAGCTGAAAAATAGTTATAAAGTGAATTTCTCAAAGATCCAAGTGTCTAAAGCCGAAAGAAGTGGAAGAAGTGCGACGAAAAGGAGCAGAGAAGGTTGAAAACATAAGAAGGACTAGAAGACCAAGTTTAACTCATCCAAATTCAGGATTTCTTATCACCATCTTGAATAGAATTCAATTATGAAGTGAACGGCGAAAGAATGAGGTCATTCCGAGTTCGTACGAAGAAGTTACGGCCAAAAAAGTCGAGACGAAAAAAAGCGATCTACAACACGACTTTCGCCATTGCTAAAGCAATACCGAAAGTGGCCATATTTTGGGCAGAATAGGTGTATTTTAGACCCCAACTTTCGGCGTTGCTTTGGGGTATTAGACAATGCCGACTGAGACAAACCTATGGGGTCCATTTTGACGTATTTTGACTTCCAAATCAAGGAAACACGGTCCCGGATGGATTCTAATACCTAGATCTCATGAAAACTATATAAGAGGACTTCTACAACAATTAGAGGGAATTACATCTCATATTATACTTTTGTTATTCATAAAATATTCTAGGGTTTACCCCTTTAGGGGGAAACTAGGTAATTGTGTAATCATGAGAAGCTAAACCTTTGTTGATTAAGGATGAATTCAATGTTCTAGCGTGAAGATTTATTATCATACAAATCTATTCAGAGTTTTATCAGCTTATCGTTTGCTTTCACTATAATTAGGGTTTATGATTGATTTCTAGATTGTTCAAGTGTACAATTGGATTATTCTATTGATCATTCTATTGCTAGTAAAGGGTTAGGATATCCGTGTAATTGTTGAATAATCCTTACACAAGTAGAGAACGTGGGACCTCGCAGAGGGATTCTGTGGAGCAATCGTGTGTGAAGACAACACTAGTAAGTGGACCTTGCGCTAAGAGTCTAACTGCTAGGATCAACCTAAGTTCACATAACTTAAATCTTCCGTTGGGTTACACCTTGAGTGTGCTACTACTAGGTGGTTCAGTTGGATAGAACTTGATATGCGAGCTCTTCGATATCCGGTTGCAAGAGGAACTTTGGGGATAGTACTTCTCTAGCTGCTTTCCTA
Source organism: Papaver armeniacum (assembly GCA_023531295.1). NCBI lineage: Eukaryota > Viridiplantae > Streptophyta > Magnoliopsida > Ranunculales > Papaveraceae > Papaver > Papaver armeniacum. The sequence goes on along the minus strand of JAJJWW010010832.1, from coordinate 530,045 downwards.
CGATTGGTGATGAATGGTTCTAACGAAGATAGATAAGTATATTAATCCAGCTATCGCTTGGTAACGGCGAAGGATTCCTTGATCATCTATTTTATTTGTTATTCTCTTATTTACTTTAATCCAATCCCCCTTTTGTCTTGATTTTGCTAATATAAATAACCTATCAATTACACAACTCTCTGTGAGAACGATCCTTATTACCGTTATATTACTAGTTAATTAGTGGGAAATATCTCCATTAATTTGTTGTGGTTACGACACATATCAAATTTTGGCGCCGCTGCCGGGGAGCAGTTGCTAATTGTTTTGTTATTTGTTTAACTTGTTTTTATTTTTGTTTTTAGATTTTTGTTTTGATTTTCTCGTGAGTCGTCATGTTTCCTTATGGAAATAACATGTACGAGCACAAGATCAATCATCATATTACAGTGGTAATCAATATGGTTTTCAATCTCATTCTTATAACAACTACCAACCATCCTATGGGTATAATCAAAACCAATCTTTTGGCTATGATCAATATCCCACAAAACCTTATGGATATTCTCATACATGTCAACAACCTTATAACGGGCATGTAAGTAAACAATCACGAGGATGGAAGGATAGTTATGTTTCTGATCAATTGTTTTCTAGTAATGTGCAGATGACAGAGAGTTTTGAACTCAAAACTTATGATAGTGTAACCAAACCCACTCATATTGCTCATATTTCACCCATTCAAAGGGAAGAGTTGCGGTCTAGGTACTCTATTGTGAGTAATGATAGAAAACGTTTAAATATCAAAAAACTTTATAAGAGATACAATCAACTGGAAAAAGATGGAGCATTAGTAGAGACTCTTCAAGAAATTGAAAGGGCCATAAAAATGGAATTTCAGTATCGTTGGGATAGTGAAGATTATGAGGTTGATGAAGATTCTGATGAAGATGAGCAACCTTTAGAAATTCCGTGTAATAATGGTAAAGTTATTCCAACTCCGGATCATTATAACGATCACTCGCCTATTCAAAAGGAGGAGAATGGATATGACATAACCGTTGTTATAAATGGTGCAACGAACTCAAACAATGATTTAAGATTTGCACCAATGAACTAGACTTCCTAGGAGAGGATTTCGATTCCGATGACGAGGTTGTTGAAGAGATAGAGATTGAGAATGAAACCAAATTGATTGAAGTCGTGGAAGACCCAATTGAGCTTGTCAAGGAATATAATGATGCTGAGATTTCGGTTGAAGCAGAAATTAAAAGTTCGATAGAGGACCACGATATACTTGAGGTAAATAATTCACTAGAGATAGAAGATGAGTATCTCGAACAAGGTTTATCTAATCCTTTGAATAATTCTATATCTATTGATCCTTTCCACCCAATTGAAGTAGATTCTCAAAGAGTTGTTAACCTAACTTTTATGAAAATACACCACTTAGGATTGGAGTTATGTGCTTCCAAAGTTTTAACGGATTATTTTGCTTCTAAGTATCCACCACTTGATATGTTTGATTCTAGCATTTTTCAGGTTCACCAAGCTAAAGAACCTTTTGAAGTTCCCGAATTCTATGTTTTCTATCCACTTCCGAGTGTAGAAAGGACTAAGTGTGGGGAAAACTTCAATAAAGTGATAGCTTCTATATTTATATCTTGTGCTAATGTTTTCATGAAGCTGTTATTAGAATTGCAGATTGTTGTCTGGATGGACTACCAGATTTTCAGATTGTTGGTGTACGGCCGATAACGAAAAGTTCAGGCTGAGGACGTTAAACTAAGCGTTGAATGGGAGGCAACCCATAGGTTTTGTATTTTTTATCCTTTTTTTTAGTTTGCTTCTTTTTCATATCATATTAGGATTTCCCACCTGAATTTTACTTAGGACGAGTAAATTACATTGAGGACAATATAGAGTTTAAGTGTGGGGGAGTGTTTGGATATTTTACATATAGAGTTTTTAGCCTTTTTGAGTCGATTTTTTTCAAAATTTTGTAAATTTTTGCATAAAACCTCCAACTTGTAGAGATTTTAGAGTCACTAGCATACTTCTAGGTATGTTTACATAGAGAATTCTGACCGACATAACTGAACTTGGAAGTGTTAGGGAACTACGTTGGATTTCTTGCTTGTTAGAGTGTTAAATAATGGATTTAATCATGCCGGTGATGCAAATAAGGAGCAGAGAGAAATGCATAATTAGAGTTACTGATCAATCATTAGTGGAGACTACCTATTTTAAAATCAACAAAGGCATCATACCAAATTTTCTTTGTAGCTGACTAAAGAGCTTTCTTTTGAGTGTGTGTCACCGTACGTTAATTCCTGGTAAAATGGTGAACTACCCAACCTCCCACCAATAGAAGCACTACTCTTTGATCTCTTGAATGCTAATTTTGTCAATCATGAGGGTGACGTTTATAGATGAAAGTCACCTTCTTGTAGTTTGATTTGCAGTTAGCACCATTCTCTCTCTCTCTCGCCAACATCAGCTTCATAGAAACCATCATCATCAACAAGTGGAGCGACATCAAAATCTACAAGGCAAAATTGAAGATGTTTGAGGTTTACAAGCAACAGTACAAGGAAGAGCAGATTTCATATTCAAGTAAAGCAACATACAATGAGCAGATTTTTATATACATGTTGAAGACTTACAATACAAGGAGCGGAATTCTATATCTAAGTATGAAGCCTTATTACAAGAGCGAAGAAAAATCAAAAAATGAGAGTGATCGAAGTTTATGATTCGAAGACAATACAAGTTGTGAAGAATCAAGCGGTAAAGTACTTCACCCATGGCTATTTCCATTGTTATTTTTTGTATTATTTTTCTTGTCTCATAAAAAAAAAAGTTAAAATAAAAAAAAAATGAGACAAGAATTTTTTTGTTATATTGTTTTTTAAGGTCGTGGGGATGGAAGAAAAATCTATAAGGAAGTTTCAAGCAACAAGGAATAGAGGAAAAGAGGAAAAGAGTTACAATTGTCAAAGTTTTATGAAGTTCAAGAGTTTATCATCAATAGTTGAAGACTGATGAAGAAGCCCAAGAAGATGAAGAAGACGAGCTGAAGACTACGTTTCTATTGGATGCTGTGAGAGTGGTGTTATCATCATTGCAATCAGATGTGAATTTGGTGGTAAGTACTCTCATCCTCAATTATAATGGTTGATTTCCTTTCATAGAGATCACCAGAAAATATTTTATTTCCCACGATCTTGTGGGGTCTCCAGAAATAATTCGGAATGTCTCCTTCCCACCATTCAACATGTGTAGGATTCTTCATTCCTACCTACACACATGTGAGACCCATAAAAAAGCTGTCTTATTGAGTGCAATTATCATAAAATCCTTTTTAAGTGAGGCAGAAGTCAAGGCGAAATGCTTATTGCACTCTCAAACACGTGTTCTCTCATTATGGTGTGGTTATTTCTCACTCAACATTTGAGAATGAGAATATGTTTTTTGGTATTTCTAACTTCTTATTACTAGCATACAGAAACTCTATGTCTTCATATATCTTTGGATGCTTGGGAAGGTGGAACGCTTTGAAGTTGGAGTAGGTTTTTTGGGTATACCTCTTATAAGCCCTCACGAGACTATAACTCGTCCACTAGGGACACATAGGGGTTTAAAGGCATGTTGCAATTGCTAAGTGCATCCGTATCCTCGACGACATGGAGTTGTTGTATTTTAGGTAGTTTGCTCGAGGACTAGCAAGAGCTAAGTGTGGGGAAATTTGATAAGTGCTTAATTTACATGTTTAGAATGTCAATTCCATACTTGTTTTAGCTATAATTCTTGCATATTATTTTCTAGTTTATGATTATTTTCTAGTTTATGTGTCAAATACGGTGAATCAACCTAAGAAGAGTGAAAAGAGCTGCAAAAGAGATATAAAATGAAGTTCTCAAAGATCCAAGTGTCTAAAGCCGAAAGAAGTGGAAGAAGTGCGACAAAAAGGAGCAAAGAATGTGATTGCCGGAATTCCTACAATACATCCCTCATAAGAATTCATAATATTCAACACATCTTTAAGATCAACAATCAACCTTTTTATTAATTGAGTTAGAAATTTTACAAGAAGGAAGTGAAATCAAGAATATAATTGCAACTCTAGACTTTCTCTCTCCTCAAAACTTTCTCTCTACTCTAAAAAGATCTCTCCTTCTATGAAGCCTACTCGATCCTTTATATAGGACATTACATAGTGGATGACAGCTAAGCTGTCCTTTATTTTCGGATCTGGCTTGCGACATTCTCGCAAGTATTCAAATGTTAAATCTCGCAACACTCCTAAATCTCGCTAGGTCTTCACATCTTTCTCGTGTTCAGGCTGTCGTCATCCGTTGCGTCATTTTTATTACCAATCTGCGATATCTTCGCAGTGTATTGTTCAAGGATTTCGCAAGGATATTAATGTTGCGATATTCTGATCCTACATCTTGCCTCTTCTCATGTCTTCTCTGCGAAGGAGAGAATGATGTGAGAATTAATACTTCGAAATTCCGCAACTGTTCATTTCTTTCCTTAAATTTTCTGCCGACAAGATTCCATGAATTAAGCATAACTGCTTACACGTGTTAAATATTCCCCTATTCACCGGCACATTAAATGCTAACCGGTCATCATTTTATTGTCTATTTAAGAAGAGATCCATCATAAGAATATTTTCTTTCTTTTACTTCGTCTTCTTCATCTCTACATTCTCTGTGAATCTTTTTGTCGTCTGCAACTTTTTTCTATTGTTCATCTTTCTGTAAATCTTCTCCATCTTTCTGCTACTGTTCTTATGGAGCCATCAAGGTTTGTTGATTTTGTTGAAACTGATCTTTTTGGGATTGATCTCTTCTACTGAAATTGTCTTATTTGATTTTGTTCATCTTTGAATAATTCCCATACTGTTTCCGTTTCAGCAAAAGCACCTCTAGCACCAAGTTCAAAATCCAAAACCCTAATGTTCCCAAGGGTTCGCAGCCAAAAATCGTTGTAAACAAAAGAAAACCTGTGAATAGCAAGGTATTAAGAAACACTTATTCTTTTAATAACAATATTGTTGCCTCTGTTTCTTATTCGACTTGTGATTCGCAGGGTGATGGAAATGTCGATAGCCCCCCCCAAAAGATCTCGCCACCTTAAAAATGTTGAAACTTATGTTCCATTTCCTATGTTTAAGCTTTCAACACCTACTGTGATATCTTCGCAAGCTGAATCCCCTCTCCTTATTCGCAAAAGTGTCACCGCAGACTTCTCCCCTGTAACTGACCTTTCTATAAATGAAATTCCTCATGATAACCCTGTTGCGAATGAACCCTTCTCTTGTTCTGCTGTCAATGCCTCTTCTCTTGACACTGCCTCAGCCCCAGTCATTAACCTTCATCAAATTTCATCTTCGGATGATACATCTATGACGAAAGATGATTCAACTCTCCCATCTTCTGTCATCATCACTTCTTCATCCGAATCTTTCCCTTTTACTAAAGAAAATCTGGAAGGGATGGATATTGCTTTCAAGGTTTTATCAGATATTCTGGATGATGTCAAGAAAGCTTCCATTGATACTATCAAATCTGGTGTCTGCGAAATTTTGAGTAAATATTTTGGCTCTGACAGAATGGTTTCGCAAACATCCTTAGAAAAGGAAGTTGAAACTTTGAAGAATAACCTCCAAGCCATGACCTTGAGATGTGTTACTCTTCATCTTGAAAATCAAAAGCTTCAGAATGTTTCGCTGGATCGTGACAATCTTCGCAAGAAGAACGAGGAATTAAAAGGTATAACTTTTTTTTTTTTTGAAATCCCTTGTTCGCTCTTTAAGCTTTAAACCAGAAACGAAAAATGGAGATATATCAGTTTGAATCCGTCACTGAAGAAGCCCGAATGGATAGAGATGCTTGGATGGATCAATATAACCAATTAGATAATCTTCATACATACTCTGTTGATCAAGTAGATAATCTTACCAAGGAGAATGCTCAATTAGTTCAGAAGCAAAACTTATTAAGTAGTGAATTATCTCGCCTCTCTTACTCTTTGACTAAAGCTAATCTGGAGTTGGAAACTTTATCAGATGAGAATGAAACCCTATCTCAACAAAAGAGAATTCTTTTAAATAAGGTGGTGATCTCTTCGCAACAGCTTAACATTTGTCATAAAGTATGCAATGAGCAAGAACAATCTCTCTGTTCGTTGAGAAGTAAACTTAAAGAAGTCACTATTGAGAGGGACAAACTTATTCAAGGTAGAATAACTTTAAGTGTAAAGGCAAGCCAACTCAAGGATCAATATTCCAAGCTAGAATAATCCTACTCTTCTCTTGCGAAGGAAAACACCTTACTCATTTCTAATGAAAAGAATTTGCGATCTCGACTGAAAGGTTTGGTTGGAGATAAGTTTGACAATGCCATGGACCACTTGGAGAATAGTTGCTTGGCTTTAACCCAATATCTTATCTCGCAAAAGGAAGGTAGTCATAAAATTTGACTGCCTCAACCATTTTTTCTTTGTTAGTATTTTTATGATATCTTCCTTGCAAATTCTTCGCCTGAATGATTTTCTTTATTCTTTGTTATTGCAGAATCTGAGAAAAATCTTCGCTCCTCCCTTTCTACTTTGGAATCTAGCTATGCCAAAATTCGCAAAAGAATGCATTACTTGCCTCTACCCTTGCTCGTTCTCACAATCGGGCAGAAAGAAGATTTGATTATCTTGCCTACTCCAAAGATATACAAAGTAGGAATCACCAGAAAGCACTCCTTCGCCAAGTTCATCTCAGAGCTGAAGTTCTTTTGAATGATATCTTATTATCCAAATCTCTTGCTCCTATATCTATCGAACCTTTGGAAGTAGATGATGATGAAGTTCCTTGTTCTCATGATAGTGATTATCATTATGAAAGTGGCGAAGATTTCGCAAATGAAGAGGAAGTTCCTCCTAATGATGAAGTTGTTGATAATAACCCAAATGAAGAAGAAAATAGAATAAACCAGAATGAAAGAAGGACTGGCGAAGCTGAAAAAGCTGACGAAAGCGAGAAAGCCGGTGAAAGTGATAAAATTGGTGAAGAATGTCCATTATCTCCTTCTGGTGAAAAAGTTGATGTTGAGGCTTGAACTTCTTTTGTAATTTTACTTCTTTGGATTACTTCATCTTTATAACTTCTTGCAAATGTTGTACATCAGTCATCTTTGAGATGTATTTACTCTTTTATTATTCTGCTTACTAGCGAGGAAGATAATGCTTGTTATTTAACAATTTCCATACTGCCTCTCATTATCTTTCTTGTGATGAAAGATCTGCATAAGTAATAGTTAATTCTTAATTTTAAGATCACGTGGTCTTATTTTGCCTTCCTAGTTAAAGGTCTTATTGTGCCACCTCTTGTCATTGCGAAAAAATCGCAGGACGTCTTCGCATTCGCATGCAAAAACCCATTGATCTTGCATTAACTCTCTCTTTGAAATTTTTGTTGCGACAATATGACAGGCCTAAAAATTCTCGCAAAAATAAAGCCCCATGACATTGCCGTCTTGCGACGAAATCGCAGGACGTCCTTACACTTTCATGTACTGACCCATTGATCTCGTCTTATCTTTTTTTTTTGTATTATTGCCTCTTCAGGATTGTCGCACAAATATGACAAGCCTAAATTTTCTTGCGAAAATAAAGCCTCATGACATTTGCGTCTTAAGACACTTATCAGCTCCCTAGTGGAGGGTGCCGCCCTTATCTTCCCCCTGATTGCCCCTTCAAGGAGGCGTAACTCTACCATACAAGGTTGGCTCCTCCCATCCGGTCTTAACAAAAACCAGTTGTTTTCGCAGCCTCTTATTCCTTTTGCCTATAGGGCTTATGGTTACGAGATTGCACCCTAAGTGGAGTTTCATTCGGGCCGAGTGCACCATAAGCCAAGACTTTCCAAGAATGGCCGAGACGCTTCAAACGCCCCAGGCACTCTTGGCTAAATCGTGTACCTTGGCGCCTTGATCAAATGCTGACTCCTTAGAAGAGACACTCAGTCGTCCAACCTAAGTCATAAGCTTAGGTTGAAAATCCAAGGTACCTCTCCTGGATGGGCTTTATTGACCCCAAATCTACATGACTCAGGTTCCAGGGGCGGTGTAACCTTTTCCCTGAGCCATGCAACAGGTACCCCCTTTTATGACGCACTTTAGGTCTTATATTTGCCTCTTGTGAAATTTTGATTTCGCGAACTAGGGTGTACGCCATAGCAGGTTCGCCCGTTTCTAGAATGTCATTGATCTTTGATTATCTCTTGTCATTATCTATGCAAAATTTTCGCACGTTCTTTCTTTGTGTTGTATATCTCGCAATAATTCTTTCACAAGATTTTCATATAGATTCATTTTGCTTCAATCATACATCATTTCGCAGTCTATTCTTTCCCCCACAATCTTTTACGGGTAATATCTCTTTAAGTATAACATGTTCCACGGTCTATCGAGTCTGCGGCCCACATCTTTACCTTCAGGGTCCATCAATCTATATGCCCCTGTTCCAACTATATCCTTAATGATATAAGGTCCATCCCATTTTCTCGCAAGTTTTCCACCACTTTCTCGCTGATATATTGGTGTTTCTCGCAGTACCAAGTCACCTGGTTGAATTCGCGTGTTTTAACACGTTTATTATATTCTCGGGCTAATCTTCGCTAGTAATTTTCCATATGCTGTAGAGCTCTTTCTCTTTTTTCTTCTAATTCATCTAACTTGGTTAAAATAATACCCGAACTAAGATTTTTCTCCCAAGCTTATCTCTTTGTTGTTGGAATAATAACTTCTGTTGGTAGCACAGCCTCAACTCCATATGTTAAACAGAAAGGTGACATTCCAGTAGCTTCTTGCCTGGTTGTGTTGTAAGCCCATACTTCATTATGCAATTCTTCACACCATACTCTATTATGTCCTTCTAATTTCTTCTTCAATATATCTGCGATTGTTTTATTTGTTGCTTCTGCTTGTCTGTTGGCCTGAGGGTATAAAGGAGTTGACTTTCCACATTTTATCTTAAATGCATTAAGTAACAGTTCTATATTCTGTCCCTCAAATTGTTTCCCATTGTCGGACACCAACTGTGCGGGGATTCCAAATCTGCATATAATATTCTCAAATATGAATGTAAAAATATCCCTCATAAGAATTCATAATATTCAACACATCTTTAAGATCAACAATCAACCTTTTTATTAATTGAGTTAGAAATTTTATAAGAAGGAAGTGAAATCAAGAATATAATTGCAACTCTAGACTTTCTCTCTCCTCAAAACTTTCTCTCTACTCTAAAAAGATCTCTCCTTCTCTTAAGCCTACTCGGTCCTTTATATAGGACATTACATAGTGGATGACAGCTAAGCTGTCCTTTATTTTCGGATCTGGCTTGCGCCATTCTCGCAAGTATTCAAATGTTAAATCTCGCAACACTCCTAAATCTCGCTAGGTCTTCACATCTTTCTCGTGTTTAGGCTGTCGTCATACGTTGCGTCATTTTTATTACCAATCTGCGATATCTTCGCAGTGTGTTGTACAAGGATTTCGCAAGGATATTAATGTTGCGATATTCTGATCCTACAAAGAAGGTCGAAAACATAAGAAGGACTATCCAAATTCAACAAATTCAAGATTTCTTATCACCAACTTGAATAGAATTCAATTACGAAGTGAACGGAGAAAGAATGAGGTCATTCCGAGTTCGGACGAAGAAGTTACGGCCAAAACAGTCGAGACGAAAAACATCGATCTACAACACGACTTTCGGCATTGCTAAAGCAATACCGAAAGTGGCCATATTTCGGGCAGAATAGGTGTATTTTAGACCCCAACTTTTGGCGTTGCTTTGGGGTATTCGAAAATACTGACTGAGACAAACCTATGAGGTCTCTTTTGACGTATTTTGACTTCCAAATCAAGGAAACACGGTCCCAGATGGATTCTAATACCTAGATCCCATAAAAACTATATAATAGGACTTCCACAACAATTAGAGGGAATCACATCTCATATTATACTTTCGTTCTTCATAAAATATTCTAGGGTTTACCCCTTTAGGGGGAAACAGGGTAATTGTGTAATCATGAGAAGCTAAACCTTTGTTGATTAAGGATGAATTCAATGTTCTAGTGTGAAGCTTTATTATTATACAAATCTATTCAGAGTTTTATCATCTTATCGTTTTTTTTCACTATAATTAGGGTTTATGATTGATTTCTAGATTGTTCAAGTGTACAATTGGATTATTCTATTGCTAGTAAAGGGTTAGGATATCCGTGTAATTGTTGAATAATCCTTACACAAGTAGAGAACGTGAGACCTCGCATACGGATTCTGTGGAGCAATTGTGTGTGAAGACAACACTAGTAAGTGGACCTTGCGCTAAGAGTCTAACTGCTAGGATCAACCTAAGTTCACATAACTTAAAGCTTCCGTTGGGTTACACCTTGAGTACGCTAGTACTTGGTGGTTCAATTGGATATAACTTGAAATGCGAGCACTTCGGTATTCGGTTATAAGAGAAACTTTGGGGATATCACTTCTCTAGCTGCGTTCCTACGGTTGGTGATGAATGGTTCTAACGAAGATAGATAAGTATATTAATCCAGCTATCTCTTGGTAACGGCGAAGGATCCCTTGATCATCTATTTTATTTGTTATTCTCTTATTTACTTTAATCCAATCCCCCTTTTGTCTTGATTTTGCTAATATAAATAACCTATCAATTGCACAGCTCTCTGTGGGAACAATCCTTACTACCGCTATATTACTAGTTAATTAGTGGGAAATATCTCGATTAATTTTTTGTGGTTACGACACGCATCACTAGTCAACCGAATTTTTGGAAAGCTAGTATGACTAATCCAGTACTCACATGGAGGTAGAACCGAAACTTGTTTTGGTAGAACAGTGAAACCCATGATTGGTGATTGAGTGTTCTTGATCAATCACATAGTTCTTGAAAGTCAGATGAACCAATTCTAAACTTGTTTGGAAGTGTGGCAAATCGGTTTCAAGATTGTAAGTATGAAAGAGGGCATACAAAGTAATTATGTCGACATTCTTTGAACATGTGCAGTAACGCTTATCTTTAATTGTTCAAAGATATTCGTTAATAGCTAAAGGAAAAAATCCCGGATCGAAAAATAAGTTGAGAATCTTTTAATTAAGTTTTTTAATATTATTTTTGGAAAATGAAAATTAGTAATGTGCATTTACTGATTAGAGATTTTCTAAGAGATTTTCGGTCAATGTTTGGACAAAGCATTTCCAGGAATTATGGAAACCGAATCTGGAATATATTGCATATCTTGAGAATATTTTCGGTTTTGGAAATTCCTTGGCGTCCAAACTTCCTTGTCTATAAATATCAAAGTTTGCATTTCTAGCAAACTAATCCTCAGAGCCAGCAAAACTACCTAGTTGTGTTGTTACTGGTGGAGCCGCCTATTCGGAGAGGAAAGTAACCTAATTAGGCGAAATCTCTTATGGCCGCTCAGTTTAAAGACTTCTTTGGGATTGAGAAGCTCTATTAGTACCGTTGGTGGGAAACTAGATAATTGCGGTTTATTATTAGTTTTCGATTGATTTGATTGACTAATGGTTGTTGAACTTTGATTGCACCTAGTTTGTTAATGCTTGAGAATCTTCTCTTCTGATATAAGATTCACTCAAACTAGATCGAAGTTTCGACGGGGATCTTTAGATTGTTTGTAGATCTGAATACGTCTTGTGATAATCCATTGTTAACAGACTCCGTTATGTGCATGATTGATCACAAGAGATTCAAGTTGATTGTGTGCAGGTGTTTATTGAAGATCTAAGAAGATTTGAAGATAAAGAAGATTTATGATTTGGGTTCATAATCTTTGGTGTGCACAATACTTGTTTCGGTTAAAGAGGATCCAACTATAATCGGTTTATCCTTGTGATAGATTGGATTGATTAGTTGTGTAGATCGGCATCAATACGTTTCTTTGTGATTAAAATTATTGATTGCAAAATCTTAACAATTACTTTGGTAGTTATTGATAAGATAGATCTAAGGACCTGACAAAGGAGTTTATTGTGATAAACGGAAGAGACTTTTGTCGAACTCACATCACTTTGTTGAAAAGAGTTGATACCAAATAGATTTGTTGTTCCTTTACTGTTTGGAATACGAACCAAAGGAATTGTTCCAAGTACGTGACTTATTACAAGTTGGAGGCGTGGGAATATAGACGGAACTAGGTGAACTATAGGTTTAGTTGCTTGGTATCAACTATACGAAGTTGGTTTGATTTTGTATAGCGGCTTAATCCTGAGAGTATTCAATTCTGGACAAGGTCCCGGGGTTTTTCTGCATTTGCGGTTTCCTCATCAACAAAATATTTCTATGTCTTTTACTTTTCTATCTCCGCAATTATAATTATTTTTATTATAATTAGAAGTAAAATACACAAACGTTAATTCCTATTTACTTGATAGTAATCCTCTTGTGTTTGGTTAAGTCCGAACCTCTTATCAAGTAAACATACTTCGTTGTTGTATTATCTCGATCTCGTATCCATAGACGATCACACGAAGGGTGAACCGATTAGTTGTATATCTCGACTCAGTCCATAGACAATCACTTTCGGAGAAAGTACTTATAGGTGGAAAAGTTTTAGATTGAGGTATATTTGGGTACCCTCGTCTTTTCAGAACCATCTTCATCAATAGCACCATTTTCATGGTTACCAAGCTCAGCGCGACCTAGTGTGTCTAAGAACAAGTCAACCATTCTTGGAAAAGAAGCTTCATTCACAACATTATTAGCGGGTAACGCAGAAGCTCTAACAGTGGAATTATTCTCACGAGGTTTCTCACCATGATGGATCCACGTTCGGTATGTCACATAAAACCCATGATCAAGAATATCCCCATGTATTTCATCAAGAGTTTTTGGACGACTATTGTAATTCTGACATTTCATGCAAGGACAATGAAATTGATTTATATCTTCCCCAAGACTGTCAGCCGTAAATTGAATGAAAGATTTAACACCTTCAACAAACCTCCGTGAACCCTTACGTGCGGTGAACCATTCTTTACTAGGAGGATTTATACGACGTCCTGACATCTACAAATAAATGACAAAAGCAATCAGTACTATTACTGTAATTGAGCAAGATAGTAAGAAAAAAACATAAAGCAGAACCCACTGACATATACAAATTCTAGTCAAATTATTTAATTTGACAGAACCCCCAAATTTAAGAAACATAAAATCAGTTCAAAAGCCTAATTAACTCATAATTTAGTTAGGGTTTCCAACTGAAATCAATTAAGAATTAGAAATCTATTTTCACCTAGTGGAGTAGTTTTAACCCATAAACAATGTTAGAATTTGATACAGAAAAGCATGATCTAAATTATCCTAAGAATTCCGCTCATATTATCCTAGCCATGAACTGGCAAAGAGAAGAGAAGTAAAGAACAATTTTAATTTGACAGAACCCCCAAATTTAAGAAACATAAAATAATCAGTTCAAATACCTAATTAACTCAGAATTTAGCAAGGGTTTCCAACTGAATTAGAAATCAATTAAGCTATAACTAATAAATTTGAACATGCCCTAATAAATTTGAACTCAAGTACATACCTTACTGTAAGATTCGAAGATTTGAGATCTGATATTGTGCTCAGAGTTGTTGAGTCTTTATAAATCCTCTGAAATCAGAACCTGACTAGTAAATACACAACCCTAATAAATTTCTCTCAAGTAGGTGTCGTTGATTATCTTCAAAATTTGAGAGAGAATGAGAAGAACATGTTTCTCAGATGAGAATGAGAGAGAAAGACGAGATAAGGTTTTGTTTTTCTTTACAGATTTGTTTCAAAACCTGACTATAATAGTCTTACTTGAGTCAGATGACTCAGCATCACCTGACTGGGCTGAATCTCCTTTCCATGTGGGATGATATCGGATCATGTTGGGGATATTGTCGAATTGATTGTAACTGAAATTGGCTAGTACCTAATCATAACTTAAATTGGCCAACACCTTAAGACTGATTGTAGTTTGACATTAAGAAGAAACTAAAGTTCATAGTTAAAGTGAACAATCTCACTTTAAGTTTGAGAATTTTCTATCTATAAAGCTCATTGAAATTGAAATTTATAATGTCCAACTACAATCAGTCTATCTGATACTCAAATAGCTTGAGATCACTGGACATTCAACAAATACTGGAATCTGTAATCTATAAAGCCAAACTAAGATACAAACTGCAACTACTGGATTTCAGTAATTTATAAACAACAAGCACTAAAATTGATATATGAATGCATTTTTAATCTATAAGTCAAACTTAAATACAAACTTCAACTACTGGATTTTCAGTAATTTATAATCTGAAAACTGCAACTAAAATTACAAGCACATTTAAAGAAGTTCCTGACATTGAACAAGTTATGAGTGACCATCAGAATTATTTCATTAGATAATAGCAGGGCTATAAAACCTGCTGAAGCTACATAATAAACTATTAAACTTGCAAATTATCCGATAATTAAGATTGAGTTTTGAATTTCTTCTTTATAAAAGAAGAGAAGAGACTACAAAAGAAGAGAAGAGACTCAAAACCACAAGTTAGATCCCAAAATACTCGCACCGTATCAACTGTCCCAAAATACCTACACCATATCCATATATTTCTTCAAGATAGTTACATGTTCCCCATATACTTCACAACATCCCTTTGTATACCCCAAAAAGTTCCAAAAAGCTCCAAAATATTCACTTCAACTACCAGAAACCTTCAACTTCAAAAATCTACATCAAGTACTACTGGCCAAGGTCCAACAGAGTGCTTGGGCCACAAAATCTTATCACCATGTTTCACACTAGAAAGAGTTCCTTCTCCAACGCAGAGCGGCTCAGTGTGTATCACTACTTCATCAATGAGGACGAGAAAATAAAAATCATCATTTTCATCAGCACTCCTATCAATACGTCTGAATGCCAATGCACCCTTGTGCATATTCCTTAATACAACATATTCGACTCTCTGACCATCCACATTCATTGGCTATAAATAGAAAAACATATAATAATAAGAAACAGTCCAAACTAATTGTTCTAAGTTAATCATTTTAGTTTAAATCAGACCGATGTTCATTCATTATTTTCCAGTGCTAACTAAAGGTGCTAAGAATATATGACCTGAGTATTATTAGCATTGTTGGTGCCAGGGTTGACATTTAAGGTTAAGGCTCTTAGCTCCTAAATAGTCTCCTCAAGATTACATACACGATTTTCTACAGCAACAGTCTTCAATTTATCCTTACGCAGCTGCTCTCTACTAACTGCAGATGCACGTACACGTAACTTAGTCTTTGAGACCCCACCTCCCAAGCCTCGAACAACACCACTTCCATCATGGCCAAGTACCTATCATTAGATATATAAAATTAGTTAGTAACAATTTTATTATACAATACAACAATATAAATTCATCTCCAAAATAACAATATATAATCAGCTCAACCCACCTCCGCAACTGCATCCTTATCTAGATCGGTCTCGCCTCAAAACTTATCTGTTTCATTCAACTCCCTCACCTTTCGCTGCACAATATAGCCAACATTATGCATAAGAGGATAACAAATAGTAGAACTAGTGAATCCAATTTATACATTGAACATATAACTTACTGAAAAAGAGGGGGTACAACAACCTCACCCAATATTTCGATTAGCAATCTGTATGGATTAACTCTAATATACTTTTAAGAGAATCAACTAGACAGTCAGACTCAATCTTAATAAAAATTATATCAAGGAGTTAATATCTCTATCTCTCGATTTGATCTTTACTCAAGCAAATGGAAATCTGTGAGTCTTTATCAAATACTAGAGAGATAAACTTGGATGGTACCATAGACCAATATCCAAGTGTCAATCAATGTAAATCAACAACCAAAGGTTGAATATTCTAATTGATTGATCTTCACGCACAACCTGTGATATTTCAATTATATAACAAAATATAATGCAGAATAGAAATAACACATACACCAGAAGTTTTGTTAACGAGGAAACCGCAAATGCAGAAAAACCCCGGGACCTAGTCCAGATTGAACACCATACTGTATTAAGCCGCTACAGACACTAGCCTACTACAAACTAACTTCGGTCTGGACTGTAGTTGAACCCTAATAAATCTCACACTGATTCAAGGTACAATTGCTCTCCTTACGTCTCTGATCCCAGCAGGATACTGCGCACTTGATTCCCTTAGCTGATCTCACCCACAACTAAGAGTTGCTACGACCCAAAGTCGAAGACTTCAATAAACAAATCTGTATCACACAGAAAAGTCTATGATAATAGATAAATATGTCTCCCATAGATAAACCTATGAGTTTTTGTTCCATCTTTTGACAAATCAAGGCGAAAAGGAACTAATTTATAACCCGGACTTATATTCCCGAAGAACAGCCTAGTATTATCAATCACCTCATAGTAATCTAAATCGTATGGTAGCAAAACTAGATATTGCGGAATCACAAACGATGAGATGAAGATGTTTGTGATTTCTTTTTATCTTTCCCTATCGGAGATATAATCTCAAGTCAATTATTCAATTGAACTCGTACGATATAAAATGGCAAGATCGGATCGCTCAACTACAAGAGAAGTAGTTTCGTCTGGCTTCACAATCCTAATGAAGTCTTTCAGTATTTAACCTACAGGTTCTCGAGAAGAAACCTAAGGTTAAAGGAGAATCGACTCTAGCAAAACCAACTAGTATCACACAGGAGGTGTGGGGATTAGTTTTTCCAGTTGCTAGAGTTCCCCTTATATAGTTTTCAAATCAGGGTTTGCAATCTAAGTTACCTTGGTAACAAAGCATTCAATATTCACCGTTAGATGAAAAACCTGATTCAACCAAGCTAATATCTTTCAACCGTTAGATCGAAACTTAGCTTGTCACACACAAATGAAATGTATTCATTTAGGTTTGAGTAACCGTACCTAAACGTGTACACTTAGTTGGTTCACAAATAGTTAACCAATGGTTTGCCATATGAGCACTTTCATATTAATCGTATTCATCTTTCTCATAACTAGTTCAAATGACTCATAAGAACTTGTTCAATAGTTGTTCAATTGCTTAGGTCTTTATTCATAGACACAATTTAAGCAAAATCGGTTTGATCCACTTGAATCAATTCATGAACAATATAGCCACAGGTTGCAAAGATTGCATTCCTTATAATTTATTGTTTTAAGTTCGTGAACTACCGATTTGAGAAATAACCAGCTTGGATATGCGTACGGGTATGCGTACATTAGCTACCGGATTTGAGTTTACAAACTCAGTAGAAATTTTCGGTTCAAAAACTTCCGTGGGTACGCATACAGGTATGCGTACATAAGGTGACTGGTTTACTAGTTTGCAAACTTACAAACTCCAGCAGAAATTTTCGGTATGAAAACTTCTGTGGGTACATGTACAGGTACGCGTACTCAACCTGTTTCCTTCACCAATACCGCATGCACACATATGCACGCACTTGGTTTCCGACACATGGATTTATACACTAATGTGCGAACACACTATATATGCTTATATCCATAGTTGGTAATCTCAACTCTATATTTCAATCATTGAAACATTCTTTTATAATGTTATAACAATCGTTATTCACGACTGTCGTCATCAAAGATATTTTCAAGATTGAAACGTCATCATGACTTTCGTCGCGGATAAAGATGAAAATGGTTAAAACGAAAGCTCACCAACACATATTTCGAGAAAAAGATAGGCGAGTAAACTCGGCTCGAAATAGCAAATGTGTATGTATGAAAACTATCATACTTATACGACTATTGTCTCAAGAGTAGGAGATATAATAGAATTTTGAGTGACATATAAGTTCAAGTCTCCACATACCTTTTTGTTGGATGAAGTTCCACTTGTTCCTCGAGTAGTTCTTCGTCTTCGTAAGATGATCCCCATGGAGTCTAGATGTCAACTACACTTAACTATCCTAGACCGAGACTTAATCATAAGTAAACTAGAAATCAAGGCATATAGTTTTGATCACTAATATTGACAAACATGCTTGAGATAGAAACGCATGCGAGTTCGACCGAGCAATGCTCTAACAATCTCCCCCTTTGTCAATTTTAGTGACAAAACAATCAATACATATGGATTACAAAATAGATAAAACTTTGTAGCTTCTCGTCCACATGCTTGATCTCCTTGGTGCTTCAACATTACTCGAAAACTTCTTCTTTTCCAAGTACTCCCATGATTCCATAGATGTTCAATTCAGCATCATAGTTGTTGAAGTTCCGTAGCCATAATAATGAGAAAACAAAAGCTCCCGATCATTGTTATACAGTATCATAGTATTATTACACAACATCAAAGTTCTCATATCACAACTTTGACAACAATACTATGGTGATATGTATCACTCCCCCTTAGTCAATACTTTGTCTCAACACGAAAACCATTCCCCCTTACATAATGATCCGAAAACCATATGTTGTAGTGTGAACTACATATTAATTCTCCCCCTTTTTGTCAATAAAATTGGCAAAGGTACGAAAACGGAATCCTAATGAAATTTCCATGGAGACACTTCAAGACCAAAGAAAAGTACATATCAACTTTGTTTAGATGCAATCATAAAGCCGAAGCTAAATGCATTCATCACGGAGTTTATAAAGATACAAGATAACTCCTCAAATATTCCACAGCCGCACTCCCCACAAAGATATGGCAATTAAGCACAAGTTCAAAAGAACTCTCCCCCATTTGATGTCATTCCCGAAAGAACAACAAAAGCGACCTTACTTTTACGAGAAAAGAAGGATTTCTTTGGACACCAAAAAAACCACAAAATGATTTTGTATCCAAAATTCTCAATTAAACTAACCCCAAGAGAACCCATGATTGATTTAATCGGAATACACAACCAAAATAACCACAAACGAATCTATGATTAGTCTAGTTGGAAATGCTCACACAAGAAGACTTATGGAGCCGCACAATATATACATAAAATATGGATCAGGGAAGATCAATACTGCGGAATATACAAGGATTCATTCTATTTTCCATCACTCTTTGCACAATGACATATAATAGACATAATCCTTGTAAACAAAAGATTTTAACCTGTCTTCCATCAATAAATGACATAATAGGCTTAACTTTTGTTTGTCAAAAGTTCATCGATCTTGTATCAATACATGCATATCGACATATAAAGGAGATAACTTTTGACATCTTAATCTGTACTTCTTATGGACTTAACACAAATAGCAATTTTAATTGAACGACATAATCATTCAAGACTATTATGCCATAAAAGGTTGTTACATCAACAAGACATAAGTTTTAAGTCCAACAAAAGAAGTTTAAACAGATAACACCAAAACAGACATCAAAGATACTAGATATCAATCACACCACCCATAATGATCTCTAGCAATTTCATAAAAATTTTCAATCAAATTTGGATTCTCTGCTTCAGCATATTCCAACTGCTCTTTCATGCATTCAAATTCATCTTGAAGGCGAGCAAGTTTAGCACTAGTGGCACCAGAGGTACTTGCTGGAGTACTGGTTGAAGATTGTAACATCTTTTTGATGCTGGCCTTACTCAAAACTTTCGGACCTCCACTCTCAGTTCCAAAAGGAGTAATGTTGAAGTGACTGCAGATCCTTGAGATAAGACAAGGAAATCCTGGAGTTTTCTTTGGAGTCTATTTCACACTTATCATATGATTAAAAATAAGTCCACAGAAGTCAATATCTTTCTCTTCAACAATATAGCAGATAAATTCAGCAAGAGACCTGGACCAAAGATTGTGATCCATAGTGCTTGGCATCATGTTAGCTACAATAAGTTTTGCAGCAACTTTGAGAAAAAGCCAGCCCCTCCAACAAACATCTTACCATCTCTCCGAGAGACATCTCTATCAAAGAGACGACTTGACATTACTTGTGGAGTCAATCTTTCACTCTTAGGAGGGGGAAACCGAACATTTCCCATACGAGCTATATTTAGCAGGTAAGCAATAACATATCGATCCACAGTAAGATAATACCACCAACCATAGTTTTGAACATATAATTGGTAGGGTCTGGATCATGGATATTGGCATAAAATTGTGCAGTCATCTCAACATGGGAAGTTCTTATAGGTTTATGAATAATACCCCAGCAATGTTTTTTTTTTAAAAATCAGATAAACCAGGTACCTCAAATTCTGACTCATCATAATATCTTTCAAAGATTGGTGTCTTAATCTTATACTCCAAATAGAGTACTCGAGCAGCAGGATTGACAAACCTAGCACCGATACGTGGATCGAGGAAAGACTCATCCCTCGCGTGACCACTCGAACTCCCGGCATAACTGAGTCTTCTACGTGCCATAGCTGATGATAAGATACAAAGCAAGAGTTTGGACACTTACTTGGTTTTTCGAACTGTTCTTAATGGCAGCACACTACCTGATTATCACACGCAAAAATTATTCTTGACCCAGCGTTCACGAGCTTCCCTTGAGGTCAAAAAGACAATCCAACATTGATTTGGTTCGGAACGAGAAGTTGAAGGAGCAAGGGTATGAGAACTGTTTGAGTTTCTCTTGTGTTTACGAACTGAGAAGAAGGAAGATAAGGTTGATAGAACCGAAGAGAATCTCTTCTCTTTGATGTGTTATAGGAACCAACTTGACACGTTTGGAAAAGAAATTCGTTCGTGAAGCGGTTTTGGGTTTGCCGTATGCGAACCACACATGTGCAGTAAGGACTCGTTTGGTACAAACAAAGAGGACTAGCTCAACAATTAGTTGTTTCGAGTATCTTTATTTAGGTAGAACTAAATCTTGCACATCATAACACCAAGAGAAAGTTTCTTTCCAGTGGCTCTTACATCTTGCAGTATTGGAGAAACCCCAAAGAGATGTTTTTCTAGGTTTTTCAACGAACATCCAGAATGCATAATAGGATTTGTTTTTCTGATTTCTTATTTTCAACCGTATGAGAACCAATTTTTGCAGATAATATTTGGTATTGCAAAGGGAAACTCTTTTGATGACAAGAGACATCCTTGCTTTATAAATAGTACCATTATCCGGAGAGAAAGTGTCAGGAATTGAACACTGAATTAATTCAACATTTGAGGTGATGTACTGATGCGTGTCGTAGGTGCAATCAAATTAATTCAATATTTCCACTCAATTAAAAATAATATAATGGAAGTCAAGTTCGTTCCCACGAGGAGCAAGAGATCTTAGTTGTAAAAGTTGTCACGAAAGGGGGGTGTAAAAAGCAAAAGAAAATAAACAAAACAATTAAAATCGAGAGTTGAAAGATGAAAACAATAAGAGAGAGAAGATCAAGGAATCCTTCTTCGTTACGAAACAATGATTAAAGTTATGTTCTTTTCTACTTGTTATTAGTCACAGATTATCACCAACCGTAGGATAGCAGGTCCGCTTAGCTAGCCCCAAAATCCCTAATTTCACTGAGTAACTGGTCCGCTTAGTTATCAGATTCTATTCAAAAGAACCACCTTGAGGTCCGCTTACAAGATGTAATTCCCAGAATGCATTAAGATTTATGAATTTAGGTTTAGTACTAGTAGTTAAACTCGGTTCGCTTGGTCCACTTTCTAGCGTTGTTTCTACACACAATTGCTCCACGGAATCCCTCCGCAAGGTCTCGTGTTTTCTACTTGTGTAAAGTGTCGAGAACGATTACGTATTCCCTAACTTATACTAGATATAGATCAATTAACAAATCAATTTAGCGTGCACTCCAAACAATCTATCAATCAATCATAAGTGTCTTTAAGATCACTCCTATTAGTAAAAACAATCGATAATCATGTGAAAAACTTCAAGATAGAATTGAAAACAAAAACTCAAATCATGTTAAGAACTAGGAATTCATCCTCAATCAAAAAGAAATTTAGCTACTCATGTTTTTGAAATTCACACAATTAATAATTATTAAAAGAAGAAGTTTCAAATTCACACAAGTAATTAAAAAGAAAAATCTTAGAAAAGCAAGCAAAAACACAAGTGATGTGTGTGTAGAGAGGTGTGTGTAGAAGTTGTAGAAAACTTCTCTATTTATAGGCTTCAAAATTCTCCATATCTTCTAAGGATTAGAATCCTTTTCCTTTTGCAATTCAATTTCCAAATCAAAGCTTTTCTCAACTCTTCCACCTTCTCTTTCCAAATTTGAGTCCAATTCTCCATCCAATTCCTAGCCCAAGTCTTCATACCCATGAGAGAAGTCCATAGAAAGTTCTGGAATTTTGCTCGCCGGAAAACTGGGATTATGGCCGGAATTTGGCCGGAAAACGTCGCCGCCGGCCACCTGAAAATTTCTGTCGTCGGGAGAATATTCGACGGAATATTCCGTCAGTCCACCGTTAGGACTAACGGTCAAACGAGTCAACCGTCAGTCAACCGTTAGTCAACAGTCAAAGGAAGGGGAGTGCGTCAGTGAGTCAACTCGGGTCAAATCGACCGAGTCAGAACGATTCAATGATCCAACTCAATCTTGCACAGGCCATTGCAACCTTGCACAGGCCTTATGCTGTGATGCACAATCCTGGTGCTATAACCTCAACACCAACACAGCCAGCCTATGCCAATTCCCTTATCACTGTAACAAAAGCCCTATTCCACCTGCAATCACCTCCATCTACCTAGCTCACTTCTGCCATATTGCTTGAAACATCACACAACCCATTCTCTGTAACCACCTAAACTCAGCTGCAACTAATGCCATCCCGCCTGCAACATTTCCTGAACCACACCTGAAATTTTCACTCTTCGCTTCATATCAGTCGAACCAGTGTGCACAATCTGTAACAGCACAGCTCAAGCCAATTGCACTCACATCTGCTTCACTCTCCCAAGCCACCAGGCTCATTTGCTCCTCTCGCCATCAGGCCATTCCACTCGTATTCATCACTTGTTAGCACAATTATCAACACCATTCCTCCACCGGTGCATCCTCCTGAGCTTCACTCCATTCTCGCAAAGCAATGCCATTCCTTGAACCAACTGCAGCAATTTCCACATCTCAGGCCATTAGCAGGACCACCATCCTGCAATTTCAATGGCTGCAACTACCATACTCAAGCTCCCTGCCTTGTCACAATTGCCACCAGCTCCTCTATTAATGCATCTCCTGAGCAATAAATCACAACTGCACTTAAACCCAGTTCAACTCCAAATTCGAGTCAAAACCACCATTAACAATTCACCAAAGACAAGACACCACCACTAGCATCATCTCGGTGCAACTCCATAACACCCATCCATTCATACTCAATCCAGGTTGTTGTAGTTAAACTGCAATTCAACACTTTTATCACTTCGGCTCATCGAGACCAAATCAATAGCACCACCAACAAAGATCGCTAACCCAAGTCTCAGTCGAAATCATCAAATTGATTATAACCCACTGCTATCTTCCCCACTTCCTTTCAATTTCACTCTCAACAGCATCGATTTCTCTTCTTAGCAAGATCAATTCTACACCCAACAGCAACGAGAAAACCAACTTCGACATACCCATCTTCGATTCAACAAGCGAAGTTCATCACCGTCTTCCATTTCTTGTACTTCATTGAACCCATCTTCTCGAGATATCGAAACTCATAATCTCCTCATCATTTCGGACAACAACAACAACAAATCCTCGAACCGCAAACCCATCTCCCAAGATCTTCTCTGGATCTCAAAACAAACTAGTACCTTTTCTCGAGATTGACAACAACATTGCTTCTGCCGTGAATTTCATCCTCTTTCTCCGATTTGCCTAGCCAATTCCATACTCGGATCGAGATCTACCTCCGAACAAAGAACATCATCTCTTCTCCCGTATCTCTATTTCATGAACAAATGATTGAGAAAGAAATGACTCTTCTCGATTTAGGGTTGGGGTTTTATGAGGCGGATTCGGTGCACGGGTGTGGGTCTCCGGGTTTGGGTTTATCAACCATAACCCATCCAAGATTACCAGTGATAGTAGCACTTCATTTTGGATAAGGGCTACCCAGTTTGGCAGCCCCTTAACTTCAATTGTCCTTTCTCTAGTGCTCCTCCAAGAGAGTAGCCCTTAACCTTGGCTGGTCTGTGTTTAACACTCCTCAAATTGGGTTGCCCCTTAACCTTAATCGGGCTCCATATATCAATCGCCCGTAAAATGACCTTTTTGCCCTTTTGGCTCAAATTGGGTGCTTTCTTCTTCTTTTCCTCCGTGCGACTCCAAAGTAGCTATAAAACTCAAAACAAGCGTAAAATACATAATTTACAAGAAAAATAGCAAAGAAAGCATAAACTACTATATAGTAAATACGGTGTATTCTACACCTATCAAATTCCCCCACACTTAGACTTTGCTAGTCCTCGAGCAAATCAAACTAAAAACTCACAACTTCAAAGCGTTCAAGCGTCACCAAAGCATCCAAAGAGTTATGAAGACATAGAGTTTCTGCATGCTAGTAATAAGAAGTTAGAAATACTAAAGAACATATTCTCGTTCTTTATTGTTGAGTGAGAAATAACCACACCATAATGAGAGAATGCGTGTTTGAGAAACGATCAATAAGCATTTCGCCTCGACTTCTGCCTCACCAAATAGGATTTTATGATAATTGCACTCAAAAAGACAGCTTTTTTATGGTTCTCACATGTGTGCAGGTAGGAATGAAAAGAGAATTCCTGCGACACGTTGAATGGTGGGAAGGATAACTTCCGAAATATTTTTTTAAAAACCCACATCTTTTAATATTTTGAAAAACCATTTTTCTGACGATCTCTAAGAAAGGAAATCAACCATTTTTATCGAGGATGAGATTACTTACTTACCTTCACATCCGATCGCCAATTATGATAACACCACTCTCACGGCATCCAATAGAAACGTCTTCCGCTCCTCGTCTTGATCTTCGTCTTCGGTTTCAACTATTGATGATAAACCCTTGAATTTCATAAATCCTTAACAATTTATAACTCTTTTACCTTAAAAATCCTTGTCGCTTGAAACTTCCTTATATATTTTCCTTCCCCACGGCTTATTAACAAAACAAATATTTCTCTTGTGTTTTTCTCTTTTTCTTTTTTTTTTTTTTTTTTTTTTTTTTTTTTTTTTTTTTTTTTTTTTTTTTTGAACACAAGAGAAATTAAATACAAAATAAACCATGGCCGTGGAAGAAGTATTTTACCGCTTGATTCTTCACAACTTGTATCGTCTTGAAATCATAAACTTCAAAAATTCTCACCTTTTAATTTCCTTCGCTTTCATGAATAAGTCTTTATACTTGGATATAAAATTACCTCATTGTAGTGTAAGTCTTCAACATATATGTAAAATCCGCTCATTTGTATGTTGCTTTTACTTGTATTTGAAATTTGCTCTTTTTCTCGTTTTGTTGCTTATAAACCTTAAACTTTTCCAACTTTCCTTGTAAATTTTGATGTCGCTCCTTGTTGATGATGAATGTGTTTCTATGGATCCGTTGTTGTCGCGAGAGAGAATGGTGCTAACTGCAAATCGAACTACAAGAAGGAAGCTTTCATCCATGGACGTCACCCTCATGATTGACAAAATTAGCACTCAAGAGATCAAAGAGTAGTGCTTTTAGTGGTGGGAGGTTGGGTAGCTCACCATTCTACCCGGAATTAACTTACGGTGACACACACTCAAAAGAAGCTCTTTAGTAGATGGAAGAATTCTGGTCGGTGCCTCTCATGATATGAATACGGGTAGTCTCCACTAATGATTGATCAAAGAACTCTAATAACGCACTTCTCCCCTCGCACCAAATTCGCATCACCGGCATGATTAAATCCATTATTTAACACTCTAACAAACAAGAAATCCGAACGTAGTTCTCTAACATTTCCAAGTTCAATTATGTCGGTCAAAATCTCTATGTAAACATACCTAGAAATATGCTAGTGACTCTAAAATCTTTAAAAGTTGGAATTTTTAAGTAAAACTTTTTTTTTTTTTTTTTTTTTTTTCAAAATTTTTTCATTTTTTTGTAATTTTTGTTTTAAAAACATGCTTAACCTTTTAAAAACATGCTTAACCACTCCCCCACACTTAAACCTTACATTGTCCTCAATGTAATTGAATCCTCCTAGTAAAGTCAAGGTGGGAAATTTTAACATGATAAGAAACAAGAAAAAGAAATAACAAAAAGCAAAAAAATACAAAACCGATGGGTTGCCTCCCATTAAGCGCTTGTTTTAAAGTCGACGGCCCGACTTAGCTCTTGCAAGATTCATTCCCCATATACTAACAATCTGAAAATTTGAGGATCCACCCATAATACCTGTTTTGCAAACAATAACTCCATACAAATATTAGCACAAGAAAACAATAGTGATGTTATTGCTCGATAGAAATTTCCCCCACACTTATTCTCGTCCACACTCGGAAGTGTATAAAGAACATAGAATTCGGGAACTTCCATGTATTCCTCTTGGCAAACCTGCATAGTGTTAGCATCAAGTGTTTCCAATGGTGGATATTTAGAAACAAAATCATCCAAAAATACTTTCGAAGCACATACATTCAAACCAATAAGAGGTAAAGGAGAAGAATCAATAAGCAAAGGGTTAGACAAACCTTTCAAAAATTCTTGTATTATAGAATCCTCTTCATCCTTAAAAAATTCGAGTGAATCACTTACCTCTTGTATATCGTGGTCCTCTATTAAACCTTGCACCCATTCTTCGTCGTTTTCTACCTTAACCAAAGTCTCGGCATCATCATAATCATTAGCAAGTTCAATTGGGTCTTCCACAAAATCAATGAATGTGGTTTCATCCTCTATAATCATCTCTTCAACATTCTCATCATCGGAGTCGGGCCATTCACAAAAATGAATTTCATCGGTATAGATTGTAAGATCTTCATGTGCGGGTGTTACTTCGTTTACAACAATAGGTAAGTCACACCCAATCTCCTCCTTTTGAATAGGTGATAGATCGTTATTATGATCCGGAGTTGGAATAACTTTACCCTTGTTACAATAATTTTCATAAGGTTCATAATCATCATCATAACCCATATAATAACGTTTTTCACGTTCTATTCTTAAAGCTCTTTTAGCTTCAAAAATTTCTTCATCCGATGCTAGGCCTTCATCGATCAATTGATAGAACCTTCTTTCAAGTTCCCTCAAACTAGGTTGCCTTGCACCAAGGAGATCATACATAGATTTAGAAGCATAACTATCCTCCCCTCCTAATGATTGTTCACTTACATACCCGTCATAAGGTTGTTGATATGTATGAGAATATCCATATAGTGTGTATCCTAAGGATGGTTGGAAGTTGCCATAATGTTGAGGTTGAAAACCGTAATGATTGTTGTAATATGCTTGCTCTTGTCCACCGTACATGGAAAACCGGCACCTGAAATAAGATTCAAAAACCAAGTTAGATACGGAATAGAATCCAACAAAGCAATAATAAACCAAAAAGAAAAATAAAAACAACTAAAATCATCCGCTGCTCCCCGGCAGCGGCGCCAAAATTTGATGCGTGTCGTAGGTGCAATCAAATTAATTCAAAATTTCCACTCAATTAAAAATAATATAATGGAAGTCAAGTTCGTTCCCACGAGGAGCAAGAGATCTTAGTTGTAAAAGTTGTCACGAAAGGGGGTGTAAAAAGCAAAAGAAAATAAACAAAACAATTAAAATCGAGAGTTGAAAGATGAAAACAATAAGAGAGAGAAGATCAAGGAATCCTTCTTCGTTACGAAACAATGATTAAAGTTATGTTCTTTTCTACTTGTTATTAGTCACGATTATCACCAACCGTAGGATAGCAGGTCCGCTTAGCTAGCCCCAAAATCCCTAATTTCACCGAGTAACGTGTCCGCTTAGTTATCGATTCTATTCAAAAGAACCACCTTGAGGTCCGCTTACAAGATGTAATTCCCAGAATGCATTAAGATTTATGAATTTAGGTTTAGTACTAGTAGTTAAACTCGGTTCGCTTGGTCCACTTTCTAGCGTTGTTTCTACACACAATTGCTCCACGGAATCCCTCCGCAAGGTCTCGTGTTTTTCTACTTGTGTAAAGTGTCGAGAACGATTACGTATTCCCTAACTTATACTAGATATAGATCAATTAACAAATCAATTTAGCGTGCACTCCAAACAATCTATCAATCAATCATAAGTGTCTTTAAGATCACTCCTATTAGTAAAAACAATCGATAATCATGTGAAAAACTTCAAGATAGAATTGAAAACAAAAACTCAAATCATGTTAAGAACTAGGAATTCATCCTCAATCAAAAAGAAATTTAGCTACTCATGTTTTTGAAATTCACACAATTAATAATTATTAAAAGAAGAAGTTTCAAATTCACACAAGTAATTAAAAAGAAAAATCTTAGAAAAGCAAGCAAAAAACACAAGTGATGTGTGTGTAGAGAGGTGTGTGTAGAAGTTGTAGAAAACTTCTCTATTTATAGGCTTCAAAATTCTCCATATCTTCTAAGGATTAGAATCCTTTTCCTTTTGCAATTCAATTTCCAAATCAAAGCTTTTCTCAACTCTTCCACCTTCTCTTTCCAAATTTGAGTCCAATTCTCCATCCAATTCCTAGCCCAAGTCTTCATACCCATGAGAGAAGTCCATAGAAAGTTCTGGAATTTTGCTCGCTGGAAAATGGGATTATGGCCGAATTTGGCCGGAAAACGTCGCCGCCGGCCACCTGAAAATTTCTGTCGTCGGGAGAATATTCGACGGAATATTCCGTCAGTCCACCGTTAGGACTAACGGTCAAACGAGTCAACCGTCAGTCAACCGTTAGTCAACAGTCAAAGGAAGGGGAGTGCGTCAGTGAGTCAACTCGGGTCAAATCGACCGAGTCAGAACGATTCAATGATCCAACTCAATCTTGCACAGGCCATTGCAACCTTGCACAGGCCTTATGCTGTGATGCACAATCCTGGTGCTATAACCTCAACACCAACACAACCGACCTATGCCAATTCCCTTATCAACGTAACAAAAGCCCTATTCCACCCGCAATCACCTCCATCTACCTAGCTCACTTCGCCATATTGCTTGAAACATCACACAACCCATTCTCTCGTAACCACCTAAACTCACCGCAACTAATGCCATCCCGCCGCAACATTTCTGAACCACACCTGAAATTTTCACTCATCGCTTCATATCAGTCGAACCAGTGTGCACAATCTGTAACAGCACAGCTCAAGCCAATTGCACTCACATCTGCTTCACTCTCCCAAGCCACCAGGCTCATTTGCTCCTCTGCCATCAGGCCATTCCACTCAGATTCATCACTTGTTAGCACAATTATCAACACCAGCTGTAGCTCCACCAGTGCATCCTCCTGAGCTTCACTCCATTCTGCAGCAATGCCATTCCTTGAACCAACTGCAGCAATTTCCACATCTCAGGCCATTAGCAGGACCACCATCCTGCAATTTCAATGGCTGCAACTACCATACTCAAGCTCCCTGCCTTGTCACAATTGCCACCAGCTCCTCTATTAATGCATCTCCTAAGCAATAAATCACAGCTGCACTTAAACCTAGTTCAACTCCAAATTCGAGTCAGAAAACCACCATTAACAATTCACCAAAGACAAGACACCACCACTAGCATCATCTCGGTGCAACTCCATAACACCCATCCATTCATACTCAATCCAGGTTGTTGTAGTTAAACCCAATTCGCAGCTTTTTATCATTTCAGCTCATCGAGACCAAATCAATAGCACCACCAACAAGATCGCCGCTAACCCAAGTCTCGGTCGAAATCATCAAATTGATTATAACCCACCTGCTATCTTCCCCCGCCTTCCTTTCAATTTCACTCTCAACAAAGATCGATTTCTCTTCTTAGCGATCAATTCTACACCCAACAGACAATGAAAAACCAACTTCGACATACCCATCTTCGATTCAACGGCCAAAGAGCGGGTTCATCACCGTCTTCCATTTCTTGTACTTCATTGAACCCATCTTCTCGGATATCGAAACTCATAATCTCCTCATCATTTCGGACAACAAAGAACAACAAATCCTCGGTAAACCGCAAACCCATCTCCCAAAGATCTTCTCTCGGATCTCAAAACAAACTAGTACCTTTTCCGAGATTGACAACAACATTGCTTATGCCGTGAATTTCATCCTCTTTCTCGCCGATTTGCCTAGCCAATTCCATACTCAGATCGAGATCTACCTCCGAACAGCAACATCATCTCTTCTCCTGTATCTCTATTTCATGAACAAATGATTGAGAAAGAAATGACTCTTCTCGATTTAGGGTTGGGGTTTTATGAGGCGGATTCGGGTCGGGTGTGGGTCTCCGGGTTTGGGTTTATCAACCATAACCCATCCAAGTGCCAGTGATAGTAGCACTTCATTTTCGGATAAGGGCTACCAGTTTGGTGACCCTTAACTTCAATCTGTCCTTTCTCTAGTGCTCCTCCAAGAGAGTAGCCCTTAACCTTAGGCTGGTCTGTGTTTAACACTCCTCAAATTGGGTTGCCCCTTAACCTTAACTGGGCTCCATATATCAATCGCACAGTAAATGACCTTTTTGCCCTTTTGGCTCAAATTGGGTGCTTTCTTCTTCTTTTCCTCCGTGCGACTCCAAAGTAGCTATAAAACTCAAAACAAGCGTAAAATACATAATTTACAAGAAAAATAGCAAAGAAAGCATAAACTACTATATAGTAAATACGGTGTATTCTACACCTATCATGTACTCAGATAACTGATATTTAAACTCCTCTCGTAATTCATTCAATTTGTTAAGACTAGTTGGATTATACAGAGAAGGAGTATTACACATTAGCGAATCAGTATCAGCCTCCACATGAATATTATTCATCATAACTTGACTTAGTCTGATAAGAGATTCTTGTTCTTTCTAGAGAAATAAATCAACATCAGAAGAAAGACTTTCAAGTTTATTTTCAATTCCTGAAAAAACTTCAAGGGATTTTAAACCTGGTGTACGTTTAGACAAAATTTCTTCTATAGATTTAATTAAATCGGACATGGAAGAGAATTCTAGAATCCCTGGATTTGGTGGTGCATTTATTGAGATAGCACTTCTGTCCATAGAATCAGATTGCTACAAACACAGACTTGTAAGGTCTTTTAAACATGTTTGCCTGCTCTGATACCAATTGAAAAAGCAGGGGTACAACAACCTCACCCAATATTTCGATTAACAATATGTAGGACTAACTCTAATATACTTTTAAGAGAATCAAATAGACAGTCAGACTCAATCTTAATAAAAATTATATCAAGGAGTTAATATCTCTATCTCTCGATTTAATCTTTACTCAAGCAAATGGAAATCTGCGAGTCTTTATCAAATACTAGAGAGATAAACTTGGATGGTACCAAAGACCAATATCCAAGTGTCAATCAATGTAAATCAACAACCAAAGGTTGGATATTCTAATTGATTGATTTTCACGCATAACCTGTGATATTTTAATTATATAACAAAATATAATGCGGAATAGAAATAACACAGACACCAGAAGTTTTGTTAACGAGGAAACCGTAAATGCAGAAAAACCCCGGGACCTAGTGCAGATGGAACACCACACTGTATTAAGCCGCTACAGACACTAGCCTACTACAAAATAACTTCGGTCTGGACTGTAGTTGAACCCTAATCAATCTCACACCTTTGATTCAAGGTACAGTTGCGCTCCTTACGTCTCTGATCCCAGCAGGATACTACGCACTTGATTCCCTTAGCTGATCTCACCCACAACTAAGAGTTTCTACGACCCAAAGTCGAAGACTTCAATAAACAAATATGTATCACACAGAAAAGTCTATGATAATAGATAAATCTGTCTCCCACGGATAAACCTATGAGTTTTTGTTCCGTCTTTGGATAAATCAAGGTGAACATGAACTAATTGATACCGGACTTATATTCCCGAAGAACAACCTAGTATTATCAATCACCTCACAATAATCTAAATTGTATGGTATCGAAACTAGATATTTTGGAATCACAAACGATGAGACGAAGATGTTTGTGATTTCTTTTTATCTTGACCTATCGGAGATATAATCTCAAGTCAATTATTCAATTGA
Source organism: Papaver armeniacum (assembly GCA_023531295.1). Classification (NCBI taxonomy): domain Eukaryota; kingdom Viridiplantae; phylum Streptophyta; class Magnoliopsida; order Ranunculales; family Papaveraceae; genus Papaver; species Papaver armeniacum. The sequence continues at coordinate 497,892 of JAJJWW010010832.1, read as the reverse complement.
ACTCGTACGATAGAAAATGGCAAGATCAGATCGCTCAACTACAAGAAAAGTAGTTTCGTCTGGCTTCACAATCCCAATGAAGTCTTTCAGTCGTTAACTTATAGGGTCTCGATAAGAAACCTAAGGTTAAGGGAGAATCAACTCTAGCAAAACCAACTAGTATCACACAGGAGGTGTGGGGATTAGTTTTTCCAGTTGCTAGAGTTCCCCTTTGTTGATGGTGGTTTTTAGCTTAGGGTTAAAATCGTAGAACCTTGCATCTGACGTCACTCTACAAGAAAACGGTGTTGTGAGTGCTAACCTCTCCACTGGCATATTTATTGAGCCATTCGATATATTTACATGAAATTTATCCAGACTAGCGAATGTAGAAACCATCCCAAACACTCAAATTTCGGCATCTCGCTAATACAAGACTCACTGAGTACTTTCCTATGCTATGTTCCCCCGCAGAACCCTTAATATCGGTATGGCATGACGGATTTATATTCACTCGCAGCGGAGTAGCATGAACCTCCAAGTACCAAAGTTAAAGCCATCGCACGAAATGCTCAGACGGAAAGCACACTGCATTCTGTAGATAAGGATTTTTGTGGCAGCATACAAAATCCAGCCAATTATTGTGATAACTCACAAAAAGCTCATAAACCCGACTTATTTGCAAAATTAGGGTTTCGCGCTCCGCGTAATACACTAGACCCCATTGGTCGAAAAACTATGCTTAGCCAAACTAGGAAATTAAATCCGCCACAACGCACTGGAAGTGTGGCCACGCCCTAGCTTGCCGGCCCCACTTCCCACTTCCCATCGACCAATCAGGTCGCTTTAAATCTGCCACACTCACACAGAAGTGTAGCCACGCCCATGCCTGGTCGGCCCTCTTATATTAACCAAACTAGGTTACTTTAAACTCGCCACAATGTTGAAGAGAAGGAAACCGCGCCCGATGGCCGCAAAGCCAATTGGCTTCCCAAAAACGCACTAGCATGCCAAACATGCCAAACGCACATACCAGGCACACATGCCAGATGCACATGCCAAACGTGCCAAACATGGCCACCCACCCCATGCGACGTGCCATATAGGCTAATTAGGGTTTCGACAAGCTAAACCCTAATTTAGGCAAGATTTCCACGCCAACGTGCCAAAATTTCGGTGGCTATGGCTACGCGCGCAACCGCGCCGAAAGCTTGCACGAGCCATGCCATCCATGCCGCTAGCGCAAGTTAAAGGCGCCACTTCCAATTAAAGGTAGCCATGATCAACGGCTACCTTTCCTCCTAAGATGCAATCTCAGCCATCCAAGTTCGCCACCAAACTAACAGGCTTGTGGCAACTTTTTGAGCGACTATGCCGCCAAACCCTAAACTTTGGCCGCGACATCAAACCCTAAATTGGCCACGGCGCCAAGCCCTGACCTTGGCCATGCCGCCAAGCCCTAGCCGTGGCCATGCGCCAAGCACTAGCCCTGTCCTGGCTCCAAGCCCTAACCCTGGCCACGGCGCCAAGCCCTAGCCTTGGCCACGCTGCCAAGCCCTAACCTTGGCCATGCCGCCAATCCTTAACTTTAGTCACGAAGCCAAATCTTAAACTTTGGCCATGCTACAACACCAACGCCACTGGCATGCCACCATGCCACAGCTACTAGCATGTCGCTAAGCCACGGCCACTGGCATGCCACCATGCCACAACTACTAGCATGTCGCTATGCCACGGCCACTGGCATGCCACCATTCCACAGCTACTGGCATGCCACCATGCCATAGCTACTAGCATGTCGCTAGGCCACGGCCACCGGCATGCCACCATGCCACAAATACTAGCATGTCGCTATGCCACGGATACTAGCATATCGCTATGCCACGACCACTGGCATGCCACCATACCACAGCTACTAGCATGTCGCTATGCCATGGCCACTGGCATGCCACCATGCCACAGCTACTAGCATGTCGCTATGACACGGTTACTAGCATATCGTTATGCCACGGCCAGTGGCATGCCACCATGCCACATCTACTAGCATGCCGCTATGCCACGGCTCTAGCATGTCACTATGCCACGACCACTGGCATGCCACCATGCAACAGCTACTAGCATGCCGCTATGCCGCATCTACGCCATTGGCATGCCACTACGCCATGGCTACGCCACTGGCATGCCACTAGTATGCCGTTATGCCATGGCTCCACCAAGCGCTACTGTGCCAATGGCGCCACTTCGCTATACAATAATATGCGGCCATAATCAATGGCCACTCTTCCTCATGAGATGTAATCTCAGCCATCGAAATTCGCCACCGAGCCGTTTAGCTCGTGACAAGTTTTAGGCGACTAGCCAAAACGAGCCTAGCATCACATATGTTATTTACCTACGACAAGCCTCTCAATTTTAAACTTGACACACGTAGAAAAGTGCTACATATTTTCCACGAAAACACTCAAGACATCAAAACATGTCACAAACTGAGGGATACTCATCAGGGTATTGGTCTGGCGGTTTACATCGTGCGGCGTTGATGCGCGTCGTTTACACAACAAATTAATTACTTCTTTCCACACTATTAACTGGTAATATAATGGCAAGGAGTTCGTTCCCACGAAGAGCAGGGAGTCTTTAGTTGTTTAAAAAGTAACCAAAAGGGGGGTTTTTAGATTTTAATCAAAGTAAATGACAAAAGAAAATATAAAAGATTTGTTGTAAATAATAAGAAGAAAGAAGACTAGGGAATCCTTCGCCGTCACTGAACTGAAACTTAATTGAATACAAGTTTATCTATTGTTGAATTTATATTGTTACCAACCGTAGAATAGCAATAAGCTCTGCTATCCCCCGATTCCTGTTGTCACTGGATACGTAAGCGCTCGACTACCGTTTCTATCCAAATAACCCACCAAAAATAAGCTCTCAAGGTGTAGATTAACGAATGCTTTACACTCTGTGAATTCAGGTTGATCCTAGCATCAGACGCATAGGCTCGGCCTACTTACTAGTGTTATCTTTATACACAATTGCTTAACAGAATCCCTCTATCAGCTCTTGCGATTTACTACTTATGTAAAGAATTGAGTGACAATTACACGTATCACCAACCCCAATACTAGTAGAAGAATTATTGATTGGTTAATTTAATTGATCACTTTAAATAACCCCTCAATATTCTTAAACATTAAAAATAATAAAGATAATCAACAAATAAATAAAACTTGAAATAAACTTGGTTTAAGAAATTAAAGCTTCATTGTTCAGGACTTTGAAATCATCCCTAATCAAAAAGAAGTTTAGCTACTCATAGCTAAAAAGAATTCTACAAATAAATAAAAGAGAAAGAATAAAAATAGAATTAAATATAAAAACTCACAAGAAAAGCCAGGGAGCAAAACTTTATTTCTCTCTGTTTCTGTCTTCTAGCTAGAGAAAAAGAATAATAAAAGAAGAAGATATTTTTCTTTTGGTTTAGGTAGCTATTTATAGGCATCAAATACCCTAGCCGATCCACAAAAGTCGCACAAGATAGAGATTCAAAGTCGGTGATAGTTATCACAAAGTGAAAAATACTAGAACCCCCTACTATATGGGTTCAATATATAGAAGCCCCACTAAATGGATCCTCCCCTATCAACTCCGTACTTTCACTTTTCAATATTTCTAGGCCCAAAAATTTAGATTTCAGGGCTTGGTAATAAAGTTTAGGGTTTGAGGAAAATTCGTAATACCAAAAATGCCCTTTACTATATATACCTAATGAAATAGGCTATAGGTTTCATTTCCAGATTCATTTTCATTTTCACTTTCTCTCACTTCTCTCTCGTCTCTTGCTCTGAAGAAAATTAGGTTTTTTGATCTTACCGAAAGAAAACGATTGCAGAGAGCAAGAAAACGATTCTCGCTCCATCTATATCCGTTGATGACGTTTAATTTAATGTTTCTTCTAGTTTCCATTGTATGATTTTGCAGGAGAATAACGAATCTGAGAGAAGATTTTAATCAACTAATCTACAGATTCACCAACAAGCTAATTATAGAGGTAAGTATCCTCTTCTCCTTGTGATGATGCTTCGGTTTAGAGATTTTAGTTGATTTCATAAAAGTATTTCAAAACCTAAATCTTCAGATGCTTTTCAATTGACTTATCTGAATCAAAATCATAGCTTAGATTCACAATCATCTACTTATTCTGGTTGTTTTGATGTAGAGTTTTTGAAAAAGATTGAACAAAAATTTCCGATCTGTTCATCGTCAAAATCGTTGTATACCTGAATTTCTATCTTCGATCTAATAACTGATTTGAGATCCGATATTAGTGCATCATCCTCTCTATTACCCCCAGATTTGATTTGAATTTTATTCACTTTTAGTTTTTAATTTTCATTTATACATGTGGTGGTAGGAGTTTAGTTGAGGTGAAGGATTTAGAGAAGGATTTTGAGCTGGTGGTGGTGCTGGAGTTGTAGGTAGTATGAGTGGTGAAGAAATAAGTAAATTGAATCCAGACACGTTTTAGTTTGTTGATGTTGTTGTTTTAGGTCTGATTTGTTATTTTTTACATTTCAATTTGATTCTACAGGGTTTATTAATGGTGGTGGTAATAATTTTGATAGGGAGGTTGAATAGTAAGTGGATAAAATTGAAGGATAATATGAGAAGAAAGAGGATAACCATGTTTAGTTTATGTTGCTGATATTGGTGATCAATTACAAAGAATTTGATTAATATTTTGATGGAGTTTCTCATTTTGATGAGCTCTTTTTAGGTACTATTATACTTGTTGTTCTTATGTCCATTCAGTTTGGTGATTATGTATCCATTCGAGTTTGGGAATGTGTTTTAAGTTATTTTTTTAGTGATGATTTCTGCTAACTAGTAGTTATATGGATGTGTAACTAGCAGTTACACATCCTGGGATATAAAGTTTATATTCTATATATTGCAGGTTCTTATGAAAATAGTATTATATGGATGTGTAACTAGCAGTTACACATCCTGGGATATAAAGTTTATGTTATATATTGCAGGTTCTTATGAAATGAGTAGTTATATGGATGTGTAACTAGCAGTTACACATCCTGGGATATAAAGTTTATGTTTTATATATTGCAGGTTCTTATGCTAGTTACACATCCTGGGATATAAAGTTTATGTTCTATATATTGCAGGTTCTTATGAAAAGGTATATCAAGCATATTGGAATGACTAGATAACATTGGTTGGAAGTTGCTTTATGGCCAGCTTGTTCTCAGTAAAGGACCATCATTCGGTTTGGATGATGATCTAGCTAAAGAAGCGAGTAAATCAGGTCAATTCTTTATCATAATTGTTTGGTGTTGTCTCTTTCCTCACTGTCTTCTCATTTTCACTATTTCATTTTCTTGTATGAGAAAATGCAGTTCACAACATTGGTAGTACTGTGTTTGGCAGGTGAAGGTTTTAGTAGGGGATTTTTTACCTGTTGAGTGGTGGAGAAGTAATTAGAGGTGTCATATTCAACAGTGGTGGTGGGATTGCAGATTATTTCAACTGTTGTATTAAGTTTGTGATTCTAGGAGGTGGTGGTGGAGGAGGTGCAGGTTATAGATCAGGATTTGGAGCCATTGATGGTGCTGGTGGTGGTGTTTTCAATGTCATTTTGTATATAATAATATGTTTGTGTTGCTTGCATGGAATATTTTTGGTATTTGGAGGATGTGTATCTTCTAGTTACACATGCTTTTAGGATGTTTATTTGCTAGTTACACTTGCATCATTGATGTGTATTTGCAGGACAAAGCTCATTCATGGAGTGGATGTCTTTGCTTTTCACTTTTCAATCCAGTTTACTGACATTATAGGTAATCCGATACTATTACCTTACCTTTTTCATTTGAATCATTCATTCGACTAAAAATTTGGTTCGCAATCATAATGTTTTCCATTTCTCGTATTCGTTGGTTTGGCGGAATGTGAGTAATGGTGTTTATGGCAGTATCAATCATTATCATTCAAGAGAGGGTTTGATGGATCACCAACACGAACGGGTCATCATCACCAGTCTTATTCGCAAAGGTTCTTCACTTCGGATGTCTCATCATTGGAGTGAGCTCTGTTGAAAAACACAAATTACGGCTCCTATAGAAGGTAACTACTTACGCTTAATTGACATTAACTCATCTTCTTTACCATGATATACTTAAAGTATGGTGTTCTTGTTTTAAGAATGAATTCTTTTTTGTTTTTGACATCCTTGAGTTTTGCTTTCAGCGACTGTGCTCTGCTAATCTCTATTTCTGTCTTAAGGGGATTTGTTCTAGAAGCTGGGGACTTGCCAGGGTTTTAATCAGGTTGGTTACTGTCTTGTTTTGTAAGTTATCGGACTTTTTTTGGATGTGTAACTATCAGTTACACATGCTAATTAGATGTGTAAATTCTAGGTACACAAGCTAAATGGATGTGTATCTACGAGTTACGCATGCTAATTAGATGTGTACCTTTTGGGGAATTAAGTGTCTACTATTCTTTTTACTTATTTTGTTAAGGTGAAGACTGGAAACAGTAGCTTGGAGCAGATTTCTCGTGTTTACGGTAATCAGGTAATATTATCTTGGTATCTGGATTTGTTTTACTGTTCAACTTCCATATATTTGGTCAACTTTTGTAACTAGTTATTCTTTCTGTAACTAGTTACTTATGTCCCATATGCTGCAGTATGCCAAATCGATTAATATCCTTTAATTGATCAGAAAAGTGTTATTTTTTTCTTCACTTTATGAGTAGTTTGTGTACTATGGGTGCATGTGTAACTCACAATTACACATGCCATATGCATATGTAACTCCAAGTTACACATGCATATGGCATGTGTAACTCCCAATTGCTGCCATATGGCATGTGTAACACCCACTTTAGGAGTAGTTTAGTGTTTTTTGCTTCATATGTACAAAGAGAATTCATATTTACATGCCACTATGTATATGTAATTGCTGGTTACACATGCCAATGTGCATGTGTAACTCCTAATTACACATTCTACATGCATGTGTAATTATTAGTTACACTACCCATATCCATGAGTAAGTCCTAGTTACACATGCTAAAATGAACAACAATTTTTTTTTTTTTTTTTTTGCATCAATTGATTTTGCATTTCTGAATCTAAGTGTAGTGTTGGATATCTTTGCTTATGCATTTTATTTTTGTAGATTCCTTCAGAAGGGCTTAAGAACAGAGTGTTTGAGGTGTGTCTTGCTGATCTACACATGCAACATACTAGTTAGTTGCATGTGTAACTGCTAGCTACACTAGGCAGATTCATGTGAAACTATGCATTGTTGTATGTACCGTTCATTCAATCTTACAGAAACTAATTGCTTGTTGTTATATTTCAGGTTTCAAATAACTTCATAAAAGCTAATCGGTTATTTGTGGTATTGGTTTAGTTGGAATTGGAGTTGAGGCTGAATACACAAGTCAGATGCATGTGTAAATCTCAACTACACTAGATAGATGCATATGTAACTCCCAGTTACACTAGAAAGATGCGTGTGTAACTTTTAGTTACACATGCTAAGAAATTATTGTAGATAAATACACATGCTAAGAAATTATTGCAAATAAATCTTAAAGTAATGCATGTATTTTTTTTATGTTTTCTTGTTGATGTCTATTTTTTTGATGCGTAACTTCTCATTACACATGTCATATGGATGTGTAACCTCTGGATACACATGTCATATAAATGTGTAACTTCTCGTTACACATGTCATACGCATGAATAACCCTTTCATGCCATACCCATGTGTAATTTCTGGATACACATGCTCGTTGCATGTGTAACTTTAGATTACACATCCATAAATTATTGGTGGGAGGCGGTTGTCGGTGGTGGTGGCCGCCGGCGACGGTGGTTGGTGGTGGTGGTTTGACGGTAGTGGTGGTGGTTGGTGGCGGCGATGGTGGTGGTCGGAGGTGGTTGGCGGCGGTCATCTGAGGAGGCGGTGGTGGTCGGAGGTGGTTGGCGGCGGCGGTGGTCAGAGGTGGTAAGTGGCGACGGTGGATGGCGCCGGTGATCGGCGGTGGTTGGTGGCAGTGGTGGTCGGAGGTGGTTGCTGACGGTGGTGGTCGGAGGTGGCTGGCGGTGGTGGTCAGAGGTGGTTGGCGGTGGCTGTGGTGGTTGGAACATCATTACACTATATTTTAATAATGTTGGGCCTAAATTTAAATTTTATTTAATTATGGGTTTGACAATATGCATAAGGGTATTAATGTCCTTTAATATTTAGGGGCCTAGATTTAAACTTCTTTTAATTAAGGGCCTCATATTATGGGTTATCCATGGGTTGGGCCTTAGCCTAATTTCCTCTATCACAAAATAGGTTCTGATTATTGGGCGCGACGCAGTATATTCTAGTATCGCGCAAATGTCTTCTGATCCATTCGATCCTCTGAGAACTCTTTGTATCCTAATCTGTACCGTCGATCTATCCAGCCGCAATGCTCCGCGATACACCATATCTTCACTTCTCCAAAAAAAAACGCGTCCACCACGTGCTCACCTTAAAACTCTTGAACTTCTTTCACTCTGCAATGGTCCTATGGTGACGTCATCATTGAGCAAATGGCCCATTACTCGGTTCCATCACCCCGGAGCTCCACCACGTGCTCACCTTATCCCTCATTTATTTGTCATCGACTCTTGAACTTCTTTTCACTAGCTTGAGCTCGCACGTCTTTCCATCGCTGGATGGTCCTATGGTGAAACGTCTCTTCTATCATTGAGCAAATCCCAAAATCGGATCATCACGATCATCATCATCATCGCTCCCGATTAGCCCTCGATTTGAAATTCCATCACATCCTCCCAACCGATGCTCTCCACCACGGATCATCTCCATCGAGTTAATCACTTCCTGTGTTCGACCATCACCGAGCAAATATGTTGGGTGCCTTCATATTTTGAATTTATGCTCCCCTTTGTAAAAGACCTGACCCTTTAAAACTTCTTCCCCCTCGTCATGCCAATAACACTTCTCTTTGAAATGACCATTTAGCCCTTAGTCGTTCTTGTTTTGCTCATAGCTCCACTTCACTTCTTTCCCATTGATCATCATACGGAAAAGTAGAAATCTTGTATTTGAACGAGTTACATTTGGGATTTGGCCTTTCTCCATTTGCTAGCGCACAATTAAGTGCTATTTCATACCTAAAAAAACACAAATAAGAGAAAACAAGTTCTTTTTACTAGCATGGAATTGACACCAAATATATGTGAAATATGTTCTAGCTTGAGCATAAAGCGGGCGGTTAGTAATGGCGAGTATCATTCAAAACATTTCCGATACAAGTCACTTCCTAAGAAACACCCACACTTCCGAAATCAACTATTTTTCATCCAGTCTCAACACTTTCTTCGCTTCCCTCCCTAAGACCAACCCTTCTCCTTCACTTTGTGACCGAAGCAAGCCTCGAAAGACCATTTCTTGGTTTAGGCCAGGATTTTTTAGATTTCTCGAATCAAAAGTACTCCCGTGTAGTACATTGTTTAGGGTTAAGACTCGTTTCTCATCCACACACACGAAATTATCGAAAACAGCAGAAACCGTTTTCACCCATAAATAATTGGCGACCACAGTGGGAGATTAATCTCTCGGTTGCAATTCCTATTTTAAGAATATGGTCGGTCTTAGAACAGATTTCGTAAATCCAAGTTTCGTTCAGAACCTGGCGAATGGAGGCATCCCTCCTCCCAACGATATACCTAATGGTGCAGCCAATGAAGAAATCCCAAGATTGGTCGAGTTGGCACGAGTCCATGAGATCCACACAAGGAACATGAACCTGATGAAGGAAGAAATAAACAATATACTCAGTTTTCTTGTCAGATTAATGTCAAATTGGAGCGGCTCACCTGTTCCAGAAATTCTAGCGCTGGGGACTGACACCCCGGATGGTCATCCTCATATCAACAATTTCACCACCAACCAGAGGCCGGTGGACCAGGAAGCAAACTTTTTGGTAGAAAGCTGATATGAACTTCTACACCTTTCAAAAGATCAGCGAGCAGAGACGTTTGCTGCAATCAAATAGCCCTAGACGCACGATTGGCTCCTTCACAACAAGAGACTTCAAGAATCTCAGAGATGGCACAAAATGTTGAATCCTTGTCCGAGGTCTGTGCCCCGCCAACGACGATGCGGACAGAGTATGCGGACGTATCCAACGAGAGCAAAAGGGGATGACCAACACCAGCGACGTAGGGAACGTTCCCTCAGGCGTTACATCTCCAATCACCAGAGCCAGAGCCACTAACGCCACCCCCAATGTTTCTCCAAGTGTGACGCCCCCGGTTGTCACCAGAGCTCCTGCCACTCCCCATCAGGACGAGAGACTGGAGGAGCCAGAGGAAGCCAACCCCCTATTACCATTGTTGATTTGATGGAAAGACAAGAAGTTCTCGCTAAGGTTCGGACGGACATGGCTTCAACTCAGAAAGAGTACCTCAGCAGGACGCACCTTTATAGATGAAAAGGCCCGTTTTGCTCCTGAACGTAGGGTTGTCAATGGTTACCCAAATACCCGGAACCGGCTAATTAGGGTCCGGGTATGGGTCCCAAAATCGGACCCATTGGTGATTTCGGGTCCAAACCGGGTATACCCGAACAGACCCATTTATAACCGGTTCCATCCGGGTCCTACCCGCCGGGTACCCACGGGTATTCAGGTATTTAAAAAAGGCTAATTTTGTAAAATTCTTGAAAATTAGATTATATATAAAGGAATGAGAAGTTCTCACCACCCCATTTCAGCGAGATCTACTTTCTTCTTCAACCCATTTAGCCGCAAACTACTTTTACAGACTACGCTAACGGCAAAATCATTTGTTTCTCAAATTCTTTTACTGAAAGAAATGTATTATATCATAGACTTCATAATACTAGTCTTACAAATCATTAAACTGATGTGTGTGATTTTTTTTTTTGAATCGATTTGAAATTTGAATCCTCTTGAATCTGTTACAGTAATATTTTAGATGAGATATGTTAAGAATTGTTAGGAAAAAAGCATCCATTACAATTAGTTCCAGGCTTCCAACACCTTGTTTTTTTCGCAAGTGAACAATTTTTGTTAACAGTAGAACTAGAAATGTTTAGAAAACAAAAACTTAAATGTTTATTATGGATGGTGACGGGGTTAGTTAGTAAGTATCTTTAAATTTCTCAACTTTGAATGGAGATGTTGCTGCTGTGTGTTACCTATTCATGCATGGATGATTTTGTGCGTTGAAAACTTGAAATTTTATTTCTCCATTTTAAGAAAAGACTCTCATAATTCCATCACTTGTTTTCAGGAAATTATAACTGGTGCAGGACTAGTGTTGTTGGTTGGTGATTTTAGGGGCTCTTGGTAAGCATTTATGTCTTCTTTTTATTTATTTGTTTCAATTTATAAATCTGGTTCATGTAAACATCTTAATAAGTTGCGGCACGAATGTTCTTGCGGCAATACTTACTTATTAGAGATCTAGATATAACAAATGAGGCAGTAAAGTGAGTTGTGCAGGGTGGGTATTAATTGGCGTGAGATGCCCATTCTAAGGCCACTTGTTTCCCTATCTAACTCTAAAGTTCAATTTAAATTAAAGAAGAAAAACACAGATTTGGTTTGAATTTGTAATTCATTAGATCGATATGGTGTTGTGTGTTTGGCCTTGGGCTTTATCAATTCTTAGTAAACCAATAAGCTGTAACTAAACATCATTATTACATTAAAGGTTTAGGCATCTATGATCTATCACTACTCTCTAGTCTCTTTTTATTTATTCTATTAGATTAAAAGTTTCACTCTTTATTGATTTTTTATGCAATCGCTTAAGCACAGTGAGTGTGGGGTTGTGCAATCTCTTTTTATGCAATCGCTTAAGCACGCTAAACATGTTTTATCATTTATATACCATGTTGTGCGCTATTAAAAGTTTCACTCTTTACAGAAGAATCTGTTGTTGGTTGTTGAGTTGTAGTGGTAGTATTATTTCATATGTTACTTCCACTGCCTAATGAATTCTGCCGGTTGTTTGCATTAATGAGAAATCTGGTTTCTGAATTTATGTCTTGTTGTATCTGTTTGGGAGTGAACTATCCTTTTATGATGGACTGTATTTGTTTGTCTTGCAGGAATAATTGGGCAAATGATGGTGAAATCGCTATTAGGAACTTCTTTTTGATATGGCCGAAGAACATGCGAACTGCGTCCTTTTTTTGTATATGTACTTGTGAAGGAAACACGCATTTATCTCGTGGGGCTTATACACTTTATAGAATGATATGTCTGTCAACTTTTTGGGTTATATTACGACAGACTATACTATGGCTGGCAATACTTGTAATTATCGGCTAAAAAAAAGTCTGCCAACTTTTGTATTTATTATATTATGGCATATTTTTACTTGCAGCTAGGAAAATAACTTCAGTTTTCCTAATCTCAGCTTATGTTTATCTCCAATCTGTATGTGTTAAAGATGGTTGCTTTTCTTTCCTCTTTAAGTCTTGAAAATTTGGAAGTCAAATAAATCTGTTTTTACCCAATGGGTACCCAGACCGGGTGATTACCCGGGTCTTTTACTGGGTCCGAAAATGGTCCAATGAAATAGGGAACCGGCCCCGGAACCGCTAGGACCCGGAACCGACTCTGATATGCCGGGCCCGGTTCTGGGCCAGGTACTACCCGGGGGGATCCGGACCCATTGACAGCCCTACCTGAACGTTCGTTGGAAAGCAATTAGCAATCCAATATCATCACACGTGAGGATAAGGAACGACTTCTCCAAAAACAGGCAAAGTAAATCAGCAATCCTCCTGAGTTCACAAATACCCTCTTCCGTCAAGAGCTGCATGATTTCTGGGGACTCCGTCCGTAAAATCAAAAGCAGATGTTTCCAGCCAAGGAAGTCGTTCCCAAACCCCAACCCCTCCTAAACGATTGATGGATGTAACTGGGGACTCCTAACCGCTGCTCACATGAAGGATATCGAGTTTGACAGCAGCTGTGACGCGGCCTCCGACTTCAACATTGTAACCGTCAAGACTCTGAGAGTTGCAAGGGAAAATCAAACAGAAAAAACGTATTCTTTCCCATGAGGAGAAAACACGACTTGCCGACCAGCACTATTGGAGCGACTTCAACGTCTCAACTCCAGAAGCCGCTCCGCTTCAACATTTCACTCCAAGAGCCGCTTCAATGTTATCTCCAGAAGCCTCTCCGCTTCAATGTTATCTCTAGAAGCCGCTCCGCTTCAATGTTTCGCTCCAAGAGCCGCTTCAACGTTTTCTCTAGAAGTCGCCACTCCTTCCTGTCAAGGCTCGCGATCACAACCAGCCAAGGTTCGTAATTGTGGCCACTTTTTGATCCATCTCTCCAAAGCCCGTGGTCGTGAAAAGTTTACTCGCTTACGCATCCAGCCAATCCCTTTGCTTCCATGGACGCTCATGCAATTCCTGCCAACCCATTTTGTTTTCACGGGAATGCTACAAAGAAGACACGGTCAACCCAAAAGTCATAGCCACGACAAGGTCATCTACTCTTCAGAGGTGTAGCGTAAGGATATCATCATCTCTCCGCCCAGAAGGCGCCATCAACACTTTACGAGGCCGCAGCGGATCCCAAGCCTACTCAGAGAAAACAACTTCAGTAACCAAAGAGAAGTGCGACTGGGGACTGCTCATCACGGTCCATGCCCGACAACAATGAAGCATTCATGAGATAACTCCAGAAACGCAGATGAAACATTTTTCTTGAAGAGACAGAGGGAGCCACGATTAACGACATAACTCCCTCACTTCTACCTCTTCGTTATCCATAATGTTTTGTCCATGTGATATTCCAAGTATCCCAACATCACATCCAGGAGAGTATGATAAGATTGTATCAAATCCCATAGGCGTGGATTCAAGGCGATGCAATTACAGTAGGCTACACTTGGGGTCTAAAGCCTCATTCATATTTAGAAGCTTAAATGCAGTCACCACCTTACCAGTGAATGCAGCAGGAGCACATCTTCCACGAGAAAATAGGTTCAGGATAATTACACATGGGGACTACCAGAATGGGATGCCTTCACTTCCCTCAACCAGGTTATTTTCGATTTCAACATCATCACTGTCAAAGTTTTACGAGCCGCAAGAATTTCTCAACATGAAGCCGTACACGCGCATCAAAGACCCCAAAAGTACACCACAGAGATACATTCACATATCCGGCCATGCCATCGGATCTAACAGAAGTATAACTGGGGACTTCTCACTGCATCTCGTTCCATGCAAGATTCAGAAGATGGTTCAAAGGATGTCGCTTGGAACGAAGTACTTAAAGACTTGATAGCAGCACATCGGCAACGGAATGCTCTCAGCTCGTCTACTTCACCCAATGGCTCCAGAAGATTTCGACCATGCAAGCATCCACAATATATCATCATCGCAATCAGAAAGTCCAGGCACCAGATAACCTAAAGTCAAGGATGGACCAACAACGCAACCAAAATCTCCAAGATACTCATTCTTCTGGAGTTAGAACCTTATTACACATTCTGGAGAAGATCGATGGTACTGTTGGGTGGCTACATGCGAGAGCACCTACCTTGAGTTCTCCTGGCTCGCCTTGCTGCTGATTATAACTATTGGAGATTGCTTTTTCGCCGTTAATGCTTGCTCTACCACCGCTAACAAACGACGAAGAGGAGCCAAACGCTACAAACGAAAGCACAGAGCCAGACGAGCAACAAAAAACAGAAGAGGGTCGATACCCCTTTTCATACGAACAGAGTTTCTAGGGTTTTAATAGAAGAAGGATTCCTCCTTGCTCCATGAACGGGAATAGATGACTGGGCGCACCACACTCATGCTCCATAGCCAAACAAGTAGTGTGCCAATATCTCCGCTCCATGACCGAACCAGCAGCGCGCCAGCACGAGGAACACCAGTCGCTCAACCTACAACGCTCCATGGCACCAGCACTCCGTGGTCAAGCCAACTATCTATGGCTCCAACACTCTGTGGTCAAGCCAACTCTCCAACACTCCAGCATTCCGTAATCCATCCAGCAAGCCTTCCAAGTGCCATTTCCACCATTCCACGGACTGAATTCATCAGCGCCACTATCACCAATTATAGAAGCACCTTTCCTCATAATTCTTTCGAACATATCCTGTTGCTCTTGTGACCAAGACAGCGTGTATTTCTTCTTCCTCGGACAAGACAATGTCTAGTTTCCCAATTATTGGAAGACTCAACAGAACGAATAAGTTTTCCAAAGAAATAGTCATCTCACCCCATCTACATATAGTCGTGTGAGTTTCCGGACACCATCTGGAGATGAAAGTAATCCAGCCTGCAGCGTCTTTCCTAATTTGAAGTGTTGCAGAAGCCATGACAGCATTCACGATTTGCGCCCCAGTCAGATTAGCTTTTACGTGGTCTCGGCTCATCATGAACTTCATCCATAAGAACGCAATGGACTATGACAGATTTTAAGAGAGAAGCCAGATACTCTTTCTTTTGAAGACAAAACCTCATTATACGCTCTGGAGTGACTGATTGAACTTCTCCATCATTCTCTGAATCAGTCAGAAGAGTTGCCACGAATTTGGGATGGGTCCTTGTAATCATAGCAGATTTCGTTAAAAAAAACTCATCATATGTGTTCGGCTTGGAGTTGTTGGCACTTCTCGACGCGGCGGCGGAACTTCTTTCAGGTGACATCTTAACAAAATTCCTTATGCTTTTGAAGTAACTACAACAAAGCAAAACAGAAAAGTCACTACTCTGGAGAAAACTGTGCATGAAAGTCTTTTCAAAGTACGATGACCAAAAATCCACGACAACTTTTTTACGGGAGACTTTTATTTTGGCCGCAATTCATAGCACGCATAGCCAAAGGGAACACGCATAGCCAAAGGAGTGGGGACTTATGCTCATTTCGACAAGCCATATTTACCGCGGGAAACATGCCCTGGCCAAAACTGTGTCTCGCCACAGGAAGTACGCCAAAAGAGAGAATGTGCTCCACAGAAATTTTGCTCACGGCCACGGAAGGAAAAGTAAACCCTAAAACTAGGTTTTTCATGGAAAGGGGATCAATGGCGTCCACTCGCCTGTGCATGTCTACTTTTCATAATAATTGGCTTCATTACTATTAATGTGGTGGCTAATATTACTACAATACTGCTACCAGATAAGAATCATTCATGTGGAAGTATTTTTACGAGTTTATGGAAGATATGTGTAGGATCAGAATATCGCAACATCAATACCTCGCGAGATTAGTAAACGACAGCATCGCAAAGGCATCGCAGAAGAGTAATATAAATGACGCAATGAATGACGACAGCCAAAACACGAGAAAGATGTGAAGATCTAGCGAAGTTTAGGAGTGTCGCGAGATTGTATACTTGTACACTTGCGATATTTCGCAAGTCATTCCCGAAAATAAAGGACAGCTTAGCTGTCATCCATTGTGTACTACCCTATATAAAGAGTCGAATAAGCCTGTTATAAGGGAGATCTTTTTCCGAGTGTTGGGCAAGTCATTAAGAGAGAGAAAGTTTGTAATTTCTTTAGCTCATTTCTATCTTATCTTGTAAACATTCAAGGAATTAATCAATAAAAAATCATAATTGTTCATCTTCAATGGCATAGTTGTGTGAATTCTTGTGAGGGGTGTAGTGTAGGATTTCCTGCAACTACATATTAGCGCTAGAAACAGGGCTGATTGAGTAAGGATTGACATCGTGATTTGAAAGAATTTGGATTAATAGGGAAGGAATTTCATATAATTTTCAACAGTTTACCAAAATTAAGAAATGGCTAGAAGAAGAAATGCATCCGAGCAACCAACAACTGTTAGAAGGAGTAGGAGACTTGCTGGAGAAGGGAGAAATGAAATGGGAGAATCCTCTAGAATGAACATAAGGAATAATGAAGAAAATCAAGTTCAATCACAAATTCAACCAGTAGCAAATAGAACTGTGGATTATGATAGAGTAAGCGTACATACTTGGAGATCAGACTCTGTGGACGAAAGGGGAGAAGAACAACAATTGGAAAACAATGGACAAGAGGAGAGAAATCGAGAAGAGACTGGAGAAATAATTCATGGAAATGAAAAAATTGCAGCATTAGAGGCGTTGAGACAAACAATACATGAAGAAAGGCGATTAGAAGCCGAGGAACGTGCAAATTTGACAAGACAGAATCATGAATTGAGGATGGAAAACATGAGATTACAAAACAGAAGGTCGAGAAGCACTACAAGATCAAACTCAAGATCAGATAGAGAGGAAAGAAGGAGAATTTTACCTACAGAAAATGCTGATGAAGAAAACCAAGAAGAAGCGCAAAATCCAGGCACAATTTCTAAGAGATGAAATTTGGTTCGAAGTTCATTTATTGAAAGAGAGTTAATTTTGTTCGACGAACTACTTAAAGATTCGTTGAGATGAGCGAGAAGAGCATCATTATCCTTAGGCTCAGGAAATGAATTGAGAAGGATGGCTTCTTCAGAAAGATTATAAATGTCTGCGAAAATGATAAGTCAGGCAAAGAAAAATAAATGACAAAATAAAAACGAGGAAATGAGAAGAGTTTTGTACCATAAAGTTGTTGATTAGCACTTTGAAGGGTAGAAATTTTATTCTTCTGAGTAGAAGATTCAGCTTCCAGTTGTTGAATTCTTTCGCGAAGAGCAACAGTCTCATTTTCACTTTTCTTGCGAGATGTCGCAACTTCAACTTCTAGTTCTTTGTTTTTCTCCTTAAGTTGAAGATTTTTCTTTTCAAGGTTGTTGCGCCTCTTCTCAAGATCTGAGGCAACAACAAAGGAAGCTCTTCCAGACTATAAAGAAAGATGAAGAAGCTATTAATATATGATTTAAAATTAAAAATTATAAGGAATAGAGAAACATAGATATACCAAGGCACTGAGTGCATTCAAGAAACTGGGAGTCAATGATCTGGAGATCCCTTGAAGAGACTCATTACCCTCCAGTAAAGAAGCATCACATATACTTGCGAGAGCTTCGCATATACCAGAGAGGTGATCATCTCCAAGTCCCTGCATGGAGTCTGAAAATATATTAGACAATAACGTCATAGGAGATTTAGTTGGGTGATCCTCCTTCGCGGTAGAAGTGTCTACATCATCGCCTTCTTCATCAGAACTTTCACTAGATTGAGGACTTGAGCGAGAAGAAGAATGGGTCTTTTGTTTTTTAGAAGACGGAGCAGCAGATTTTTTCTTGTAAAGAGGGCCTTTACCCTTTCTTTTGTTTCTCGCAGCTTTTGAAACTTCATCCTTGCCGGCAACTTCAACACCAACCTACATACACGAATGAAGATAAGAAACAGAGGCAACAATATTGTGGATAACAAGAGAAAATATTTCTTACTTCATCCGTGATTGAGCGAAGTATCGCCAAAGTACTTGGCTTTGGATTTCTTTCATAACTTTTTCTCAATTTAATGATCTGAAAATTTCGCAAGTTTAGTAGATATAAAAAGAAGGAAACATTGCAAAGCGAACGAAAATTAGAAAATATACCTCTTTTGCTTTCTCGGGCCAATTAAATACCCAAGGATGATAATTTGCGAGGTTCGCAGGGAGTATACTAGAACCTGAGATGTAAGGTCCGTTCAAAAATAGCGGGAAGACACACCACTTCTCATCTTTAGAGTAGCGAGGAACATTATTCTTGCCAGAGTGCCAATCAATATCTAACATGAGTAACTTATCGTTGGGAACGTTCTCTTTTCTTTTCAATCGAGCACCCTAGCGAGATTTATCATTCTTCATATTTATCACTTCATAATTTTCAAAAAAAAATTCTACTGATTACTTTTCAGCGGCTATTTCTAAGTTTGCGAATTTAGGATCTTTAACGTTATCAGGATATAGAGATCCCTTACCAGCGCCACGATTGGCGAATTCAAGCATTAGACGGATGCAATCACCACTTAATTGATAAATAGCTCGCGAGAATTTCTCATGAACAAGGATTTCATAGAACAAGGGCAGTTCGGGATTGTAGAGAGGAATGGAAGACCTGCGAGGATTTGACCTAGCGAGATTATGATTTTCTGATCATCACAATGATGATCAGTAAACAACTTTACAGAAAGAATAGATGAAGATTCTTGATTGGGAATAGTATACAAGGTGAAACCCTTCTCTTGTAAATTCTTTTGAGTTTCACCCAAAAGGGTATCATATCTACGACCAGGTGGAGCCATTCTTAGAATATGGGAATGATTAGAGAATTGAAGATCAAGAGAAAGAAGAGAAGGAAGATTTACAGTAGCAGAAACGTAAATTGCGGAGGAGGAGAATTGAAGAAAAGTTGCAGAGAGAAAGTAAAAAGAAGAAGAGGAGGGTGAGAAAACTATATATAGAGAAGAATTCTCGAGAAGATAAATGCATTTAATGCGAGAGGGGACGTGAATGGTCAAGAAAAAACGGTTGAAAGAGACGTGCCAAGAAAAGAGTGGAAGAAGAAACATGTGTAATAAATTCTGTGTAGAAGTACGGGATCGTAACAGATAAATATGAACAGTTGCGGCATTTTAAAATACTAATTCTCATGACATTCTCTTCTTCGCGGAGAAGACATGAGAAGAGGCAAGATATAGGATCAGAATATCGCAACATCAATACCTCGCGAGATTAGTAAACGACAGCATCGCGAAGGCGTCGCAGAAGAGTAATATAAATGACGCAATGAATGACGACAGCCAAAACACGAGAAAGATGTGAAGATCTAGCGAAGTTTAGGAGTGTCGCGAGATTGTATACTTGTACACTTGCGATATTTCGCAAGTCATTCCCGAAAATAAAGGACACAGCTTAGCTGTCATCCATTGTGTACTACCCTATATAAAGAGTCGAATAAGCCTGTTGTAAGGGAGATCTTTTTCCGAGTGTTGGGCAAGTCATTAAGAGAGAGAAAGTTTGTAATTTCTTTAGCTCATTTCTATCTTATCTTGTAAACATTCAAGGAATTAATCAATAAAAAATCATAATTGTTCATCTTCAATGGCATAGTTGTGTGAATTCTTGTGAGGGGTGTAGTGTAGGATTTCCTGCAACTACAATATGCCTATGGCTAGGGTTTACACCAACAACATAAGAGCAAACAAAATAAGAAACACGGAGATACATACCTAAAATATGCTCACCTGCTTTATTGCTACCACTCTACCGCTATCACCAAGACGCGGAAACAAAGCCAATAATACGAGGTAAAGAGGACAGGTGACACTGCATAACACTTTTTGGAGTTTGAATGGAGGAAAATTTCTTGTTTTGGGCTATACACGGGAAGAGGCAACCGGACCTGCGCTGGCAAAGATCCATGGCGCCAACAGGCCGTGGCCAAGCTAGCGTTAACAGCCCGCATCCCAGCCAGCGCCACACCTAAGACAGCACCAACAAGCCACTCCCAGCGCCAACAGTCCACGCCCTAACCAGCGGCGCCATCGATCATGCCCTAGACAGCCCAAGCGGCGCCATCTTAGTCATTCAAAGCATCGCCATCTTCACTAGCCAAAGCACCGCCATCTTAGCCGTTCAAAGCAGCGCCATCTTCACTATCCAAAGCAGCACCATCTCCGCTGTTCAAAGCAGCGCCATCTTAGCCATCTGATAGACGCATTTATGTGTCTAATTTGTCCTCAATGTTTCGTATTGTTAGTACTCGTTTTTGTCCTTATTATGGTATTTTGTGTGTTTGTAGGTATTTTATGGAAATAAAGATTTTTGGAAAATTCGGCTCGAAAAGTTGCTCGGAACACCCTTGGAGGACATTTGCTATTCGGACTCCCACTTTGGATAAGGGGTAACCCAATTACTAAGGGGCACCCAACTGATATTCGCACCCCCAGCTGTTGGATAAGGGCTGACCTTCTTCTTTATTTGAATTTTATTTTTGGCGGGAAAATGGTGTCACTACTAGCAGATTTTGTTTTCGTCATTTGGAGGGGCTATAATGCGATTCAATCGCTAAAATTTCATGGGATGACTTGAATAAGCATAACAGGCGTGATGTGGGTCGATTTGTCATCCAAAATTGGCTATATAACTCTCGAGGAAGAAAACAGGGCAGCACGACAACGGGTGAAGAGTTTCACGGGATTTCGTGTGGTTGCAGTGAATATTAATCCTTCTACAGCGTTTATGGAACGTGTTGTGGTATGTCTGGAGTGTGTTAGCCTACATGCAACATAAGAAGAAGATGAAGAAGGAAATAATCCCGTAAAAATGGAAATATTTTATTCCCGAGTAATGAGAGAATTTGAGGAGTTATTGTCGTGATTTCTTGCCCCTGTCGAGTATAAAAGAAGCTCTTGGAGGTCAGAGAAAGGTTACGGAGAGTTTGGGAGACGTACAGAGTCGGAAAATCGAGTTACAAAATATCTTTCTGCTGCTGCCATTGAAGATCACGAAGAACATCAACGCACAAGGAACCGTCGTTTTTCAACAGTGACAACGACACTTAACCGTGGGTCGTAATACGGAAGGCAAACTTAAAAGCAACAGTAACAGTCCTTTGTAACAGTGTTTGCAACACTTATAATCGTTGCAAACACCCGATTTTATAATTTTCTCCATTTTTATCATTTGTACACCTCCTTTGAGCAATCAAAATGAGTTTTGAGCGTGTTTACAACATGATGAGAGGCTAATTCCCCCACAACCAAGGCAATGAGGAAGCTATTTACGCATGAATAATTGGTAACTATCTTATTTGCTCTAATTTATAATTTATAATTCACTCAATCACTGCTTTTGCAGAGTTTTAAATTGTTCGCAAAATTCTTTTCATTAGTTGTGATTCAATTAGATAGGTTATGCTTTGTATTAAGATAATCTATGCTTAGGGATACAATTAATTTTTGAGAATTTGTCTGATTATTTTTGAATTAAGAAACAAGGGATTTAAAAAAAAAATAATTAGAGTTTTGGGTTATTTACCGTAATTCATTCATGTGTAATAGCGGAATCAGTGTCTTGGTTATTTTCTCATATCTTGAATCAATTTTGTGTTAAGTTTTCATTATTTTTAAGTTTTATAAGTCTAAAATCTTTTGCTTTCACAAGTCTAAAACGAACCTTTTACTACAACATTATTGAGTCACATTAATTTTTGGCGCCGCCGACGCGGGCTTGTCTTTAGGTTAGAGTTTTTAGATTTTCTTTTAGGTTTTTATTTATTTGTTCTTCTTTACGTTTTTGGGTTTTTGTCTTTTCCTTTCAGATTTTGGGATTTGGAGCGAAATAAAAATTTGCCAAAGCTTTTGGTGGATACTTAAAGATTTGGAGTTAAAGACAAGCGAAAGAAGAAGATTTTTTATATTTTATAAAAAGAGAGAAAAAAAAAAAGAGAGGCATTTTTTTTTTTTTTAGACTTTCCTTTTCTTTTGCGCTTTTACTTTTTTGACTTGGACATTCCTTATTTTTTTAAACCCTACGGAAGGGTAGTATTAAATATCAAACTATTTGCAGAGAAGGACGGTGATTACGATATCACCTCGGCCCCTCGGGTTCGTACATGACATAGGAGTCATGGCCCGAGTCGACTACAACGGTTCATCCCTCGTCTGGTATGGGAGGTAAGTTTGTCGAAACACTCGCGAATCCCCTGCCAGCGAGTTACTGTCTTCCTTCGTGTGAATATATGCTGAGGACTTGAAAACGGCTGTTTTAATTTCCTAGTAAAGGGAAAGGACTGGCCATATAAGATAAGAGTTCGGATTTCATCACCGTTCTCTTCTTGCCCGCCTTAGGAAAACGATACTTAACGCGAACCTAAGCTTTAAAATTTGGAATAGAACGAGACCGATAGGGTAACGAGCTTAGTAGGAAAGTCGCTCGAAAAATATTGGTTACTCTTTTAGCATACTTCGAAGTTCATGATGGTTTCTGTGAAGTTGAATGCGTGACTGCGCCGCCTTGTAATAGCGGTGAGGCCTTATCAAAGCTCCACTGAGCTTCCCTCGCCTTGATTCAACTTACTTTGACTCGGATTGATCCAGAAGGGTTTGCTTAGATTGTAACGAATTCCCTTTCGAAGGATTAGAAGATGGTCTAGAAAACAATCTAAGTGGAGCCATCATGCTTTTTGTTTGCTAGATATCATTAGATTTGTTGTGGTGGAGTCAGCCTTGTTTGTGTTTGCATAGAACTTCCCTTCCTTTTAGGATTTTTTTTTCTTTTGTTTTATTTTTCTAGTGTATGCCCGAGGTCATTAAAGAACGGGCTTGGAAAAGAAACACTCTAGGTCATTTGATTAGTGACAAACCTAGTAGTTCTTCTTGTGAAGGCGGGGAGCTCGAAGACTCTTCTTTTGAGAGCCCCGTTTTTGGAAACTTCAGTTTTGAGAATCTGTCTCTTAGTGAGAATAGTACCCCTAGTACTTCAGTTGTGCGAACGATGGCAACTTTGAAAGATTACATGTTCCCAACTGGGACCAACCGAGCTTCATGCATTAAATTTCTAGCCAATACGGCTAACTTCGAGATAAAAGCTAGTATTCTTCAGATGATCCCTATATTCTTAGGAAAAGATGATGAGAACCCTTATTTTCATATTAGGGACTTTGAGGAAATTTGTGGGACAGTTAGAATAAAAGACCTTACTGATGAAGTTTTGAAACTTAAGATGTTCCCATTTTCCTTAAAAGATAAAGCCAAGACCTGGCTAAACAACCTACCATCTGGATCCATTGAAACATGGTAGGAACTTATTGCTGCTTTCTATACGAAATTCTACCCTAAGCATAAAACTGCAGCTGTTAGGCAGAAAATTAGTGCTAGTGTGCAACAAGAGGGAGAGTCACTTTATAGGTTTTAGAGAGATTCAATGATCTCCTATCTCAGTGTCCTCACCATGGATTTGATAAGATGAAACTTGTAGGGATTATTTATGATGGTTTAGACTATTTGACCAAAGCCATGGTCGAGTCTATGTGTCTTTGGTGAGTTTACTAATAAAAGTGCTTGAGGATGCCTTTACCTTCTTAGGAGTTGTTGCTTTGAGAAATCCCAACAAAGGGGAGTCTTTTGTTGAACCCCCTAAAAGACTCTTGGTTAATAGAAGTAGCACCAATATGGTAGATACAAGCTTCGGGTCAGATGCTAAGTTTGTTGCTTTATCCAGAAGGTTAGAAGCTTTGGAAATGGGTCAGTCTAAAAATAGGTCCCTTGGTGAACCTAATAGAACCTCTCAAGTATCTAGTTGTGGAATAGAGCCCGATAACTCGTTTTGGGAAGGTCAGGTTAGTGAAGAGCAAGCTCATGCTGTCTATAATAATGCTAGGTTTGAGAACCGTCAGAAGTATGACCCATACTCAGAGACCTACAACCCTGGTTGGAGAAACCATCCTAACTTCTCTTGGTCTAAGGGCCAGAATCAAAGTCAGCCTAGTAATTCTCAGCCTCCCCCAGGTTTTGGTTATGCTAAGAACTCTTCAGGTCAACCCCAGTACCAGAACCCTTCTGAGAGTAGAATGACTAGCTTAGAGGAATCTCTTAGTATACTAAAAAAGAGCCAGGATATGTTAACACAGAGCCAGGAAATGTTAGTAAAGAGCCGGGGTAATTTTCAAGAGGAAACCAAGCGGAATTTTAAGAATAATTCCCGAGTCCCTTGCTAAATTAGAACTTCAAGTCGGCCAAATAGCTAAGTTCCTTAGTGAGAGAGAAGATGGAAGATTCCCTAGTCATACTGATCCTAACCCTAAAGGAGAGAAATCGTACAATCATGTGAATTCTATTACAACCCTTAGGAGTGGAAAGAAAGTTGACAATAAGGTCGCCATGCCTGAAAGTGAACATACTGTAGTTCACCCTTCTGAGCCAGAAAATGAGGAGACTGATAGAGTCTCTAATCAAACCAATGAGGGTCATATTGAACCAGGCTTTGTCCCTGGAGCCCCATTCCCACAGCTGCTAGTTCCAACTAAGAGGGGGTCCAACTTTAATGATATATTGCAGGTTTTTAAGCAGGTTACTATCAACCTCCCATTATTGGATGCGATTAAGCAGATTCCCGCTTATGCCAAGTTTCTTAAGGACTTGTGTACACGAAAGCGTAAGCTTAGTGTTCAAAAGAAAGCCTTCCTAGCTAGTCACGTGAGTTCTATTATTCGAAATACCACTACTCCTAAGTATAAAGACCCGTGGTCCCCTACTATTTCTTGCACAATAGGTAAATACCGTGTTGAGAAAGCTTTGCTTGACTTAGGAGCCAGTGTGAACTTACTCCCATACCATGTGTACCTTAAGCTAGGACTTGGTGAGATGAAACCTACCCGATGACTCTTCGGTTAGGCGATAGGTCCGTTAAAATTCCTCGGGGTGTGATCGAGGATGTTCTCATAGAGGTCGACAAGTTTATTTATCCAAAGGATTTTGTTATCGTAGATACCCAACCTGTCCCCGACCCGAGAGAACCGGATACCGGTAATTTTAGGTCGCCCGTTTTTAGCTACATCCAATGCGATCATTAACCTGTCGAACTGGTATTATGAATTTGTCTTTTGGTAATATGACTATTGAGTCAACGTCTTCCATATTAGTAAGCTACCCTCTCAACTAGATGACTCAAGCATAGAAGAGGTAAACATGATAGGAACATTAGTCGAGGAGTCATTACCAAACACTTTGTTAGAAGATCCATTAGAGAAATGCCTAGCTCACTTTGGGATTGATTTTGATGATGATGATGTGATTAATGAGGTGAATGATTTGTTAGATTCAACCCCTTTGTTAGACACTAGTAATGGATGGAAACCTAAGTTCGAACCACTACCAGTTTCTAAGTCTACCCTAGTTCCTTCGTTAGAAGAGCCTCCTAAGTTGGACCTAAAACCATTGCCAGATACCCTGAAGTATGTGTTTCTAGGACCATATGAAACTTTACCTGTGACTGTTGCTTCCGACTTGGATAATGATCAGGAAAGTAGGCTAGTGACCGTCCTTAAAAACAACAAGGAAGCTTTGGGGTGGACCATAGCAGACATTAAGGGTATAAGTCCTACTGTTTGTATGCATCAGATTTATTTAGAGGAAGATACCAAACCTTCTAGGGAGATGCAACGTCGACTAAACCCCAATATGAAAGAACTAGTTCGAACCGAGATCCTTAAATTGTTAGATGCAGGCATTATCTACCCTATTTCAGACAGCAAGTGGGTCAGCCCCGTTCAGGTTGTTCCCAAGAAATCCGGTATTACTGTAGTACTGAATGATAAAAATGAGTTAATCCCTACCCGAGTGACCAAGGGTTGGCGTGTTTGTATTGACTATAGGAAATTGAACAAGGTCACTAGGAAGGACCACTTTCCCCTTCCCTTCATCGACCAGATGCTAGAGAGATTAGCTGGACATAGTCATTACTGCTTTTTATATGGCTACTCTGGCTATAATTAGATCGTCATTGCCCCAGAAGACCAGGAGAAAACCACTTTTACCTGTCCCTTTGGTACCTTTGCGTATAGACGCATGCCTTTCGGGCTATGTAACGCCCCTGCAACTTTTCAGCGTTGCATGATGAGCATATTTTCAGATATGGTAGAGCGGTTCTTGGAGGTCTTTATGGATGATTTTTCAGTGTTTGGTTCGTCTTTCGATGAATGCTTGCATCATTTGTCATTAGTGTTGACTAGGTGTAAGGAAAAGAATCTAGTGCTTAATTGGGAGAAATGTCATTTCATGGTTCGATCAGGAATTGTTTTAGGGCATATCGTATCTTCTAAGGGTATAGAGGTAGATAAAGCCAAAGTTGACCTTAGTAAGACTTTACAGGTCCCAAAACCGTAAAAGATATTAGGTCATTCTTAGGGCATGCAGGTTTTTATCGTCGATTCATTAAGGATTTTAGCTTGATTTCTATACCTCTTTGCAATTTGCTTGCAAAAGATGTTAAGTTTGTCTTTGATGATGCTTGTTTAGAAGCTTTTGAAAAGCTCAAGACTTTACTCACTACCGCCCCCATAGTCCAGGCACCTAACTGGAACCTACCCTTTGAGATCATGTGCGATGCTTCAGATTACGCTATTGGTGTTGTGCTAGGTCAGCGAGAAAACAAATTACTTCATGTGATTTACTATGCTAGCAAAACTCTGAATGATGCCCAGTTGAACTATACCACTATAGAGAAGGAACTGTTGGCCATTGTGTTTTCCTTAGACAAGTTTAGACCATATCTCTTAGGTTCTAAGATCGTAATCTATACTGATCATGCTGCTTTGAAATACCTTTTGTCTAAGAATGATACCAAACCTAGATTGATTAGATGGATCCTTTTATTACAAGAATTTTGTCCAGACATTAGAGACAAAAAGGGTGCAGAAAATGTAGTAGAAGACCACTTGTCTAGGCTAGTTGTTAGTTCCCCTAATGATTCCCTTCATATAAGGGACAACTTTCCTGATGAACAATTGTTCTCTGTTTCCCAATCGCCGTGGTATGCAAATATAGTGAATTATCTTGTTACTGGTCGAATGCCCCAACATTGGGGTAAACAAGATCGTTCTAGGTTTTTAGCCGAGGTTAAGCACTTCTTTTGGGATGATCCTTATTTATTTAAGTATTGTCTAGACCAGATTATTAGGAGATGTATACCTGAGAGTGACCAGTCCAGTATTATTTCCTTTTGTCATGATCATGCTTGTGGGGGTCACTTTAGTGCTAAGAAGACTGCTGCTAAGATATTGCAGTGTGGATTCTACTGGCCTTCGTTGTTTAAAGACTCCCACAGTTACTGTGTTACTTGTGAACGTTGCCAGAAATTAGGAACCATTTCCCGTAGGAACATGATGCCCTATAACCCTATTTTAATCGTTGAGGTCTTTGATGTGTGGGGTATTGACTTTAT
Organism: Papaver armeniacum; assembly: GCA_023531295.1. Classification (NCBI taxonomy): domain Eukaryota; kingdom Viridiplantae; phylum Streptophyta; class Magnoliopsida; order Ranunculales; family Papaveraceae; genus Papaver; species Papaver armeniacum. The sequence continues at coordinate 470,005 of JAJJWW010010832.1, read as the reverse complement.
GGGTCCGTTTCCTAATTATTTTGGTAACTTATACATCCTTGTCGCCGTAGACTATGTCTCTAAGTGGATTGAGGCGGTTGCGTGTAAAACCAATGACCATAGGGTTGTGATTGAGTTCTTGAAAACTAATATACTTACACGTTTTGGTACATCGCGAGCTATAATTAGTGATGGAGGGTCGCACTTTTGTAATGGACCTTTTAGGCTTCTGATGAAGAAATATGGTATTACACATAAGGTAGCTACCCCGTATCATCCGCAGACTAGTAGTCAAGTAGAGGTTTCTAATAGGGAGATAAAACGTATATTAGAGAAAACAGTTAATCCTAATCGGAAAGACTGGTCATCTAGGCTTACTGATGCCTTATGGGCTTACCGTACTGCGTTTAAAACCCCTATTGGAATGTCGCCTTATCGGCTTGTTTATGGCAAGGCTTGTCATTACCTGTTGAGTTAGAACATAGAGCTTATTGTGCTATTGAGCAGCTAAATTTTTCACTTGACAAGGCAGGAGCCCATAGGAAACTCCAGCTCAATGAGTTGGACGAGATTCGTATAGATGCTTACGATAGTGCGAAGGAGTATAAGAACAAAATGAAACTTGTGCATGATAGAAATATTTTACGGAAGTCATTTTCTCCAGGTCAAAAAGTTCTTCTGTATGATACCCGCTTGCATCTTTTCCCTGGGAAGTTACGTTCTCGATGGACGGGTCATTTTATTGTTCGCACTGTCTTTCCTCATGGAGTTGTTGAGATCGAAACACCGGACGGTAGTAGTTCTTCGAAGGTTAACGGTCAGAGATTGAAACCCTTTTTAGAGCCCTTCCCTACAGGTGATGTTAAGGAGGTCCCTCTGGAGGACCCTGTTTACCCTTGATTGACCTTCGAGGCGATTGTATGTTGTATAATAGTTTTTGATTTCTCCCTTCACCCAGGTACTATCTTTCTGACTTCTCTCTTTACTGATTCCTCATGTTACTTTACTTTTTGGTATTGCTCTTTCATTAGAAACATTGAGGACAATGTTAGATTTAAGTTTGGGGGTGGGGAAGAAACTTCTTGTTAGTTTTTAGTTGCAAAAAATAAACTCCAGAGCCTAGAAATTTAAGTTTATTAAGGTCGGCACTAACCAATCTAAGTGGATGGAAGCATTTTGGTTGTAGGAGTTGAGGAACCAATCTGATTAGATGGAAACATCTAAAGAGTCTATTCATAAAAGCACAGAGCTCAGGTGTTAGAAAAGAAAACATGATAGTTTCTCCATATCCTCGTGATGGAAACATCGAAAGAATGCTGATCACTTATTTTTATTTTTCTCTTTACCATTGCTAGGGTGAAATAGAGTGACTGAGATACCCAAAAAAAAAAAAAAAAAAAAAAAAATTGAGACCAGACCACTAGACCAACCGGAATAAATACAATAAAGTCGATCACTGGTACCCTTGTATATGCCAGCTGAGTTGACCTAGAGTTAGGATTATCGATCACTGGTCCCCTTGTATATGCCAGTGTGTTGATATTAGTCCGCACTCCAAGATCTCACTCCATTAGGATAGGTTCACCTTAGTTAACATCATCCACGTTTTTCTCTACATCCATCTTCTTAATCTATCCATGTGATTGGTTGACTCCGGTTTATGATGTCCAGAAACTATCTGAGTAGAGCTTTGTCACTTTATACTAATTTTAGTATGCTTGAGTGCAAACTCGTGTACAGCAATTGGAATTTCGCATCAGGGTACTTCCTCCTGTAGTCAATAAGTATGCCAACCAAGGAGATTCTTTAGTGCCTTCCAAGATTCTGCGTAGATAGCTAGGGTCTGGAGTAAAGATTTTGTGGGTACACCTCTGGTAAACCCTCCGGAGACAACACTCCGCCACTAGGGCCACCTAGGGGTTGAAACGATTTTTATTTTCTAGAATAAATTTGCTCGAGGACTAGCAAATAATAAGTTTGGGGGTATTTGATAGACGCATTTATGTGTCTAATTTGTCCTCAATGTTTCGTATTGTTTGTAGTTGCAGGAAATCCCACAATACACCCCTCACTAGAATTTACTTAACTAATCCATTTGAAGATGAATCACTATAAGTTTTATTGATTATTTTCTTGAAATGTTTACAAAGGAAGATAGAACAGAGCTAAAGAAATTACAATCACTCTAGATTTTTCTCTCTCCTAATGACTTGCTTAACAATTCAAAAAGAACTCTCCCTCAACAGACTTACTCAACCCTTTATATAGGGTATTACATAGTGGATGACACTAAAGTCTGTCCTTTATTTTCGGGAATAACTCGCGAAGTGTCGCAAGTGTATAAGTGTTCATCCTCGCAACACTCTTAACTTTCGCCAGATTTTCACATCTTCCTTGTGTTCTGGCTGTCGTCATTCATTGCGTCATTTATTTTACTTTCCTGCGACACCTTCGCAATGCTGTCGTTTATTAATCTCGCGAAGTATTGATGTCGCGATATTCTGATCCTACATCTTGCCTCTTCTCATGTCTTCTCTGCGAAGGAGAGAATGTCATGAGAATCAATATTTTGAGATGCCGCAATTGCTCATCTTCCACCATTTTGAAGTGCCGCAATTGCTCATATTTATCTCGCAATTGTTTATTTTTATCTATTTTATTTATGTACGGAATTTATTACAGGTGTTTCCTCTTCCACTCTTTTCTTGACACGTCTCTTTCAACCGTTTATTCTTGACCATTCACGTCCCATCTCGCATTAAATGCATTTGTTTTCTCGAGGATTCTCCTCTCTATATATAGTTTTCTTACCCTTCTCTTTTTCTCTTTTATTTTCCCTCTGCAACTTTCCTTCAACTTTCTCCCTCCGCAATTTACGCTTCTGCTACTGTAAATCTCCCCTTTTTTCTTTCTCTCAATCTTCAATTCTCCATTCATTCCCATACTCTAATAATGGCTTCACTTGGTCGTACATATAAACCCCTTTTCAATGAAGTTCAAAAGAATTTGCAAGAGAAGGGTTTCACTTTATCAACCATTCCTGATCAAGAATCTTCGTCTATTCTCTCTGCAAAACTGTTTTCTGATCATCAGTGTGATGATCAGAAAATCATAGTCTCGCTAGGTCAACTCCTCGCAGGCCTTCCCATTCCTCTATACAATCCCGAGATACCATTATTCTATGAAATTCTTGCTCATGAGAAATTCTCGCGAGCTATTTATCAATTGAGCGGCGACTGCATCCGTCTGATGCTTGAATTCGCCAACCGTGGCGCTGGCAAAGGATCTTTATATTCTGATGATGTCAAGGATCCTAGATTCGCAAACTTAGAAATAGTTGCTGAGAAGTATACCATGGAAAACTTTTTTGAAAATTATAAAGTGATAAATATGAGAAATGATAAATCTCGCTGGGGTGCTCGGTTGAAAAGAAAAGATAATATTCCCGATGACAAGCTGCTTATGCATGATATTGATTGGCACTCAGGCAACAATAGTACTCCTCGTCATTCCAAAGATGAGAAATGGTGGGTTGTTCCTTTATTTTTGAATGGACCCTATATCGCAGGTTCACACGTACTCCCTGCGGATCTCGCAAACTATCATCCTTGGGAATTTAAGTGGCCCGAGAAGGCAAAAGAGGTATATTTCCTATTTCAGGTTTTGCTTTTGCGATATTCCCTTCTTCTTATATTTACTGAATTTGCAAAGTTTATAGGTTGACAAACTGAGGAAGAGTTATGAAAGAAACCCATAGGCGAGTACCCTAGCGATACTCCGATCGATCACGGATGAAGTAAGAAACATTTTCTTTTATTATTTTAAACAATATTGTTGCCTCTGTTTCTTATCTTTATTCGTGTGTGAAGATTAACGTTGAAGAAGTTGAAGCTGCGAAGGTAAAATAGAAGAATAAAATCACTTCTCGCAAGGATAAATCTTCCGGTCCATCTTCTAAAAAACAGAAAATCCAACCTTCTTCCCATTCTAATTCCCAAACCAGTGAGAGCTCTGACGAGGATGAAAATGAGGTTGGTACTTCTTCTGCGAGGGAGAATCACTCGACTACTTCTGCTATGGCGCAATTGTCTAGTGTCTTCTCCGATTCTATGCAAGGATTAGGAGATGATCATTTATCTGCTACTTGCGAAGCTCTCGCTAAAATTTGCGATGCCCCATAATGATTCTTTTCGCGGAGTTTCCCGAACATTGACTTCTAGCTTCTTAAATGCTCTCAATGCTTTGGTATGTCCATATTCCTTTGCTTCTCTGTAATTTTGATTATAAGCTTTATCTTAACAATTTCTTTACTTTCCTTTATAGTCTGGGAGAGCTTCCTTTGTTGTTGCCTCAGATCTCGAGAAAAGACGCGACAACCTCGAAAAGAAAAATCTCCAACTCAAAGAGAAGATCCAAGAATTAGAAACTGAAGTTGCGATGTCTCGCAAGAAAGATGAAAGAATTCAACAGTTGGAAGTTGAGTCTGCTTCTCAGAAGACTAAACTATCCACTCTTCAAAGTGCAAATCAACAACTTTATGGTATAAAATTTTTACTCTTCAAGTCGTCTTTATTTTGTCATCTGCTTTTCGATCCCTGATTTATTATTTTCGCAGACATATATAATCTCTCTGAAGAAGCCATTCTTCTACATTCATTTCCCGAGCCTATGGACAATGATGTTCTTCTCACTCATCTCAACGAATCTTTAAGCAGTTCGTCAAACAAAATTGATTCTCTTCCGTTAAATGAACTTCAAGCCAAATATCGTCTCTTAGAGATTGAGCATAGATCTAGTTTAGGTTTAGCCAATCGATTTAAACAAATGTATCTTGATTCCCATAAGAAAACCAAAACTTTAAGGAAGAAAATTAGTGGTCTCATAGATGACAAAGACCGTATTGCTAATAAAGGTGCACAGGCATTAGCAAAATTTCAAAAATCTCTTCTCGAAGTACAAATTGAACGAGATGAATCTCTTCGTCAGAATGCCATACTTAATGAGCGAGAAGATCAAATTCGTTCGCTTCTCGTTATAAATAATGATGATGAATTCGCTTGGGCTGCGAAGGTTCTAGATAATGCCAGGAATAACTTAGGTGTTGATGTTAGTCTTCATGCCGAGCATACTGCCTTGGTTAAAGACATGATATCTGACAGAGAAGGTTGTTTATTATACTTTACTGCTCCTTATTTCTGTAGTATTGTTACTGTGTTGTTAATTCATTCCCATATGTTTTGCAGAATCCGAGAAGAGATTTCAAACAAGGATTGAAGAACTTGAGTCTGAAAAAGGGGAACTCGCAGAAAGCCTTTCTCTTCGCAATAACAAGTATTCTAAGTTGAAGAAACAACGCAAGCTACAAAGTGGCGAATTTCAACAATGATGTTGTTCGTTTTCGCAATCAAACTATTGAAACGGTTTGCAATGATCACCGCATTCCTCTTAGTTCATATCCTTGTCTTCGCGATGATATTCCCGAAGATATGCCTTTCTCGGATGTCTCGATAGTGAAGCTAGCGAAGAAGAAGAATCTGGCGAAAAGAATGATGGAATTGAAGAATCTGACCAAGAGGAAGAATCCTCAAAGAAATAACTTCTTTTTCTTCTTTCGCTTCTTGTAATATCTGTATATATACTCTTTTAATCTTCTATTTCTATAACCCCTCATTGTAAATTTCTTGGATTGCTAAATATGAATTCAATCTTTATTTTCTTTACTTGCACATATTAATCGAGCAATTCTTCTTTATAATTCAACTGACCAGTATTATGAGTACATAAATCCATCATGTGGAAATGAATAACAAGATTTTATCCTATTCATTCCCATACTTGCCTCTGTTATTTATTTTTCACATGAGAGATTTGATCAATTATCTCTGAGTAATGAAATCTCTGGCTTTGGCCTTTATTGTTGGTAACTTTATGATGGAATATAATTGTTTTCGCAAGCTTATTTGCTTCCTCAATTTTATATATGGCTATATCTTTATTTATGTTGATATTCATCATTGCGACAAGATCGCAGGACATCTTCACAAATGAAGAAATCTATTGATCTTGTCTTATCATTTCTTGTGTGGTCTTATTTTGCCTTCCTAATTAAAGGTCTTATTTCGCCACCCCTCGTTGCGACAAAATCGCAGGACGTCTTTATATTTTCATGTAATGACCCATTGACCTTGTCTTATCATTTCTCAAGTATTTTTGCCTCTGCAGGATATTTTATTTGCGACAATATGACAGGCTTAAACACTCTTGCGAATGTAAAATCCCATGACATTACCGTCTTCGCGACGAAATCGCAGGACGTTTTTACATTTTCATGTAAAAACCCATTGATCTCGTCTTATCCTTGAGTTAGTATTATTGCCTCTACAGGATCATCGCACAAATATGACAAGCCTAAATTTCCTTGCGAAAATAAAGCCTCATGACATTTGCGTCTTTTGACACTTATCATCTCCCTAATGGAGGGTGCCGCCCTTATCTTCTCCCTGGTTGCCCCTTCAAGGAGGCGTACATCGGCCATACAAGACTAGCTCCTCCCATCCGGTCTTAACAACAACCAGTTGTTTTCGCAGCCTCTTATCCCTTATACCTATATGGTTTATGGTTACGAGACTGCACCCTAAGTGGAGTTTTCTTCGGGCCGAGTGCAGCATATACCAAGACTTGCCAAGAATGTCCGAGACACTTCAAATGCCCCAGGCACTCTTGGCTCAACCGTGTACCCCGGCGCCTTGAGCATACACTGACTCCTTGGAAAAGACCCTCGGGCGTCCAACTAGGGTATAACCATATATATATAGTTGGAAATCCAAGGTATCTCTCCCGGATAGGCTTTCATGGGCCCCAAATCTCCATGACTCGAGGTTCCGGGAGCGGTGTAACCTTTTCACTGAGCCATGTCAAGAGATACCCCCTTATATGACGCACTTTAGGTCTTACATTTGCCTCTTGCGAAATATCATTCGCGAACTAGGGTGTACGCCATAAAGGTTTGTCCCATTCACTCACTCTTTCATTTTTGTTAATTCATTCAATCATTCATTTTGTTTGCGAAGCTATCGCACAATCTTACATTGTTTAATCATTTTTGTTTTTCAATTATTCAATCAAATTGTCATACATTCTTGATGGCGAGATCCTCGCATATTTCTTCTTCCATTATTATTATTATTATTATTATTTTTCTCTTACCCTTAACAAGCTTTTATTACTGCTTTTTGATGATTACTCACTTCTTACACTTTTTGCTCCTACTACTCTCTGCCTCTGCACCATTCAAATCTCTTAATGATTCCTTTCCATCACAATTTTAAACTGTTTTCATGCACTTGTTTCGCAATGTATCTTCTCCTCTTACATCAATGGCATGCACCGTCAATCTTTCTCTTCTCTGTTCATCTTTTGCATGTTGCTTCCAACCCTTTCTTTTCGTAGCTCTCTCTTCGCAACTCTCCACGTCGATCTCATAGCATTTTTGTCCTTCCGTCCAATCTCCCTTTATAATTCCGACACCGCTAGGATGAGGAAATTTTATGCATTGATGATAAGTTGATGCTACGCCCATAATTTCGTGTAACCATGGCCTTCCGATCAATGCATTATAAGGGGACTCCACATCAACTACACAGAACAAAATCCCCGTTGATAACCCTTGCAAGGGTATTCTCATATGAACTTCTCCTTTAGGCTTATTCGCTGTTCCATTGAAACCATATATCTTATATGTCGAAGGTATCAATTCTTCATCCTTTCCCCCCATAGAAAAGAATATTTACTGAGCTCCCCGTATCAATCAAGATTCTATTGATCGCCCAGCAATTCTCTGCTTCGTCGTCCTCGCCATCTATAGGTTTTGGATTAATTTCCAATTTTACAACCAATGGGTTATCATGCGTCTCTTTTCCTTCAGGAATCTCTTCTGCGGTGAAAGAAATAATCTACATTTTCCATTCTTTTAACTGCGACGTCTTCGCAATGTTCATCACTTCTTTATTATTAGCATCCCTCGCGAAAACCCTACTGAGAACATTATCATGAAAATCTTCAATTGTTCGGTAAGAGTGTACAATGGAGTTGCAAAACAAATTTTTAGCTTTCGATCCAACTTCTATTACGAATGTTTCTTTCCCCTTTGCTGAATTTGTTCTGTGCATTTCTGGTGGTGGTGGTAATGGCTAAACTTTCTCTTCACTTTTTAGAAAATGATTCAGCTTTCCTTGATCAATCATTCTGAGGATAATTCTTTTTATATTTCTGCAGTCATTTATTAAATGTCCATGAAAGCGGTGGTAAGAACAGAACTCGTGACTTCTATCACTTGGTGGCGGCTCATTCCCCATATTCCAAGGGGCAGGTATGTTTTCCATCAAGAGTATAGCTTCCCATATTTTTTCCACGCTAGTATTTAATGCTGGCATTTTTATTTCTTCCCATACTACTCTGTGACGTCGCTGCCCTCCATGATAATTCTTCCTTTGACTTCCATAAGTTTCTTGCGGATGATCAAGTCTTTGAATTTTGTTATTGCCACCACGGTTGTAGTAGTTCCTTTCTCTCTCATATTCTTCTTGATCACGGCTTCCCATGGCTACTATCTTTGGCTATCCATCATCTGTTATCCTTTCTTGTTGACCTTGCGAAGTACTCGCCACCGTGTTTATCAGTTTGGGTAATAAACTTGCATTCGCAGCATTTGAACTTGTATTCGCAATTGGATATGATTCCATCTCATTTTGCCTTTCCTCTAAAGCAATATACTCCTCTTGAAGTTCTCGCAGCTCTGTCATCGTGATTGTATTTTTGACTCTAAAAATTTGAATATATAGCAAATTAGTTGCGAACATAGCGTTTATAAATGATAAAATGAGATATCTTTCATCCACTCTTCCAGCCATCTCGCTACACATCGTCTTCCATCTCACAGTTAAGTGTCTTAAACTTTCGCCAACTCTTTGTTTCAGTCCAAATACATCTTCAATTCCTGGTCGCGAGGAGTTGTTACTTATGTATGCCCCTAAAAATATAGCTTGTAAATGGTTGAATGACGTGATGGTGTTTCTTGGTAAACCCTCAAACCATTTCAGTGCTTCTCCTGTTAAACTTGATGCGAAATATTTACACAATATAGCGTCATGATTTTCCCACTGTAACATACATCTTACATACGCTTTGATGTGTTGTATTGCGCAAGTTGTTCCATCAAAAATGCTGGTTAATGCGGGTAAAATGCACTTTGGGGGTATTCCTCCTAACTGCACCTCTAGTGTAAAGGGATTTTTCGCAGCTTCTTCGATTGCCTCATCCAATTGTCTTCTTCCTCCTCCTCTTCTATTGTTCAACATTCTTCTCATCTCTGCCAACTCTCTTAAGATTTGTTCATTTACATCAGGGTACGAATTTATTGATATTTTTAGCTCTGTCTCTCTCCTTCTGCGTTCATGTCTATCTTGATTTTCTTGTTCAGCATTTTCTTCTCTTCTTTCTCTGCGACTTTCTCCTCCATCTCGTTCATGGATTCGCACACCATTGTATCTATCATTTTCTCTTATTGGTTGTCTATCAGCTCTCCTTTGTATTCTTTCATACTCTTCATTGATATTTCCATTGTTGCGATTTTGCTCGCGCCTTCTTTCTCGATTGTCATGATTATTCTGCCGAATTGCTTCCTCCAATTCCCGTTCTTCCATTTCTACTCTTAATCTTTCCATTTCGCAAGCTAGACGCGCTTGTTCAATATAATGCTTTTCGATGTCACCTTCAATCTCCTTTTGTTTCCTCTGTGTTTCTCTCCCATGCGAGATTCTTCTTCCTTCTTCCCGATTTTCTTCATCAATTGGACTATTCTCACGCCTATTTCCTTGATTTCAATTATTTTGGTCATTCTCAGAAATCTCTGGACGTGGAATACACACCACTTCCCTTCTTTCGCAGTATCCTTCACCGAGATTTAGCTCTCTTTCTAGATTTTCTTCATTAACATTTTCTACAGGTAATATTCTCCTCCTATCATCTCTAACCGATCCTGGTCTTGATCTGGTATTACTTCTCGACCTCCTATTCTGCAATCTCATATTTTCCATTCTTAGCTCATGGTTTTGCCTTGTTAAATTTGCGCGTTCTTCCGCTTCTAATCGCCTTTCTTCATGTATTGTTTGTCTTAACGTTTCTAATGCTACGATTTCTTCATTTCTATGAACTGTTTCTCCCATTTCTTCTCGATTTCTCTCCTCTTGTCCATTATTTATCAATTGTTGCACTTCTTCTCTTTCTTCCATATAATCTGATCTCCATGTATGCACGCTCACCCTATCATAATCTATTATTCTATTCGGTGCTGGTTGAATTGGTGGTTGAATTTGACCTTCTTCTATATCTCTTGCGTTTATTCTTGATGGTTCACCTACTTCATTTCTCCTTTCTCCAGCTAATCTCCCGCTTCTCCTCACTATTGTTGGTTGTTCTGACGCATTCCTTCTTCTAGCCATTTCTCAATTTTAGTAAATTGTTGAAAATTATTCGAAATTTCTTTCTCGTTACTCCTGATTCTTTCAATTCACAAGGTTGATCTTCTACTCAGTCCCTGTTTCTAGCGCATATGTAGTTGCAGGAAATCCCACAATACACCCCTCACTAGAATTTACTTAACTAATCCATTTGAAGATGAATCACTATAAGTTTTATTGATTATTTTCTTGAAATGTTTACAAAGGAAGATAGAACAGAGCTAAAGAAATTACAATCACTCTAGATTTTTCTCTCTCCTAATGACTTGCTTAACAATTCAAAAAGAACTCTCCCTCAACAGACTTACTCAACCCTTTATATAGGGTATTACATAGTGGATGACAGCTAAGCTGTCCTTTATTTTCGGGAATAACTCGCGAAGTGTCGCAAGTGTATAAGTGTTCATCCTCGCAACACTCTTAACTTTCGCCAGATTTTCACATCTTCCTTGTGTTCTGGCTGTCGTCATTCATTGCGTCATTTATTTTACTTTCCTGCGACACCTTCGCAATGCTGTCGTTTATTAATCTCGCGAAGTATTGATGTCGCGATATTCTGATCCTACATTGTTAGTACTCGTTTTTTTCCTTATTATGGTGTTTTGTGTGTTTGTAGGTATTTTATGGAAATAAAGATTTTTGGAAAATTCGGCTCGAAAAGTTGCTCGGAACACCCCTGGAGGACATTTGCTATTCGGACTCCCACTTTGGATAAGGGGTAACCCAATTACTAAGGGGCACCCAACTGATATTCGCACCCCCAGTTGTTGGATAAGGGCTGACCTTCTTCTTCATTTGAATTTTATTTTTGGCGGGAAAATGGTGCCACTACTGGCAGATTTTGTTTTCGTCATTTGGAGGGGCTATAATGCGATTCAATCGCTAAAAATTCATGGGATGACTTGAATAAGCATAACAGGCGTGATGTGGGTCGATTTTTCATCCAAAATTGGCTAGATAACTCGCGAGGAAGAAAACAGGGCAGCACGACAACGGGTGAAGAGTTTCACGGGATTTCGTGTGGTTGAAGTGAATATTAATCCTTCTACAGCGTTTATGGAACGTGTGGTGGTATGTCTGGAGTGTGTTAGCCTACATGCAACGTAAGAAGAAGATGAAGAAGGAAATAATCTCGTAAAAATGGAAATATTTTATTCCCGAGTAATGAGAGAATTTGAGGAGTTATTGTTGTGATTTCTTGCCCCTGTCGAGTATAAAAGAAGCTCTTGGAGGTCAGAGAAAGGTTACGGAGAGTTTGCGAGAGTTTGGGAGACGTACAGAGTCGGAAAATCGAGTTACAAAATATCCTTCTGCTGCTGCCATTGAAGAAAACGAAGAACATCAACGCACAAGGAACCGTCTTTTTTAAACAGTGACAACGACACTTAACCGTGGGTCATAATACGGAAGGCAGACTTAAAAGCAACAGTAACAGTCCTTTGTAACAGTGTTTGCAACACTTATAATCGTTGCAAACACCCGATTTTATCATTTTCTCCATTTTTATCATTTGTACACCTCCTTTGAGCAATAAAAATGAGTTTTGAGCGTGTTTACACCATGATGAGCTAAAACCCATCACTGGGACGACGGAGGAAGCTCTTTTGCACCCATGTGGTAATTCTATTTAATTCCTTTATGACTATTTGCACTATTATAAGTGATTCATGATTTTTATTGATTATTTGTGAATTCGTTAGATGTCGCATGCTTAGTCTTAGGTACTTTAGATGCGTCATGCTTGTGAATTACATATAATTCTTTATAAAATCTACCTTGGCAAAGAATTAGAGTCGATGTTTGTTACTTTATGAGCCTTAATTGTCCGAAATTAATAGATGAACCGCATGAATGTGAGAATTGGCGGAATCCCGAGTCCTAGTAACTCTCTTCGTCTTGTGACATAAATTGTATATTTTCTCTATTTTTATTATTTTTCTTTATTAAATCCTAAAATCAATTTCGACTAGTCCGAGTGAACGACAACCTTACTACCACTTTCTACAACATCATTGAAAAATACCATCACCATCCAAAGCGGCGCCATTCACCTTTCCACAAATCAGGAGCCAGCCATGTCATCTCTGCTTCTTTGTGATATGGCCAACCAGATGACATCCATCGCTTTACGGACATAACTAACTAGCGCCCGTCCCGTGGACCAAATTGCAATGTCACCTATGCCGATCAATAGTCAAAGCTGTAGCGCTGATGCCAATGCCCGGTGGCCAAGCCAAATTTATGCAAAACCGCTAATATAGTATCACGGATTCCTCATGCCTTCCACCAAAGGTTAGTTGAATTTCCTTGGCAATCTCTTCACGTCTTGCTCTTTCAATTTAACTATTGTCTGTCATCATCTTATGCTTACCCCTCAACAATGCAACTGTTACGTGCTAAGCAGGGGACTTAATGTTGATGGTGGTTTTTAGCTTAGGGTTAAAATCGTAAAACCTTGCATCTGACGTCACTCTGCAAGAATGGTGACGTGAGTGCTAACCAATCCACCGACATATTTATTGAGTCATTCGATATATTTACATGAAATTTATCCAGACTGGCGAATGTAGCAACCATCTCAAACACTTTGTAAATTTTGGAACCTCGCCAATACAAGACTCACTGAGTACTTTCCTGTGCTATGTTCCCCGACAGAACCCTTAATATTGGTATGGCATGACGGATTTATGTTCACTCGCAGTGGAGTAGCATGAACCTCCAAGTACCAAAGTTAAGGCCATCGCACGAAATGCTCAGACGGAAAGCACACTGCATTCTGTAGATAAGGATTTTTGTGGCAGCATACAAAATCTAGCCAATTATTGTGATAACTCACAAAAATCTCATAAACCCGACTAATTTGCAAAATTAGGGTTTCGCGCCCCGCGCAGTACACTAGACCCCATTGGTCGAAAAACTATGCTTAGCCAAACTAGGCAATTAAATCCGCCACAACGCACTGGAAGTGTGGCCACGCCCTAGATTGCCGGCCCCACTTCCCATCGACCAATCAGGTCGCTTTAAATCCGCCACACTCACACAGAAGTGTAGCCACGCCCATGCCTGGCCGGCCCTCTTACATTAACCAAACCAGGTTACTTTAAACTCGCCACAGTGTTGAAGAGAAGGAAACCGCGCCAGATGGCCGCAAAGCCAATTGGCTTCCCAAAAACGCACCATAGATGCCAAGCGGATGCCAAACGCACATACCAGGCACACATGCCAGATGCACATGCCAAATGCGCCAAACATGGCCACTCACCCCATGCGACGTTCCATATAGGCTAATTAGGGTTTCGACAAGCTAAACCCTAATTTAGGCAAGATTTTCACGCCAACGTGCCAAAATTTCAGTGGCTATGGCTACGCGCGCAACCGCGCCGAAGGCATGCACGAGCCATGCCATCCATACCGCAATGCCGCTAGCGCAAGTTAAAGGCGCCACTACCAATTAAAGGTAGCCATGATCGACGATTACCTTTCCTCCTGAGATGAAATCTCAGCCATCCAAGTTCGCCACCAAACTAACAGTCTTGTGGCAAATTTTTGAGCGACCATGCCGCCAAACCTTAAACTTTGGTTGCGGCATTAAACCCTAAATTGGCCACGGCGCCAATCCCTGGCCTTGGCCATGCCGCCAAGCCCTAACCTTGTCCATGCCGCCAAGCCCTAACCTTGGCTATGCCGCCAAGACTTAACTTTAGTCACAGAGCCAAATCTTAAACTTTGGACATACTACAACACCACGTCCACTGGCATGCCACCATGCCACAGCTACTAGCATGTCACTAGGCCACGGCCACTGGCATGCCACCATGCCACAGCTACTAGCATGTCGCTATTCCAAGGCCACTGGCATTCCACCATGCCACAGCTACTAGCATGTCGCTCGGCCACGGCCACTGGCATGCCACCATGCCACAGCTACTAGCATGTCGCTATGCCACGACTACTGGCATGCCACCATGCCACAGCTACTAGCATACCGCTATGCCACGACTACTAGCATATCGCTATGCCACGGCCACTGGCATGCCACCTTGCCACAGCTACTAGCATGCTACTATGCCACGGCCACTGGAATGCCACCATGCCACAGCTACTAGCATGCCGCTATGCCACGGCTACTAGCATATCGCTACGCCGCGACCACTGGCATGCCACCATGCCACAACTACTAGCATGCCGATATTCCACGACTACTAGCATGTCACTATTCCACGGCCACTGGCATGCCACCATGCCACAGCTACTAGCATGTCGCTATGCCGCAGTTACGCCATTGGCATGCCACTACGCCATGGCTACGCCACTAGCATGCCGTTATGCCATGGCTCCACCAGGCGCTGCTATGCCAATGGCGCCGCTTCGTTATACAACAAGATGCAACCATAATCAATGGCCACTCTTCCTCATGAGATGTAATCTCAGCCATCGAAATTCGCCACCGAGCCGTTCAACTCGTGACAAGTTTTAGGCGACTAGCCAAAACGAGCCTAGCATCACATATGCTATTTACATACGGCAAGCCTCTCAATTTTAAACTTGCTAAACGTAGCAAAGTGCTACATGTTTTCCACGAAAACACTCGAGACATCAAAACATGTCACAAATTGGGGGATACTCATCAGGGTATTGGTCTGGCGGTTTACAGCGTGCGGTGTGCAATACGCCCGTTATAGAATGTGTCATAAAGCAGGGCGGTTAGTAATGGCAAGAAATAATGGTGTAAACGTATCCTTCATTATGGAAACATAAATTCCAGGCATTACCCGTTACTCCCTTCTTCCACCACTCAATCGTTTCCACTTCCTAAGAGACCATGGTACGTTTTGTTGCGACTTGTATAAATAGGTTTCACCTATTTTCCACCAAACAACAAGTTTTGGTCATGAGAACAATACAACATCCAGAAATCATCTGATATCTTTTCATCCAGCTAGCCATTTCAACTTTCTGATACAAGTCACGAAACACCCACACTTCTAGAATCAACTATTCTGGTCTCAACACTTTCTTCGCTTCCCTCCCTAAGACCAACCCTTCTCATTCACTTTGTGACCGAAGCAAGCCTGGAACAGCCATTTTTTGGTTTAGGCCAAGATTGTACAGATTGATCTCTCGAATCAAAAGTACTCCCGTGCAGTACATTGTTCAGGGTTTAGACTCGTTTCTCATCCACACACATGAAATTACCAAAAACAGCAGAAACCGTTTTCACCCACAAACACCCTTATATACTTTTCAAATTAGGGTTTGCAATATAAGTTACTGTTGATGGTGGATTTTCATTTAAGGCTAAAATTGTAAAGGCCAAAATTATGCGCTAGTATCTTGCAAAAGATAAAGCCATTAATAAGTGATGAATACTTCTTCACTTTACTAATTCACCTAGAATAAAGCATGTGGCAACAATTCCAGTATTCTGTGAATTAAATACACAAAAATTCATCCAGGTTGGAGAATGTAGCAACAATCCCAGTATTCTGTGAATTTATAGCATTATTAATTAATGCATGACCAGCCTTGTATTTCCTGTACTCATTACCGGTGTGGCATGACGACTGAGTATTTTTCTCAGCAGAGCAACACGAATCTCCAAGCATTAATAATGAAGCATGTACAAAATACCCATATAGGCTACGACTCTCGGTGTGTTATACTAGCCCGATTGAGCATATTTGAACCTGAACTGACCATATCAGTCTCAGAAACGATCACGACCATCCAACTTCACCATCATGATTGGATGGCTTAGATTGAATCCATGACCCCAAGCAGGTATTGGAATATTCACTACCGACCCAACGCGGGCCCCGCATGGTCGGTAGTGAAAAACCCTAAATTAGGGTTTGCGGCACATTACATGTATCGCAAAACAGTCTCAACCATCCATCTTCGCAGGCATAGATGGAGGGTGTAGATGTAGATTCAAAGAGCCCAGAGCATGTCAACACAAACACAATGGGCCCGCCTACATACCTGACTGATCGGTCAGGACCAACTATGGTTGGTCGTCTTGATTCGTGCGCCCCAAACCGGGTATGACACACGGCCGACAAAACCTAATTAGGGTTTGTGTCGCGATCACGAGCGTCCATTTTCTCCTGCACGAATGAAGGGCCCAAGAATAGACTAAGCAGGTCCGGTAAGTATCAACACGATCACTGTGGGCCCACCTATCTCCACACCCGATCGACCAAGACCAAACTTGGTTGTACACCTTGATTCGCGCGCCCAAGCTAGGCGTGGTCACACTTCCCAACCACAAACTGATCTCGACCGCTCAAGTTTACCGGACAAATTGAGTGGCTTAGATCACGTTTCTATGGGACGATGAAGTACAGGTATATACACCATCCCACCGTATGCACGCCGGGATGATCGGCCAAGACCGACCAAGCTTAGTCGTCTTGGAACGCGCGCCCAAAATTGGCATGATGCGCGGCTTTTGCGGCACCAGATTTCTGTTGCAAATCGATCTCGACCACTCAACTTCGCCGGAAAAATTGAGTGGCACAGATCACACTTTCATGAGACAATGAGATATGGGCGCCTACACCGTCATGTCGTCTACACACATGCACGATCGGCCCCACAAAATTGTATCTCAAGCTTGGATTCGACCAAGCTAAAGAGTGATGCTTGCGTATCTTCAAAAACCCTAATTCCATCAACGATCGCAGATGAGTGTCTCAAAGATCATCTCGTCCGTCCAACTTCACCGGCTTGGTTATACAACCCTGGTTAGGAGTTAATTGGTCAGTGAGGCGTCATGGTGATCGCCACCCGTCACTTTACCATATCATGATGCAGTACCTGCATAGAATACACACGGTACTTCACATGTATCGACTTCCTAAATAGCTTAGTTATTTAATCGAGCATTATATGCTACTTTCTGTGGGTCCCACGATCCACACACTCGAGACATCAATCATGTCACAAATTGGGGGATATATACTGGGGTATTGGTCTGGCGGTTTACAGCGTGCAGCGTGCAACGCGCCATCACAAGAACGTGTCAGGAAGTCATGGACAGTTATAGATGACATGAGAAGTGGGAAAGACTGGTCGTGTAACACTAACACACAACTCCACTACTCCGTCACTCCACTTCCTCAACTTCCCATGAGAGACGTGAATAAGGCTCAAATGACTTGTATAAATAGGTTCTCCTCCCTATTTCCAAACAACAAGAACAAGTCCATACAACAGAGGCAAGTGTTAATACCATCGTATTTAAACACCGAAATTGATAGCTTACATCCTGCAAGCCAGTTCAGCTTTCTGATACAAGTCATACATAGCCAACACCTTCACAATCTCAACACCTTCTTCGCTTCCCTCCCTAAGATCAACCCCATCTCCTTCACTTTGTGACCGAAACAAGTCTGGAACGGACATTTCTTGGTTTAGGCCGGATTTGCACAGATTGATTTTTCGAATCTACAAGCACTCCCGTGTAGTGCATTTGTTTAAGGTTTAGACTCATTTCTCATCCACACACCCCAAATTACTAAAACCGGTAGAAATAGTTTTCACCCATAAACAATTGGCGACCACAGTGGGAGGTTGATCTCTCGGTTGCAAAAAATTGAATTCTCAATTTTCGGTTTTCATCTCGCGATGTATCCTCACCCGGAAACCACAGATGGTTCAGATATCATGGGAAGTGTAGCTAGAATGCTGGAGGATGTCTTGGCAAATCAAGCCGGTATCGCTAGAAGACTGAGCGAAACATTCCGCCTTTTGAATGATATAACAGCACGACTACAAGAAGGGTCGACATGCATCTACTCAGACAGTGCAAGAAACACTGGATCCTTAGTCAGGAGTCACACCTTTACCAGTGGAGATGCAGAAAGAGCGCGTAATCACAGGGGACTCAGGAGAGACGAACAACATGGTTCAGCCGACAACTAAGACTCGAGGCAACTCCACAGAGGAAAAGACTTGTCCGGGGTACCACAACGTCTGCCGGATAAAAAAAGGGAGCCTGCAGCTTATGGAGCCCTGCTAGAAGATTTATATCTCAAGACTCTTGTCGAAACCCGGAAGACTGTCCAATCCGCATCGACCTTTCAACTAAGTGAAGAAATGCTTGAGGAAGGAGAGATCAATCAAGGAACACGTGAGTACAGAGGATGGGAGCGTTCAATTCCATCACTCAGCGGTGATCTTACGACACCTTCCACATCCCGTAACCCAGGGAAGCGATCCGCGGATATGATGGCACTCACAAGTATTCCAACTTCATCTCCGGAACGTGCTCCACGTCGAAGCCATGTAGAGACACCACAATGCCCACGAATGCAGGAAAAGCTAGACTCGAAGTACCTACACTTTCCATTCCCAATGGAAAAGATTTTAGAGTTGATGGAGGCGTGGGTACGAAACAGAGAGGTGGAGATACCTCCTGTGTGGCATCCACCAACTGATCAAGAAGTAATGGACCCAAGGTATTGTCATTTACACCGGTTTCTTCACCACCCTACTAGTGAATGCAACGCTTTGAAACGCATTGTTCAGAAGAAGCTTAATTTAGAGGGATAACTTTCCTTCTCTGAGAGATTGATGCAGACGATTTCCTTAAAGAGGCTACTTCAGTTTGATACAAGTAAGGCTTCAAAAACAAGTAAGTTCTATTCAACAATTTTACAAGAAAGATAGTTTTAGAATTCACTAGGGACTTGGTATCCCGCACATAGAGAAAGAGGCTCAATGATCAAACGCCATGTTTGTCTCCCTTCATACTTCCCTTTTACACGACATTTGCAATTTCATATGATATATGCAATCATTCATGACCAAGATGCAAATTCCATTTAAAATAATCTCTTTCAGAAAATTCATTCACAAAACTATCTCAAAATAAACCTATTCAATTACCTATTAATTCAAAACCGGAAGTCAAATTATGAAGGAAATCCTCACTATCACTCAAAAAGAAAAGCATCTAAAAGAAGAGACAAGTATGTGGCACGAATCCTTCAAGGAAAGTCCTTCAGCAGTAACTCGTCCTTCTGGGCAAGAGTGACTTTCATCCTTTGAAGTACAGCCTGCTTCAGCTTCAACTCCTCAGACAACTTTTCAACCTCTTCTTCCTGGCGAGTAACACAATCTGCAGAAGGGACTTCATCTTGTAATTTCTGGAGCTCCTGAATCTCGGAGAACCCTTTGAAGAACCAAGGAGCATTGAAGTCGTACTGCACAAACACATCTCGATGGCACTTCCAGTCTTCAATCATCTCCTCAGAAATTGTTCGACCAGTCGTGACGCTCATCCCATGGATAGAAAATAAAGCTTCCTGAACGCGGTTGACCAATGCAAGACAACTTTTGAGCTTCGTAGTGGTAGCAATGTGGCCGTGCTTCTCCCATATCGCCGTGTACAACCCTTCGAACTGAGCTGGCACATTGAATCATCCAACCAACACATGACCTAGATAAGGGACAGTGAAGGGAGGATCGAACAAAGCTCTAGGCTGCATTACCAATACTTCACCAGTCACAGGATCCTTGTCAGTTGCAGGGGGCCTTTCAGAAGAAGTCACCACGACAGCCTTATTGATTAGAACTTGCTCAGGACGTTCTTCAAGGGGAGCCACCTCAACAGTAGCGGATGTTGCCTCTCTTACATTCCTCCCGATGTCTACTTCACTCTGGGTGTTGATTTCCATCACGGCCCCATCAACAAGGTCACTTAGGGAAGCACCTTGTCCAGCCGAGCTTGCATCATCTCTGTCATTGTCTGGAAAATGAGCGGTTTCACCGGACCTCTCAGCATGAAGATCGGTGTTACCAGACTTCTGAGGATCAGTGTTACTAGACTTCTCAACATGAGGATCAGTGTCGCCAGACTTCTCAACATGAAGGATAACATTACCAGACTTCTCGTTCTGAATGTGCGCCAACCTTGTGAAAACATTCTCTTTCGGAATTCCTTGATTTCAAGCAAGGATCACTCTTATAGGAATTTACTCTGGAGAAATGAAGGAATCGACAGAAAGAGATTTAAATACCTGCATATTGGAGGAATTGAGGATCACCGAATCACATGCCTGCCTTTTAGATCTCTCTCCTGCTTGGGGACTGCAATCATCAGCTCTGGTCTGTTTGGCTGGGAGTGGCTTCAACCGGAAATGCTTCTTCAAGACCTCAGAAGATGGCTCACCACGGGAATCTATCACAACATCCTCCGAGAATTCCTGGAAAGCCAATAGTTGCTTCCTCCAAAATTCCTTATACTTATCGGTTACCACTGGGTCTCTCCCAATAGGCCAGAAGGGAAGACTCTGCAATGCCAAGAACATGTCAGCATTAAAAATACCCGGGAGAAGTTCTTTCGGAGCCTCCGACGGACGGATAAACGGAACACCCTGGTCAAATCCCATTTGACGAGCAGCCCTGTCGATGTTGTACGGAGTCACAGTAAATTCTTCGTTGAATAGAGACGAGATATATCCCGGAATGCAGCTGTGCAGATAAATAAGTTATCCAAATTTTATAGTCTTGACATCGGTACACAACACAGTATCAGGACCGTCAGAAGCAATAGCAAAAGTCTTCAGAAATAATGGAAGAGTGGATCGGCCCCCATGGACGGAAATCTACGGAAGACACATTATCAAAGATGTCCACGAGTTTCGCACCGGTTCTGGGACGCCTCCTATGACAACGGAGTATTCTCGAGCCACCATACAAACTACTGAGCGAAGTTGCGGGAACAAGAGCATAACTTTTGAAATGTTCCCACAAGAATGCCTGAAAAAAAGCGAAGTGGACATACGACTCTACCTTGTTGTACCCTTTGGAAACATGCATAATTATTGATAAAGCGTCCAGATGAGAATACAGCGATCCAAGGAATAAGGCACCTAAGGGAAGAACTTCACCTTTTGCTAGCTTTATATCAATCTTAACCAGGACACCCCTTATGGTTTTCTTTCCAGAACCGTCGTCAAATAGATCTCCGGATAGCCACAAAGACAGGAATGCAATTACGCTGAGCTCGTTTTCCAACTCCTGATCCGGTTCTGGGTCTACAGGAGACCACTCCGATACCCACCAGGTGTAAAAGCATCTTGTATCTTTTTTCTCCTCCTTGTCCAGATCGTCGAATTCTGCCACCTTTTGGAGTATAGCGTCATAATCACGTTGTTCCGTGTCAGAAAGCTCGTAATAAAACTCTCAAATGACAAAGCGTGTTCATCAATGCAGCTACGCTTTCCAGAGTAATAGTCATCTCTCCCCATCTAAATATGGTTGTATGAGTAGAAGGGCGCCACCGAGAAATTAAAGTAATCAAGCTTGCAGCATCTTCCTTAATTTCAAGAGTAGCAGATGTCATGAATGCGTTAAGGATTTGCGCTTTGGTCAAATTATCTTTAACATCCTTATTATTCAACATGCGTCTCATCCACCCTTCATAAGAACCCAACGGAGTATGGAAAATCTTGAAGTCAATAGGAGAAGGCGGATATTCATTTCTTCGAAGACAGAACCTCATCACAAGTGTCGAAGAAGAAGACGGATCAGCTTCCATATTTTCCGAACCGGAGAGCGTGACTATCTTATGAGAGGGATGTTTCCTAATATTTGGAAAAGGCAAGGTGAACAACTCATCAAAGAATGTTCGGCATATTCTTGAAGTCACAACACTTCCCGACTTAGCACCAGATTATCTCCAAGACATCTCGACAGGAGTTCTTTTCTTCATTCTACAATAAAAGACAGGAATCAGTACTTATATAAAAAACGCATAGGATGTGTGGTCGCACACGATAGAACACACATTCACGTTGGAATACACAAGGCCGGGATTGGGTCTAAGTCTAGTATTGATCGAGTTTCAAGTCCGGTATTGCTCAAGTTTTAAGTCCGGTATTGATCAAGTTTCAAGTCTGGTGTTTCTCAAGTTTCAAGTCCGGTATTGCTCAAGTTTCAAGTCCGGTATTGATCAAGTTTCAAGTCCGGTATTGATCAAGTCACAAGTCCGGTATTGCTCAAGTTTCAAGTCTGGTGTTGGTCAAGGGCACGAGGCTGGTATAAAGGTGACATTCAGTCAGGCATACACGATATGGGACCCACGTTCAATCGAGCATATATGGCGGGACCATATTTATTTGCACAACTCGGTTCTATTATGTCATGGGAATCATGTTCACGAAATTCAAGCCGAGTTCCTTTCCAAGCTACAACCTAAAAAGCTAGGTTTTGTATGCAACAATGAAAAAGGAGGTAAGACACGACATATTCATGGATTCACGGCTTGTTTTACTAAGCAATCCTAACAAATGTTGGCGTATCAATCTTGGTGGAAGAACTAAGCACAGTATATATCTTACAAAAGGTGTTTACCTAGCAAACTAGGGTTTTACCTTAAAAAAAAAAAAAAAAAAAAAACGCTTACCTTGCTGCGGACGGACGGACGGAGACGGCAAGCTCCGGCGGCGGCAATGGAGATCACGGACGAGAGTTGCCGAACAAAAAAAAAAGAAGAGAAAGTGTGAAGAAAAAAGAAAAGGGGTCGGTCCTTTTATAGACAAAATTTGGAGGAATCCCAATAGAACAAGGATTCCTCTTTTGATTGAATTCCTCTTTTGCTTGGGTTCCTCTTTTGATTCAAACACGCAAGGAAGGAAACCGGTCCCACCACAGGATTCCACGCTTGCGCAACGGCGTTTACATGGACAACTGCTAACAGTCGATCAAAATTCTTCCAGGTAAACTTTCTATATCCTGTCTTCTTCATATAAGTATGTCACCATCTCATGCCTACCCCACAATGGCGTAACCATTATGCGCTAGACAGGGGACTTAATGTTGATGGTGGATTTTCATTTAAGGCTAAAATTGTAAAGGCCAAAATTATGCGCTAGTATCTTGCAAAAGATAAAGCCATTAATAAGTGATGAATACTTCTTCACTTTACTAATTCACCTAGAATAAAGCATGTGGCAACAATCCCAGTATTTTGTGAATTAAATACACAAAATTCATTCAGGTTGGAGCATGTAGCAACAATCCCATATACCCGGTGAATTTACAGCATTATTAATTAATGCATGACCAGCCTTGTATTTCCTGTACTCATTACCGGTGTGGAATGACGACTGAGTATTGTTATCAGCAGAGCAACACGAATCTCCAAGCATTAATAATGAAGCATGTACGAAATACCCATACAGGCTACGACTCTCGGTGTGTTATACTAGCCCGATTGAGCATATTTGAACCTCGAACCGACCATATCGGTCTCGAAACGATCACGACCATCCAACTTCACCAGTATGATTGGATGGCTTAGATTGAATCCATGACCCCAAGCAGGTATTGTAATATTCACTACCGACCCAACGCGGCACATTACATGTATCGCAAAACAGTCTCAACCATCCATCTTCGCAGGCATAGATGGAGGGTGTAGATGTAGATTCAAAGAGCCCAGAGCATGTCAACACAAACACAGTGGGCCTGCATACATACCTGACTGATCAGTCAGGACCGACTATGGTTGGTCGTCTTGATTCGTGCGCCCCCAAACTGGGTATGACACACGGCCGACAAAACCTAATTAGGGTTTGTGTCGCGATCACGAGCGTCCATTTTCTCCTTCACGAATGAAGGGTCCGGGAATAGACTAAGCAGGTCCGGTAAGTATCAACACGATCACTATGGGCCCACCTATCTCCACACCCGATCGACCAAGACCAAACTTGGTTGTACACCTTGATTCACGCGCCCAAGCTAGGCGTGGTCATACTTCCCAACCACAAACTGATCTCGACCGCTCAAGTTTACCGGAAAAATTGAGTGGCTTAGATCACGTTTCTATGGGACGATAAAGTACAGGTATATACACCATCCCACCGTATGCACGCCGGGATGATCGGCCAAGATCGACCAAGCTTGGTCGTATTGGAACGCGCGCCTAAAATTGGCATGATGCGCGGCTTTTGCGGCACCAGATTTCTGTTGCAAATCGATCTCGACCACTCAACTTCGCCGGAAAAATTGAGTGGCACAGATCACACTTTCATGAGACAATGAGATATGGGCGCCTACACCGTCAAGTCGTCTACACACATGCACGATCGGCCATGTCAAAATTGTATCCCAAGCTTGGATTCGACCAAGCTGAAGAGTAATGCTTGCGCACCTCTTCAAAAACCCTAATTCCATCAACATTCGCAGATGAGTGTCTCAAAGATCATCTCGTCCGTCCAACTTCACCGGCTTGGTTATACAACCCTGGTCAGGAGTTAATTGGTCAGTGAGGCGTCATGGTGATCACCACCCGTCACTTTACCACATCATGATGCAGTACCTGCATAGAATACACACGGTACTTCACATGTATCGACTTCCTAAATAACTTAGTTATTTAATCGAGCATTACATGCTGCTTTCTGTGGGTCCCACGATCCACACACTCGAGACATCAATCATGTCACAAACTGGGGGATACATACTGGGTATTGGTCTGGCGGTTTACAGCGTGCAGCGTGCAACGCGCCATCACAAGAACGTGTCAGGAAGTCATGGACGGTTAGAGATGACATGAGAAGTGGGCAAGACTGGTCGTGTAACACTAACACACAACTCCACTACTCCATCACTCCACTTCCTCCACTTCCCATGAGAGACGTGAATAAGGCTCAAATGACTTGTATAAATAGGTTCTCCTCCCTATTTCCAAACAACAAGAACAAGTCCAGACAACAGAGGCAAGTGTTAATACCATCGTATTTAAACACCGGAACTGATAGCTTACATCGTGCAAGCCAGTTCAGCTTTCTGATACAAGTCATACATAGCCAACACCTTCACAATCTCAACACCTTCTTCGCTTCCCTCCCTAAGATCAACCTCATTTCCTTCACTTTGTGACCGAAACAAGTCTGGAACGGCCTTTTCTAGGTTTAGGCCGGATTTGCACAGATTGATTTCTCGAATCTACAAGCACTCCCGTGTAGTGCATTTGTTTAAGGTTTAGACTCATTTCTCATCCACACACCCCAAATTACCAAAACCGGCAGAAATAGTTTTCACCCATAAACAGTTACCTTGGTAACAAAGCATACAATATTCACCGTTAGATGAAAAACCTTATTCATCCAAGCTAATATCTTTCAACCGTTAGATCGAAACTTAGCTTGTCACACAAAAATGAAATGTATTCATTTAGGTTTGAGTAACCGTACCTAAATGTGTACACTTAGTTGGTTCACAAATAGTTAACCAATGGTTAGCCATATGAGCACTTTCATATTAACCGTATTCATCTTTCTCATAACTAGTTCAAATGACTCATAAGAACTAGTTCAAGAGTTGTTCAATTACTTAGGTCTTTATTCATAGACACAATTGAAGCAAAATCGGTTTGATCCACTTGAATCAATTCATGAACAATATATCCACGGTTTGCAAAGATTGCATTCCTTATAATTTATTGTTTTAAGTTCATGAACTACCGATTTGAGAAATAACCAGCTTGGGTACGCGTACGGGTATGCGTACCTTAGCTACCGGATTTGAGTTTACAAACTCAATAGAAATTTTTGGTTCGAAAACTTCTGTGGGTACGCGTACGGGTATGCGTACCTAAGTTGACTGGTTAACTAGTTTGCAAACTTACAAACTCCAGCAGAAATTTTCGGTATGAAAACTTCCGTGGGTACGCGTACTCAACCTGTCTCCTTCACCAATACCGCATGCACATATGCACGCACTTGGTTTCCGGCACATGGATTTATACACTAATGTGCGAACACACTATATATGCTTATATCCATAGTTGGTAATCTCAACTCTACATTTCAATCATTGAAACATTCTTCTATAATGTTATAACAATCGTTATTCACGATTATCGTCATCAAAGATATTTTCAAGATTGAAACTTCATCATGACTTTCGTCATGGGTAAGGATGAAAATGGTTAAAACGAAAGCTCACCAACACATATTTCGAGAAAAAGATAAGCGAGTAAACTCGGCTCGAAATAGCAAATGTGTATGTATGAAAATTATCATACTTATACGACTATTGTCCCAAGAGTAGGAGATAGAATAGACTTTTGAGTGACAGATAAGTTCAAGTCTCCACATACCTTTTTGTCGGATGAAGTTCCACTTGTTCCTCGAGTAGTTCTTCGTCTTCATAAGATGATCGCCATGGAGTCTGGAGCTCAACTACACTTAACTATCCTAAACGGAGACTTAGTCATAAGTAAACTAGAAATCAAGACGTATATTTTTGATCACTAATATTGACAAACATGCTTGAGATAGCAACACATGCGAGTTCGACCCAGCAATGCTCTAACACTTACAACATAATCTCTTGATGTTACTTCAAAAGATAGGGGATCGAACTGTGCACGGTCCTCTTCAGACATTTCATGGTACACATGTGTATCCAGGTACACGTCAACCCTTAATAACTTACTAGTAGGACTTGCTTGTTCCATTTTATATCGGCGTTGTGCAATACCACGCCTACCGGTACTGTGTGGAGCTTTTAGCTTTGACCTTTCTCTCTTCATTTTTTCCCTAACCTCCTTATCTTCGCCTTTACTCATAATATCAACAAAGGCATACCAGTCCCCTTTCTTCAAATTTTTGGGTATCCTTTTTCTCATTTCAGCAACACTGGAACAATCATCACATATCTCCCTTAGTTTAGTCTTCGCATTCTTCCATGACAGATTTTCCATTTTCAAACCTTTGGCCTTGAGATATTCAGGAACCATGTATGCATTGGAGAGACTCCTCCAGATTTCTTCCTTCAATGCTGGAGGAACTATCTTCCAACTTTTATAAGCTGGTGGGACGAGATTTCTGGTTATTTTCCCAAGCTTGGTGGCATACGTCCTTTTGGTAGGTCGTATAGGTTGGCCTATGTCATTAAAATCAATTGGCAGACGCTGATCACCTATACAAAACAATACAAAATCATTAAAGTTTCTAAGAAAACTTGAAATATGTAACATATTTGTGGAAGTAAGATAAAACAGCTACATTACCAAACGTGCTTTCTTCACTAATTTCAGGTTCACTATCACTATTTATCTGACATAGAGCCTCATGCCACGGCTCTGAACCTCCACTAGGAGAATGTTCACCCTCGGATGATGGATGAGACCTAGACCCTCCACTTGAAATCAGACTTCTTCCATGACTGTCTGAAACATTAGTAGATGGAGACCTTCGTGTATCAACCAAAGGAGTCCAGGTAGGTTGATTTGCGGTAGGATTTCCAGACCGACGAGATATGTTGTTACTTCTAGGTCCCATAGACATATTATCTGATCAAAAAACCCGTAATAAGCAACAATACAAAAACTACAGCAGTGGTACTCAATATCATGATACAAAACCTACATAAGAGATTGATATCTAACCATTTACATTTAAACAATTCAGCAGTGGTTCAAAGAAACTTATCAAAAGCATATTAAGTACAAAACTAAACTCCAAACAATCAATTCTTACACATCTGCAAATAATCTTTCTATCTATGCAACTAAATCATAACAAATCATGATAGAATAAAGAAGAACATCAATATAAATCAATTCATGCTATACAAACACAATTCCATAACTTGAACACAACTACCTCAAAGTAGAACATGAGGGTTCGTCACAAAATCAAAAACTAACTGTAAGAACATGAAAAAGATCCTAATTCAACTATAAGAACATCATGATAACACACTAACCACGAATCAAATTAAAGTATGAAAAGCTATTCTGAAAAATTATGCTTCTAAAATAGTCCCCAATTTGATACTACTAACCAAGAAAGCCATCTACTAACCAAGCACATGAATGGAATTGCATTTTCAAGAAGGCAATTTCTGGTTTGGTTAAAGACATTTTCTCATTCTTGTAGGATGAATAGCATAATTAGCATTAGATGCTTGACAGCAAGCGACATGAAATTCATAGATTTTTTCACATTCATTCAACTTAAAATTAACTACAACATAATTGAAACAAACAACTGTAATCAGATATTCCGGTCTCCTTCTAACAAAAAATGATTCACATTCACTTTGACCTTTTCTTAGACACACAGCCTGAAAAGGCAACTCGCACATCAGAATACAAGATCATTAAGCAGTAACATACAGAGACTACGGTACACCTATAAAAATTGATTTTTCCAAATATTGAGGAAAAAAAAGAATTAATAATATTAATTTCAAGATTACGAAACCATAGAAAATATTAAAACAAATCTTTGATCGAGATGTTATACCTGAAGATCTTTGAGAAATTACTGCACCTGAAGATTTTTTATGTAAATACTGTGCGGCTCCGTAAGTTCTCTTATGTGAGCATTTTCGATTAAATTAATCATGGGTTCTCTTGTGGTTAATTTAATTGAGTATTTTGGATACAAATTCATGTCTCATGCATTTTGTTAATGTCCAAAGATATCCTTTTTTTTTCATGTGAAAGTAAGGTCGCTCTTGTTGTTCTTTCGGGAATGACATTTTATGGGGGGGGGGGGGGGTTCTTTTTGAACTTGTGCTTAATTGCCAAATTTTTGTGGGGAGCACGGCTGTGGAATATTATAGGAGTTTTCTTGTATCTTTATTATTAACTCCTTGATGATTGCATTTAGTTTTGGCTATATAATTGCATCTAAACAAAGTTGATATGTTCTCTTTTGGTCATGAAGTATCTCTGTGGAAATTTCATTAGGATCCCACTAGTTTTCGTACCTTTGCCAATTTTTATTGACAAAAGGGGGAGAATTAATGTGTAGTTCATACTATAAATACATATGGTATACGGATCATTATGTAAGGGGGAGTGGTTTTCATGTGAAAAGAAGTATTGACTAAGGGGGAGTGATACATATCAAAGTTGTGATATAATTGGACTTTGATGATGTATAATAATACTATGACACTGTGTAACAATGATTGAGAGCTTCTGTTTTCTCATTGTTATAGTTACGGATCTTCAACAACTATGATGTTGAGTTGAACACATTCAGAATCACTGGAGTACTTGGAAGTGACGAAGATTTTGAGTAATGTTGAAGAACCAAGGAAATCAAGCATTTGGAATGAGAGCTACAAAGTTTATTTATTTTGTATTCCATATGTATTGATAGTTTTGTCACTAAAATTGACAAAGGGGGAGATTGTTAGAGCACTGATCGGTCGAACTCGCAAGCGTTGCTATCTCAAGCTTGTTGTCAAGTTTAGTTTCCAAAACTATAAGTCTTGATTTCTAGTCTACTTATAGCTAAGTCTCGGATTAGGATAGAAAGTGTAGTTGAGCATTAGACTTCACGGTGTTCATCGATTGAAGACGAATAACTACTAAGGGGAGCTTGTGGAACTTCATCAACAAAAGGTATGTGGAGACTTGAACTCATCTATCACTCAAAAGTCTATCTACTCTATCTCATATTTGAGACAAAATTCGTATAGCTATATAGACTTCAATTATACGCATTTGATATTTCGAGCTGAGTTTAACTCGCTTACATATTTCTCGAAATATGTGTTGGTAAGCTTTCTCTTTAACCAAGTTCATCTTATATTCTCGACGAAAGTCAAAATATGATCATGTGAAAATCGCCTGGTAACATCTTACATGTTTTGTGTGAGACAGTCATTTGATGTAGACTCGGAATGTTTCATTTTGATCATTCGATCACTTGAAAATTGCTTTAAAGCTAATAGTTTGTGTGAGACAGCTATTGTCGTTTTTCGAGAATGTTTCAATGGTTGAAATGAGAGTTTAGAACAATTGGATATAAGCACAGTATGCGTACTTGCATATGTGTAATCCAAGACCGGGAACCATGGTATGCATACCCGTATGCGTACTGTTTGGTTTAGTCAAGGTCCGGGAACTCAGTACGCATACCGGTACGCGTACTAGCGTGAGGTTCAAGTTCCGAGACTTTACTGAGTTTGTGGTTTGTGTACCAGTTCGCGTACTGGAGAATCCAAACTCGGTCCGGCTACTTAGGTATGCGTACACGTTTGGATACTTGAGTGGGTTATGTTCTAAAATCGGTTTGTTCATGAACTAATACATTTATATTTATATATTAAGGAATGCAATCTTTTACAAATCGTGGCTATAATGTTCATGACTTGATTCGAGTGAATCAAAATCGATTTTGCTTCAATTGTGTCTTGTATACTTCTATGAAAATATAAACAATTGAACAACTCTAGAACTAGTTTCATTTGAGTCATTTGAACTAGTTATGGTTAAGATGAATAAGGTTGATAGGAAAGTATTCATATGGCTAACTTCGGTTAACTATTGTTGAGCCAAAAAAGGTGCGCATGTTTAGGTACGGTTACTCATATCTAAATGAAGTCACTTTTCATTTGTGTGTAACAAGCTAAGTTCGATCTAACGGTTGAAAGATATTAGCTTGAGTCTAATCAGGTTTTCATCTAACGGTGAATATTGGATGCTTTGTTACCAAGGTAACATTGATAGCAAACCCTGACTTGAAGACTATTGTTGATGGTGGTTTTTAGTCAGGGTTAAAATTGTGAAACCCTGTGTTTTAATGTGCTTTCATTCTGCAAAGAAATTACATGTGTATTGAGCAATTCAATATATTTATATACGAAATTTATCCAGAATGGTGCTTGTAGCAACAATCCCAAATATTCTATAAATTTCTGAGTATTTATTCTATGCCATGTTCCCCGGTTGAACTCTTAATACTGACATGACATGACGACTAATGCTTGCTCCCAGCTGAGTAGCATGAATCTCCCGAAGTGTCAGGATTAAGATGCGTGTGGAAGTACTCAATCAGAGGCACACAAAGTTATGCTGCCCTTTGATATTAAATTAGTTATTTTTTGTATCAGTATGCAAAATCCACCAAAAATTTATTGATTTTGCGGCAACCCGCAAAATTCAGTTCTTTAACCTAATTTTATTAATTTGCAAAAATTAGGTTTTTTGCTCCCTACGCGATAGTTCGAACCCTATTAGTCGAACTAAACCTAAGAAAACTAGGAAATTGATCCATCATGGACTAGTAGGAGCAAGATCCTACCAAAAATCAGAAAATAAGAAATAAAGAGGAACTGCGACAAGTAAAGAGCAGCGGAAAAAGTAGGCGTGGCCGCGCAACTTTGCCGACCGATTGGCTTCAGCAGACGCCACCTGTGGCCGGCTGGCCATGCTCCATGTTTTTGCTTGTCGGCCCCTTTTCTCATCGACCAATCAGATCGCTTTAAACACGCCACATGCACTTTTAAATAAAGTTGGAAGTTGGTTGGTCGACGCGCCTAATTCCTTAAAGAATCTAATATAGACTGCCCATGTCAGTATTAAAACGATCACGGCCGTACGTTTTGGACACTCGATTTATCAAGTCTAGCCACCTCCTAACATGGTCGTACAAGCACCACCATGTACACCGGCGGGCTCACTAATGCCTTGGCCAAACGTAGTCCTCCCAACTCGCAAGCGGAGCCACTAAACGTTTACCCAAAATAAGTTGGCCGCGCGAGTTACAAAACCTTAATTTATATTAGCAGCAGTATATTACTGCCGCAAAACGATCTTGGCCGCCCAACTTCGCCAGCCGAATTGACCGGCCTAGATTCAATCTCAATCAACGGGCAAGGTGCGGATATACTCACCAACGGTAACTATTGTGCTGGCCGGACGAACAACTCCCCAGCACGCGCCAACACCAAGAAACGTTGGCCCAAAATAGGTTGGCCACACGGTTTCTAAAAAACTTAAATTGAAACAACGGCAGCCATTAACTGCCGCAAATCATCTCGGCCGCCCAACTTCACCAGATGAATCGGCCGGCCTAACTCCTATTTTAGGTAGCCAACAAGATGTGGCCATGATCAACGGTCACTCCCCTTCCATAAGCCGCAATCGGCCAAGCCACGGCCTCCCCATATGGCTCCCAAACGATCATCCAAAAGGGGCTGGTCGAGCCGCTTACATGAATTTTAAGGAATCCATTAACTGCCGCAAATCATCTCGGCCGTCCAACTTCGCCAGCCGAATTGACCGGCCTAGATTAAATCTTAGGCGACCGACCAATAAGATGTCAGCATAGTCGCCAGCCATCACTCTCCTATAGTGACCGACCGGCCTACATTTGGCATGTATTAATGGCTCCCAGCAACTTCCTGAAAATGGCCGGTCATGCTCTTTTTAAGACATTAGGTTCCGCGACCAACCAAGACAGGCTTTAAACAACGATGCTTTACATGCATCGATTATTTTGAGTTGCTTGCTTAAAGCGATGCTTTACATGCATCGAATACATACGATATTTTATGAGTATCGGCTT
Organism: Papaver armeniacum; assembly: GCA_023531295.1. Lineage (NCBI taxonomy): Eukaryota > Viridiplantae > Streptophyta > Magnoliopsida > Ranunculales > Papaveraceae > Papaver > Papaver armeniacum. The sequence continues at coordinate 437,175 of JAJJWW010010832.1, read as the reverse complement.
CACAAACAACTTAGTTATTTAACCTAATAGCGCCACATGTTATTCTTTGCGGCAAGTCTCATGACTTGGCTCGTCACACATGACTACCCGCCACCTAGCTTGCGCGTGATTGGTCAGATAACTAGGTATTGCACACAAGACCCACTGAGCAACCTGCTGCATATTTTCCGCAAAAATACTCGAGACATCAAACATGTCACAAACTGTGGGATGCTCACTGGGTTATTGGTCTGGCAGTTTACAGCATGCGGCGTGCAACGCCCATTACGAGAAAGTGTCAGGAAAGGGCGGATGGTGAATAAGCAGTAAGAGAGTAGTGGGTGTAAGGCTGACCAGTCTTCCCTCATGATGGAAACATGATGGTCACCACTTTTTACACGACTCCACTTCTCCACTACTTAATTGTCTCCACTTCCTATGAGATCAGCGGTGCTCAATCACTTGTATAAATAGATTTTCGACCTATTTCGACAAGAGAACAAGTGTTATCAACACAAGTATCCATAAAAACACCAAGAACTGATAGCTTACATTCTGCAATCCAGTACCATATTATGATACAAGTCATAAAATAGCCACACCTTCAGAGTTAACCATTATGATCTCAACACATTCTTCGCTTCCCTCCCTAAGATCAACCCTTCTCCTTCACTCTGTGACCGAAGCAAGACTGGAACGGCCATTTCTTGGTTTAGGCCAGAATTGTACATATTGATCTCTCGAATCTAAAGTACTCCCGTGCAGTGCATTTGTTTAGGGTTTAGATTCGTTTCTCGGCGGCACACCCAATTCTACCATTTCCTGGAGAATCAGTTTTTACCCCAAAACAACTATATAAAGGAGAACTCTAGCAATTGGGAAACCTAATCCCCACACCTCCTGTGTGATACTAGTTGCGACTAGAGTTGATTCTCCTTTAACCTTAGGTTTTTCTAAAACCATGTAGGTTAACGACTTGAAGACTTCATTGGGATTGTGAAGCCAGACCCAACTATTTTTTATGTAGTTGCGTGTTCTGATCTTGCTGTTTTCTATCGTGATTGAGTACTATCTTCTTTAAGATTTTGTCGACTCCGATAGGCAACATAAAAAGTAGTCACAAACATCTTCGTCTCATCGTTTGTGATTCCACAATATCTTGTTTCGCTACCATACGATTAAGATTATTGTGAGGTGATTGATATTTCTAGGTTGTTCTTCGGGAATATAAGTCCGGTATAACAATTGGTTCCTCTTCACCTTGATTTATCAAAAGACAGAACAAAACTCGTAGATTTATCTGTGGGAGACAGATTTATCTATTCAATAGACTTTTCTGTGTGAGACAGATTGGTTTATCAAGTCTTCGACTTTGGATTGTAGCAACTCTTAGTTGTAGGTGAGATCAGCTAAGGGAATCAAGTGCATAGAGTCCTGTTGGGATTCAGAGACGTAAGGAGCGCAACTGTACCTTGATCAGTGTGAGATTGGTTAGGGCTCAACTACATTCCAGTACGAAGTTAACTTGGAGTAGGCTAGTGTCTGTAGCGACTTAATACAGTGTGGTGTTCAAATCTGGACTAAGTTCTGGGTTTTTTCTGTATTTGCGTTTTCCTCGTTAACAAAACTTCTGGTGTCTGTGTTATTTCTTTTTCGCATTATATTTGTTTATATAATTGAAATATCACAGGTTGTGCGTAAGTTCAATCAACTGTGAATCCAACATTTGGTTGTTGATTAAATTGATTGACACTTGGATATTGGTTTTTGATACCGTCCAAGTTATTTTTTATATTCAATCGGGCTCGCAAATTCATATTTGTTTGATTGCAGATTGAATTGAGAAATATATATATAACTCTTTGATCTACTTTTCTTAAGATTGAGTCTGACTGTCTAGTTGATTCTCTTAAAAGTATATTGGAGTTAGTCCACACGGATTGCTAAGCGAAATATTGGGTGTGGTTGTTAGACCCCCGCTTTTTCATATTCAATTTGTTTTATGTGTAGTCTCTATCATGAACTAATTTGTTTTCATCTTTAATTTTGTTTATCGATCTTTAGTCTTTGCCATAATATTGCTTTTCAGTTTCTCAAGGTGTAGAATTTATCTTGATCTTTGCTTGTGTCATTGGTCATGTCTAGGAGGTATCGCTAGGGGCTCTTGGTCCTTTCCTCTGTCAAAGGTTCCATAATCAAAGGTTGTCCCGTCTCCAAAGGTTCTTGATCAAAGAATCCATGAAGATAAGGCTGAATGGTTTCAATAAAGAATTTACTAAAGACAAATATCTAAGGTGGATTAAAAGTTGGTCCGATAAAATAATAACTGAGCATCTATTATACTACCAAGATAAAATAAAATAAAATGATGAATCACTCTGTATAGTTCAAGAGAAGTGTCATGACATATATGAAGAGTTCAACATGTAGTCGAGGAACTTCATTCAACTTCTCTTTAAATACAGATTTTCTCATGTTTCAAAATTCCATCTCTTGGTTTTAGATTATCTCATTACTGCTTTTCATTATCTCCATATTTAGGAAATATGTTGGTGAGGTTTCTGATCTCATAGGGATAATTAAAAATACTAATTTGGAAGGTGATGAGAAAATCCAAAGAGTAATTAGATACCATCATATTAAGATAAAACCAAGTATTAAGAAATGGGAAGTTAGTTTAATTGATAAAGTCTTATGTGAGCATCCAATGTGAACAAACAAAGTGGAGCATAAAGCTACAATGGCATGGGGTCATGGTCATTTTCAGATAAGAAGACATGACACAAATATGTTTTGGTTCCGTTTTTATGATTAGGATAGTTATAATTCAGCATGGGGTCATGGTCATTTTCAGATAAGAAGACATGACACAAATATGTTTTGGTTCCGTTTTTATGATTAGGATAGTTATAATTCAGTTCCAGAGAATGAGTCGTGGAGTTTTGATGGTTATTTGGCTGTTTTCAGGGAACAGACTCTTTCAATTATTCTTGAAAATCTAAATTTTCCTACTCAATAATTTTGGATTGACATCAAAAAGTTTCCACCTGAATTTCTTAATGTAAAGGTTGATAATCAAATTGTTAATTAGCATTCTTGGAAACCCTCTCAAGTTGGAACCAGAAGATAGCAACCCGACAGATACTAATGTTGTAAGTGTTCTCATTGAGTTCAATATTTCCAAACCTATGTTACGCAGATTAATGACTGAAAATGCAGCAAAAGTAACTCAACGGTTCCTATTTATTTCCAACGCCAACCAAGGAAGCTTTGTCCCGCATGTCTTATTCTTGTTCATGATGAATCAGAGTGCTTAGATAAAGTTGAACATATTCAAACCTTTGCAAGTTATAACTATATCTTCAAGTTTAGTGAAGACTTTGGAGAGGTTATTGACCCAAGGCAGAATAATCCTAAGTATAGACAAAGAGATAAAAAATACTTATTTCTCCAAAGAAGACAAAAGGAAAAAAGACATCGGAGAAGAAACATTTTCAAATTCCTGAGGATGGGTTTTATATCTCAACCATTTACAGTCAATCTGTAGGGGATGCTGAAAAATCTATAGCTCGAAGACCTAAAAGAACCAGACAAAGTTCGGGAACAAGTAGTCATGCTAGTGTTCAGATCTCAAATGCACAGGAGGAGAAAATGAAAAGTTAGTATCAAGATGAGTACGTACCACAGGATTATCAAAGTGTTGAACATGAAATGCATCCAAGTTTCTAAAGGCCTTATCCTCAGATGGGAGATTAGGACAACCTTGTTAACCAGAATTTTGGGGACCTAGTAACAGAGCAGGAAGACCAGGATAATCTCATAACATATCCATTCTGTTTTTATATTTGGTCTTTTCACTTTACTTGTTCTCCTATCTTTAATCATCTTGTTTTCCCTCTTAGTTTGATTCACAAGTCTTACCAGTTAGTTTGTTCAGTAAACATGAGAATTTTTGCTTGGACGTTCAGGGTTTTAACAAACAAACATACTAGAAATCATCTAAAAGATTGCACAGTACAATATAGCCCTGACATTATTTTTCTTTCTGAAACTAGATAACGGATTTAGAATGTTTATTTTCTATTGCATCCTATGAATTATCTGAATGTAGGGTGTCATAATAATAAAATTACGGATGCAGGATTGGCGGTTTTATGGAAAGATGGTTTTAAATTTCACAAAATTAGTTAAAAAGACCAAAATTAAAATTTTCGGGGTGAAAAGGACAGTTAGATTTTGATACTGTTTAAATGGACAAAAATTTAAAAATAGGCAGGATGTAATCAGTTTCATCCTGCCCATTTTCAAATACTTTTTCTTATTTTTTAATTTACACAGGATGCATCCAGTTTCATCCTCGCTATTTTTTAAGTTTAAGCCAGGATGAATCCAGTTTCATCCTTGCTATTTTTTTTGTGTCCATTTCACCCATAAAATTTTTTACTCGTCCATTTGAACCGTGTTTTAAATTTTTTTGGACAAATGACCCATTTTCCGTTTAAATTTGAGCTAATGCATTTCACTGACAATATGGTTAATTTTATAGTCCATACTGGTCCTAAAAATCAACAATGGGTTCTCACATGCATGTATAGTTCTTGTTATGAGGAGAACAAATCAACGGAAGTGTATTGCGGAAAAAAAAAAGTATGAATATGAATCTTCCTAGGGTTATTATTGGGGATTTAAATGTAACTTTGTCCTGCTATGATAGACAATCCTTCTCCACTCATAAACCTTCAACACCAATATCACACACCGAATAATCTCTGCGTGGTCTTCAAGAAGTCTTCTTCACTGGAAATCCATTCACATGGTCCAATCATATGAAAGTTATTCAATTTGTTAAAACCAGATTGGATAAAGCTTTAGATTTCAATGAATGGATCTTTTTTTCCCAGATGCCATAATCAACAACCTCATTCCAGTGGGTTTAGATCATGCTCCCATCTTATTATATATTAATCCACAATCTTTTAGGTTCTATAAACCTTTTCGATTATATGAGACATGGACTAAGCACGAGTCTTTTAAGGAGATGATTCAAGGAGAATGGAAAGTTATTCAGTCTGGATCGCATGCTGCTCAATTTACTAAGAAACTGAATAATGCTCACAGAGGAATTCGAAAATGGAAAAAAAATGAATTTTGGAAATGTTGATAATAGAATACAAGATGTGCAACAAAAGATTCAAGAAGTTAAGAATTCAAATGTGGTGAATCAGGAGGTTATCAATGAATTGCAAAAAGAAATTTAACATTTGTATCAAATTAGAGCTGATATTGGTCTTCAACGGCCAAGAGATAAACTTCTTCACAGCCAGGATAGAAACACAAAAAAATTTCATGCAAAGGCAAATTGATTCCATTACAGATGAACATGGAAAGTGGTACATTTCACGAAAGGAAATACAAGATCTTCTTCTTAATCACTTCAGCACGACTACTTCTAGTAATCCTTCAGAAGACTTGGATATTTTTCACCTGATTACTCCATGTATCTCTAAGGAAGATAATGATGATATTACTAGGATTCCTACGAGGGAGGAGATTCAACAAGTGGTATTTCAAATTCATTCTTGGGCTTCACCGGGTCCTGGTGGTTTCCACGTAGGATTTTATTAAATTTGTTGAGATGAAGTTGTAGATGATTTGGTTGCTATGTTTAAACACTTTTTTTTTTTGAACATGTTATTTACTGAAGCAGTTGAATTATACTTATCAAGTTTTAATTCTAAAAAAGTTATGTGTTGAAACTCCGTCAGATTTCAGGCCTATTAGCCTTTGTAATATATCGTATAAAGTTATCTCAAAAACCATGGCTATTATATTGAAGAAAGGTCTCAACCATATTGTCTCTCCTTGGCAAGCAGTTATGTACCTGGCAGAAATATACTAGATAACACTATCATTGCACATGAAGTTACTGATTACATGAAGAAAACCAAAGCTTATCCAGGTGCAGTTGCAATAAATTTGGATATGGATAAAGCATTTGATAGAACGACATGGGTTTTCATCAATAAGGTTATGCAATGTTTAGGTTTTAATGACAAATGTTGTCAATTAATTAACCAGTGCATCAGTACTTCTTCAATTTCAATACTTCTAAATAGATTACCTACTCATTCTTTTACTCATTCGAGAGGTCTTTGTCAAGGAGATGCATTATCCCCTTACATATTTATTCTATGTATGAAGGCTCTTAGTAGTAGGATATTACAGGCAGTTGAAGCAACATGATTGATCTCACCATTACATCCAATTACGGCAGGTCCTAAATTTCTCATCTTTTTTCGCAGGCGACTGCATTTTATTTTCATCTGCTTCAAGAAATTATGTTCTTAACTTGATGGAGATTATCAACCAATTCTGTGAAGTATCTGGTCAAACGGTAAATCTTAATAAATCAAGTATTCATTTTAGCAACAATTTGAGTGAGGAAGCTAATGAAGATCTCACTGAATTGGTAAAGATGCAAAGGATACAATGTATACCTCTTTTTATTGGTAGAAATAAAAATGCCCGTTTTAATGAGTCTCTATATAAAATGGGATTTAGACTTCAATCTTGGCAGGAGAAGTTAGTAAATCAGGCTGGCATAAGTACTCAGATTCAAGCTGTGGTTGGCTCTATGGATCAATACCAAATGAGCTCTATGCAAGTTCCAGATAAAACTATTAAGAAAATGGAGGCACTGCAGAGATTTTATTTGGTGGAATAAAGGATGATGTATAATGGGGCGGCAGGAGTTGAATAAACCAAAAAGATTAGGGGGTTAAGGATTTAAGAATATGAGATATTTCAATGAAGCTCTGCTATCAAAACTAGCTTGGAGAATGATTCATGAAAAAGATGCAAAATGGGTCCAACTCTTACAAGATCGGTACTTCAGGAATATTGATCATATCTATAGGAAAGTTGGAAAGAAAGGCACGTGGATTTGGAATGGCATTCAAAGAGGTCTGAAATGGATTAGAAGATTTCACATTATTTATGGGTGAAAACCGTTTCTGCCGATTTTGGTAATTTTGGGTGTGTGGATGACAAACGAATCTAAACCCTAAACAATGCACTGCATGGGAGTACTTTTGATTCGAGAGATTAATCTGTACAATCCTGGCCTAAACCAATAAATGGTCGTTCCAAGCTTGCTTCGGTCATGAAGGATAAGGGTTGGTCTTCGGGAGGGAAGCGAATAAAGTGTTGAGACCAAAATAGTTGATTATGAAGGTGTGGCTATTTTTATGACTTGTATCAGAAAGTGGAACTGGAATGAAAGATATCAGTTCTTTGGTGATTTCTGGATACTGTGATGTTGCCGACCAAAACTTGTCGTTTGGTGGAAATAGGTGAAGCCTATTTATACAAGTCATATTAAAATGTACCCTGGTCTCGTAGGTAGTGGAAACGATTGAGTGGTAGAAGAATGGAGTAACGTATAACCGCCAGAAACCCATGCTTCCATGATGAAGGAAGTGGATCCGTTTACACCCGTTACTTCTTGCCGTCATTAATTGTCCTACTTCATGACACTTTCCTATAATGGGCGTATTGCACGCCGCACGCTGTAAACCGCCAGACAATACCCTGATGAGTATCCCCCAGTTTGTGAAATATTTGATGTCTCGAGTGTTTTCGTGGAAAACATGTAGCATATTGCTACGTGTGGCAAGTTAAAATCAAGAGGCTTGCCGTAGGAAAATAACATGTGATGCTATTAGGCTCGTCTTGGTCGGTCACCTAAAACTTGCCGCAAGTCTGTTAGTTCGGTGGTGAACTTCGATGGCTGAGATCGCATCTCATGAGGAAGGGTAGCCGTTGATTATGACTACCTTATGTTGGCGCCTGATAATGGCGCAGTGGCGTTTTGGTGTACGCCAGTAGCAATGTGGCATGGCTGGCATGGCTCGTGCATGCCAGTGGCACGGTGGTGTAAGTGGCGCCTGGCGTAGCCATGGCCACTAGATTTAGGCAGTTGGTCTCCTGAAGCTTTCCACAAGTCTGTCAAATCAGTGGCGAACTTGGATGGCTGAAATTGCATCTCATGAGGAAAGGTAGCCGTTGATTATGGCCACATTCTGTTGGCACATGTTAATGGCATAACGGCATAGCCACGGCATAGTGGCATGAGCCTACGGCATGGTGGCATAGCCGCGTCTGTGGCGTTGTGGCATGGCCACGCCTGTGGCTTGGCGGCATGGCCAAGGCTAAGATTTGGCACCGTGGCCAAAGTTAGGGCTTGGCGACATGGCCAAGGCTAGGATTTGGCGTCGTGGCTAAAGTTAGGGCTTGGAGGTATGGCCAAGGCTAAAGTGGCTCGTGGCATGTTGTGGACTATGACCAAAAATTAGGGTTTCGGCTAAAAAGTCCTTGTTTCGATCACGAAATCCTAATTGGAGTCCGTTATGGCATTGACCACGAATATAAAATGGATTAACATGTAGTGATGTCATTTGTGGCACATTGGCATGTTACTGCGACAGAGTGGCATGTTGGTATGCCGATTAATATGTTGTTGCGGCAGGGCGCATTTGGCTTGCCAGTTAGTATGGTGGCGCGACAGGGTGCGTTTGGCCATTAATGTATGGTAGCGAGTTTAGAGCGACTTGATTGGTCAAGAAAATGGGCCGGCCAAACATAAGGCGCGGCCGCACCTTTAGTGCTCGTGGCGCATTTTAAAGTGACTTGATTGGTCGGTAGGAAGGAGAGGGGTCGGCCAAGCATGGGCGTGGATACACTTCTGGTGTGAGTGTGGCGGCTTTAGAGCGACCTGATTGGTCGATGGAAACTGGGGCCGGCAGGTATGGGACCAGCCACAACTCATGGGAGTGTGGCAGGTTTAAAGCGACCTGATTGGTCGACGAATGAGTAAGGGCCGGTTAGGTAGCATGGGGCGTGGCCAAGTGGCGTCGGTTAGCCTATGGCATGGCCACGCTCCCGTCATTGTTGCTCCTACTCCGCGACTCTGTTTATTCTTTGCTTTCTGACTGAGTATTTTGTGCAAGGGCCTTAACCTTGGTACTTGGAGGTCCGTGCTACTCTGCTGCGAGTGAACACAAATCCGTCATGCCATACCAATATTAAGGGTTCTGTCAGAGAACATAAGAACAAAAAAGTACTCAGCAGGCTCCGGCATTTGTGAGTAATGCAGCTAGGAGCTTATACACTCATTAGGCTCTATACTAGTGCAGTTCATCTAGGAGCTTGAGTTTCGATATAATACGAAGAGAGACATAGGTACTCGTCAGATTTTGATATATTCTCCAAATTCCCTGCGGAATATAGACATATCAATGTTTACTACATCTGATGTCGGGTCAGGTAGATAGACTTTTACAAATTTAGCCCTGAGCTAAAAACCACCATCAACACACATATGGGAGATTGGAGATGGTTCCAAAATTAATGTTCATAAAAGTAATTGGTTTGGTAATGTGTCTTCTAAAGATTATCAGCCTCATGTTTTAACTGTTTAGCAAACTAAACTTAAAGTATCATAACTTATTGATCATGAGAATAGAAGCTGGAGAACAAATTAACTGCAAGAAATCTATACAAGTGGACAAATTCCCCAGATAAAGAACCTCAGGATACCTCAACGACCAGCTAAAGATAGAATTGGATGGTCTCTAACCAAAAATGAGAGGTTTAAAGTACTCGGCTTATATGATTATTTTATTGCGAAATTCTAGTCAAGTGATTACTAATCAACAACAAAAGATGTGTCATATGATTTGGCATTTTGGAGTCCTTTACAAATGTCAAATGTTCATCTGGAAAATTTCTAGGGATATATTACCAGTTGCTGCTCGGTTTCAGAGAATTGTTAGAGTGGAAAATCCTCAATGTGTGATCACAATCTTGAAACCAAAGATCATCTTTTGATTCAATTTCCATTTGCTCGAGCTATATGGTTTTGTGTTTCTAATACAATTCTTCAGGAAGCTCTCAAATTTGATAATATCCAAGAATGAATCCTGTCTTGGTCAAATAATAACTTAGTATATCAATTGCCACAAGGGAGTTGCTTAATCTGGCAGTGATAACAATGTGGCATATTTGGAAGAGTAGATGTCCGGAAATCTTTGATGGGAAACATCAATTTCCTAAAGCCATCATTCAGCAAATTTATAAGTTATGCCGTGATTACAAAATTTGCATCCATTCTCATACCAGTCATTTTCTTAATCATAATTCAGTTTCTAACATGCATATGAATACTATTGGAAAATTCCTCTTATTAATTGGTTAAAGATTAATATTTATGCTTCTATTATTCCTCTTACTAACAAAGTTGGTATTTCTATTGTTGTTCGCTATCATTCAGGAGCTTTTCTGGAAGCCATATGTAGTTGCAGGAAATCCCACACTACACCCCTCACTAGAATTTACTCAACTAATCCATTTGAAGATGAATAACTATAGATTTTATTGATTATTTTCTTGAAATGTTTACAAAGGAAGATAGAACAGAGCTAAAGAAATTACAATCACTCTAAATTTTCTCTCTCCTAATGACTTGCTTAACAATTCAAAAAGAACTCTCTTTACAACAGACTTACTCACCCCTTTATATAGGGTAGTACACACGTGGATGACACTAAAAGTTGTCCTTTATTTTCGGGAATAAATCGCGAAGTGTCGCAAGTGTATAAGTGTTCGTCCTCGCGACACTCTTAACCTTCGCCAGATTTTCACATCTTCCTCGTGTTCTGATTGTCGTCATCCATTGTGTCATTTATTTTACTTCCCCGCGACTCCTTCGTGATGCTGTCGTTTATTACTCTCGCGAAGTATTGAGGTTGCGATATTCTGATCCTACATCTTGCCTCTTCTCATGTCTTCTCTGCGAAGAAGAGAATGTCATGAGAACTAACATTTTGAAATGTCGCAACCATTTGTTTTCTATCCATTCTTTTACCGACAAGATTCCGTGAATTTAGGAATGACTGTTTACACGTATCTAAAATTTCACTTTTTACCTAAGCACATTTAATGTTATCCGGTTACTCTTTTCCCATCTATTTAAAGGAGAATTCCTTATGAAAATTTTTCTTTTCTTTCACTTCATCTTCTTTATTGTCTGCAACTTTTCTCTGCCGTTTTCCTTCATCGTCTTCTTCATCGTCTTTCTGCTACAACTCTTCTGTTGCTGTTTCCATGGCATCAAAGTTTGTTGATTTTGCTAATTTTGATTATTTCATGATTGATTTCTCTTATTGAAGTCTTTTATTTGGATACTATTCTTCTTTTAATATTTCTCTTGCCATTTTTGTTTCAGCAAGGATAAATCTAGCACCAAATTCACTGTTACGAATCCTAGTGTTTCCATGGGTTCGCAACCGAAACAACCGAAATCCTTTGCCTCTAAGAGAAATCCTGCGAATAATAAGGTATTTAAGAAACATTTACTCTTTTAATAACAATATTGTTGCCTCTGTTTCTTATTTATCTTGTAATTCGCAGGATGCTGATAAATCCCCCAAGAAGCCTCGCCCTTCTAAACCTGTTGCGCCTCCTGTTTCTTTTCCTGGGTTTAAGCTTGCTGCTTCTCCTACAATACCTTCGCAGGATAATTCATCTTCTCTAGCGATTTCTTCGCAAGATAAACCAATTCTTTCCTCTCATGATGACTCACCTTCTCATGCGAGGATCTCGCATGATGAATCAATCCCTGAATTTTCCGTTAATGAAATTCTTCAAAATGAACCTCTCTCCACTTTTACCCTTAATACCTCTACTTCGCCCCCGCTTGTTAATCAGGTTCCTTTAACTGACATTCTTATGAATAAAGATGATTCAACCTTTCCCTCTTCCTCCATCATTTCCTCTTCCTCTGGATCTATCTCTCTTACTAAAGAAAACTTGGAAGGGATAGATGTAGCTTTTAAAGTTTTATCGAATACCATGAATGATGTTAAGAAAATTTCCACTGATCCTATCAGATCTAGTGTTTATGAATCCTTGAGTAAGTATTTTGGTTCTGATACCATGTCGCGAGCATCCTTGGAACAAGAAATTAAGACCTTGAAGAATAGCCTTCATAATACTTCGCTGGATCGTGATAATCTTCGCAGGAAGAATGAAGAACTAAAAGGTATCATTTCCTCCACATTTTTTTTTTTTTGAAGACTTTGTTCGCCTTTCAAGCTTTGAATCAGAAACGTAAAATGGAGATATATCAAGTGGAATCTATCGTGGAAGAAACTCGAATGGAAAGAGATGCTTGGATGGAGCAATATAACCGATTAGATAACCTCCATACATATTCTGTTGACCAGATAAATAATCTAACCCAAGAAAACGCCTACTTAGTCCAGAAGCAAGAATTATGAAGTAACGAATTGTTGCATCTCTCATATTCTTTGACTAAATCTAATTTGGAGTTGGAAACCTTATCAGATGAAAATGGAACTTTGTCTCAAGAGAAGCGAGCTTTGTTGGACAAGGTGGCGATATCCTCGCAACAACTTGATGTTTGTCGAAAAGCACTGAATGAGCAAGAACAATCTATCTGCTCATTGAAAAATAAACTCAAAGAAACCACTACCGAAAGAGATAAGCTTATTCAGGGTAGAATAACTCTAAGTGTGAAAACAAACCAGCTCAAGGATGAATATACCAAGTTAAAAGAATCTCATTCCTCCCTTGCGAAGGAAAATAATTTACTGATTTCTAATGAAAAAGCTTGCGTTCTCGGTTAAAAGGTCTTGTCGGTGATGGTTTTGATAATGCCATGGATCATTTGGAGAATAGTTGCTTGGCCCTGACCCAACATCTTATCTCGCAAAAGGAAGGTAGTCATAAAATTTGACTGCCTCATCCGCCGTTTTTCCTTTTCTAATTTCTTACATTACTTTTTATTTGTAACTTTGTTGTTCTTCTTTATTTTCACAGAATCTGAGAAAGATCTTCGCACCTCTCTGTCTACTTTGGAATCCGCCCATGCCAAGATTCGCAAGGAAAATGCAACACTTATCGCTACTCTTGCCCATTCTCATGATCGTGCCGCAAGAAAGCTTAATTATCTTAGCCATCTTAAAGATATCCAAAGTAGGAATCAATAGAAGGCACTTCTTCGTCAATTTCATCCCAAAGCTGAAGTTTTTGTGAATGAGATCTTACTTTCTAAATCCCTTGACCCTGTCTCTATTGAACCTTTGGAAGTTGAAGATGATGAAGTTCCTAATTCTCCTGATAGTGATTACGATTATGAAAGCTGCGAAGATCTCACGAATAATGAAATTGTCGATAAGAATCCAAATGAAAAAATTCCTGATGAAAATCCTCCAACTGGCGAAGGTGAAGCTGATAAAATTGTTGAAGAACATTTATCATCTCCTGTTGTCGAGAACGCTGATGTAGAGAATTAAACTATTTTTGTAATTTTACATCTTCCAGTCTCTTTTTCTGTATGACTTTTTGCATAAGATGCTTTTCAATTTCTGTTGAAGTACTCTTTTTGATTGGAAAGACTAAATCCCTTGATGAATAATCCCTTATTTTCTCTTTCTATCTCATTTTAGATTTGCAATTCTAATCTCGCAAGCATGTTCGCTTACCTTTATTTATGTTGAAATTCATCATTGCGACAAGATCGCAGGACGTCTTCACAAATGAAGAAATCTATTGATCTTGCCTTATCATTTCTTGTGTGGTCTTATTTTGCCTTCCTAATTAAAGGTCTTATTTCGCCACCCCTCGTTGCGACAAAATCGCAGGACGTCTTTACATTTTCATGTAATGACCCATTGACCTTGTCTTATCATTTCTTAAGTATTTTTGCCTATGCAGGATATTTTATTTGCGACAATATGACAGGCTTAAATACTCTTGCGAATGTAAAATCCCATGACATTGCCGTCTTCGCGACGAAATCGCAGGACGTCTTTACATTTTCATGCAAAAACCCTTTGATCTCGTCTTATCCTTGCGTTAGTATTATTGCCTCTACAGGATCATCGCACAAATATGACAAGTCTAAATTTCCTTGCGAAAATAAAGCCTCATGACATTTGCGTCTTTTGACACTTATCAGCTCCCTAATGGAGGGTGCCACCCTTATCTTCTCCCTGGTTGCCCCTTCAAGGAGGCGTACATCGGCCATACAAGACTAGCTCCTCCCATCCGGTCTTAACAACAACCATTTGTTTTCGCAGCCTCTTATCCCTTATACCTATATGGTTTATGGTTACGAGACTGCACCCTAAGTGGAGTTTTCTTCGGGCCGAGTGCAGCATATACCAAGACTTGCCAAGAATGGCCAAGACACTTCAAATGCCCTGTGCACTCTTGGCTCAACCGTGTACCCCGCGCCTTGAGCATACACTGACTCCTTGGAAGAGACCCTTGGGCGTCCAACCAGGGTATAACCTTTTATATATAGTTGGAAATCCAAGGTATCTCTCCCGGATAGGCTTTCATGGGCCCCAAATCTCCATGACTCAGGTTCCAGGAGCGGTGTAACCTTTCCCCTGAGCCATGTCAAGAGATACCCCCCTTATATGACGCACTTTAGGTCTTACATTTGCCTCTTGCGAAATATCATTCGCGAACTAGGGTGTACGCCATAAAGGTTCGTCCCATTCACTCACTCATTCATTTTTGTTAATTCATTCAATCATTCATTTTCTGTAATGTATTGTTTGCGAGACATTCGCACAATCTTTCTCTGTTTTATTCAACTTCGCAATCATTCTGTCGCAAAAACATTTCATCCAAATTCATTTCATTTCATACATCTTTTATGGATAATACTTCTTGAGATACAACCTATTCCATGGTCTATCCAATCTTTGTCCTACATCTTTCCCTTCAGGATCCATTAATCTATATGCCCATGTGCCAACTATTTCCTTAATGATATAAGGTCCATCCCATTTTCTTGCCAACTTGCCACCACTTTCACGCTGATATATTGGTGTCTCTCGCAGCACCAGATCTCCCGGTTGAAATTCACGTATCTTGACACGTTTGTTATATTCTCTGGCTAATCTTCGCTGATAATTCTCCATATGTTGTAGTGCTCTCTCTCTTTTTTCTTCTAATTCATCTAATTTGATTAAAATGTTCCCCGCACTAAGATTTTTATCCCAAGATTCTTTCTTTGTTGTTGGAATCATAACTTCTGTTCGGAGTACAGCTTCAACCCCATATGTTAAACAAAAAGGTGACATTCCTGTAGCTTCTCTCCTGGTTGTATTATAACCCCATACTGCATTGTGCACTTGTTCGCACCATCCTTTATTGTATCCTTCTAACTTCTTCTTCAATATGTCTCGCAATTGTTTTATTTGTCGCTTCGCTTTTTGTCCATTAGCTCAAGGGTATAGAGGAGTTGATTTTCCACATCGTATCTGAAATGCATTAAGCAACAATTCTATATTTTGTCCTTCAAACTGTTTCCCATTGTCAGATACCAACTGTGCTGGAATCCCAAATCTGCATATAATGTTCTCAAATATGAAAGTAAAAACATCTTTATCGCGAATGTGTTGTACCGCTTTCACCTCTCGCCCATTTTGTGAAATAATCGGTAGCGACAATTAGATATCTTCTCTCTATCCTGTTCTGGTAGGAATGGTCCCACAATATCTAAGCCCCATTTTCCAAAAGGCCACACACTTGTTGAAGAATTTAATGGCGCTCCCGGTGCATGTATCTTCTTCCCATGCCTTTGGCAATCTTCGCAACGCCTTGATATTTGTTTCGCGTCCTCATGCATATACGGCCCGATAATAGCCCCGCATTTTTGCTTTATGTGCTAAAGATCTTCCACCACTATGATTACCAGCATCCCCGCTATGCAACATCTTCAATATGGTTTCTCCTTCCTTCCTTGTTACACATCTGAATGAAGGTCCATTAAAAGATCGTCGGTATAGTACTCCATCTCTTAATTCATAATTTGTTGCACGGCTTTTTAATTTGTGTGCCTCTAATCTATTTCTTGGTGTTTCCCCTTTCATCAGGTATGCATGAAGTTCTGCTCTCCAATCTTCTTCGCAAAGTGTTTGTGTTCCATCTTCTATTAGCATTACATCTGTTTCCTGCTCTTCTTCTTTATTAATTGAAGGTGTTAAAAGTGTTTGTATTTTTATATTTCTCGCAGTCGGATCTGTCATCATACTTGATATAAAGGCAAAAGCATCTGCGAGTCTATTATTTCTCCTTGATATATGTCTCCATTTTATTCTCGGTATCTGCAAAGATAGTTCATTTGTAGTATATTCCTCTTTTATTTGGCGAATAGCCAATTGCGAATCACTGGTAATCCTCACATATTCCAATTTCATTTCTATTGCGAATCGCAAAGCATGTATTATAGCTTCATATTTTGTTTCATTATTGGTTGACGCAAACTCTAATCTGAAAGAAAAAGCTATTTTATTGCCTTCTGGCGATATCACAACAATTCCAACCCCATTACCTTCTCCATTAGATGACCCATCTACTAATATTTCCCATCTATTTGGCTCAGTTAACAAGTCTTTTGGATCTCCATGTTCTTCTTCTACGTCCATCATTTCTTCCACTTGTTCATCCTCTTCCAAAGGAAATTCTGCTAGAAAGTCTGCGACAACTTGTGATTTTGGTGAAGACAATATTTCGTATTTGAGTTTGCAATGACTTATTTAAGCATTCCATCTCTCAACTCTTCCCGATCTTTTTGAATTTTTCATTACTGATTCGATTGGTATTTTTGTCACTACCTTAACAATGTGCGCTTGAAAGTATATGCGAAGTTTAAATGTTGCGTAAACTAATTTCAAGATTAGTTTTTCAATTTTTGAGTAATTCCTTTCTGCGGCGTTGAAAGTTTTGCTGATGTAATAGATTGGTTTCTCTACCCTCGCGTCCATTCGCGTAATCTGCACTTAATGCATGCGAGGTCGTCGCAAGATAGATCAATAATTCTTCTCCCGGTTCTCGCTTTTTGCAAAATTGATATATCCATTAATGTTCCTTTATTCCTTGTAAGGCTTTCTCACACTCATCTGTCCATCTAAACTTTGATCCCTTTTTGAGGATGTTGAAAAAGTGCTTGCTTTTATCAGATGATCGCGAGATAAATCTTCCTAGCGAAGCTAGTAACCCATTTAACTTGTGAACATCTTTTACTGTCGCAGGTGTTGGCATATCGCGAACTGCTTGTACTTTCTCTGGGTCGACTTGGATTCCTTCTTTTGATACGATGTAACCTAAAAATTTCCCGATGCAACTCCAAAGGTGCATTTTTCTGGATTTACTTTGATGTTGAAATGTCTCATTTGTTCAAAAATTTCTTTCAGATCCTGTATGTGGTCTTTTGCTTTCTTACTTTTTATTAACATATCATCTACATACACCTCTAATGTTTTGTGTATCCATCTCGCGAACACCTTTTCTACCATTCTTTGGTATGTTGCTCCGGCATTTCGCAAACCAAACGGCATTTTTGTATAACAGTATAATCCTCTTGGAGCGAAGAAAGCAGTATGTTCTTGATCTTCTTCGGCGAGAGGAATTTGATTGTAACCTTTATATCCATCAAGAGATGATATCCTTTCGTTTCCTGCCGCTGCTTCAACCAATTGCGGAATATCTGGTAACGGGAAACTATCTTTAGGACAAGCTTTGTTTAAATCGGTAAAATCTATACAAATTCTTATCCCTTTTTTCTTCTTTGGGACTATAACCATATTTGCTATCCATTCGGGATATTTTGCTTGTCTAATGATTCCTGCATCTAGCATTTTCTCGCAATTCTTCTTCTATTTGAGGATGATATGTTTGTTGCGATCTTTCTAATTCTTTGTTTGAATGGTCTTACATTTCTGTCAATTTCCAATTTATGGCAAGCCACGATGGGATCTATACCAGGCATTTCATCCATATCCCACGCAAAAATATCTTTATAATCTCGCAAAGAAATCAATAGTTCTTCTTTCTTCATCTACTTCCATTTTAGTCCCAATTTTTAACATCTTGGGCTCTTCTTCGCCCAACATTCACTTCTTTTGTTTGTTCTCACTGCGATATAACTAGCTTTCGGTTCTCCCATAGGGGTTGGTCCTTTCATTTCCTTATCCTGCGAGATTGCGCTAGGTATTCCTTTTCCTTCTTTTGCTCTTATCATGTAAATTTTAAATTCTTCTTCTTTTTTAGCTGCTTTTACCATCTTCTTACGATCTTTTCGCTTCTTCACTCGTTCTTCATAATGCCTTACTTCGTCTTGATGATATATTCTCCCTTTATCAATATCTCCTCTGATTTCACCAATTCCGGTTGGCATAGGAAACTTGATACACCGATGAAATGTTGACGCTTTCAGACCTTAATTGCATGTACCCATGGCCTCCCTAACAACACGTTGTATGGCGATTCCATATCCACTACACTCAATGTCACTGTGTTTCAATTTCTCCAAGCGAACTCGTAATTTTACCTCTCCTTTAGGTTTTGTTATAGATTTACCAAAACCATGGATATAATACTGTTGGGAAATCATTTCTTCATCTTTATATCCTAATTTTTTGTAAGTATGGTAAAACATGATGCTCACCAAACTCCCTGTATCCACCAAGGTTCTATTTACTGCCCATTCTTCCGCTGCTTTTGCCGGTTCTTCTCCATTTTTGCATGCATTTATTGTGATCACTAACGGGGATATATGGCTCAAACCCTCTTTAGGTACCTCTGCTGCTGTGAATGTTATTTTCTGCTTTTCCCACTCTTTCAAAGACGATGTCTTCTCCCCATCTATAATCTTCTTTCCTTCAAAATCTCGTTTATGTATTCTTCCTCTGATGTTTTCATGAAATTCATTAATCATTGCTTTTGTAATTGTACTGTACTCCGTATTTTCATCATATTCCTTGTTTTTTAACTTCTCTCCCTCATCTGATTTAACAATTTTCTCTCTCATTTTCTTGATTCGAATAATTTTGATTGCAATCTTTTATCTTCAATCCTGTTTCAGTCCCTGTTTCTAGCGCATATGTAGTTGCAGGAAATCCCACACTACACCCCTCACTAGAATTTACTTAACTAATCCATTTGAAGATGAATAACTATAGATTTTATTGATTATTTTCTTGAAATGTTTACAAAGGAAGATATAACTGAGCTAAAGAAATTACAATCACTCTAAATTTTCTCTCTCCTAATGACTTGCTTAACAATTCAAAAAAGAACTCTCTTTACAACAGACTTACTCACCCCTTTATATATGGTAGTACACAGTGGATGACAGCTAAGCTGTCCTTTATTTTCGGGAATAACTCATGAAGTGTCGCAAGTGTATAAGTGTTCATCCTCGCGACACTCTTAACCTTCGCCAGATTTTCACATCTTCCTCGTGTTCTGATTGTCGTCATCCATTGCGTCATTTATTTTACTTCCCCGCGACTCCTTCGTGATGCTGTCGTTTATTACTCTCGCGAAGTATTGAGGTTGCGATATTCTGATCCTACACCATAGCCTAGACAATCATAGCAAGAAATGTAGATCAAGCTGAAGCCCTCGTTTTGTTCATGGCTGCTCAATGGATAAATGATTAGAGGATCAGTAAAGTAGTGTTGGTGGGTACAACAAACCTATAAATCTTGATGTTTCTTGATGGGATTTTTTTTTTAAACTCAATAGCAAAGGGCTTAGTTTGGTATTGTTGCGGCTTTTATAAAAGCACTTTTCTGCTGTGCGTTGATGTGTTGTGCTGTGAGAAAAAAGCAGTTAGACGTTTGGTAAAATATTAATTAAAGTTAAAGCTGATTAAAAAAATAATCAAAGTGCGTTTGGTAAAATATCAGATTAAACCATTGTTGTTGTGGCAAATGACAAAAACAGACATATCTCTGAAAATAGATTTATTCAATTCTATTGAGTTTAAAAATAATTAATTTATTTACTATTAAATATAAATATATTAGATATTAAATTTACTAATTGCTATTATTATTATAATTGTTAAAAAAATATATTTTACTTACCACTTTTTTATAATTTCAAACAAAAAATCAAACTAAAATTAAGTAATTATTTAATATTTTTTTATTTCATTGTTGACAAATTAAATGAAATGGTATCATAAAATAGTTTGAAAATAAAATATAATAATATTTAAAGAAATTAATAATTAATAATTTATTGGTTAATTAATAAAATGAAGATAAAAGAATTATTGAATCATACAAAGCTTTTGGCTGGCAACCTAGCAACAAGCTGGGCACCAACACCTTTTTGAAATATAAGAAATAAAGAAAAATGATTGTATATATATTTAAGGGTAATTTTTGTCATTTACAAAATAAAAGAGGGACAAAAAGGATAAATCAAGCATTAAATTTTGGTGGGAGCAAAACTTATGCTTTTGTAGCTTTTAAAAGCTCCTCCTCCTCAGCTTTTGAAAATTGAGGAATTTGGGAAGTGCTTTGGGTAAAAAGCACTTTAATTTTTTTTTTACTAAACACTAATTTTAAAAATTATAATATTATTAATATTATGTTTCAATTTTATAAATTTACAAAAGAGGTTTTAGTTGGTAGCCGAGTAACAAGCTGTGCACCAACCCCTATTTGAATAGCAACACCCAATCTGTGAAAAATAAAACTACCGAGACCACTACCAACGTCATGACTAACTAAATAATTCTTCAGACGTTTGAAAAAATCTATTGTGTCCTCACTAAGTTCTCCTAAAGTAGTAAAGGCTAGCACTCGCAAACCATAACCGTCTCTATATAATAAATTCCCAAAGCTCTCGGTGTAATTACACTCATTCAAATATTTGGAACGTTTACACTCTTAAACTTTCTCTCTCCTAATGCTTGAGATAGCTAAAATATTTGACATATATAGATTTTAAAAGTGTTTTTTGGAAAATAAAAGCATTACCAAACCCAAACTGCTCATCATCGATCCGTATGAAACTAACGAACCAATCAGACTCCACCAATACCGGGATACATACCCAGCTCCTCTCATATGATCCGTCTATTACTCCTAACTTAATCAACGGTTTAAATATCGATCCGCATGAAACATAACAAACCAATCAGGTTCCAGAAGCATCTCTATATAATAAATTCCCAAAGTCTCTCGGAATCATTTCACAACATCATTCTTTTACTCTATTTTATCTCCCTTGAAAATTCTCTCTCTCACCCACTAAAATTTTTCAGATTTCCTTCAATCGGTTTAAAAGCAAGGGTAAAACGTAATGGCACCCAAAAACTCTGAATCGAGAGAAAAAACCAATGGATGAGAAGAAGCCACCAAAGAAAAGAAAGCATAGAAAGCACCAAAGAAAAAAGAAACTCGGAGCCGAGAAGAAGTTACCAAGCAAAGATGCTTCAACAGCAGATAAGAAGAAGAAGAAATCAAAGAAATCAGTTGAGACTTACAAGATCTACATCTTCAAAGTTCTAAAACAAGTTCTTCCTGATATTGGTATTTCAAGCAAAGCTATGGGAATCATGAACAGTTTCATTAATGATATCTTTGAGAAACTTGCTGCTGAATCATCCAGATTAGCAAGGTATAACAAGAAACCAACTATTACTTCTCGAGAGATTCAAACTGCTGTTCGTCTTGTTCTTCCTGGTGAATTAGCCAAGCATGCTGTTTCTGAGGGTACTAAAGCAGTTACCAAATTTACTAGTTCTTAATCGTTGTTTCAGTTTTTCTAGGTTTTAGAAATCGAGGGTTTCTTTTGTTTTGATTGTTTTAATCTAGGGGTTGAATTAGGGTTTCATTGGGCCGACCGAGCGAAGCGATGGAGGACCTTTATATGGCCACTTTTTTGTCAATAGTAAGTGATCAATTGACACAAAAAGATTGGATTTTGGTGTCCCAAATTGGTTTCAATCGACAATGAAATGACTAAAGAGCCCCTCTATGTTTCAATTTCTCACTAAAACTACAGTAAATACAACACAAAATGAAGGGTAACGGAGTAAATTTCACGGGCAGAAAAAAGGACACGGAGGTTGGAAATGGTTTAATTGTTTAGGGGCAGTTTAGTAAAACCACAGGTAAAATGACCCAAAGGTTGCGGGTTCGAATCCCGACCACCTCTTTTTTTTCTTCTTCCTTTTTCTTCTTCCTTCTCCTTCGTTGTTTTTTCTTCTTTTCCTGTTGTAACGAGAAACTCTCGCCCCCGTCCCCAAACTCTAACCTAGAAACTCGAAACGCCACCTCCACCTTGCCGCACCACTACCACCATCACCATCGCCGCAACCGGATCTATTTCCTCTTTCAAGTTAATTCCCCTCTTAAAGATTGAAATTGGGAAATTTCAGTGACCTAATTTGAGGTTTTATTGATAAAGATGGTGGTTCAATTGATGATAAATTAGTTGGGTGTTTATCTTCTTCATTAGGGTTTCAATTGAGATAATTTAATCTATAAAAAAGCAAATTGAAGCTGCAAATCAAGATGGGTTTGTTGCCGTTTGAAACAATTAGGGTTTACAGGAAGGATTCGAGTTGGTGATTGAGATGAATTTCAAGGGTTTTGACGGATTGCAGGATTACAGAGTTCGGGTTCGATTTCGAACTGAGTTTTGAATCTCATGATGTTCAAGTAAGAAATGAAGGCATTAGCAGATGAAATCAAAGAGGAGAAGATTGGGGTTTGTTTATGGTGCTGATTAATGGTATGAATCAACTGTGTAAGTCACAAATTCAAGTGTTATCTCAAGAGTTGATGCCTGTTTTGTGAAAAAAAATATTACAATTCATCTCTGTAATGGCTTATGTATAAATCAAATAGGGCACTCCAGAGTGGGATACAATAGCAAGTGAGGCTGCAAGAACAATCCCTGGAAGAGAAAATGGAGGAAACTGTGACATCAAAAATCTTAGCAGAGGCTCAAAATTTTATTTACCTGTATTTGTGGAAGGTGCAAATCTTAGTACTGGTGACATACATTTTTCTCCGGGTGATGGCGAAGTTTCTTTCTGCGGAGCATTTGCCATTGCTATTCAATGGAGCTCAAGTACATCTCTAATCTTTCCCCTAGCCAATATTTTTTTGAAGCATTTGCCATTGCTATTCAATGAAACTTGCTATGTCCTTCCAAAATGTACGGCTTATTCTGCACATTAAGATACCATGTTGATCTCCAACTTCGATAACTGTAAATGTGATTTTACTGGAAAATTAGGTGTTGTACATTGTTTGAAAATTGAGACATACATGTATGTTTACAAGATTTAGAGGGATGGAAGAAAAACTTATAGTGGCAGTGGTTGGGAGGGCTCACATGGATGGAATTGAACTATTATGGAAACGTGCAGAGGATGACGATGTTGATAAGCTTCTACTCGCAGCATCAGAAAAATGGGTGTCTGCAAACAGGGTAATCTCATTATCGCCTTTTGTAACTTTTTTTTTTTTTTTAATATTTCAGATAATTGCTAAATTGACACTAAGCATAAAATGTGTTGTTCATTTGAACCTCATTTTCATGGTATCTCATCTTAGAGAGATGAAAGTGCTTGTGCAGTTTCGTTGCCCTGTCATATTAGTTATCCTTATTTGTCATTTAAGTGTATTTAGGAGAATAAGTAGGTGGTCCAAAGTCTAGCCCTTGATTTCGAGGAGAGAACACGCCTACTTTAACAGTGCTTTTTTTTTGTATATGGTTGTTCCTCTGTAAAATATGTAAATGGTTACTGTTTAGTCTTAGGTTCTAACCATGCTCGACTACTAGCATCATACTCATGTCTTGATTATTTACACTGGCAGTAGATAATTTTTTTGTGGTGTATGTGATTGGGAGACCCGGTAGAAGTTTGAACCCTAAGGACATTAATGTTTTCTGTGTAAATCTCAGAGATGTCACTATGGAGAATACGGAGCTAGGGATGTGATCTCCACCCTAAAGTCGCTGGAGGAGTAGATTGGGCACTAATGAAGTTGTTGAGATATTTGATTATCTATTTGTAGATTTTGGTCTTGCTAAGCTGTCAAATGATATCACCACCCATGTTTCAGCTCCCCGTAATGGGAACATTTGGGTAGGTTATAATAATATCTATTAATGAGTCTGTAAGGTCTTTATATAAACCGATGCGATGCTAATATAACAGTGATATGAGATAATGTGGCATCACTTGTAAATTATTAATAAATTTGGAGTTATACATTTTCATGTACATGGCACCTGAGTATGCTTCAAGTGGCAAATTGACTGATAGATCCGATGTGTTCTTGTTCGGAGTGCTGCTTCTAGAGCTTGTGACTGGACGTAGAACTGTCGAGGCAAGCCACGATGAGAGTTTAGTTGAATGGGTAGGCACATGTAAATTATATCAGGAACCTTTGAACTGCTGTTATTTTTACCCTAGAAATACTTCTGTGCGCCCTGAATAAGATGAACTTTTGTCTTGGTGGATGTTTTCTGCAGGCCAGACCATTGATAGCTAGTGCAATCAAAACTGGAGATTTTTCGGAGTTGGCAGATCCAAGGCTTGAAAAGAGATACGTCGAGAGAGAGAAAGATGTTTAGGATGGCTGAGACAGCTTCTGCTTGTGTTCGTCACTCTGCTTACAAAAGACCCCGCATGGTGCAGGTAGAAAACTACTTTTCTTCTTTCTTTTTTTAGTGTATTAAAAATACTTCACGATTTAGTTACACATTTCTTGCTCTTTTTTGTTAGGTATTAATGGCGTTGGACACTGATGGTGACATGCCAAATATCAACAATGGTGTGAAAGTTGGTCGGAGCACTATTTTTGAAGCAAATTCAGATCTTCAAAAATTTCGAATGTTGGCACTGGGTGGCGATGGTATTGCAGATTATACCATGTATAGTGGAAGTATGAACTCTAGAGCAGAGATTTTACCCCCGAAACCTCCACCAGGTTGGAGTGGCGAATCAGAAACTCGTGCCATTAACCCACGCAAATGGTGAACAGTGACATTCAAATACACTTTAATGTTTTTGCAATAACTTAACTTGGTGTCTTTTCACATAGTGGTGTTGTTTCATTAAATTCTTCGGTCGGCCCTCCCACCGTGGCAACGGTTGTACTAGTATAATGTAAGTAGTAATTCGGATGTTATGAAATTTGTTCAATTTCTAATCTAAACAATCTTTTCGGTGCAATCAATTGTCTAATTTGTGCAAATGAATCCAATGAAACCCATTTGTGAAATGTGATGATTTATCTGGATTTAAATTTGGAAAATGAATGATGATTTTGCTAAATTTTAAGTTTTCTCCTCATTTTTAGCAAATTTACTAGTTCTGAATCACTGTTTCTGTTCTTTTGGTTATAAATTTTGGGGTTTTCTTTTGTTTTAGCGGTTTCAGATTGGGGTATAGAGTTTCATGTTTTCTAAGTAGTCTATTCTGTTAGGGTTCTGGACCAAACAACAACTAGAGCACAAATTAATAGAACTAGAACACTAACAAGATTGCAAGAACCCTAGATAAAACCCTTTGAGTTGGGGGTTAACCACCTCTGCTTAAGAGTTTTAAGGGAAGAAGATAGAATTCTGAGTTGTATTAATTGAAGTTGTAGTTCGAAACAATTCTCAGGCGAGTAATTAAAGCAAACTGAATTACTTGGTAAACAAGTAAAAGCTAATGAATAGAAGTCTTACGTAAACTAGGAAACTATGTAAACTAAATAAGCTAAGTAATAAGGAAGTCGGTCTGGTATTGCAACATTCCACCCTCCTTAAAGATGGCTTGTCCTCAAGCCTCAATATCTGGAAAACGCAAAAGAATGTCATCGGAATCTTCCCATGTAGCTTCCTCTGGAGAGTGATCTTTCCATTGAACTAACCAATTAGTTCCAGCTTTATTATCCTTCTTGAACATCTTCCGTTCCAGTATAGCTGCAGGTTCCCACTTTTCATAATCAATAACATTAGGCAAAACCGTTTCAGCCACAGTAGAAGCACCAAGCTTAAGTTTCAGTTGTGAGACGTGAAAAACTGGATGAATACGGCTTTCAGCAGGCAAAGCTAACTTATATGCAACTTCCCTTATTCTGGCAATAATTTTAAAATGGCCATAAAAGCGAGGGGATAACTTAGAATATGATTGAGTTGCCACTGTGGATTGTCTATATGGTTGTAGACGAAGGAATACCCAATCATTGAATGCAAAACTCCTCTCAGTACGACGATTATCAGCATAAGATTTCATTCTTGCTTGAGCAGCTTCTAGATGAAATTTAAGTAACTTAAGTATATGGTCTCGTGCGCGCAAGTTGAGATCAACAGCATGAACTGATGTAGTTCCAGGCAAGTAATTGGAAATTGTTGGTGGAGATCTACTATACACAGCTTCATAAGGTGACATACGAATAGCTGAGTGATGACTGGTATTATACCACCATTCGGCCCAAGGCAAATATTTCCTCCACTCTGAAGGTTTAACGCTAGCAAAACAACGTAAAAAACATTCAAGAGTGCGATTTGTTACCTCAGTCTGACCATCTGTTTGCGGATGATAAGCCGAACTACGACATAATTGAGTGTTTTGTAAAGCAAAATATGCTTCCCATAATTGACTCATAAAAATTGGATCTCTATCACTGATGATTGTTCTTGGCATTCCATGTAAGTGAACAACTTCCTGAACAAAAATTTTAGCAATACTAGCAGCACTGTAAGGATGCATCAATGCTATAAAATGTGCATATTTGGAGAGCCGATCAACAACCACCAAAATAGAAGTTTTTCGATAGGATTGTGGAAATCCATCGATAAAATCCATTGAGATATCCATCCAAATATCAGCAGGTATGGGAAGTGGCTGCAACAAACCTGGTGGAGCTATAGCTTCAGACTTATTTCTTTGACAAATATCACAATGAGCAATGAATGTCTTAACTGAATTTTTCAATCCCTGCCAATGAAAATTTTACTGAATGCGCTTGTAAGTACGAAAGTAGCCAGAGTGCCCTCCTAATGGTGTAGAATGAAATTCATGTAAAATTTTTGTGCACCACTCAGATATAGGAGACACAAAAATTCTTCCTTTATAGCGTAAAATACCATCAGTGTAGGAATAATGAGATTTGCAGGTAGGATTATTGCGCAGTAACTCAATGATTTTTTCAATGTAGAGTCATTGTTGCTTTCTGAATAATTTCAGTTACACCAGAGAAGATTGGAGTAGAGATAGTATATGAATGAAAGCCTATATTTCTTGATAATGCATCAGCAGCAACATTCTCTTTTCCTCTTCTAAATATTATCTCATAATCATACCCCAACAACTTAGATAACCATTTCTGTTGTTCCAGTGAAGATATTCTTTGATCCAAAAAATACTTCAAGCTATGATGATCAGTGTAAATCTTGAAATATCTACCAAGGAGATATGGCCTCCATTTTTGTACTGCAGACACTATGGCTAACATTTCCTTATCATAAATGGATAAGTTTAAGTTCTTACATGCCAATCCTTTGCTATAATACGCAATTGGTCTGCCAGACTGCATCAAAATAGCTCCCAAACCATTACCAGAAGCATCACATTCCAAATAGAAGTCCTTTGAGAAATCAGGTAGGATTAAAACTGGAGTAGTAGTAAGAGCTTGTTGGAGTGCTCTAAAAGCAATAGTAGCTGCATCAGTCCACACAAAGGAGTCTTTTTTTAACAATTTAGTTAATGGGGAACTGATCTTGCCAAAATCTTTGACAAACTTGCGATAATATCCTGCCAAGCCAAGAAATCCTCTCAAGTTTTTAACTGTTGTTGGAATTGGCCAATCAAGAACACTCTTTATCTTATCACTTTCAACTGCCACTCCGTCAGAAGAAATGACATGGCCAAGATAACCAACCGTTGGTTGTGCAAAAGTGCACTTAGATTCCTTGACAGATAATTGATGTTGACGCAAAAGCTCAAACACTATGGATAAATGTTTCAAATGATCTTCCATATTCTTACTGTAAATCAGGATGTCATCAAAAAACACAAGCACAAACTTCCGCAAATAAGGCTTGAAAATCTCATTCATGAGACTCTGGAATGTAGCTGGTGCGTTTGACAATCCAAATGGCATCACTAAAAACTCATAGTGACCCTCATGAGTTCTGAATGCAGTTTTTTGAATATCAGGTTTGTAAAGGCGAATCTGATAGTAACCAGAACGAAGATCCAACTTAGTAAATATGATTGCACCATGCATCTCATCTAATAATTCATCAACCATTGGAATGGGGAATCTATCTTTAATTGTGATTTTGTTCAAAGCTCTGTAATCAACACACATTCTCCATGAACCATCTTTCTTACGAACCATTAATACAGGAGAAGAAAATGGACTTGAGCTTGAACGAATAAACCCAGCCTGTCTTAACTCAGACACAATATTTTCGATTTCATCCTTCTTAAAATGGGGATAACGGTAAGGACGAACATTCACTGGAGTTAATCCTGGTACTAATGGGATTTTATGATCATGTAATCGTACTGGTGGCAGTGAAGTTGGAGGCTGAAAGACATCAGCAAATTCAGACAGCAGGTTTTGAATCTCAGCTGATGTGGTGGTCAGCGTACTTAATGAAGTACTAGCTTGTATAGAAAATTGCAAGAAAATACCATAATATTCATGAGCCAATAAACGTTGCATGGGCACACTATCCAAAAGCATTATAGTAGAAGAATGATGACCACATAATTGGATTTCAGTGCCATTAATGTTGAAACCCATAGACAATTTTTCAAAATCCCAAGAAATCTTACCCAGTGTTCTCAGCCATTGTATTCCTAACACAGCATCACATCCACTGATAGGCAAGACATGAAAATCAGCAGTGAAAGAATAATCTTGCATTATAATGGGGACATCAACACAAACCCCCAATGTACTAATCTGAGCACCATCACCAACCGTAACACAAAGCGTATTATCTTTAGTTTGTAAAGAATATCCGCATCGTTTAGCTAATGTGGGATGAAGAAAATTATGGGTGGCACCAGAATCAATTAAAATTGTAAGAGTCTGAGCTTTAGAAATACCTTTAACACGCATAGTTCTAGGGAAAGAAGAACCCATAAGAGAATTAAATGATATAGAAGCATCAGAATCATCCTCAATCAGCTCGATAGTCTCTTCTTGCGCAATGAAAGTATCTGAGACAACCATCTCTGGAGATCCCTCTAAGATTAACAATTTCGGCTTCAAGCATAGATGACCAGGAGTAAATAATTGGTCACAATTGAAACAAAGTCCTTTGTCGCGTTTCTCTTTTTGTTCTTCCCAAGTAAGTCTTTTAGCTCCAGCAGGTAAGGGATTTCGTTTAATCTGAGTAGTTGAAGGAGCAGCGGAAGATCGAAACATTGGAGGACGATAAGGTTGTCGTGTTGTTAAAACTTCTTCCTGATTGATTGCTTTTGTGAAAGAAGCAGTTAAGGTCTGTGGTTCAAGTAACTTAACCATAGAACTGATCTCAGGTTTTAATGAGTGAATAAAACAATTGACCAGGTGATCCTCTGGAAGATCAGTAACAAAGTTCAACAAACGTTCAAACTCAGAGATGTGTTCTCGAACTGTACCTTTCTGTTTAATTGTACTGATTGCCATCCTGGCATCAACAAATTTGGCTGGAGAAAAACGAGCACGAACAAGGTCACAAAATTCTGGACAAGTGGTGATATGGACTGTTGTTCTTTTCCAGCGGTACCATGCATTAGCATCACCTTTAAGATGAGCAGAAGCAATGGCTAGCTTTAAATTGTCAGCAACCGTATGTAAACTGAAATACTGATCAACACTGAATATCCAACCATCCGGATCATCTCCATCAAAAGTTGGAAACTTAAGATTGATAGAACTAGCCCTAATATTAGTTTCATTACCGCCAGGAGGAGGTGGTGGGGGAGGTGGCGGAGCAGCGCCGTTGTTACGATGACCCTGTGGAGAATATTCTCTAAAAACCGCACGCAGTGTGGTTCCCAAAGCTGTAGTTAAGGCTGTCGTCAAATCTGCAGTAAGAGTTTGGGAAAGCTCCTTGGTGTGTTCAGATAAATCCAGTTTCCTAAGAGCACGATCGTCCTCACGAAGTTGCTTATCTTCAGCTTTCTTGCGATCACGAGCTTCTTCATCATGAGTGTGATTATTGGTAATGGTGGTAACTAGGGAATCGATTTTGGATGCAACACCATCGATGTTTTTCTGTAGAAGTGACAAGTCTTCCGTGTACGTCATGAGAAAAAAAAAAATTGGTAAAATTTGAAGCTTGATCTAAACCTAGCTCTGAACCAGATGTTAGGGTTCTGGACCAAACAACAACTAGAGCACAAATTAATAGAACTAGAACACTAACAAGATTGCAAGAACCCTAGATAAAACCCTTTGAGTTGAGGGTTAACCACCTCTGCTTAAGAGTTTTAAGGGAAGAAGATAGAATTCTGAGTTGTATTAATTGAAGTTGTAGTTCGATACAATTCT
This sequence comes from Papaver armeniacum, assembly GCA_023531295.1. Lineage (NCBI taxonomy): Eukaryota > Viridiplantae > Streptophyta > Magnoliopsida > Ranunculales > Papaveraceae > Papaver > Papaver armeniacum. Next base: position 406,789 of record JAJJWW010010832.1, on the reverse strand, counting down.
CAGGCGAGTATTTAAAGCAAACTGAATTACTTGGTAAACAAGTAAAAGCTAATGAATAGAAGTCTTACGTAAACTAGGAAACTATGTAAACTAAATAAGCTAAGTAATAAGGAAGTCGGTCTGGTATTGCAACATATTCAATGTTCCTACATGTAACCAATTTCGGTATCTTGTTAGTTGGACTTGGAACGAAATGTCTCAAATTTGGGATATGAATCAATTGAATCTGGGTATAATTTAATTTTTCTATTATATTTTCTAGTTTATATCCAATTTTCTATCATATAAACCTAAAGTAATTAAAATGAAGATTACAGCCGTTGCTGGTTAGATTCAGCAAGTCACTAGTGAATAACTATATGTTAGTTGCTTAGAGTTCACCGAGTTACCAAGTGAATGAAGAAAGATGGAGTAATGTTATTAACAGTAGATGTGGAGCCTCACTGTTACTTCAGCAGATCAGCTGAGACATTCACATTCTAAATGTTAGTTGGAAGGTGTCAATTAGTTTAGGTTACTGTTATTATGTGGCCTTAGCTTATTCTTATGCCACCTTCCAACTTTAGATAATTTGCAGCATTGACATTCAGGTATGACTATCGGTAATGAGAACACAATTGTAAACCTTAGAAAGGTTTTGTATGCAGGTGGCTCAAGATAGGGATCATTTTTGGAACTGCGAGTATTCAGCTTCTTAATTGCTTCTAATCAATTTCGGTCATATTCCTTGCCTTGCCTCTTCTGGATGCTGTGACCAGCGGAATGTTAGCGGGTTCAACGAGATGCGGTGTTTCTTGGAGATTCAGTGATTCCTTGCTGCGGAATCGTAGAGACTAGTAACGCAGGTAAGAAAATAACTAATACTTCTTGTGATTTGTTTTGTTCTTACTAGTGAATTAGCTAATCATGCTGTTTTTGAGGGTATACCAAGCTGTTATTAAGTTTACTGGTTCTTAGGTTTGGTGCTTGGGGTTTAATTTTTAGGTTTTCTTTATGATACATGGTTTAGTGCATTTCAGAGGGTTTCATATCTGTGCATAAATGTTCTGGATTGTATTAGAACTCAAACTAGTTGAATTTAATGTTATTCATTCTTTTGGATTATGATGATCAATTGAACCCCATCTTGATATCTAAATTTCTCAACAAGTAGTTCAGCAGATGGAAGAGGCACGACACCTTTATTTTTGAGTTAAGATTCAAAGATACCTAAAGATGTTCGAACTAAATATTGCGAATTGCGCCAAAGTCAATACTGCAATAAGCATAGGATTTGACTTTTGCACAACATTTTTATGGAGCAAAGCATTCTGGCTTCTGCAAAGTCCGTAATATTTAGCTCAATCATCCTTGCGTATCTTTGCAGTAATGTAGTGATGTCAGCTAATGGAAACAGAAGTGCAGTCCACTGGGTTCATAACAATCTCATGGGAAATTTTATCTATTTACTTCAGTATTTTGATTATTGGCAATGTATGTTTTTTCTAAGAGATGCAAATAACGTGGCACATATAGCCGCCAAACATTCTTTAGATTTATTATGTAGAAGTAGAACAGATTGGAACAACTCATTTCCATAAAAGATTGAGAATTGTATCCAAGTAGAAGCACAAAACTCTGCAATTTAATTATCAAGAAAATGCTTTTCGTATTTAAAAAAAGTGTACTGGTAAAATGGCTTTATTTGAGCGGTGCAGTGTGTTAGTAGTTAGTACTGTAGATGGTTCAACATGCATTATCAAGTGGAGCTAATTTCTTGAAAATTTTGCTATAAAAAAAGATTCATTTTTACGGACGCCCTGGTCAAGGTTTTTGAAGCAAGTTTCTGTTTCATGATTTCATCTGATGTGGATTGTGGAGGTTGTGCATGATCTTATGTTTTTAAGTCTGTAAATATTTGTAAGTGAATGACTGATTTATTACAGCAGTAAGTGTTGCTGTCTTAGATTGGATTTTTAAACCTCTAGCAAGAGATTCTTTCTTCTGATTGAAATTTTGAAAGTCTTCTCTCCTGCTCTATTCTATTGGTAACATCTCTGAAGTTCTCATTACTTATCTCTTTTAGTCTATGTTGATTTAGCTTCAGGTTAAGTGGTTCTGGTATTTAGGTTAACATCGATTTTCTTTTGTTGTTTTTGTGAGCAGAAAGAAGAAAGTTAGCAGCTAACAACGCCTTTCTAAGGGGTTACTCTGCCCAAAAACTGTCGAAGAAGGCACAAGAAGAATGGATTGCCACGCTAAGTTGTAAACTTATAAGTCAGCCCAAGATATTCAAGTATAAAGAATGACAAATCTGATGTAAGGAATCCTTTGATTTCTTAATTTCAAATTTTTGTTCAAAACTTTCGTGTTGGAGGCAACGTATTCTATCATCTGCTGGTTGAACTGTGCTGTCAAAGTCAGTGTTAACTTGTATTGCAACCCTCTCAATGGGTACCTGTATTCCTCCATAAGGTGTTCTTCAACATATAATGAAGATACAAAGGTCTTTCTGGTGGGGCCATAACTTCTAGCAGACAACTGCTGTTGGCTTGTTGGAAATGCTTCTTCTATCAGAATATTGGAAGACCCACGGACTCCAGGTTCCAAACCTTCTATTGTGATTCCACAATCTAATGTCAAATATGTTTCTGAATTTGTTCACTACTTGGGATTGGAATGTTCTGCACTCACTCTTCTCTCCAACTGAGGTTTCTGCTATCAGTTCCATCTACATTATGGATGACAATGAAGTGCAAGATCAGCTGGTTTGGTTAAAAACACCTACAGGTACCTTCATCTTCAGCTGTTTCAGAGTTTTCCTGGAAACTATTTTGGAGATATAAACAAATCCCTAGAATTCAAACTTTTGTGTGGCAACTTGTACATAATGGCACTGCTGTAAGGTATAACATACATCGTTTTATAAATGAATGTAAGCCTGAATATGTTCTATGTAAGCCAGCTATAGAATCAGTCGATCATTAATTCATTGAGTCTGCTTATTTCAGAAAAGTGTCTGAAAACTCCACCCGTAACCTGGATATTCCACAAAGCAATATAGAGGCAAGACTCTTTATTCAGAATTGGTTACATTATACTCATGATGATAATTTCAAACTTACAGTACTGGCGCTTGCCCTCTACGGAACATTTGGATACTGAGGGATAGAATGTTATTTGAGCCGCAAGAATTCTCTGGTACTGCAATTCCGTCACAAGCTTATAAAGATTGTTCTTGATTCCAAACCGCACACCAGAGTCAGTGCACTACACTTGAGCAGCCACTTTCTCGTTTGAGCACTTCGAGTCTCCAACATCTGAAACACTGAATCTTCTACAAATCAAAGACAATGAATTCTCCTACTTCACACATAAAGATTAATGTGGATGATGCCTTTATAAACACTGATGGGGATGCTGCTGTATCTAACTGGTGGCAAAACAATGATCTTATGGCTGAGTTAGTCAGACAGGTGGCTTCAGTTTTACCAAGAGGTCTATGGTTCAAATCAAATCCCACTTTCATCGAGGTGGGATAATCTATTTCTTTTGCCTAGCTACCGGGTTAGTAGTAGGCTAGTAGCAGGCCTCTGCTTGATGGTTCTTACATATAAGTTAGAGAAAATAGAACTCGTGTTAAAACTGGAAATAAATCACTTAATCCCTCTCTAAAAATATAGATTTACAGAATCACCCAGCTCCACACACCAAGAAACGGTTTAGGTTTAAGAATCTTTTTCATCGTGCTCGGTACAAGTTCTTAGTTTTTCTCTTCCAAATACACACTATGGATGGACTTGCACCATTTCAGCAGATCTTGGATGAATATGTCAGAACCCACCGTTCATTGTAGAGACCATAATAAGAATTCTATCAATCAGACACAAGTTTGTAATAGAAATTCACGTTATCAGAGTAATACAAAGAGTTGATTATGGCGAGCGAGACGCAGCCCATAGTGTTGGTGCAACCATCCCAACAACCACCGACGCAGTTCCTCCTGGGAGTTCCTTTCTCGCATGAAGAACTACCTACGGTCGTGAAACTGTTTCTCTTCGGATATTTTAGGTAACTGCGATCTTACCTCGATCATGTCAGCTATTGAAGATTTTGTTCCTGACCGGACCCTCGACACATCTGCTTTGAATTACTGCAAACAACATCTTACATCGTTCTTCATGAAATACCCTTCCTTGCCAGCTGACCGAGAAGGGAAGCCTAGTTTGTTATCTGTTATCATCCCTGTACAAGTCGTAAAAGTACTAGAAACTTTTGATCATTATGATGATGTTGAAGTTGTTCATTCTCATGATTTTATTGATATGAAATACCTTAGAGCAACTGCAGTGGGCGACTAAACCCATTTATTTGGTCTCTGAACCAGGCGTAGCGGGACGTACCATCGACCAAATACCAGACTAAATGAACAGTGGGCGATTATATTTGGTCGGGGACCAAAGACTAAACCCAAATATAGTCGAGCGTTCATATAATGTTCGCCCCAAAACCAGGCGAACTTAAAGTTTACGCCACACCCGGCGGGGATATAGTTTACGCCCCACACCAAGCGGGGGTAAAATGTTCGCCCCACCTTTTTTTTTTTTTTTTTTTTTTTTGTTGAGGCGAACATATAAAGTTCGCCTGGTGTGGGGCGAACATTATATGTGATCCCCACACCAGGCGGACATTATATGTTCGCCCCCTTTTTTTTTTTTAGTCGGGCGGGGATAAAATGTTCGCCCCCACCCAAACGAACTTATATGTTCCGCCCCACCAAATTTAGTCGGCACCCACTGCGTCACTGCTTAATCATGGACCAAACTAAAATTTGGTCTTTTTTTTGGTCTTTGATCTTTGGTAATAGTCGCGCCACTGGAGTTGCTTAGAACCCCCGAGATAGAGCAATTCTTTTCACGTAATTATCGATCGTTTTTTAACTTATTAAAGATGAAGAAATTCGATGGAGCCAACGACTCGGGTGATAAATGCTCGATTTGTTTGCAAGACTATGACGAGCAGAATGATGGAGACGTTATTAGCCTCTTGGAGTTTCCATGTACACATGTCTTCCACACCAGATGCATCATACGTTCCCTTGATGCAAAGAGCCGCTGCCCAATTTGTCGCTATCAGTTCCGAGAACCAACACTTCGTAAGTGTACATGTGCAGCATCCGTTTCCTGAACGACGCAAACCAAAGCTTTTTTGTTTTAGGAGAGTTATAGGTGAAACAGAGAAAGATGAGAGGAAGGAGAAGAACAATCTTATTAGGAGATTAGAGTAGAAGCATTACATAGTTTCCTTTATATACAACCCTATGAATCTAGTTGGACCGCACATCCATGGGCCGTAGGCCCTGTAACACTCCCCCTTGTGCGGTTCAATAACAAAACAAAACTTTATACATAATGCTTCACATATAGTGCTTTGAATGTATTTCTTCAAATGACATCCCCTCCTTGATGGCTTGTGTCGAAATCAATCGCCTCATTAAAACTTTGACAAGTAAAAACCCAGTGGGATAAAACCTTGGTACAACTCTCGCATGTTGTCTCGTACTCTACATGTAGCTCATCACATGCAATACGATCTTCAAAGATCGATGAGTCTAAGTTAATTGCCTCGTTAAAACTTCGTCAGGAAAACCCAGAGGATAAAACCCGTTGCGGATGATCACTTTGCTCCGTTGAAGTTGACTAGTTGCTTCACAACTCCTAAGACAGAAAATCTTCATGGGAATAGCCTTAGCTGGGAAATTACATTTCCGGTGTTTGTTGTTGTCTCATTAAAAACCTTGCCGAGCAACAAAACCCTGTGGGAAAAACTAACCTCGGTGAAGGAAAAGAGTTCAACACACCATTAGATGCTCCCCCTGATGTTAGACAATTTTCATTAGTCTAATGCAGTCAAAAGGAGTTTATCACACTGTACCTTGGTGACTTGAAAGCTTATAAGACCATGTTGTTGATCCTGGAAGTTACGTTGCTTAACAGACTATCGCGTTTCATTTCTTTGATTCAGATATTTTCAGTAATATCAACGCGATCTTTATGTCTTCAACATTCAACATACTTGATGTTTTTAGTGTTGTCTCGCTAAAAACCTTGTCGAGTAACAAAACCCTTTGGGAAAATCTACTCTCGATCGAAGGGAAAAAAGTACAACACAGCTTCAATTTCGAAGTAAAATATGTCGACATCATATCCTTGGATCCTCCCCCTGATGTCGGCATCTCCCCCTGATTACTTTCAGAGTTGTTCCAGACAGTTCCTTTAGTCATGTACTTTTCGAAACTGAATATCGGTAATAACCTAGAAAATAATCTACCATATCTCCCTCTAATTACTTTCGTTGGGGAAGAGATTATTGTTCCTTCATAATCAACAACTTTTGGATTGCACTTTCATTAGAATTCCTTTTAATGTCTTTGTAGGGATAAAACCAATTTATGTCAATGGTTACTTTTAAGTACATGATTACATTCACTATACCATTCCAATGACGTTGCGTTGGCGCGGAGCTATATCTAGCTAACAAGTTCCCTGAGGATGTAAAATTTAATCGATTACATTATTATACTAAGTACAACAATGCGTCTATTGTACTTAGATATGGGAATTTCATCTCCCAACACATATTCGTCATCTTCCTTTAGACGAAATGGTCACTTACTTATATTTGAACCTCGACTAATCATGGGAGTGCTATCAGGATGCATGTCTTTGTTAAATTTCCTGACAACTTAAGACATATGCAAACTAGTGGAATAATATCCCACAAGCTCAGTAGTCGGTCGAGCTTTCCCTAGATTTTTTATCTCAAATTCGGATTTTAAATAGCTTTTAAAGTCTCTTATTACATCAAGAGTACTCATCATGTATGTACCGTCGACATAAATAGCTACAATTCCAAATTAGGAACTTTCTTGTGAATACACAATAAAAAATAACTTATTTGTCTATCCCTTCCAAATCAAATAGCCACTTAAACGGGTATACCACTTCCGCCTGATTGCTTCAATCTATAAGTGAACGTTCTACCTAATTGTCAACGCACTATGTGGTTTAGAGTTACTTGATTTGGGAAACAAAAGTCTATCAAGCACTTTTGTAAATATCTTCTATCTCTTGATTCTTTCAGAGATATGTAACAACCACATACATATGCTGCATTTCAAGTCCTTGTGAAAATTACTAAGCTAACTCAGTAGCAGAACTTTATAATGTTCATTACAAAAGAACAATTCCAGGGCTTTGTGAGAAACCTCGCGCCACAAGGCGAGTCTTTGTACTTTTAAGACTACTTTCTTCTCATTATGCTTTATGAAAAATTAATTATGTATGTCCAATAGGCTTTACACTTGGTTGGTTAGCACCACCACACCAAATACCCATATATTTGCCAAAGAACTAAGTTCTACCTGGATTGTTGATGAGTGCCAAATAGTGCATATTTATACATCTTTTTATTGGCATTTTACTCATCTTTTGCGCTTATAAATCAGATATTATCCCATATTCTGTATTTTCCTTGTTTTCAAAAATAAATATTTGTATTAATTAATTTTGTGTTTTTAGGTAATAAATAAAGCTCGGAGAAACTAAGGAGCAAAAGAGCGGAAGAATTGGAGTCAAGCATCTATGGAGCAGATAGCCAAAGCCTGCGCGCGAATCAGTTGCAACCCAGTAAGGGAGACTTGGGCTAGAGCTACCCATGACCCGGATCCGAGCCCGCTCACTCTGAGCCATTGAGATCTCCCTCAGCTACATCCAACGGTCGCTCCATCACTATACATCATCTCTTGATGCTCCGTGCAACACCAGATCGCTCCAAAACCGCTTACCATCCTCGACCGTTCAGATCTTCTCCAGCTAGATCCTACGCTCGCTAGGCCCTTCTCATCAAACCCCGCTGTGCCCGCTCAACAGCGAAATGACCCTACCCTATACCCCCCATCGACCTAGCCATTTCACCCTCATCTTCTCTTTCTTCTCTTCACCTCTTTCCCACGACCTCTGCAGAGAAACCACCCACTCTCCCCCGACCAAACCCTCTGCAACACCACCTCATACCACCATCTCTCCTTCCACGACACCAACAGTACCACCACAACCATCTTCGCTGCACCTAGTTCGAGTTATCTTCAATCTAGCCTCTCTCTTAACCCTAGAGGCTATATTAAAGATAATTAGAGCTAGGGTTTGCTCTTACTTCACATCAATTGAGGGAAAACATCAATCGAGCCGATTGTGAGCGTAGCATAAGCAATTCGTAGGCTATCGTAGTATGGGTTTAAATTAATTTCAATTAATTTCGATTTTAAAAGTATTAGGGTTTGAGTTTTGTGCATGTATAAATGGAGATGAACTTGGGTTGATAGAGTTTACGCCTGGGCTAGCCAGTGCTTCATTGTAGGTTTAATTTGTAGTTTAACACCATTTTATCATGTTTTAATTTAGTTATTAGGGTTTCAGTGAAACCCTAATTCCATCTTGTGTTTCAAGCTCTTGTTGAATTATCCTTGCATGCTTAATTTATAATTATGCTTTCAATTTTAGCACCCAATGCCTTTCTTTCACAATGCATGCCGGTATGCATTGTAGTCGAGTATAAATGTATTGTGTGTCTTTGTGACTTAATCTTTAGACACAAAAACTAATTCTCTTGACTAATTGTGCTTCATTAGACAATTAGTACTCTAGGTTAGTATCCTCAGCTGATAATTGAAGTGTTACAAGGTGAAACATCCTAGTTAAGTGGTGGAATTGACACCCTACCCTTAACTGTCATAGGAACAAGGAGTTCAATTTAGTTGAGCACACAGTAGGAGTGAGTGGTGGAACTGAGACCTTAGCATCCCTTGTCACTACTTTATACCTTAAGTTAGGATCATTACATTTCACTACTCAGCCGTATCGGCAAAACTCCCTGTTGTCACTTGCGACCACTTGAAACTCAGTCTAGCAAAGCCTTAGATCACACTAGAGCACCACAAGTCTCTGTGGATCGACTCGCACTTGCCCTGTCTCACATACTAGACACCGTGCACTGAGTTGCAATTCACCCCTGTACATATCTAGTGTAACTTAGTTTCCTTGTAGTATAACTTAGTTTAATTTTCTTATAAATTGCATCTGTAACTTGTAGTATTGCATCTGTAACTTAGCATTGTAAGTTTAATTGTTTGCATTGTTAATTTTTAACCTTGTGTTAGTGTAATTTAGTTGTTCTCTCTTATTTGCATCTTCACTGAACTTTCTCTTGAGCTACAGGTGCATATAGTTGCCAGGGAAGGACAAAGAGCAAGACAATACAGCCATTGCGGCTGAAGCAAGTACTTGTGGCACTACTGTGCAAACAAGGAGGGGAATAAAAAGGCAAAGACTTCAGGTTGGTGCCCTGTGCTTTGTAGACCTTGAATCTGCCCTGTAGTGTTAGGACTGTTGATTGTGAATCTGCCCTGTGCTTTGTAGACCTTGAATGCAAGCTTGAGCTCCCTGGCTAGCCCTTGGTCTACCACCTGTATAACCCTGTGCATGCTCAGATATTGTGCTTTGCACATTTGTTTGAAACTCCATTGAAAACCTAAAAATCACAGCATTTGAGCTGAAATTGTTGAGGCTTTGAGTGAGATCAGTCTGAGTGGAGAGTGAGTGAGTGAACTGGTACTGTTCACCGAGTTGAACCGGCCGAGTTGAGTTGACTCCCTAAATCGCTGAGTCAATCCGACTTTAGCGATTCACCGAGTTGAATCGATTTTCATTTTTCATAATTTGGGTCTACACACAACCAAGCCCACTCTACACACCCTGGAGCTGGGCTTACACCAGCTGAGCCCAACTCAACCCAACCTGGGCTTCCAAGCCTTACTGTGCACCTGGGCTAACCCAACTGCTGGGCTGATCAACTCAACATAAACTGTACCTGCCGAGCCCATAGCCTGCTAGACTAAGCCCCCGTCGGCTGGGCTTTTCACCAAAACTCAGCCCAACTCAATTCATTTCTGGGCCAGACCATCTAGGCTAGAACCTCTACTTCTGGGCCAGACCATCTGGGCTGCTCACAATCAATCCACCTCTGGGCTTAACAATTTCAAATAGCAACTGGGCTGAACATTCCCAAATAAAACAAACTTACCCAACAAAACCAAACTTTCCCACACAAACCAAATGAAACCCAACAAACCAAAAACCCAATAAACCAAACTTAGTCCACTTCACTGGGCTTTGAGTTCAATTTGAGAGCTAGACCATGTCAGGATTTTGGTCTGCATCTGGGGATGGAACAAATAAATCCCTTAGAGAGCGTGCTTACGGGCACGCTTCACAGGATGAACCCCCCACATACCATAGTGATTTTAGGGAATTTTATGGGCCTTCTCAGGGCCCTGATCTAACATACCCTAATCATTATGATCACATACATCATCCACCACAGGTTGAAAATGAACAATTTTCTCATACCCAGTCATCACTTTTAGATCAATTAGAGGCTCGACTATCTGCTTTAGATAGGCAATCTGCTTTAGAAAGGCAATCTGTCGAATCTAGTTTTTCTAGGCAATACGAAATGCATGCTTGCACCTTATGTGGTGGCTTAGACCACCCTGCTGAGTACTGTTATATTCTGCATGCTTTTAGACAGTCTAGGGAAAACCATGATAATCCAATGAACGAAGTGTCTAGAAGTGATTATTGGGACCATAATCAACCTGCACACATGCATCATTCACCACAGTGGGGAGATGAACAATTTTATACTCCCCCAACTCCTAGTTTGCAATCAACAATGGATACACTCATGGAGCTAAATGCTAGGCTTGAAATGAATGCAATGCATGACCATCCACATAGCAACATGTTTGAACTTCCCTTCTCTAGTGAACCTAATGCACAACCATACAATTAATATCCATATGAGGACTGCATACCCACTAGTTAAGACTCCCCTTCAATAGAAAAACTCAAAATGATTCTTCACCTGATTGAATTACAAAATGATGGGATTGAAAATAGTGTTTCTAGTCTTACTCATGCAACTAACATTGAATATGAACCTAATCTAGAGGTAGATGAGTACACTAAAAATGCTACAATTTTGAATGGAGAGATGGATTTTTGCTATGATGATGATGATGATGATGATGAATATGAAGAGCATGTGTATTTTGAAAATGTAATAGAATCTTTAGGTTCAGAGACATTAAGTGTCTCTCCTGTGAACCCTATGAATGATGCTTCTTCTGATATTCATGCATGTGATATTGATGTGGAACCTGTGCACTTGTCCTGTGAAAATGAACATGATTTACCCTCTTTTGACTTTAGGAAAGTGTGTGATGGTACAAATGATTTTAAAAATGAAAACAACCTAGATGTACCTAACCTCTCTCCTGAGTCACAAATTGAAACTCCTCCACCAAACCTAGGTGTTGTCTGTCACAAAATTGCAAAACCAACTTTTCTGAAAATGCCTAATCTAGGCCTAGAACTTTGTGCTTCCCAAGTTCTCTTGGACTATTTTGCATCAAAGTATAATACTCTTAAGGAGCCACAGTTGGAATATGTATGTCTGTATGTAATTAGCAAAACTCATTTTGAGTTAGATCTTTTGCATGATGTACCTTTAAAATTGCAAGATTTTGTTCTCACAAACACACCCGTTCACAAATTTAGGTTTGGGGGAAACTCATTCACACACACAGTCTTACGTGCACTCTCATATTATATTTGTGTAAGGCTGTTAATGTGTGTACATATCGTCTATTGGGTTGATCCTCAACTCTTTAGACTGTTAGTTTATGGTGAATTTTCATTGTATATATCCAGTAGGACTTGTTAAATTTTTCTTTTCTTGATTCGGTTGAGTCTTCTCGCACATATATTATGCTAATCCGATATGATCTCCGTTGAGAATATTGGATTCTAGCCTTGACGAATGAAGCTCAACCTTGCTCCCGCCAACATACCGGTAATCTCTTCCCTTTTCTATTTTCAGCATAGTTCTCATGGTACTTGACTGTTCAAATTTTTCCTATCTGTGACACATTGAGGACAATGTTTAATTTAGGTTTGGGGGTGCATTTGCATTTAGAGTTTTTAGTCTTTTATTTTACCTTTTATTTTCAAAAAAAAAAAAAAAAAAAAAAAAAAAAAAAAAAAAAAACTCTTTTTGTAAAACCTCCAACTTTTAGAGATTTTAGAGTCACTAGCATGCTTCTAGCTATGTTTACATAGAGATTCTGACCGAAATAACAGAACTTGGAAGTACCGGAAAACGCAATCGGGTTCCTTAGTTGATTAGAGCGTTAAAGTTGGATTTAACCATTTTAGAGAGCGAATTAGGTCTTTGTTAGATATTCGGTAGTAGAATTGTGATCACCCATAGTGGAGACTACCCATTTTACATCAAGCGAGGTACCGACCTTCACTCTTTGTGACTTTCTAGAAAAGCTTTTTAGAGTGTGTGTCACCGTACGTCAATTCCGGGTAGGAATGGTGAGCTACCCAACTTCGCACCACTTTCAGCACTACTTTTGATCTCTTGAGTGCTAATTCCGTCAATCATGAGGGTGACGTCTAAAGATGAAAACTCCTTCTAAATATCGATTTGCAGTTAGCATCTCTCTCTCTCTCAATCGGCAAGACCCATAGAAACACATCATCGTCGGCAAAGCGGAGCATTAGCGAGAATATTTGAAGAAAAGTTGAGATAGTCCAAGGTTACATATTTCAAAGGAAAAGAAGATGAGAATTAATGAAGTTTGTGAAAATTTAAATTTTATCGTTGTTAGTGTTTGTTAAAAAAAAAAAAAAAAAAAAAAAAAAAAATATTATTAAGTTTTTGTGAAGTTCAGAAGTTCGTCATCAATAGTTGAAGACCGAAGACCGAAGATTGAAGACATTTCTATGGTTCTTATGAGAGATTGATGTTAATTGCCGATCGGGTGAGAAGTGAGTGAGTACTCCACCCTTGCTAATGGTTGATTTCCTTTCTTAGAGATCATCGAGAAAAAGATTCTTTTGTCCACACTTCGTGGAGTCTCCAGATTTATTTCGGAAGGTTATCCTTCTTACCTACAACGTGTGCAGGATTTCTCTCTTTACTCCTGCCTGCACACATGAGAGACTAAAAAAGCGATCTTTTTGAGTGCAATTATCATAAAACCCTAATGGTGAGGCGAATCGAGGCTTATGATCACAATCGAATCCGAGTTCTTTCATATGGTATGGTTACTTCTCGCTCGGCACTTAAGGATGAGAAGGCGTTCTTTGATAGTTCTAACCTTCATTACTAGCATGCGAAACTCTATGTCCTCATAGCTTCTTGGAGGCTTGAGACTCTTTTACACTACGAAGTTGGAGAAGGTTTTGTGGGTACACCTCTGGTAAACCCTCACGAGACTACAACTCGTCCACTAGGGACACCTAGGGGTTTAAAGGCTTAGTGCATACGCTAAATGCATTCGAGAGACTGCGACGGGGTATAGTTAGGATTTCTTATTTTCTGTTTCACTTGAGGACAAGTAAAATTCAGGTTTGGGGGTATTTGATGAGTGCCAAATAGTGCATATTTATACATCTTTTTATTGGCATTTTACTCATCTTTTGCGCTTATAAATCAGATATTATCCCATATTCTGTATTTTCCTTGTTTTCAAGAATAAATATTTGTATTAATTAATTTTGTGTTTTTAGGTAATAAATAAAGCTCGGAGAAACTAAGGAGCAAAAGAGCGAAGAATTGGAGTCAAGCATCTATGGAGCGGATAGCCAAAGCCGCGCGCGAATCGGTTGCAACCCGACAAGGGAGACTTGGGCTAGAGCTACCCATGACCCGGATCCGAGCCCGCTCACTCTGAGCCATTGAGATCTCCCTCAGCTACATCCAACGGTCGCTCCATCACTATACATCATCTCTTGATGCTCCGTGCAACACCAGATCGCTCCAAAACCGCTTACCATCCTCGACCGTTCAGATCTTCTCCAGCTAGATCCTACGCTCGCTAGGCCCTTCTCATCAAACCCCGCTGTGCCCGCTCAACAGCGAAATGACCCTACCCTATACCCCCCCCATCGACCTAGCCATTTCACCCTCATCTTCTCTTTCTTCTCTTCACCTCTTTCCCACAACCTCTGCAGAGAAACCACCCACTCTCCCCCGACCAAACCCTCTGCAACACCACCTCCGCCACCATCTCTCCTTCCCTGACACCAACAGTACCACCACAACCATCTTCGCTGCACCTAGTTCGAGTTATCTTCAATCTAGCCTCTCTCTTAACCCTAGAGGCTATATTAAAGATAATTAGAGCTAGGGTTTGCTCTTACTTCACATCAATTGAGGGAAAACATCAATCAGAGCCGATTGACAGAGCAGACAAGCAATTCAGAGGCTATCAGAGTATGGGTTTAAATTAATTTCAATTAATTTCGATTTTAAAAGTATTAGGGTTTGAGTTTTGTGCATGTATAAATGGAGATGAACTTGGGTTGATAGAGTTTACGCCTGGGCTAGCCAGTGCTTCATTGTAGGTTTAATTTGTAGTTTAACACCATTTTATCATGTTTTAATTTAGTTATTAGGGTTTCAGTGAAACCCTAATTCCATACTGTGTTTCAAGCTCTGTTGAATTATCCTTGCATGCTTAATTTATAATTATGCTTTCAATTTTAGCACCCAATGCCTTTCTTTCACAATGCATGCCAGGTATGCATTGTAGTCAGGGTATAAATGTATTGTGTGTCTTTGCAGACTTAATCTTTAGACACAAAAACTAATTCTCTTGACTAATTGTGCTTCATTAGACAATTAGTACTCTAGGTTAGTATCCTCGGTGATAATTGAAGTGTTACAAGGTGAAACATCCTAGTTAAGTGGTGGAATTGACACCCTACCCTTAAGCTGTCATAGGAACAAGGAGTTCAATTTAGTTGAGCACACGGTAGGAGTGAGTGGTGGGCCGAGACCTTAGCATCCCTTGTCACTACTTTATACCTTAAGTTAGGATCATTACATTTCACTACTCAGTAGTATCGGCAAAACTCCTGTTGTCACTTGACCACTTGAAACTCGATCTAGCAAAGCCTTAGATCACACTAGAGCACCACAAGTCTCTGTGGATCGACTCGCACTTGCCCTGTCTCACATACTAGACACGAATCATTTAAAACTTCGGAGCGTCCTCCCATTTGATTCATGGACATATTCAGACACAATATTATGAGATGATTTCTGATATAAATAAGTTGTGCCTTACTCATCTAATTGGTAGGCCTCGGAATGTGTATAATTTTATGACCTACTTGTAATACCGCAAGTGCACGACGTCTATCGGAGGCGGCAAGTGCGGTCGATCCACAAGGACTTTGGTGCTTATGTTGATCAAGGCTTGCTAAGCTGAATTCAAGTGAGTATGTAACATAAAAGTTTGAGTGTCGTCACGACTGAGATGGTTGAAGTGACTCTGAACTAAGGAGCAAAGGAGATTATAGCTAATTGAAGGGCACTAGGGTGATTGCATTCACCCTCGACCTTATCTAAAGCAATTTTCCTATGGTTATGCTCTTGAGCCTTCACATGAAGGTCTCAGGTGGAAATCCATCAACTGATTCACTATCTCCCCCCTAGTATGGAGTATCTTCTTACAGTACACCCATCACAGGGTCAAAAGCTTACAATTAACTACTAATCCTAATCATGTTATAGAGCTGCATAAATAAATCCAAAGGCTAACTACTTGACATAAGATTAAGGGTTTCAACAACACCCTAGTTAATTACTTAGAACATAATTTAATAACAAGAAATACAAATTAAACACAAGTAAAGCTAATTGACGCACTGGCTAGCCCAGGCATACCTTTCTACACACCCATCAAGTTCTATTTATACATGCAAAGGAAGAACAAAATACCAAACCCTAATTCTTCAAAATCGAGAATAAAATAGAAAATAAATCAAACCCATGCTCTAATCGGCTCTGAATCGCTGTCTTCTCTGCTCCTCTGGCTGTTGATTGATGTTTGCTTCTTCTCTTCCAACTGTGAACCCTAACCCTAGTTTTCTCTATCTCGATCTTAGCTCCTAGAGAAGAAGCTATGAACTAGGTAGAGAGACGTTAGGGGATGGTGGTTGTGGCTAGTGTCAGGAGGTGATGGAGGTGGTGATGGAGGCAGCGACTGGTATGGTCGGGAGATGGGTTTTACAGAGCTCTGCAACAGAGAAGAAAGAGAAGAGGAAGAAGAGAATAGGGTTCGGTCGATAGGTGTAGGGGTATGGGAGTTTTGCTGTGAGGCATGAATAGCGAGGGCTGAAGAAACAGGCGGAGCGAGCGTAGGATGTGTGAGTGAAGATCTGAACGGCTGAGATAGAGTTGGGACGATTTGGTGTTGCACAGGAGCAGCGAACTCTGATGCACGTGGAGGCAGCGACCGTAGGATGTAGCTAGGTGTGATCTCAACGGCTCGGGTTGGATGGGCTCGGATCCGGGTCGGGTCTAGCTCAAGCCCATGTCTTCCTTGTTGGGTTGCGACTGATACGCGTGCGGGCTTTGGCTATCTGCTCCATAGATGATCGACTCCAATTCTTCGCTCTTTGGCTCCTCAGTTTCTCCGAGCTTTATTTATTGCCTAAAAACACAAAATTAATTAATACAAATATTTATTCTTGAAAACAAAGAAAAACACAGAATCTGGGATAATATCTGAATTCTAAGCGCAAAAGATGAGTAAAATGCCAATAAAAAGGTGTATAAATATGCGCTATTTGGCACTCATCACTAATTCCTTTCTAGGTGAGCATTGATCGAACCTAGTGGCATCTCCTTCTTCCTTTATGGAGCCACGACCTTAACTACACTTCCACCAAGTGTAGTTGCAACACCTTAGTCTATGGTGTACCCATACTGAGGATTTCTAATCTTGCAGAATATTTGCGGTGGTATGTGTGATCTTGTCACTTTAGCGACATCGGTGTACATTCTCGAAAATCGATTATTCTTTGTCACTTCACATTTACATTTGTGGAGTACAAGAATCAATATGAGATACAATGGGAACACACCACGACAATTCCTGTCGTTCCCTTAAAAAATACTTTTTCTTATCTCCCCCTAATGACGGGAAGACTGTCTCATTAAAGTGATAACTCGCAAATCTAGCGGTAAGATATCTCCTGCCAAAAGTTTTAAAATGCGGAGAATTGTTGGGAACTCATTTCCAACATAACTACTTAACAGTTTTGAAGACCCATCATAATACGATGTGGAGTCGTAATGGCACATATATAGTGTAACCAAAAATGCGTAAAAACACGAATGTCAGGCTTAAATCCGATTACCAACTCCAAGTACGCGTAAAAGGTTGACTAATATTGGGTTCTAAAACGAATTAAGTAAAGATGCGTTAATATTGCATATTCCCCAAGCGTTAAAGGTAGGTTTGTACGCATAACCTATTCCTTAGACATCATCTGTAACCATTGATGATAGCCTTTGGGAGACCATGAGGTATAGGATGATCTGCATTCATCCTATTAAATATGCAATAACCATCAAGTCCTTTTGATGTGCACTAGCTAGCATTTTCAAGGGTTGGTGAGCCCTTACATGTAAAATATGTGCTAGTAGTTTTCCAAACGCAAATTTCTTGGGAACTATAACTAGTCCAAAAATTTAAAATATTCACCAGAGCCATAAGTCACTTTAATGGTCCGCATTCTGCATGAATATTTTTATAAAGTTCACCTTGTTTTCTTTGTAATATGTAATTTTTACCATTTGCATCTTAGGATGGTCTCGATCCTGTTTTACTGAAGACTTTGTAAAAATGAGTGATATGATTTCTTGCCTAAAAGCATAATGGGAAGGGGGGGTTGTGCATCTAGTAATTTAGAAAACACTTATTGAGAGATATGTCATCACTTTGCATTCTGTCAATCTTTTTCCCATTTTCGTTCACTCAAATAAATTGATGTTCGTATGAGGTCCTTTCAAAACGATCATCATGTCACAACCAAAGTGTCTTTATGGTTATGCCCAAAGCCTGTATGAGTCAATTCCCAACATTTCATCATCAGAGTCAATATGGATTCACTAATCCAAATACTATAGTGATTTACATTTCACTAGATTGAGTCACTAGTTTCTCTAATACATTAGAGACTATAAAAGATGCATTCAATTACATTCTCATCACTGTGAGTTTCCACATGATATCCGCTTGCATGGGTTTCTGTGGAATTTAACAAGGTGTGATTATCTCTTGGTACATGTAGATATTTTGTGACGTCTTTGTTCTATCTTGAAAACAAATTTTGAGTAGTGCTTTGCTCGATGATCCAATCCCCGTAGTCACATTATAAGGAGCTAGTTCAACAACTAGTTTAAATTCCTTAAGCAAGTGGAAGAAAAACAACTATGAGTTAGACACTTGGGTCTTGAGAGTTTTAATAAGTGGTGTGACCTTATTACGTAATAAAAGTGGGATTCATCTCAAGTACTTTAGAGTGAATATATATTACGTGTCACCCAATATATCTCAAGTGCTTTAGAGAGTTTATGTCTCGTGTTTTCATTCCATAACTGCAGACATTGGATATAGTTCAACTCAATAAGATAGTCAATTGGCCCGGCAAAGTTCTTGTTACCATTAAAGTTGATGTGAAAATTGGTTGCTACTATGATACACACATTACATTGTATATACCAACACCTATGACCAGGTGCATTTCCAACTCTTTCATTTATGATGGGAGCTACAATTACATTTTAGATGATCCAATCTTTGTCTCATGATACATATGTCCCTTTTCACATGCTTTATATGAGTCGGTACGTCTAAGCCTCATTAATTTGGGTTCTTTTCCATTTTTAATTTTGTTACATTTAGCTTAATTTGAGAAATTTCTTTATCTCAACAAGCCAAGAGAATCTCACTATACATGTCAACCAATTACTTTAGGTTGAATAGATTACTAAAAATAGTTCTCTTGTTGTCATACTTCAACATATGCGGGTTCGTTAGTATCATGGATGAAGTAGAGAAAAATGGAAATTTTCTGACTCATATCATCTTTTGTGAGTTCTTCCACAAAAATTGGAATACATGTGATTTTATTTGCAACTCTTTTGAAACTATTAACTCTTTAATAGTCGAGCACGTGGATAACATTCCACGAAACATTCAAATTTGGGGAGACAATATCAAGTACGCAATAACGGTCCAAGTACTTTTAAACCCCAAATAAATACATTAATGGATCGAGTTGGTACAACCAATTGAACAAAAAAAAACATCATTCAACTATAACCAATATCATATTCAAGATTGAAATTGACCCTTTATAATATGGACTTACCTAAGACAAAAGAATGTTCCAAAACAAATAAATAAGCCCAATAGATGTTCCATTAGTTACATACCTCAAGCTTTGGTTCCCAATGACAGAACAAGAACAACGCACGTCCCAAAACCGAGCTGGAACAGTGGTGGAGCCGGAACCGAGCCGGGAGGTAAGCGGTGGAGTCGGGTTGGATGGACCGGACCAGGTTGAGTTTGGTGGACCGGACCGGGTCGGATGGACCTGACAGGATACTTTTCTTCCCCCACTGTTCGGAACAGAAGCAAAATTTTAATGGGAAAAATATCGTTTGGTCCTTTTTTAGGTGGGCCCATGTCTGTTTAGTCCTTTGGTCAAACGCCTTTACTGTTTGGTCCATAATTATTTAAAAATATTTAAATAGACAAAAATACCCTTTCGTGTTAATTTTTTTTTTTTTTTGTAAGAGATTTTCCGTGTTAACAAAACAGACTTCATTCCCAGGAATGAAGTCCATACAAAAAAGCTAAAAAAACAGACTTCATTCTTGGGAATGAAGTCCATACAAAAAAAATACAAAAAGCTATGATAAAAAAAACAGACTTCATTCCCAGGAATGAAGTCCATACAAAAAGCTAAAAAAAACAGACTTCATTCCCGGGAATGAAGTCCATACAAAACCTATGCTAAAAAAATGCACTTCATTCCCGTGAATGAAGTCCATACAAAAACTTCTTCATTCTCGGGAATGAAGTCCATACAAAAATGACTTCATTCCCAGAATGAAGTCCATACAAAAAGCTATGCTAAAAAAGCATTTCATTCCCAGAATGAAGTCCATACAAAAAAAAATGCACTTCATTCCCAGAATGAAGTCCATACAAAAAAGCGGACTTCATTCCTGGGAATGAAGTCCATACAAAAAGCTATGCTAAAAAAACAGACTTCATTCCCAGGAATGAAGTCCATACAAAAAGCTAAAAAACAGACTTCATTCCCAGGAATGAAGTCTATACAAAAAAGCTAAAAAAACATCAGCAGCAAGTAGCAACAGCAAAAAATCATCTTCATCTTCATCTTCAACATAATCTTTATCATCTTCAACAAAGAATATCGCTCAATAGCAAGAATAATAAGAAGAACATCGTTGTTGTTCGTCGTCTTCATCGCCTCCAAAAACAGCAACAACAAAGAACATTATTCATCGTCTTCATCGTTGTTGTTCGTCGTCTTCATCGTTGTTGTTCGCCGTCTTCTTCTTCGTCGTTTCATCGCAAAGAAGAACAGGATGAACTCCGGCTATCAAGATTCATCTTCTTCGCTGTTTCGGATCTATAATCAAGCAAAGCAACAAAGAACTTCAACAACAGGATGAACTCTGTCATCAAGATTCATCTTCTTAACACGAGCAGCGGAGAGATTTCATTACCAATGAGCAAAACATGATTTGGTTCGTTCAAACACGAGCTCATCTCATTAAAATAGCGACATCGGTTCATTTCTTCTTCGTCGTCTTCATCGCGAAGAACAGGATGAACTATGTCATCAAGATTCATCTTCTTCACGTCGTTTCAGATCTATAATCAAGCAAAGAAAGAACTTCAACGAGGAAAGAAGGTGATTTCTTCTTCGTCATTTTCGAATCATCATCAAGCTGATTTCTTCTTCGTCGGTTCATGTAACCAAGGTGATTTCTTCTTCGTCGGAGAAAAATAAAAAACCCTAGAAAAATTGCAGCGACGGAGAAGAAAGGGAGAACCGGGAGGAGAGAGAATGTAAATCTGAAAATGATTTCTACTCTCTTGATAATTGAGTATATATGCCCAGGATGATGTAATGGTCCCAAAAGGGTATTTTTGCCACTACAAGATGACATTTACATCATCCATGAGGTCATCCCAGGACCTAAACATAATTTCTAGGACCAAACTATAATATATTTTCTCAAATATGACCAAACAGACACATGACTGAGTCAACTGGACTAGACTCTCTCTAATATATTATTCCTAGGACCTAATGGTATTTCCTACAATTTTAATTTTCTTCATCCTCTTTTTCCCAGATGGTTCCATGCCGCGGACTGTTATCGCATGAACATCATCCGCTGCCATCACAAACATACGCATAATATTAACATCATAAAACTCAAATCGATGGACATAGGATGCACAGACAGAATCTAATGTTATAAAATACAAGTAGATGCATATTTGATGCACAGACAAAGAGGATGCATATACATAATAGAATATTATAAAATCCAAATCTATTCATATGGAATGTATTTACGTAGCTTAATTTTCATCATGGATATGGGACAGGGTCAAACCACAATCAAATACGAATATTTGAAGAAAAAATTAGGAGAAAACAATCCTAATTCATGATTAGACAAATTTTCGCCCCAGATTTTATATACCCGATGTATATGCCAAAATCAAAAACAAGGGAAAAGAAAATAGATCCAACTTATTTGATTAAAAAAAAATAGCTCAAACTTATCTGATTTGATTCCAGCAATTTCCACATTAGCTTGACGTTAATCCGTGTAGAAAAAAAATAAATCAATCAATCCGATATAGCTCCGCGGTATAGCATCGTGCATGATAGGGTGTTTTAGGAGAATTATAGGTGAAACAGAGAAAGATGAGAGGAAGGAGAAGAACAATCTTATTAGGAGATTAGAGTAGAAGCATTACATAGTTTCCTTTATATACAACCCTAGGAATCTAGTTGGACCGCACATCCATGGGCCGTAGGCCCTGTAACATTTTTAACTTTTTTTTTCCTTTTTCCTTTTTAATGTTTCAAAGCATATGCACTGCCCCCACCTTTTACAGTAGCCTATTTTGGTCTTTGTTTATTTGATTTATTTATATATATGCAATGAAGAGAATATATTTTTTTTCCCAGATGATATTTGGATATTTTTACTTTTAGGAGTGTCTTTGCAAGGGGAATCGTTTATTTTTTTAGTCCAATTTTCTTTTTTCGTTGAAAATTTTAAATTATTAATAGGTTATTTTCGGTTTTTAATGAAAAAAAAGAATTTGTACTCTAATTATGCTTGTCGATCCGGAATTACTTGACCATTATTCCTAGGGAACCCACTTGGTGTGGTGCATAATGTGTACTGAGACTAATATATGGTTGTACATTTTTCTTTGTGATTCGAAGCAAACTTCTCAATGATTACATGAAAAATATATATGGAGAAGTTAATCTTGCTTGGTTACAAAGTAATTCGTAAAAATGGAAACTAGTTCACGAACCGTGTGTGCTTTGAAAAAGGCTAATCGGGTTCTTCAACCCTACTTGGCTGGTAAACTCAAATGGACACGGTTCGTGAACCGGGTTTGTCAACACCCTGACTCATGAACAGCCTATACGGTTCACGAACCGTTTCACCAATGGCCCTAGTAAAAGTTTAGCAGATGCTTAAAGACTTATTTTTAAAATATGTTTAGCATTTTTATGACTCTCATAAACACCTCTAAGACATCATTTATCACTAAAGCACTTGTGTATGTGTATCATGATTAAATTCTTAAGTGTTTAAATGAACATCAAAAATTTTATACTCCCTCTGTTTCTAAAAAATAGGCTTGTTTGGTTTGCGCAGAGATTAAGAGAACTAATCATTGTAGCCACTTTTTCATACTTTTCCTAATTTATGCTTGGTCCCATTGATTTGATATTAGGGACAAGATTATGTTAACGAGGAAATCGCAAATATGAGTACTTTCACATCACAAGGAGAAGAAGTATTATACTTACTTATAACTTATCAATATCTACCTAGCAAACATGTTATCCATCATGATACTATTCAATCTTTCGAGAGAATCTTGTTCTTTCTGCAGATATGAGTCCACATCATAAGTAAGATTTTCTAATTGTTTCTAAATATCAGTGAGTAATTCAAGGGTTTTTTGAACGGGAGATAGACTTGTAAGAAGTTCTTCGACAAATTTTAAAAAATCAACCATTGAGAAAGATTCTAAATCCTCTGGGCCTGGTGGTACATTGTCAGAGATTGCACTCTTATACAATTCTCTTCAAACATAGACTTATTAGGTCTAACAATGTTTGTCTGCTCTGATACCAATTAAAAACACAGGGGTACCAAGTATACACCCAACTTTTTTGTTTGGCAACCTGTATGGACAAAACCTAATACAATTGCAAGTAGACTAACTGAATAATCCTTGAAAATATGTATATAGGGTTTACATCTCTAACCTCTACTCAATAAGTATGTATATAGACACATAGTCCTTGAACCTGATTGTTAAGCAGAGTACTTGGACGATCTCAAAAATCAATATACAAGATCAATCTAGTCGTATCGGAATTCTGCCAAGCAATTAAACTTGTTATCTATCTTTCAAGATGCGAATTCTACAAGAACTAGTCTCATAATCGATTACAATTAAACATACATTTCTACTTAAATTGAATACGTACAAACCTGTGTAAATCCAATTCTAAAGATAAACAATATAATGCGGAAAAGGAAAGTACAAGACACCAGAAGTTTTGTTAACGGGGAAACCGCAATAGCAGAAAAACCCTGGGACCTCGTCCAGATTTGAACATCAAACTGTATTAAGACACTACAAACTACGGATTGGAATGTAGTTGAGACCAAATCCACCCTCCAAGTGATTCAGTTACAGTCGCGTTTCTTACGTCTCTTAAACCTCGCATGGCTCTACGCAATTTATTCCCTTAGATGACGTCCTTTACATCATAAGATTTGCTTCAACGTAAGTGAAGAATTTTGATACCAATCTGGCTCTAACAGATAAGCCTATTTTATTTCCTTTTAGATCAAAGATCAAGGTGAGGAAATCTATTTGTAATAGGCAAAGCTAGGAAACCTCACAAATCCGGAACTTACGACTCTCGAAGAGCAGCCTAGATTCTTAACCACCTCTTAAGAAAAATCTTCAAAAGATCAATTAAGATCAGTTTTCAGATATCTATCTTG
Organism: Papaver armeniacum; assembly: GCA_023531295.1. Taxonomy (NCBI): domain Eukaryota; kingdom Viridiplantae; phylum Streptophyta; class Magnoliopsida; order Ranunculales; family Papaveraceae; genus Papaver; species Papaver armeniacum. The sequence goes on along the minus strand of JAJJWW010010832.1, from coordinate 382,492 downwards.
AGGAATCACAAAGTCTGAGACAAAGAGAACTTGGTGATTACTATCTATCTTGCCTTAAAGAGATTATGAAACCTCGATAACAAGAAAGAAAGATTAGGATACACGAACTATCAACGTAAATATAGTCGGACCTGGCTTCACGAATCCCCAAAGCGAAGTGTTTTAGTCGTAGACCTAATTATGTTTCTTAGAGGAAACCTAGCCTATAGAGGATGACTCTAGAACAAACTAGGTCACAAAGTATCAGGGATTTATTTTCCTAGTTGAAAGAGCATCTCTGTTTATAGATTTTCAAGGACCGGGGGTTGCTGATAAGATCACGTTTTATGGAACATGTCAACGGAGGCATATTTGGCGTATATGATCCTTTATACGGGTCAAGTCTCTCAAGATTGTGGAAGCCACCCTGGCTAGCAAGTGAAGGGCATAGTGAGCACATAAATCCAATGGAGGCACAAGGCATTGGATAAGCATAAATTATTTATATTAGAGATAATATATTTATTTAGGTATTTTATTATATTTTAAGTATTTAATTATTTTATTTAGAGTTTATATTTGTTTGGAATACTATTTTAGGAGTAGTATTGTTTTCTTATTTTCCAAGTAATGTAGCCTATAAATAGGCCTTATCAATTGATTAATCATAACAAGAAGAATATTAAGCAAATTGCTACTATTTGGTTTATGGATTTCTTTGAATCATGACCTTTTGAGCTTGAGCTGCTGGCCGTTGGTTAATCAATGATAAGAAACGGTTTGTTTCTTATTCATGGCCAGCAGCTCAAGCTCAAAAGGTCATGATTCAAAGAAATCAATAAACCAATGGGTAGCAATTTGCTTAATATTCTTCTTGTTATGATTAATCAATTGATAAGGCCTATTTATAGGCTACATTACTTGGAAAATAAGAAAACAATACTACTCCTAAAATAGTATTCCAAACAAATATAAACTCTAAATAAAATAATTAAATACTTAAAATATAATAAAATACCTAAATAAATATATTATCTCTAATAATAAATAATTTATGCTTATCCAATTCCTTGTGCCTCCATTGGATTTGTGTGCTCACTACGCCCTTCACTTGCTAGCCAGGGTGGCTTCCACAATCTTGAGAGACTTGACCCGTATAAAGGATCATATATGCCAAATATGCCTCCGTTGACATGTTCCATAAAACGTGATCTTATCATTCCACCATCCTTAAATGAGACTTTTCCCTCAAAGTCCACTATATATATTGATACTGGCTTCACATGTGATCCTATCATTCCACCCTCCTTAAATAGGACCTTGCCCTCAAGGTCCGATTTTGACGCACCTACAACTTTGTCTTCTTCGTCGACAACTTCCCACAAAATATTTATGGTGTCGGAAAACTTAATAGGCTCACTCGGTTTTGAAATTGCAACATCGGAACAATCAACAACAGGTGGTGACTCCACAAATTTAGCTCTTTGATGATCTTTGAACTCTTGGAATGCAGATTGCCAATGAGGGCGACTTGCGTCTAAATCTTGTTGCAAATTGGCTAAAGCAAGTTTCGGATCATCACTTCCAAAACGTTTTAATAATGCAAAACAAAAAATTTCCCAAGACCCTGAAATATAATCTTGCATCCACTTGTACCATTTAGACGGACTACCAATAAGGTGTTCACTAGCTACCTTCACAAAGTCTTCCGAAGGAATATTATGAAGATCAAAAATCAGTTGTGCTTGAATTAACCGTCAGGATCTCTACCATCGAATGGCTGACATAACCACTTTATGCTGGTTTTTTGATGCATGCTTAAATTAAGGTGTAACAGTATGAAACAAAATACGGTAGTTGTAACAGGTGATACAGGTGAGTGGAATGTTGCCACTGACAATGGTTTAAGACCGAATATTAAGGGATAGTTTATACACGTGTAAGGTGCAACTGATATGCGTTTTTACCTAGGGTTTTGACAAATCCAACTAATGTGAAAAGAATTATGGAATTAACGAGATTAATCTTACCTATCAGTACGGAACCATAAAACACCAACACCCTGATGACGTTGGATTGGTTTCTTCGATATTAGCTTCTCAAAACACAACTGGTAAGGTTTAATCTTGTACTTGTGATAGGTTGGTGTTTCCGAATCCAAACTGTATGAGATATGCCTTGTGTTTTTGTCGTACTTCGTTGCAGACCAGTAATAATACTTCACCACGATATTTTTTTTTAATGATGATGGATAAGATGGTTGTGGTGGTGAAAGATAGAGGTGATAGATGAATTTGGTGTTTTGTGATGATAGTGGTGGTAGCGGAAGCTGTGATAGGAGCGAACTTGCTCTGATACCAATTGATAAGAAACAATTTGTTTCTTAACCAACGGCTAGCAGCTCAAGGTCAAAAGGTCATGATTCAAAGAAATCAATAAACCAAAGGGTAGCAATTTGCTTAATATTCTTCTTGTTATGATTAATCAATTGATAAGGCCTATTTATAGGCTACATTACTTGGAAAATAAGAAAACAATACTACTCCTAAAATAGTATTCCAAATAAATATAAACTCTAAATAAAATAATTAAATACTTAAAATATAATAAAATACCTAAATAAATATATTATCTCTAATAATAAATAATTTATGCTTATCCAATGCCTTGTGCCTCCATTGGATTTGTGTGCTCACTACGCCCTTCACTTGCTAGCCAGGGTGGCTTCCACAATCTTGAGAGACTTGACCCGTATAAAGGATCATATATGCCAAATATTCCTCCGTTGACATGTTCCATAAAACGTGATCTTATCATTCCACCCTCCTTAAATGATACTTTGCCCTCAAAGTCCACTATATATATTGATACTGGCTTCACATGTGATCCTATCAGTTGCTTAGAATTCAAGCTAAGATAATTTGAGAATCAAGCAAACACTTTTAGGTCTTGAAAATACAAAAAAAAAAAAAATATACACTAGGAACCGCGTCTGGAACCATGTAAATGATTGTTCGGTTTGACAAGAATGCCAAAGAACTAAAGCAATTTGGTGTTCATTTAAACCTAAGAATTTAATCATGATGCACACACATAAGTGTTTGAGTGATCAATGAAATCTTAAAAGTATTTGAGAGAGTTCTAGTAATGTTAAACATATATGGTGGTAGAAAAAGGCTAACAATTGACAAACCCGGTTCACGAACCGTGTCCATCTGAGTTTACCAGCCGAGTAGGGTTGAAAAACCCGATTCACGAACCGTTGCACCCTGACTCATGAACAACCTATATGGTTCACGAACCGTTTCACCAATGGCCCTAGTAAAAGTTTAACAGATGCTTAAAGACTTATTTTTAAAATATGTTTAGCATTTTTATGACTCTCATAAACACCTCTAAGACATCATTTATCACTAAAGCACTTGTGTATGTGTATCATGATTAAATTCTTAAGTGTTTAAATGAACATCAAATTTTTTATACTCCCTCTGTTTCTAAAAAAATAGGCTTGTTTGGTTTGCGCAGAGATTAAGAAAACTAATCATTGTAGCCACTTTTTCATACTTTTCCATATTTATGCTTGGTCCCATTGATTTGATAGGGACAAGTGGTTCCCTCTTTGTATTAAGAGAGTTAAAGAAATGAGAGAAGTAGTCCCTCCATGGGTAAACTAGTAAACTAATAACATTTGACTTTCCAAATAAGGAAGCAAGCCTATTTTTTGACATATCCAAATAATGAAACAAGCCTATTTTTTAGAAACTGAGGGAGTAGTTCATAAGGCATATTTGCCAGAACAATCATTATACATGGCCCGTAATTGGACCACTGTGTATATTCTTCTACGTGATTTTGTTAAAGCACTACTTGGTTGAACCCACAAGTTTTGCTATATCAAGCTTGTTGTCAATGTTAGATGATCAAAACTATATCTTGATTTCTATTCCACTAAGTCATGTCTCTAACTAGGTTAAAATTTGGTAGTTGTGAAGACTGAAGATCGACGAAGACATTTTTGGAGAACTTCCGTATTAGGTATGTGAAGACCTAACCATTCTATTTTACTCACTATCTTACCATTCTATCTTTTTGAGACGATGTCGTCTGACTTTTAGTATATTTAAAAAGAAGAAGTTTCGAGTCAAGGTTGTCCTATTGAAAATCTCGAAATATAATTCTACGCAAAGATGTTCAACGATACTTAACAATATAAGTTCTAAACAATTTATTGTGTCAATTAATTTGTGTATCAATTGGAAATCGCCCACGCAAATGATTTCATCACGCAGGAATGTTTCAAACATCATAGAGACAAATATTGAACTTTATGATATTTCTAATCAGGGTAGGTTGGCGAACCAGTTCGCAAACCATAGATATCTGAGTTTCAAGAATATATGAGGGTTGGGGAACCAATTAGCGAACCGCAAGTTCAGTTGGGGACTGTTCACGAACCGTGGTGAACTGAAATTTGAAAGTTGGTATTAAAGGTTAGCAGTTAACGAACCCGGTTCATGAACCATCACCTCTTGAACAATCCTAACGGTTCACGAACCGATGTACCAACTGTCCCAGTTTAAGATAACGGTTCGTGAACCGGGTTCTTCCACCCTACTCGGCTGGTAAACTCAGATGGACACGGTTCGTGAACCGGGTTTGTCAACTGTTAGCCTTTTTCTACCAGCATAAAAAGTTCGGATCACCACCGTTCGTGAATGATCCCTTCTAAACTTAAGGTTTGCGAACTGGTTCTCCAACCTTCATATATTCAAGAACTGGTTCACCGACTTACCTTGAGTCGAAATAACAAAAGTTCTCAGTTTCTCTCTTTTGAAGTTTGAAAAATTTCCAAATGATATAATCATTGTTTGGTCTATTTTCAATTGATTCAAAAATTAATTCTTTAATGATAAATTGTTTCGAACTAATATTGTATGAACATACAATGCTCGAATTGTATTTCGAGATTTTTAACAAGACAAGCTTGACTCGAAATTTCTTGTTTGCAATGAATATACTTGAAGTCATACTACATAGTGAGTAAAATAGAATGGTTTATTCTTCACATACCTTGTTGATGAAGTTCTCCAAATGCTTCGTCGATCTTCAATTTCGAGGGTGATGTTTGATACTCAACTACCAAATTCTAACCTAGTCTGAAACTTGATCTAGAAGACTAAAAATCAAGATATAATTTTGTTCAATTAAAATTGACATCAAGCTTGAGATAACAAAACTTGTGGGTTCAACAAAGTATTTCTCTGACAAAACCTGGAATCAAATGTTGAGAAACAACTGTTTTGAACATTAAGGATAAAACTTCTACGATAAGAATGAAAAGAAAATGAGAAATGATATCTCCTTGTCTAATACCTTTTTGGTTTCTAAAAAGGCCAGTAGCTTCACCTTTAAGAACGACAAAAAATTTAGGGGTTGAAATACACCATTTGATCCAGCTTCTCCACTTATGCCTAAAACAAAATATATCCAGAGCCTTGTCTACACAACCCCAATTCACATCATCAAAAGCTTTTCCAAAGTCTACTTTGCATGTTAACCCAGTGACATGTTGCACGAGCCTAGAATCAATCAATCAATATAGATGCAATTAGAATGCCCATCATGAATTTGTCTTCCATGAATAAAAGCACATTAATGCTATGAGATCTATGAGATAATTGATGACATCACCAATTTTATTTTATCTGCTAGCAATTTAGAAATAATCTTGTAAATAGTCTAGTTCTTCTATCACTCCATGTTGAAATTTGTGCTTACCCTCTTTCCCATTGGGCGGTCAACGGGATCGTATCTTTTGATTGGTTTAGAAACTGTTTGTACCCTTTATATTTTGTGTCCGTTGAATTTTTATAAAATAAATTTCGTCTGTGGCTCCACATCAAAAGGTGGCGCTCACCCTCCTTTATATTGGGTGGTCAACGAAACCCTTAGTTCTGATTTATTGAGATTGTATTTCATATTCTTATATTACACCATGTTTACATATATTTTTAAAAATCTAAGATCGTTGAATTTTTGGGTTCGCTCGGACCCACCATGTTCATTCCTAGTAAAAAAATATATAAATTAAAAAAAATTAGCCGATAAATCATTCTATATAATAAACAAAAATATAAAAATCGGTTTTTAGCCGACAAAATATACTAAACCTGGAAAAAAATAATACTTATTTTGGATTATCAAACGGCATCAAATATAAATTTTTCTACCCATTAAAAATAATCATAGTAACCGATGTTTTTTTAACACGTTTAGATGCATCTGGGGGACCACACCAAATCAAAAATTCCTACCGAATCCAAAGTGTAGCACGTGTTGTGTGCTAAAATCAAATCAAGTATTGAAATGAATGTCATAAATAATACCCGCAAAAAACATGCCATGTATATTCTGCCTGCGTCCATCCGTGTCTATAGGATCCCGAAATCTGTTACAATCTGTCACAAATCAATTTATTGGGTAAACTTATTTTAATTTTATTGTCCCTACTATTCATCCGAAAGCTTATTATTTATGCCTATTCGATTTGATCAGCAAACTAAGTTGGTTCCAGGGGCGAAGCCAGCTTAATGCATAGGTGTGCAGCTTTATACCTATCCAAGTTGGCTCCTAGGCCTAATTACAACTTTTTTTTGTCTTGTTTTGTTATAAAATGGACCCCTGATCCCTTTTTACACCCCTATTCAATTTTCCAAGAATTCTTGTACTTCCTTCCCTAAAACCTAGCTCCTCCCCTGGTTGGTTCTGACTGAACCCAATCATCGACCCTTAAATGTGTCCCACAAGAAAACCAAGGGAAATCCATACAAAATAAAACAATCATGACCGTTGAATCCATGGTTTCCCATGCTAAGGCTAAATCTTATGGGATAAATTTGGCTTCTAGATTAGACAAAAAGCGTTGTCTATTCTTCAACACTACTTCTCTTTCTAGATATATCTCGTATTCCAACTAGTAGCGATATAGTTGCGTAGTTCCATTCAACGCAGCCACGGGGAATGGTTCAGCGGATCTAGATGCTAGATTAGAATTGCCATAAGACTTAACGGGTTATTCTAGTTGGTGTGGCCTTCCAATCTATATGCTAGATTAGAAGGCCATAAGACTAAGAGCATGTTTGTTTTTTCCTCTATATAGTGACAAAGCACTACCCACCTCTACGTAGAGGTGGACCCCGCTTTTTTGGTGTTTGTTTTTTCCTCTACCTCAACATAGATAGAGCCAAATCACTATCAAAATAGAGGATTTCAAATAGCACCCGTTTAGTGCTATCTTTCGTTCTTAACCTCTATCTAATATCAAAATGTCAATTTTATCCTAATGCTAGTATAAGTTTTCCAAATTTTGTCCACGATATAAAAATTTTCTTTCAAGCTCTCTTTCTTTACCAGAAAGTTTCCCCTACATAATTTCTTCGCTTTTCCTATTGGAGATTACAGGAGAAAGATTTTATGGATCTCTCTTATATATGTATAAGATTTTTGTTTAGTTTATATTCTTCATTTCATTCCATTAACTTTCTTCATAATTTTTATTCTATGAATTTGTTAAGCATTAGGTTTAATGATTTGGGTTTGTGTTGATTTTACCGATGAATGTTGTTTACTACCTTACTAATTTGATCCAGCTTCTCCACTTATGCCTAAAACCAAATATATCCAGAGCCTTGTCTACATTGAAAAAGCGGGGGTCTAACAACCACACCCAATATTTCGTTTAGACAATTGTATGGACAAACTCCAATATAATTCCAAGAGAATCAACTAGACAGTCGGACTCAATCAATGGAAATATATTCAAGAGTTGTATCTCTGTTTCTCAATGTAATCAGCAAATCAAACATATGAGATCTGCGAGCCTGATTATTATGAGAAACAACTTGAACGGTACCAAAGACCAATGTTCAAGTGTCAATCAATTTATATCAACAACCAAAGGTTGGATTATCTAATTGATTAAACTACGCACAACCTGTGATATTTCAATTATATAAACAAATATAATGCGGAAAAGAAATAACACGGACACCAGAAATTTCGTTAACGAGAAAACCGCAAATGCAGAAAAACCCCAGGACCTAGTCTGATTTGAACACCACGCTATATTAAGTCGCTACAGACACTAGCCTACTGCAAGTTAACTTCATACTGGAATGTAGTTGAACCCTAACAAATCTCACACTGATTAAGGTACAGTCGCATTCCTTACGCCTCTAGAACCACATCGGATTCTGCGTACTTGATTCCCTTAGCTGATCTCACCCACAACTAAGAGTTTCTACGACCCAAAGTCGAAGACTTGATAAGCAAATCTGTATCACAAAGAAAAGTCTATTGAATAGATAAATATATCTCCCGCAGAAATACCTATGAGTTTTGTTCCGTTTTTTTGATAAATCAAGGTGAACAGGAACCAATTGATATACTGGACTTATATTCCCGGAGAACAACCTACTAATATAAATCACCTCACAATAATCTTAATCGTATAGTAGTGAAAAAAGATATTGTGGAATCACAAACGATGAGACGAAGATGTTTATGACTACTTTTTATCTTGCCTATCGGAGATTAAATATCGAGCAAATCTTAGAGAAGATAGTACTCAATACGATAGAACAAAGTAAGATCAGAACACGCAACTACAGAGAAAATAGTTGGGTCTAGCTTCACAATCCCAATGAAGTCTTTAAGTCGTTAACCTATAATGGTTTTAGGAAAAACCTAGGTTAAAGGAGAATCCACTATAGTCGCAACTAGTATCACACATGAGGTGTGGGGATTAGGTTTCCCAGTTGCTAGAGTTCTCCCTTATATAGTCTTCAAATTAGTGTTTGCAATCAATGTTACATTGGTAACAAAGCATTCAATATTCACTGTTACATGAAAACCTGATTAGACTCAAGCTAATATCTTTCAACCGTTAGATCGAACTTAGATTGTTACACACAATGGAAAAGTGACTTCATTTAGATATGGATAACCGTACCTAAACGTGTACATTTGGTTGGCTCAACAATAGTTAACTGAAGTTAGCCATATGAACACGTTCATATCAACCTTGTTCATCTTAATCACAACTAGTTCAAATGACTCAAATGAAACTAGTTATAGAGTTGTTCAATTGTTTATATTCTCATAGAAGTATACAAGATACAATTGAAGCAAAATCGATTTTGATTCACTCGAATCAATTCATGAACATTATAGCCACGGTTTGCAAAAGATTGCATTCCTTATTTTATAAATGTATTAGTTCATGAACGAACCGATTTTAGAACATAACCTACTCAAGTATGCAAACGGTACGCATACATAAGTAGCCGGACTTGGTCTGGGTTCGCCAGTATGCGAACGTGTACGCATACTATCGTACAACCAAACTCAGTTGAATTCCCGGACTTGAACTGTTACGCCGGTACGCATACGAGTATGCATACTAAGTTCTGGGACTTCAACTAACCAACCAGTACGCATACGTGTATGCATACTATGGTTCCCGGACTTGGAATAACTTGCAACAGTTAGCATACATGTACGCAAACTGTGCTATATCCAATCAATGGTGAATTGTTCTAAACTCCCATTTCAATCATTGAAACATTCTTAGAAGACGGGAATAGCTGTCTCACACAAACTATTAGATTCAAAGAAATTTTCAAGTGATCAAATAATCCATACGAAACATTCCGAGTCTACACCAAATGATTGTCTCATACAAATCATATAAGATGTTACCAGGCGATTTTCACATGATCGTCTTTTGACTTTCTTCAAGAATATAAGATGAACTTGGTTAAAGCGAAAGCTTACCAACACATATTTCGAGAAATATGTAAGCGAGTTAAACTCAGCTCGAAATATCAAATGTGTATAATAGAACTCTATATAGTTATACGACTTTTGTCTCAAATAAGAGATAAAGTAGATAGACTTTTGAGTGATGGATGAGTTCAATTCTCCACATACCTTTTGTTGATGAAGTTCCACAAGCTCCTCTTATTAGTTCTTCGTCTTCAATCGATGAGCGCCGTGAAATCTAAAGCTCAACTACACATTATATTATAATCCGAGATTTAGCTATAAGTAGACTAGAAATCATAACTTATAGTTTTGGCAACCAAACTTGACAAACAAGCTTGAGATAGCAAGGCTTGCGAGTTCGACCGAGCAGTGCTCTAATAATCTCCCCCTTTGTAAATTTTAGTGACAAAACTATCAATACATATGGATTACAAAATGAATAAACTTTGTAGTTTCTCATCCAAATGCTTGATTTCTTTGGTTCTTCAACATTACTCGAAATCTTCGTCACGTCCAATTACTCCAGTGATTCTGAACGTGTTCAACTCAGCATCATAATTGTTGAATATCCGTAGCTATAACAATATATAAAGACAGGATATTTTCGTATTGTTATACAGTGTCATCGTATTATTACACAACATCAAAGTTTAATTGTATCACGACTTTGACAACAATACTATGGTGATATGTATCACTCCCTCTTAGTCATTACTTCATCTCACAATGAAAACCACTCCCCCTTACATAATGATTTGTAAACCATATGTAATTGTAGTGTCAACTACACAATAATTCTTCCCCTTTTTGTCAATATAAATTGGCAAAGGTACGAAAACTAGCGGGGTCATAATGAAATTCTCATAAAGATACTTCATGACTAAAAGAGAACATATCAACTTTGTTTCGATGATTTCACATAGTCGAAACTTAGTGTATTCATCAAGGAGTTTATAAAGATACAAGATAACTCTTACAATATTCTACAGCCGCACTCCCCACAAAGATTTGGCAATTAAGAACAAGTTCAATTAAGAACTGTCCTCCATAAAATGTCATTCCTGAAAGAACAACAAGAGCGATCTTACTTTTACAAGAAAAGAAGGATTTCTTTGGACATTAACAAATTAAATGAAACATGAATTTGTATCCTAAAAACTCAATTAAATTAACCACAAGAGAACCCATGATTAATTTAATCGGAAATGCTCAACATAAGAGAACTTACGGAGCCGCACAGTACTTTCACATATAAGTGGATCAGGGAAAGATCAATACTGCGGAATATTCAAAGATTCATTCTATTTTCATCAATATTTGCATAATGATACCATAGACCTAATCTTTGTTATCAAAAGTTCATTCTATTTTCCATCGATATTTGCATAATGACATATAATAGACTTAACTTTTGACATATATGAGACAATCATAGTTCACGGACGTAAACACACATATCCCATGAAATTATTTTTGCAATATATAAAACCAATAAAGATTAACACTGCAAAATCATCTTCCAAATAAACTTTAGACTTTAAATAAATAAATCTAAAAACGTTGCAAGATGAAAATCGTTGGAAATATCTATGTGTACTCACAATAATTGCTATTCCAAACCCTAGTTATCCTTCTTAAACACAGGAATAAATTCTCTTAAGAAGTTACCTAGACATCATAACAAGAGATAGAGAATTTACTCATCATCTTCATCATCAGACACCATCCAAGAGGCTTGAACAATATCCATATCTTCCTTGATTTCGGGAAACTTAGTGGCAATCACACGTAATTGTTCTTGCACATATTTTACCTTGGAATTTATATTATCTTACACACACCCTTGAAAATTTGATGAAGAAGATCCAAGGTGGTAGGATCACAAGAACCGTCAAGGGAATTATATCTTTGTCTCTTGCAAGCATTCTCCTTCATACGTTTGAAAGTACAAGGACGAACAAGTTTGGGAGTTCCAGTAGAGTTGCCAATAGGCGAAATAGAGTATGCTCTACAAATTTGCTCAACTAAGCAAGGAAAGCTTAACTTCTTGTTGGATTACGTCATTGAGAGCATTTTAAGAATGATGAATCCACAAATATCAAGACTTCTAGAACCCAATTTAAGGAAATAGACCAACTCCACAAACTCACGACTCCACCGAGAGTTCTCAATTGTGGAGGGACAAAGATTAGATATACCAAGTTTTCCGAAAGACATCAAAGCAAGACTAAGATAATTAGTAAGAAATTTCCCTTCAATCCAATCAACACTCTTGCCACAAAGACCATTAGAAATGGTTTCATATGAAGGTCTTTCTTCCCTTGGTCTAGGAAGGCGAAAATTACCCAAAGGAATTTTGGTAGGGATGGCCATTTGGCCCACCCAAACCCATCCCCGTGGCCCGTTTGGGTAGGGTTTTACCCACACAAATGGGGATGGGGTCGGGTATGGGTAATACCCGAAACCTAAGCTACGGGGATGGGGTGGGGACAGGATTCAAGGTCCCCGCCCCATACCCGCCCCGTACGTTTCATAACTTAGGGGTTTAGACTTTTATCCAACAATGTGTATAATTTTTATACTTCCACCACTTAGTCGAGCTTTCTTTCATTTATCATATTCTTGATCGTTCTTGTACATTCATCACTTTCGTTCTTTTGTTGTGATCAGACACATTCTCTAAAAGTTAAAATAGAGAAAATGAAGCAGATAATAAAATGGTTAACATGGACGAAGATAAAATGTGAAAGGAAAAAACAGAAAAACTAATAAGTTATTAACAGATTCTTTTGTTCACTTTAAGATAAATTACCGAATTTAAGATTTCAGAATGCAATGTTCTTACGTTATTATTTTTGTTTGAATATAATTTATATTATTTTTGTTTGAATATATTATTTTTGTTTAAGTTTTGATTATAATCAAATTTATGTATTAACTCAGTGTTACGGGTAACCCATGGGAAACCCGCCCCATATGGGTATTCCACATACCCGCCCCACCCCAATTCATATGGGTAACGGGGTGGGGATCGGTATTTTTTTTACGAACGGGGCAGTGACATACCCGCCCCATACCCGCCCCATGACCATCCCTAAATTTTGGGCATAAGTCTACATGTTCAAGTATGACAGTGTTCACGGTCAATGGAAGCACCATGAACTCAAGGTTAAGGACACCAAGACCCTCCTCTTTGGTGATAAGGAAGTTGCAGTCTTTGGTTGCAGAAACCCCGAGGAGATCCCATGGGATGAAACTGGAGCTGAATACATTGTTGAGTCAACTGGAGTGTTCACTGACAAGGACAAAGCTGCTGCTCATTTTAAGGTTCAATATTATCTCATGCTCTTTATTTTATACTTCAGAAATATAATATATGATATTGTTGTTGGCATAAATTAGAGATTGGAATCTGGATTCTTTGTACATAATGAGCATATTTGTCCGTCTGATAAATATAAATGATAATCATTCTACTGCCCAGTTTTAGGTGTCAATCTGTAATGGTTTTGCTTGTCTTCACAATGCATAGGCTTTACTTACGATAATTTGTCATCTTGGTTATCTGAGATTCAGTCACCTTACTTTCTTGTGCTTTTGGAGAGTAAGTTTGTTCTGATTCATACATTGAACAAAAAAATTGCTACTAAAGAATACAAGATGATAGTTTCTTATCTATTAAACAAGTCTAGCTATTGTGTTTTACATTTATGTGAGGGTTCATGGCCATGAAGTAGTTTAAGCTTTTCATTTATTGGTTATTGATATACCTTGCTCAGGCCTGCTTTGATTTAAAATTGTTTGATTGCTTGATGATCCAGGGTGGAGCCAAGAAGGTTATCATTCCTGCTCCCAGCAAGGATGGACCCATGTTTTTTGTTGGTGTCAACGAAAATGAATACACCTCAGACATCAACATTCTTTCAAACGCTAGTTGCACCACCAACTGTATTGCTCCCCTTGCCAAGGTTTGTTTGCTTGCTTGATTATCTATTATATCAAGTTGCAATGCCATCTTTATTTTATTATCGGTCAAGTGTTTCTTATGTTTTTCATAATGTTCTGCTTTTTTTTTTTAAATCTTCAGGTCATCAATGACATATTTGGCATTGTTGAGGGTCTCATGACCACCGTCCACGCAATAACTGGTTAGTATTGTCTCTGTCATGTGTTTTGTTGAATGAATTTCAGGAGTTACGAATATGTATCTTATGTTCACTCACTCGTGTGTTTCAGCATCTTATGTTCACTCACTCGTGTGTTTCAGCCATACAAAAGACTATTGATGGTCCATACAGCAAGGACTGGAGAGGTGGAAGAGATGCTTCATTCAACATCATTCCTAGCAGCACTGGTGCAGCTACGGTACTTCATTCTTTTAATATGACAGTTTCTGAACACATAAAGTACCGGCTGATGTCCTGATTTTGCAAATCCAATCCTGATCTATGTTGACTGCAAGAATCCTGATTTTTTTCTCTTGTCGAAATTGTGTAGGCTGACGGTAAAGTTCTCCCAGCACTTAATGGAAAATTGACCGGTATGGCTTTCCGTGTTCCCACCGTCGATGTTTCAGTGGTTGATCTTACTATGAGACTTGATAAGAAGGCAACTTATGAAGAGATTAAAGCTGCCCATCAAGTACAAATTAAGTCTAATTACTTACCTATTGCAGTTTTATAATTTGTTGATGGTGAGGTTACATGAGCTTTATCTAATTTTATGGCTTTGTTTCTGCTCAGGGAGGAGTCCGGGGGTAAGATGAAGGGAATCTTGGGATACGTTGATGAAGATTTGGTCTCTACTGACTTTTTGGGCGACAACATGTATGAGTTGCTGTCTTGCTGATACTTTTAGTGGATCATTATATTTTTGTTATTTCTTGTAGTATCATCCTCTTAAATAGACATCTTGTTAAGTTATAACAAGTGGCATCAGCTTGTTCTTAGATTTCTTGACACAATGTTTTTTTTTATCTGCATGCAGTTGTGTGCTTTATGTATTATTTCTGACTTGTGTGTACTAACTCAGGTCAAGCATCTTCGACGCCAAGGCCTGAATTTCTCTTAATGACAACTTCGTCAATCTTGTGTCATGGTATGACAACGAATGGGGTTACAGTTCCCGTGTTATTGACTTGATCGTCCACGGAGCAGAGGTATTCATACTTGCCTCTTTTCATGTGTGCAATGAAAGAGATTATGCATTTCAGCTTAATTAAACAGTATGGGCAGGTACTTCATGTATTTGTATTTCAATTATTATTTTTTTCCTTAGAGACATCCAACAAAGTATAGTTCATTTTCCCTTTAAAACATTTTGTAAGATTCCTTGATGTAATGTTAAGTTAATATATATATCCAGATGGCATTACTTGTTGTGTCATGGCTTATGTGTTACGTTTCATAGTTCAATTATCATTTTATGTTGAATGTGAGGGTTATTGATTGAATTATCAGATTAGAAAGTATCAGGGCAATTGCAAGGAACTGGGGGAATCGGTTTTGACTTTTTTTTTTTTTGTTGCAAAAACTTAGCAACGGCTAAAATGTGTTGCTAAATATGAATCAGAACAACTATATCCTGTTCTACTAAATATATCCCGGAATAGCTCTAAGATAAGCAACAGAGTAGCAACAGCTGGTTTCTGTTTCTATATTTTAATTTCGCAAATGACTTATTTCTTTGCTCTCGCTGTTCTTGATCAAATTAGCAACAGAGCTAGAGAGTCATATAAAAATGCGACAAGGTGTTTAGCAACGGCAAAAATCTGTTGCAAGCCCGGTCAGCAACAGATTCTAGATGTTTCTAAACATTAAATTTGGTGTAGTGATTTATCATGGTCTTGAATTCCATGTCATCAAGATCAACATCATGGATGCTAGCATAGAAGATTCTTGTGAGAGTGTCAAATCCTTCACCAAGACCATTAAAGATGTTTCCAACATTAAATTTTTCAAAACAAACCAAATCTTCTTTATGGCCACTAACTAAATCCAATTTATTTTCTAGAATTAAACCACTAGAAGAAATCTTTTTCAAAGATCTTGCTACTAGACTCATTGATAAATTTGATTCTAAGAGAGTCTTGATTTTTAGGAATAATCATGCTAGAAGAGGATGAATCCAAGTTTTTTGAAACCTTCTTTGAAACCTTGAGATTCCCCATGAAATCTAGAAATTGAGAGAACTAAGAGAGGGAAAAAATTATGATATGCTCCTTGAAGGTGAGGAAAACCCTTAGCCTCTTTTGAATCTCCAAAGATGAATTTAATGGAGATGATACATGAACCCTAGAAAAGTACACGTACGCGGACAAGAGAAGGAAGAAGAGCGGTACGCGTACCACAATTCTTATATACCCAATAATGGGCTTGGACCCATTCAAGAACCGCGACCCATAAAAGAAAGCAGGATTTCTTAAAACTTTCGACAACTAAGGTTCGCACACTGAAAGAATCATTATAGTGCAGTAAAAAGGATAGTAGAAAAACTACATCACTTTATTTAACCTTGGGTGAAAAAAAACTGTCAAGGAGTTTTTTTTCTCAAAGAAAAGATTAAAAACAAATTAACCCAAACACAAAATTAATCAAACCGTTACTTGCCCCATATCAAGTTATATACAAATGGGGTAGAGCCAAGCTTGTTACCAAGAAGCTAGATGTGCGGAGTGATCCTCACGCAACTTCTTCGGTTGATATTTGTGAAATGTACCAAAAGTATAATCATAGTAATGATGATACTTAGGGTTAATAGAATTTTTTAAATCCTTTTTCTTATGACCAAGGAATGACGTTTTCCGATAATGGGAACCTACACCAAACTCTCCGGAAATCTTTTTATCAATTTCACATGAGTTGGTAGTAAGCTTAGTTCGTACCCCATGAATATATGATTTGACTGGTGTTAAAATTTTATCAGAATGATTCCTTTCCTCAAAACGCTTTCAAAATCTTTAAATAGATCTTTGCCAATTGATCCATCACGATAGTATTCGTCAAAAATATTAAGAATTAATCTAGTGAGATTCCATATCTTTGAGCTTTGACCACACAATTTTTCTTATAAGAACTTTTAATTTTTTCCGTTAGATTATTTTTCATCATCTAAGTTCTCTAATGTCTTAGATGGAACGAGATTATCTTGAGAGACCAGGGGTCTTGTGGATAGTAAGCTCTGAACAATCTTTAAGGAATTCTGGCATGCGTTACAGATTCCTAGAACAAGTTTCCCAAAGTAATTTCCCATAAGGAAATACTTTAGGTATCAGTCAAACACAAACTTATTAGGTTTGTAGCGTTTGTATACTCTGATACCAATTGAAAAAGCGGGGGTCTAACAACCACACCCAATATTTCGTTTAGGCAATCTGTATGGACAAACTCCAATATAATTCCAGGAGAATCAACTAGACAGTCAGACTCAATCAATGGAAATATATTCAAGAGTTGTATCTCTGTTTCTCAATGTAATCAGCAAATCAAACAGATAAAATCTGCGAGCCTGATTATTATGAGAAACAACTTGAACGGTACCAAAGACCAATTTTCAAGTGTCAATCAATTTATATCAACAACCAAAGGTTGGATTATATAATTTATTAAACTACTCACAACCTGTGATATTTAAATTATATAAACAAATATAATGCGGAAAAGAAATAACACAGACACCAGAAATTTTGTTAACGAGGAAACCGCAAATGCAGAAAAACCCTGGGACCTAGTCTAGATTTGAACACCACACTATATTAAGTCGCTACAGACACTAGCCTACTCCAAGTTTACTTCGGACTGGAATGTAGTTGAGCCCTAACCAATCTCACACTGATTAAGGTACAATCACGTTCCTTACGCCTCTAGAACCACGCCGGATTCTGCGCACTTGATTCCCTTAGCCGATCTCACCCACAACTAAGAGTTGCTACGACCTAAAGTCGAAGACTTGATAAACAAATCTATATCACAAAGAAAAGTCTATTGAATAGATAAATCAGTCTCACATAGAAATACCTATGAGTTTTGTTCCGTCTTTTGATAAATCAAGGTGAACAGGAACCAATTGATATACCGGACTTATATTCCCGAAGAATAACCTAGTAATATCAATCACCTCACAATAATCTTAATCGTATGGTAGCGAAACAAGATATTGTGGAATCACAAACGATGAGACGAAGATGTTTGTGACTACTTTTTATCTTGCCTATCGAGATTTAATCTCGAGCAAATCTTAGAGAAGATAGTACTCAAT
The DNA here is from genome assembly GCA_023531295.1 of Papaver armeniacum. Taxonomy (NCBI): domain Eukaryota; kingdom Viridiplantae; phylum Streptophyta; class Magnoliopsida; order Ranunculales; family Papaveraceae; genus Papaver; species Papaver armeniacum. The sequence goes on along the minus strand of JAJJWW010010832.1, from coordinate 364,432 downwards.
TCGATATAACAAAGAAAGATCAGAACACGCAACTACAGAGAAAATAGTTGGGTCTGGCTTCACAATCCCAATGAAGTCTTTAAGTCGTTAACCTATAATGGTTTTAGGAAAACCCTAGGTTAAAGGAGAATCGACTCTAGTCGCAACTAGTATCACACAGAAGGTGTGGGGATTAGGTTTCCCAGTTTCTAGAGTTCTCCCTTATATAGTCTTCAAATCATGGTTTGCAATCAATGTTACCTTAGTAACAAAGCATTCAATATTCACCGTTAGATGAAAACCTGATTAGACTCAAGCTAATATCTTTCAACCGTTAGATCGAACTTAGCTTGTTACACACAAATGAAAAGTGACTTCATTTAGATATGGGTAACCGTACCTAAACGTGTACACTTGGTTGGCTCAAAAATAGTTAACTGAAGTTAGGCATATGAACACTTTCATATCAACCTTGTTCATCTTAATCACAACTAGTTCAAATGACTCAAATGAAACTAGTTATATAGTTTGTTCAATTGTTTATATTCTCATAGAAATATACAAGATACAATTGAAGCAAAATCGATTTTGATTCACTCGAATCAATTCATGAACATTATAGCCACGGTTTGCAAAAGATTGCATTCCTTATTTTATAAATGTATTAGTTCATGAACAAACCGATTTTAGAACATAACCCACTCAAGTATACAAATGGGTACGCATACCTAAGTAGCCGGACTTGGTCTGGGTTTGCCAGTATGCGAACGTGTACGCATACTGTTGTACAACCAAACTCAGTTGAATTCCCGGACTTGAACTGTTATGCCGGTACACATACGTGTATGCATACTAAGTTCTCGAACTTCAACTAACCAACCAGTACGCATACGTGTATGCATACTATGGTTCTCGGACTTGGAATAACTTCCAACAGTTAGCATAAAACTATGCATACTGTGCTATATCCAATCAATGGTTAATTGTTCTAAACTCCCATTTCAATCATTGAAACATTCTTAGAAGACGGGAATGGATGTCTCACACAAACTATTAGCTTCAAAGCAACTTTCAAGTGATCAAATGATCAATACGAAACATTCCGAGTCTACACCAAATGACTGTCTCACACAAATCATATAAGATGTTACCAGGCGATTTTCACATGATCATCTTTTGATTTTCGTCAAGAATATAAGATGAACTTGGTTAAAGCGAAAGCTTACCAACATATATTTCGAGAAATATGCAAGCGAGTTAAACTCAGTTCGAAATATCAAATATGTATAATAGAAGTCTATATATCTATACGACTTTTGTCTCAAAGGAGATAGAGTAGATAGACTTTTGATTGATATATGAGTTCAAGTCTCCACATACCTTTTGTTGATGAAGTTCCACAAGCTTCCTTTAGTAGTTCTTTGTCTTCAATCGATGAGCGCCGTGAAGTCTAAAGCTCAACTACACATGCTATCCTAATCCGAGACTTAGCTATAAGTAGACTAGAAATAAAAACTTATAGTTTTGGCAACTAAACTTGACAAACAAGCTTGAGATATCAACACTTGCGAGTTCGACCGAGCAGTGCTCTAACATACATAACCCCGATTCACATTATCAAAAGCTTTTTCGAAGTCTCATTTGCATATTAACCCAATGGCATGTTGCCTGAGCCTAGAATCGATCAATTCAGATGCAATTAGAATGCCCATCATGAATATGTCTTCCATGAACAAAGCCATCTTGATACTATAAAATAATTTATGACATCACAGATTTCATTCTATCTGCAAGCAATTTAGAAATAATCTTGTAAACACTCTAATTTATCTATCACTCCATGTTAAAAGTTGTGCTTACCTTCTTTCCCATTGGGCCGTCAACGGATCTGTGACTTCTGATTGGTTTGGAAACTGTTTGTACCCTTTACATTTCGTGTCCGTTGAATTTTTATAAGATCAATTCCATCTCTGGTTCCACGCCAAAAGGTGGCGCTCATCCTCGCTCCTTCACATTAGGTGGTCAACGAAATCCTTAGTTCTGATTGATTGAGATTGCATTTCATATTCTTACACCAGGTTTACATTTTTTTTAGTCTAAGACTGTTTATTTTTTTGATTCGCTTAAATCGTCCATGTTCATTCCTTAAGAAAAAAAATTAAATTAAAAAAAAAACTATTTCAAGCCGATAAATCACTCCATATAATAAACAAAACGTAATAATCTATTTTTAGCAGACAAAAATATAGTATACCAAGAAGAAAAAAAAAAAGCCTTATTTTGGATTATCAAAAGGTATCAAGTTTAAATTTTTCTACCCATTAAAAACAATCGTATTAATCAAGATTTTCTTTAACACTTTTAGATGCTAAAAACAAATCAAACGAATGCCATAAATAATTCCCGGAAAAAATAGGTCGAACTTGTTCTGCATCCTGAAATCTGTTACAATCTGCCATGGATCAATTTATTATATCGACTCATTTTAATTTTAGTATCCCTGCCCCTGGTTCCCACCTGAAAGCTTATTATTTATGCCTAAGTTGGTTCCGGGGGCGGAGCCAACTTAACGCATATGTGTGCAGCTTTATGCCTAGCCCAGCTGGCTCCCAAACCTACTTAATTGTTTTTTTAATAGTATCCCTCGCTAACATTAATAACTCACGGAGTACATCCAGCAGTCTATTAGGCAGCAAATACACTTTCCCATTGTCTATCTTTTCTTCATTTCAATCCTTTATGATGAGGGCTTCCACTTTCTTCTGTCGAACCCCAGTTTCTTCTCATCTCTTCTCCGTTTTCTCGCACATTGTTGGTTTTAATCCAGGTACTTCTTAAACTGACATTTGTTGTGATTTTACTGTGCTCTATTTTGATCATTTTAGGTTTTTCTTCTAACATTCAGTATTCATCTTTACATTTGTTCATACTACATTGAAATGCATGAGTATTGCTGGAAATAAAAAAAAACCTAAAATTTCACCTAAGTTTCCCGGGTTGGTTCATGGTCTAACTGTCTAAGCATATTCTAAGCGGTGCAGCTACGATGTGGTTGGGCCACATACTTGAAGTATGTGGCCCTTCTTTATCTAATGACACGTAGATTTTTTTCTCCAAAACAATTTTATTATCTATCTTTTTGTTTTAACTACCTACTTTTTTTCAAAAAGGGAAAGCAGTTACGGAGATTCAGAGGGGGCGGGTTTTTAATATGAGTATGTGTCAATATATTAAGAGGGGCCACGTACAAAATATATGTGGCCCGACCACATCTTAATCTCGTATTCCAAGTTTTAAGCTTTAACTTGACCAGAACAGTATTATTAGAAAATTTAGTAGTGTTTTTTAGCAGAATCATGGATCCAATTTTGACAATTGATCATGGGGTCACAAGTTTAATTGAGGACAATTTTGACATCTTAACTTCTAGACTAACTTCTAGACTGAATTCTGGAATCTGCATTTTATCAACCATTGTATGTGATACCGTTTATCAAGGTGAAAACAAAGCTTGCTTCATAGGGTTTTTGAGTGTTTCATATTATAATGTCAATTGTGGATGTTCTTTATTGGATTTTCATATGTTGAATTGTGATGGGCTCGTTGATGTCCCAATACTCGTTAAAGAGTCAATACTCGTGGAAGTCCCAATAAGATTGCAACTGGAAAGTGCACCAAATGAACCAAGAACGTCCCATAGAAGTCATTCCTCAAGACCCTCTCCAGCACCCTCACATTACTCTTCTTTTGGTCCTTCCTCTTGTGCTACTCAATTGAATCGGAATCGTGCTAATATTCCTCACCTCAACTCTAATCAGGTAATGTAGATGAATTTTCAAATTAGGGTGTTTGATATTGTGTATTTTTTTGTTCTATCTGTGGAATTATATGTTGTTCATTTTCTGATGGAATCTTCGGATATTGGGACCAATTGTAGCCGGCGTCATCGACTATAAGATCACCAACTCCAGCAAGTGACCAATCTCTAGCTGTTACTCAAGTCAGTGTTAAAATGCTTCCAATTCTAACATTATCTTTTTTTTATTGTATTATACTGGTACAGAATGGTTGGTACTTGTGTGTGGAAATAAGCGAAAATGATTGAACACAACTCATGTGTTCCTTATTACCTTTGACGCGGCGAGTCCTAGACCAGTTATCCGTCTGAAGATCAAAGGCCCGTGGATGCTGGTGGGCACGTCATCATCCACATAAAACCTTGAGCAACTCGCGAGTTGCTAAGCATGGTCTGGAAATAAGGCACACTTTTTTTTTTTTTTTTTTTTTTTTTTTTTTTTGCAAGCCTCGGAAAATATATTGATAATATCGATTTAGGTAATCGAAAACCTTACAAAGATAATTCAAGTTCATACAAAAGTCATTCAAGTAGGAGTATCTCCACTAATTCTCGCCTATCAAATCTATCTTATCAGACCTAAGAACATTTTCAGAGGACATTCTTCTCTCTCGCAGAGGAGAGGAACAAACAACTCGGGCAAAATTGATTTTGAAATCAAAACCAATATGTGAAAAAGCACTAGGCAGTGACTGGATCAAATCCAACCCAATGTTCATCAGAACATGCAAATAACATGAACTGGAATTTTTTATGTTTAGATTGCCTAATGCAATCAAGGTAACAATGACCCAACTAGTAGTAGCAGTAGCTAAAAAGTATCCAAAGTGTCTCAAATAGTAACAACCGTGTCTCAAGTAATAGTGGTAATCTGACTCGGTCTTTAAGTATTTGTATCGGAACGATTCGGGCTGACTCGTCTTTGGAGATGTTATAACAGTTGTAGTAATGGATGAACTTGACGATGATCTTGCACAAGTTGAAGTTGTCTTTGTTTTCATTCCTAAACCTAAAGCATGTAAATCTAAAACTAAAATATGTAATACTAACATATTAACCATACATACTAAATCTAAAACAAGATACAAAGAAAATCTAACAACACCACAAACAGGGATATAATCAGATCTGGAGAGATTGGGATTAGTTAAAGCCGGTGCAAAAATTTCCATTGAAATCTAGTTTGCCTCAAAGATCCGAACCGAAGAGTGAACATTGCTATTGAAACTTTGTTTTGCCCTTTTCCCCTGTTGACTTGAAATGCTTCAGAGACTTGTACCCACCGTAGAATCTAGCCTTGAAGAAGCTAGTCGCCGGAAAGTCACTTATTTCAAAAACACTCCAGACCCATAGAAGAGACCTAGAGAAAACCCATCAGAGTAGCCGTAACTACCAACCCCTAACAGAGAAACTAAATAAAGATTTACACAATAGAAACAGACAGAGATAAAAATAGAGAGCACTACAACATAAATAAATCCGAAATCAGTGGGGGTAAACGCCATAGAAGGTGTTGATGCATCGATTTGAAAGTAGATCGACATTGAAATGGAGAGTATGACTTGTTCTCTTATCAACAGATCACAAATCGTATCACAACTCAGCCAAAATCCAACAGGAGCAAACCAAAAATTGCAAGAACATACAGTAAGTATCCCCAAAACCATAAATAAAGCTAAAAGATAGCAGATTAGGAAAAAGTAAATGAGAAAGTATCGTTAATGGTGGATGGCCTACTCAGATCTGCTCCAAAGGAGCCGATCTGAGCAGAACGACGCTCAAGTTGAAGGAGTTTTCGTTTCTATTTTTAGAGTTTTTTTTAGGAAAGAGAAAGAGCGAGTTTTCTACAACTCCGAGTCTTCTCAACTTCCTTTTGACAACACCAATTACCAAAGGGAATTGTTTCTAGGCTGTTGACTATCAAGTTTTTGCGCATTCCGCAACTCCATAATTCCCTTTTTAGATTCCCTTTAAATTTATCTTGTGTCACCATAGTTTTTGCATACCCTTTAGGAGGAAAAGGGTATACAAAAACCTAAGCCAATTATGGTCTCAGGCAGTGTTTTAAGACCCGGACCGGACCGGACGGTTGGACCGGAAAACCAGTGAACCGGTGAGAAAAACGGACTGGTTCGATATTGACCCATTAAAATGTTAAAAAAACCAGTAAACCAGGCAAACCGGCCGGTTTAACCTATGAACCAGCTAACCCAGCTGGGTTTTAACGGTTCAACCGTTTACTTTTCCATCAAAAAAAATCTTTCCTGAAGCATCCATCAAAAAAATTTAAAACAGATCTTCCTCAGTATATTGTGATTTATTTTACTCTAGATGTTTATAGAAATTAAAAGATGGATTATGCTTTAAAGAATCAGATTTGTAATCATCCATCATCAGATCTGCAAATAGTGCATCAAATCCATTCATGTAATTAAAAAAAAAACTTCTCATAAAGAAAAAGATTGAATCCATGAAATAAAAATCATACTTAAGATGATGGGAAGTCGTTGGATAGATTAAGAAAAGGAAACAAAGAATCTCATAGATGAACTTTTCTTGTTCGTAATAGAGAGAGAGAATCGAGCCATCAAAAAAAAAAAAAAAAAAAAAAAAAAAAACCAGAGAAAAGAGAGAGTTAGACGGTAGGAGAAGGAAAAGTATGGGGGGTTGATTTGGATTTTGGGTAGTAATAATTATTTTAGGTCCTTGATTTATTCATAAGTATGCTAACCAGGAACAAATGGTCCACTACCACCACTTGCACATTCTAAGGCTTAATATACATTAGATGAAATATTAGGGATACTTATTGAAGTTGTTATATACTTGATGATGACCCTCTGAACCTGTGGTTGAACCACTGGTTAACCCAGTGATCCTTGACCCAGTGGTGTTACTGGTTCGACATCCGGTCTGGTTATTAAAACATTGGTCTCAGGAAGAAAAGCTCAGCATTTTCAACAAGAATTGTTTACTGCTAACAGGATTCACTTAATATGATTCTTCGTTTAAAGCAAATCACTGAATTTAAGGTAGAATAAGGGTTCTATATAAAATGATGAATTTCTCATTGTGGTTGCAACTTTCTTTACATGTTTGTTTGTTGTTTTTCGATAGTAGTAAGTTCGGGAAATTTAGGTTTTAAGTGTCAAAGGTGTCTGTTTTACTGATGATCAGTGTGTTTTATTATGAATGATGGGTGTACAAATCAGTTCTTACTTCTTATAATGTTGTATTTGTCATTTTGGTTATGATTGGGTAGCGTCTTAACTGCTTTTCCATGTGCTAAATGTTTCTCGGAATAAATTTGGGGAATTGTGGTCTTTTCAATGTATGTCCGTAGGTTCCCTTTTAGGAAAATGAGTATGTTCAGCACTGGAATAATGGATTACTCGTTAGTAACTTCCTTTTAGGTCTTACGGTTGGTATTAGTAGAGAAGCAAAAGGGGTATTTTGAATGTCTACTTTGTAGATCATATGGATCATTTGTTTTTGGTTTCCAAATTATGTCTTAAAAATTGTGGGTGCAGTTATGTGACACTGGAGCATGTAGTAAAATGCAACTTGTGAACACAAAAATAACGATGGTATCAGCGTGTTCACAAACAATATTCGCATTATACATAAAATCGCTGGGGAGAATGAAATATATATATATATATATATATATATATATATATATATATATATATAACGGGGTAAGTCATTAACTTGTTAGACTCCGAGCCTTCGGGCTCTTCTCGTCTGGTCAAAGGGGGGGGTAAATTAAATCATACATACAATCGTAATATGTAAAGTAACAGATATAGGCATAGTATATAAAACAGAAGATAAAGTGCGGAATATAAATGAGACAATGATTTACGTGGTTTAGCACTAAGGCCTACATCCACGGGGGTAGTTGTTTCACTATGCATTTGGTGGTTACAAGGGTTGAATGACTTTGGGGTGAATAACGAAGCTATGAAGGAGATAGAACTACTACTTACTCTCACTATTTCTCTCTCTTATATTCTTATCTCTCGCTCTCACCCAGAATTGGTCGACCCCTTCTCTCTTAGAGGAGAGGGGTATTTATAGGCATCTTTGGTGGGGCCCTCTTCTGTAAGAATCCCAGTCCTTATCATCTTGATTTGCGTACCGATCCCGATGGGGTATTCGTTGTCCTCCGATGGCTTCAGCAGTAATATAGGTTAACGAAGAGCTACCTTCTTCTCCTCCACAGGGTAGCTGACACGTACCCTACATTTCTAGTGTTTAATGCGGGTAGTTGGATAGCCTGCACGCGCTGCATGATGTCTGCTTTGCCCTATCACATCCTCGTCAGTGAGACTAATCCCTGTCCTCGATCTTGGATCTCCCTCGGGATGGAGTAAAGTAGATCTTTGGGTGTCCTTCAGTACTTCGCGGTAGCTTGTTCCTCAGGTGCCTCCTTGATCTTCTTTCGTCGGATTGATCTAGATGTAGATGACGGATGCCCCTTGGGTGCTAGGACGTGGCATCATATGTTGATGTTCTTGAGTTGTGTGTTTCCCATGTGTGATTTCTTCGACACGTGGTGGATGTATACAATTTTCCCCTTTTCTCCAAGTTTGAAGTTGGTCAAAGTTAGGGGAAAACTGTCTTCACAGTCTTCCCTCTCTTCTCATTAACTTCTCCTTATTCTCAGGGCACGTTTCCCACTCCAGCAATAACTTCTCCTTGAGTCATGTGATGGTTTTGTGTTATAAATATGAGAGAAGTTGTAAAAAATAATTTTTATTCTCTATTTATTCTTGTCAGTTCATGACTTCTCATTCTCTTCTCTGAACCTTTTCATTCTTCTTTTTTGTTCTTTAGCTATTAACTTCTGCTGGTGCTGCTCAGAGTAAAAAACTGATCGAATCTTCAAAGGTCCTCTGCTGTCGTTGTTCATCAGGTGTTTGCTGATCGTCTTTGTCCTCATCGTAACACTTCTGATTTAGGTATGGTGTTCTTCTTATCTTGATTTTGGTTGATAATCATTTCTCTGCTGTTGTACCTAGGTTTCGTGATGAAGAACAAAATATACGAAAGTATATATACTTGCCCCTGTTCTTTATCAAAAAACCTATGGATTCTCTGTTGATCGTTGAAGCTTGTTTTTAACGGCCATGACTGAATTAGGGTTTTTAATGACTGAATTAGGGTTTCTAATTTTCTGCGGGTTTTATCAAACTACATATTTCTGTGTTTTGATGGTATTTCTGATGAACTGAAAGTTGAAAAAATTTCGTTTCATGATTTTCATCATATTCTCTGTTTGATCTTCGTATTACTTCTATGCCCCTTGTAGGTATGGCTGATCGTCATCGGGTTCCATACCAAACTCCACCATCGAGCCCTTATAGATCTCCTCCATCCAGAAGTCCTGATATATCCCCGCCGAAGGGTGGTCCATCTAGGCCTTCCCAACCGGATCTTCGAGCTCATAAGGCTTCATCCGCGTCTGGTCCCAGAGTTTCATCTACGAAGAGGGGGGATCCACCGAAGGGTTCTCGATACGCTGTTAACCATCCTCCTGCTTCTCAACGTGCTGAACTGACGAATGCGCCACCTCCCTCTTCTCAGCGTGCTATACCGCTGAATGTGGAGCTTCTTCGTTCTGTTGCCCTAGCTACGATGCCTTCTCAAGCTATGATGCCTCCTCAAGCTACGATGCAACCTTCGAAATATAAAGATTCGCAGGCCGCTGCTTTGGTGAAAGAATCTTCTAAAGTTGCGGCCCCAAAGGCAGACTCATCTAGGAATCCTCCGTCCAAGATAAAGGCTTCGGATATGAGTCCTCCGAAGGATCTATCGTTGGACAAGGCTGTCTCTTCCAGTGTTGCCCCCGTTATACGAAGTATGCCAGTTCCCAAGAAAAAGAAAAAGGTTTCTTTTAGGCATATTGATCTTGAGGCCTTCAAAGTAAAGCATGAACTTGAAGCTTTCGAAGTCAGGTTTTATGATCAAGGTGACGATCTTACTTACGATCTGATCATAAATTATAAGTATGATGAGTTACACTTACTGACGACCGTGGGGGCCTTCGAAGATGGCTTAATGCTGCCTCTGTATAAGTCAGGTGATTCTTTTTATTACGATACCTTGGCTCATCGTGAGGGTTCTACTCCGCATACCCATTGTCGTTCTGTAGTACAGCTGACTGGGAATTATCTTCGGGCGCTTAAGGAATGCTATCTTCGGAGTAAGGGGGAGACGATGATGACCTGCTATGTCCCCAATCCAGCTGAGAGAGATTGGTATACTCCTGAAAACTTCAATGCCTCTTTTGGAGACTACGTTAATGGTAGGAACCGTAAGCCATGGAGCGTCGGCCTTCGTACCATTGCCGCTTATCAGGGTGAAGTTCGTCTATTAAGTGAAGTGAGTGATTCGAAGTTTCAATATGTCCCTAGTACCGAAGGGACTTCTTAGCGGAAGCTTTTTCCTGCTCGTGAGCGACTCAAGCGTGATCATGATTATGAGTGGCATGCCACCGTTATTGAAGTCATCGGTCCTTGGGATTATGGTTGGGTACCTGGTCAGCATGGATGGCGCCCTATTGCTGGTAGCCAACCTTGTGATAGTGCTCCAGCTCTTTATGGTGACTTCTGTCCTTGGCAGTTAAATTTTGCTGGTATGAACTTTGAGTATGCTTTCGATGCTGCTGATGAAGAAGAAGGTTCCGATGCTACCCTTCCTTCGAAGAGTACCGTCATTGCTAAGGTATGCCTTCTCGTGAGATTGTAATGTGTATAGTGGCCCCTTTTCTTCTTGGTTTGAGATTAATCAAATTATGGAGAAAATTATCTTCGTGATAACACAACGTTATGACTTTAGGTAACGAAGAAGAAAAGATAGGTCCGGTTCAGTCTTCTACTGCTACTTTTGAGGAGACAGAAGTCCCCGATGAAGTCACCAGTCCAGTGAACGATGAGTACGTCGAGGAAGAAGAGGAATCTACCGATGGAACGTACATGGACTTCTACACATAATCATGAGGATGGTGAGAATATTGGTGGCGAAGCTACTGAAGAGGAGATTGACCCTGGCGGTCAAAGAGATATTCCCGCTGATGATCCTACACTTTCTCCCTCCCAAATCAGAGGAACGGAGATGTTGATCTTCAATCAACGATCCCTGCTGAATCGGGTCAGGAATTTTCTTTTGGCAAGATCTATTCCTCTGGTGGGCAGGTTGATATTGGTGCAGCCATGGGGATAGCTTCCGACTTCTCTTTAATTTTTCCAAATGATGAGTGGGATGTCCTTGCTGAGACTGGTGGTGAGAAAGCGGTTAAGACGGAAGAAAGTTCTGATGGTGAGGATGCCGAAGCCCTTGCCGCCAAGGAGGCCGAAGCCAAGAAGAATTCTGGTGGACGAAAGGACGTTACCGGTGAAAGGGCTTCCACCGATGCATCTTCGGAAGGTTTTTAGAAGGCCATGATGCATGCCGGTGATGATGCCACACTTTATTGGTTGATGAAGAAAAACCTGATGTTCGTGCCTAACCCTGCTCTGGTAATCCCTGGCGAGAAAAACTCCGATGCTTTCACCCGTCAGAAAATGCGGTTATCATATCACGATGAGGTTGCAGAAATTTGGGAGAAGGATTTAGGGGCTACTTCTACTAGTCTATTAGTCGATCCCTCCTATTCCATTGTTAATATGATGGCTATCTCCGATGGGTATCAGTACGGTTTCCCCCAGCAACGTGTTCTTGAGGTAAGTCATGGTAGACTAACTCTTTTATTGCTGATATGTCCTTTTATTGACTGTTATTATTTGTTTGTCATCAACGCAGATAATGAGGAGTGAACTCTATAACCATACTGTGTACCAATTGTTCAAGGCGAAGGCCCTGAAGCTGGAGGCAAAGCTTCGTTACAGAGAAGAGGAGTTGAACGCTGTTGAGGCACTCATTGCTTCTAAGGACAAGGAGATACTAAAATTGAAAAATCAACTGAAGGGGAAAGAGAAGCTTGGTGCTAAAGAGGAGAAACTTCGTCTTGATCTTGCACCTGTTCGCAGTGATTTGGAGAAGGCTCGTAGCGATGCTTCGTCTTTTAATGGTTCGTTTTCTTTCCTTGCATTCCTCTTCGTCTCTCTCTTTTGTCTTCTTAGTGTGTTGTCTGAGTCTCCCGGCCCTATCTTCAGCGGGCGATATCGGAGAATTGGCATGGCTTCGAAGTGAGAGGACTCGCCAAGCCTCTCGAATCAGAGAGTTGGTGGAGGAAATTAAGAGTGAGGCTGAAAATTTGAATGCACGGGCCGATGAGCATAATGTCTTGGTGGCTGAATGGCGAGAGAGGCGGATCCAAATGGTTGATATGCAGAATAATTATATTGTCGATCGTCGCCAGTTTAACGGTGCCTTACTGTGGAATCATGAGAATCTGCATGATGCGTGTGAGGATATTTCTCGTTTAGAGGCCATGGTAATAAACTTAGAAGAAGAGTTGCGTCAAGCCCGTTCATCTCATGACCCTGAAGTTAAGGATTATATACAACGACTTGTTCGGGAGAGAGGCGATGCCAGAGCTGAGGCCCACGCCCTTAGTAACGCCTTAAGTGCTTCTCGGGCTGATGTTGCTCGTTTAGTTGAATCTGAGAAGGACCTTGAAGTTAATATGTACATGATTACTATGGGGATAGAAGAAATGAGTAACGAAGTCAAACGCCTTCATCATTTAGACTCCATGAAGCAGGTAGAGTTGGATGAGTGTCAGTTTGCTCTTACAAATCCTCAATTGGATTATAAGAAAATTTAGAACGAGTATGATTTTCTTGACGAAGTCCGAGACGCTGTAGTTAACGAATATGAGATATCTTTGGCTAGTGTCGAAGGTATACATTCATTTGTTTGAGTGGTTCCGTAATTATAGTTTTCTAACCCATCTGTGTCTTTTTTTTCAGAGCTTGAGGGACAGCTTAGCCTTGCAAATGAAAAGCTTGAAAAGGCTCAATCTTCCTTAGTGAAGCAGCAGGGCCAGACCAAGTATTATGAGAGTTTGGCTGGATCTCGGAACGAAGCAGCCAAGGAAGTATCCCGACTGACGTCTTCGTTGTCGCAGTATGAGCTCAAGACCACCGTGATTGCATATAAGGCTCGTTGCCAACTTTCCGAAGAAGTTAACAAAACTCTGACCAGGATCGAGCAGGGCCTTCAGAAAGATCATGGTATTGTCAAGAATTACCCTCGTCGTCCTATGCCTGAGCCTTTAACTTACTCTTCCGGTCCTTCTTCGGGAGGAAGTGTCCCTTCGTCTTAGAAGAAGAATCCAGCTGATCACGTCGGGTCTTCCAATGTGAAGTAGATTGCCATACTTGTTATAGAAAGTTGATCTTTGTTGATTACTTGGCTTCGGGCCATTTTTTGGTGTATTTTTTGTGTTTCTTGTTTTATTTCCCGAACTTGTAATCAACTTTTATGGAATGGATCATCGTTTGTTTGGATAAGTACAACTCTGATTTATCTGGATAGTTAATTCAGTTACTTTTTTTTTTTTCTAGTTTCAAAAAAAAAAGTAATAGAAAGTGTTTGATGGCAATAACGAAGATAGGCACCTTCGTTACTGACTTTGGACCTGTCACCCCGCTGGCTAACCCTTGGCCAGAGGATTACCAAACGGTGGGGGTCGATGCAGCGTTCCCGGATATGTAATGTGTTATTGAAATATTTACATGCATTCATTCCTCTGAACCGCTGCTCTTTCGATTGATTGGGTATCTCTTTCTGCTGGAAGCCTTCCCCATGGTCCTACACTCATAGACTCTGATAGGGGAGTCCCGAGAGATTGTATATGGTTACTTTCCCCAGTAGAAATTTTGCAAAAATCTTGTTTGATTGATAAGGTGAGGTATGTTATTCCTCGTCCAAAGATAGAAACATGTCAAGCGGGCGCGCTGTCTTCTTCTTCTGATGCTCTTCACACAGATGCAGAATTGCGTTGCTTTATGGATAGTATGGGTTGAGATATTTTGCATTCCATGGATGTCTGAGGACTTCTCCCTTTAAGTTACGCAGGTAATAAGATCCATTTCCTGCAATATCATGTATTACAAATGGTCCTCCCCATGTTGGTGCTAACTTGCCCCATTTTTTCTCTCGTTGGTATTGGGGTATAGTTCTCCTCACATACTGTCCTTCTATAAAATTTCTAAGCTTAACCTTCTTGTTATATTCTCTAGCTAATCTTCGTTGGTAATTCTCCATCCTTTGTAGCGCTACCTCTCTCCTTTCTTCTAGATCATCGAGCCTTTCCAACAGCATATCCGATGTGAGGTTCTTCTCCCATGCTTCGGTCTTTGTGGTGGGCATGATGATATCTGTTGGGATGATTTCTTTAGCTCCGTAAGTGAGGAGGAACGGTGACTCACCGGTTGCGGATATGCGAGTTGTCTGATATGCCCATAGCACGTTATGTAACTGTTCGCACCATCGTCCCTTGTGCTCGTCTAGTGATTTCTTCAGGATAAGAGCAAGGGTCTTATTTGTGGCTTCGTCCTGGCCGTTGCTCTGGGGGTAGATGGGAGTTGACTTATTCTTCCTGATTTTGAAGGTGTCAAAGAGCATGTCTATGTTCTTTCCCTGCAGCTGCTTGCCGTTGTCAGAGACGATCTCTGCGGGGATGCCGAACCTGCAAATGATGTTCTGGAAGATAAATGTGAATACGTCCGAGTCTCGGATTCTAGCCAGGGCCTTGGCTTCTACCCATTTTTAAAAGTAATCTGTAGATACAATCAAGAATCGTCCTTTCCCTGATCCTTCGATCAGGGGTCCAACGATGTCTATGCCCCATTTTGAGAAGGGCCAAGGACTATCCACCGAATTCAGCCTCGTTGTAGGAGAATAAATCCTTTTAGCAAACCGCTGGCATTCCTCACATCTCCTAGACATTCTTGCAGCATCTCGTATCATTTGTGGCCAATAATATCCCTGCATCTTTGCTTTGTCTGCTAGTGATCTCATCCCACTATGGTTACCCGCATCTCCATAGTGTATATCTTTCAAAACTCGATGTCCTTCCTCTCTTGATAGGCAGCGTAGCAACGGTCTTAGAAAAGACTTCTTATATAAGATTCCGTCTCGAAGGTCGTACCTCCCCGCCTTTGATTGCACCTTTCTGGCTTGCTTCAAGTTCGCAGGCAGTGTACCTTCTTTAAGGAAAAGATGAACTTCGGTTCTCCAATCTTCTTCGTCCTTGAAGTCTTCGTCTTCGTTAGCTCTTGTCATAATATCATCTTCGTGAAAGTCATCGGCAATGTCTTCCCCAACATCATCGTCAGTGTGGATGGGGAAAAACAGTTTGCTGGTTTTTTAGGGAAATAAAGAATCGAGCGTGCTGTCGAGACTCCTCGACCGAGCAAACTGCTGAACCTTACACAGATGCACTGCAAAGGGAGTGCTTAGATTCGAGAGATCAATCTGTAGGACTCCGGCCTAAACCAAGTCAATGGCCGTTCCAGAGTCAATTCGGTCATAAAGAGGGAGATGGGTTGATATGTAGGATGGAAGATGAGAATTGTGTGGGATCAATGATGATCAAGGATTGTGGATGTGTTGAAGGTTTCTGCAAATTTGATGAAATGTGGAGTTCGAATAAGTTCTGAGCGATTGATGGAATTTCTGAGAGTGATTCCTCGAAAAATTATTGTTGTTCAATCGTGGATCCAGAGACTCATTTATATTGTCAGAATATCGAACACACATTGATCCCAGTAAGTGTGACGGTTTCATGAGTGGAAGAATGAGAATGTGGGAGATCGTGGTAAAACCAATTCCGTGTCGTGTGGAGACTTGGTTGATCGTCCACCCACTACTTTGGTAACTCCTTCAACCGTTGCACGACTTACTCACATTTCTCATCGTGGATGAATCCACATGCCGTAGGCCGCCAGACCAAAACCCTAATGGATATCCCCCCATATGACGTGATTGAAGTCTCACGAATCGTGGAGTCTGCATGACAGACGTGTATTTTATTAGTTTTAGATAGTGAAGCTAAGTTTTGTTAAATTTCGCATGATTAGCGATTGCTCGGCAATTCATGGATTTGAACGTGTTAGTTCTTATATTGATATTGCTCGTGTGCAATTTTTGTAAATTCGAGCATCTGAGCAAGTATTGCTCGATTCAACGGAGAGTATTGATAGTTGGGCATTTGAGTAAGTATTGCTCAATTCGACAAATTACTGAAGATTGATGATTGGATTAATATTCGAGCAATTGAGCAAGTATTTCTCAATTCGTCGAATTACTGAATATTGATAGTTGGATCAATATTCGAGCAAGTGAGCAAGTATTTCGCAATTCGACGAATTATTGATAAATTACTGAATATTGATAGTTGGATCAACATTCGAGCAAGTGAGCAAGTATTGCTCAATTCGACGAATTATTGATGAATTACTGAATATTGATAGTTGGATCAATATTCGAGCAACTTAGAAAATCTGTGGATTACTGAATATTGACATCTGGATCAATATTCGAGCAATTGAGCAAGTATTTCTCAATTCGAAGAATTACTGATAAATTACTGATCATTGAGCAATTGAGCAAGTATTGCTCAATTCGACAAATTATTTATTTATTGGTGACGTGACCCAATAAAATATTAAAATATTGGTAGATTACCGAACATTATATAATTAATCCGTGTGTTGTTTGCTAGATTAACGTAAATTTATTTAGTGTTTGAACTTGCTCAGAATGGTGATTTGTTGAGCGTTTGTTCGAAAACCCTAATTTTGAGCAATTGCTCATTGATTGACGAATTGATGAAAATAGGTCATGAGCGAAGGAGGGACCGACCACATGGGACTATGGACGTCCATGTGATGCCCAATTTCTCAAGTGAGCGTTACACCAGGGTCATGAGTTGACCAGTTGGTGAAGGAATGACCATTAAATGTCGGTTTCATCATTTATTGAAATAGTGCTGGATTAAGCATTAGGTGATAAAACCTAATTAAATAAAAGTGAGGGACCAACTAAGGTGGCATGAGACCGGTCCTTGGTGGTCGTGGGACCGCTGATGGGCGTTTGCACAAACTCTGAGTTAGTTGTGAAGAGTTTGGACCCAATATGAGCGATTGCGCAAATTAGGTCAAAAGTGTGAAAACGTGTGGGACCGGCTTTTTGCAAGCCCTAGGGATGACCTTGGTCGGTCAAGAAAGCATGCACGTGTTACCATGGTGTCCGTTTTTCCGTACTGAGAGTTTCAGTATTTTCTGATGTGCGTTCGAGCAATATTTTGGAATTTCAGAAGAGTTCGATCTTTGACTGAAATCCTCGATTTTGTTCGAATGAGCAAGTATGCTCGTTTGATCAATATTTTGTGAATATTAAAATAATAATATTTAATATATTTTCGTGAGTAACCTAGTCGGTCGTGTGACCATGTTGACTTTTTGCTTTTTCATGGTTCGCGTAATATTTGAGAAAACATGGAGAAACCATGAATTTTGCTAAAACTGGGGAGTTCCACAAGATGAGAAAAATAACAATTTATGAAAGATTAGGGATTGCAAGGTGTGGGACCGGCCACATCTAGGGAATGGCCGGCTGGCTATATTGCCCGGTCCCGCAACACCTTTCCCTATTTTATATTATTATTTCTTTTGTGAAATCCCACAAAAATATGGAGAAACCACGAGTTATGCTCAAACAAGGAAAGTTGCTGGAATGAAGGAGTCTTCATGAGTTTATGAAAACAACAAAAATAAGGAAAATAATGGAGGAAGCATGGGACCGGCCACGGCTAGGGCACGGCCGGCCGGCCGGTGGGCCCGACCCATGGGCGCTTCTCCATTATTTTAATGTTTATTATTTTCTCTCTCCTATTTTGTGCGGGATTCCTCATTTGTCCATATTTTGGATGTGCGTTCGCGCATTTGGGTGCTCATTCGTGCATCATTGTCGAATACACTCGCACCATTTTATGGGGCTTACTCAGTGGTATTCCAGATGCCCGATTGTTGAGTATTTATTACTAATTCATGAAATTCAGTGGAGAATGATTTATGAAACTGGGTAATAAAAGTGAGTAGTTTTTATTATCAATTCATAGGATCAGCCGTGGATTCGACCATGAATTCGGCATAATAAAATAGGTATTACCATTCCATGGGATCGTGGATTGGACCACAGAATCGGAGTAATGAAAGTAGTTATTACCATCTCATGAGATCAGCCATGGATTCGATCATGAAATCGGAGTAATGAGACTATCTATTACCATTCCATGAGATCAGCCGTGGATTCGACCATGAAATCAGAGTAATAAAATAAGTGGTGATATTACCATTTCATGAGACCAGCCGTGGGTTCGACCATGAAATCGAAATAATATCTATTACCATTTCATGAGATCAGTCGTGGATTCGATCATGAAATCGGAGTAATACATTCATCTATTACCATTTCGATCATGAAATAGGAGTAGATAAGATAGATTATCTTCTAGGAATTCAGTGGTGAATGTCACGGTAGAATTTAATCTCTTGCGTATAGTCAGTGAAACAGCGAGTGTTGCCAAAGTCCTGAAGACGTTATTGCTCTCAATCTTACGGAGAACCGCCTGGGTCTATACAAGACCTCTCTCATGTAGTTAGGGAACAGTGAGTATCACCGACGTCCTAAAGGCGTTATTGCTCTCAATCTACGAAGAACCGCCCAATTATATTATTCTACATAGAGGGCACGACGAAATGCCAGGGATCGAACGCTCAGCTAGTGGAGGCTTTTCGAAAGGCATATCCACCGTGGCTTCGTAAAATATGAATCGTTGCTTGCCTGAAAGCCGTGTCAGAAACATGCATCATGATTTTATAGTTTCGCCCTTTGTTGAAAATCCACCATTTACATTAAGTCCCCTGCTTAGTGAGGGACAGTCATGTTCCGCAGTAAGCATTAAATGGTGATTTTTAGTCGACGAGATCAGTGGTCGAACTCGGTCTACAAAGGTATTATCAGAATCCTCAATTTGCTCCAATGATGTCATGTACGAGCAAATGTTTGGGTGAGGACCCTGATGGTATGAAGAGTGTGATTCCGTGAGCATGGAGAGATGAATCATTGCTGATTTGGTCGGTCAAAAGTCCAGTTTTGGTCGATTTAGGATTTATGGGCCCGACACCAAAAAAGAACGCTTAGGAACGTTCGTTCGTTCGTTAGTTTAAGAAACAAAAAATAATCCCTAGCATAAGAGAGATTTTTTTTTAATATGTGAGATTTCACAAAAATGGAATAAACTCTTGTTTCAAAGACGGATGCTCGCGAGAGGGAGCAAAAATATATATACATATATTTTCAAAGTTATGTGAGTTTCACGTTAAAATATATATATATTGTAAAATCAATGTTTTGATTTTTGAACAAATGTTGAAAGTAGAAAATTATTCACGGTGAAATAATGTTTGTGTGTAAGTTTTCACAATTCCAATTTTGAGAAACCAGTGAATGTTCACAGAGTAAAAAAAATTTACGTGGATTGTTCACGATTTTAAAGATTTTGTAAAATCAAGTTTTGATTTTAAACAATTGTTAAAAGCAAACAATAATGTTTTCGTGAATTTCGTGATTTTAAGAGGGTATGCACGAAAATCAATGAATGTTCACTCGGTGGAAATTTATGTGAAATTAAACTTTTGATTTTCAGCAATTGCTAGAAGTAAGAAATTTTTAATAAAATACGGTTTGTATGGATTTTGTGATCTGATAGTGTATGCACAAAATCAATGAGTGGTCACTCGGTGGGGAGTCACTCACACGGTGAAAAATAATGTGAATTGCTTAGATGATGGAAGTTTCGTGAATTGTTCACAGTTTTATGAAAATCACGTTATGGTTTTGAATAATGAATTTTGTTCGTCTTTGTAGGTTTGAAGGAGCGAACAAATTCTCCAGATTGTAATCACTACAGCTAGTGAAATTGTAAATAGCTAAGAGTTGGATGGTTACCATTTTGTAGACGTTGTGAGCACCTTTATTCCATGATTCATTGTTCTGTCGAATCCTGCGCTTTGTATGAACGATGTGCTGAAGTAGCCACTTTGCAAGAATGACTGACTCCCATGATGACACTTCCAAATACGGTGTTTCCAGATATTACATCTCTACAGACGAAACTTTAAGAAATGGTACTTCTGGGACCTCTGAGTGATGGTGAGAGATCCTTCATACTGAGTTGTACTCCTGGTTATTTCATTAGCTTTACCATATAATGATCGTGTAGTGAGATCCCGGATCAATGTAAACTCCACGGAAATGGAAGAAAGTCCACGGGAGCGGAGAACCTAGAAGTGAGGACTACAGGATGTTAGCAAATGACGTGCAGTCCCAGCCGTTTCTTTGGTGAGTTGTTAGCGCTCCTTGTGTCATGACTTTGCCCGTGCAATTAGGATCACGAGACCAAGTGGTAGGCCCGAGAAGATGTTTATATTTGAGCCTACGGTGATACTCCGCAAGTGCACGGCGTCTATCGGAGACGCGGCAAGTACGGGTCGATCCACAGAGACGAGGGTGTGCTCTTAAATGATCTAAGGCTTCTTCAACTGAAATTCAAAGGTGACAGAGTAACAAAAGATGGTTTTGCCGAAACGGCTGAGATGTGATGAAGTAACAATGAACTAAGGTAAACAGTGAAATTAAGGGGTTGCTAGGTTTGCAAATCCACCTCTGACCCCTATTGTGCTTTCAACTAAGTTAAATTTCTTGTTCCTATAGTAGCTAAGGACAAAGTGTCAATTCTCGCCACTTAACCGAGGAGTTTCGCCTAATGATATTTCAAATATCACTAATGTACTAATCCTAAGTACTAGTTGTCTAATTAAGAACAACAAGTCGGGGTATTAGTATTAAAAATGGAAGTAAGGGCTGAAACATATTCAACACAGATATAACCTAACTACAAGGCATCCATGGCTTTGGTATGCACCGTGAGAGAAAGGCATTGATATGTTAAATTGAAGCTATCTAATCATATTAAACACTCAAGAACAATTTAACAGAGTTTCAACACGCTTTGGAATCGGGGTTTCATTGAAACCCTAACAACAAAATTAAAACATGATTAAGACAGAAAATAAACCTAAATTGACACTCCTACTAATCCAAAGCGTATCTATTATCATCTCCTACATCTTCTATTTATACATACCAAGCAAACCCTAAAACAAAGAAACCCTAATAATTCAAAGATCGAAAATAATTGAAAAGTAAACTAAACCCATACTCGATTTTTGCCTTCCGCTCTTGTCCAATCGTGCTCAGTTGATTGATTGGCTAAACCTTAGCTCTAGATGTCTCTGATTCAGTTTCTAGGGTTGGTAGAAACTAGAAAAAGAGATATCTAGTGCTGGGGTTGTTGGATGGTGATGGTGCGGCTGTCAGAGAGTTGTTGGTGAGGTGGTGATGTGGTTGGAGAAGAGATGGTGGCGGAGTGGCTATGGCAGGAGACGGTCGGGGAGAGGGAGTTGCAGAGGTAGGGGGAGAAGGAAAATGAGATTAGGGTTAGGCTTAGGGGCTTATATAGGGGCTATGCTGTTGAGCAGGTACATCGAAGATCGATGGGAACGCTGCACCGAGCGTTGGATCTAGCTGGAGAAATCTCAACGGCTGAGAAAGGTAAGCGGTATTGGAGTGATTCGATGTTGAGCTAAGAAAGAAACTTCGATGCGCATGAGGGAGCGACCGTAGGATGTAACTAGATGCGATCTCAACGGCTCAGGATAATCGGGCTCGGATCCGGGTCTAGCTCAAGCCCATTTCTTGTAGATGAGTCGCTACTTGTTGGGTTGCAACTGTTGCGCGCGCGGGCTTTGGCTCTCTGCTCCATAGATACTTGCCTCCGATTCTTTGCTCTTTTGCTCCTCAGATTCTCCGAGCTTTATTTATTACCTAAAAACACAAAATTAATTAATACAAATATTTATTCTTGAAAACAAGGAAAATACAGAATATGGGATAATATCTCGATTTATAAGCGCAAAAGATGAGTAAAATGCCAATAAAAAGGTGTATAAATATGCACTATTTGGCACTCATCAAATACCCCCAAACCCGAATTTTACTTGTCCTCAAGTGAAACAAAATTAGGAAATCCTAACTATACCACTGTCGTAGGTCTCTCGAATGCATTTAGCGTATGCACTAAGCCTTTAAACCCCTAGGTGTCCCTAGTGGACGAGTTGAAGTCTCGTGAGGGTTTACAAGAGGTGTACCCACAAAACCTTCTCCAACTTCAGAGTGTAAAAAAGAGTCTCAAGCCTCCAAGAAGCTATGAGGACATAGAGTTTCGCATGCTAGTAATGTGGTTAGAACTATCGAAGAACGCATTCTCATCCTTAAGTGCTTTGCGAGAAGTAACCATACCATATGAAAGAATTCGGATTCGATTGTGATCATAAGCCTCGACTTCGCCTCACCATTAGGGTTTTATGATAATTGCACTCAAAAAGATTGCTTTTTTAGTCTCTCATGTGTGCAGCAGGAATAAAGAGAGAAATCCCGCACACGTTGTAGGTAAGAAGGATAACCTTCCGAAATAAAAACTGAGACTCCACAGAGGTGTGGACAAAAAGAATCTTTTTCTGATGATCTCTAAGAAAGGAAATCAACCATTAGTAAGGGGTGTGAGTACTCACTTACCTTCTCACCCGATCGGCAATTAGTATCACTCTCTCATAAGAAACCATAGAAACGTCTTCAATCTTCGGTCTTCGGTCTTCAGTCTTCAACTATTGATGACGAACTTCTGAACTTCACAAAAACTTAATAATTTTTTTTTTTTTTTTTTTTTTTTTTTTAACTTTGTGGTAACTATACACACAAAAAAAAAAAAATTTTTTTTTTTTTTTTTTTTTTTTTTTTTTTTTTTTTTTTTTAGTTACAAACACTAACAACGATAAAATTTAAATTTTCATAAACTTCATTAATTCTCATCTTCTTTTCCTTTCTTTTCTTTGTTGCATAAAAACCTTGGACTATCTCAACTTTTCTTTCAATATTCGATTCTCGCTCTGGGTTGTTGACGATGATGTGTTTCTATGGGTCTTGGCGATTGAGAGAGAGAATGATGCTAACTACAACCGGTATTTAGAAGGAGTTTTCATCTTTAGACGTCACCCTCATGATTGACGGAATTAGCACTCAAGAGATCAAAAGTAGTGCTGAAAGTGGTGCGAAGTTGGGTAGCTCACCATTCCTACCCTAATTGACGTACGGTGACACACACTCTAAAAGCTTTTCTAGAAAGTCACAAAGAGTGAAGGTCGGTACCTTGCTTGATGTAAAATGGGTAGTCTCCACTATGGGTGATCACAATTCTACTACCGAATATCTAAACAAGACCTAATTCGCCCTCCCAAGTATGGTTAAATCCAACTTTAACGCTCTAATCAACTAAGAAACCCGATTGTGTTCTCCTAAGACTTCCAATTTCTCGTTATTTCGGTCCAGATTCTCTATGTAAACATAGCTAAAAGCATGCTAGTGACTCTAAAATCTCTAAAGTTGGAGGTTTTTACAAAAAGAGTTTTGAATTTTTTTTTTTTTTTTTTTTTTTTTTTTTTTTTTTTTGAAAATAAAAGGTAAAATAAAAGACTAAAAACTCTAAATGCACCCCCAAACCTAAATCAAACATTGTCCTCAATGTGTCAACATATAGGAAGAATTTAAACAGTCACATACCATGAGAACTATGTTAAAAATAGAAAAGGGAAGAGATTACCGGTATGTCGGCAAGAGCAAGGTTGAGCTTCATTCGTCAAGGCTAGAATCCAATATTCTCAACGGAGATCATATCGGATTAGCATAATATATGTGCAAGAAGACTCAACCGAATCAAGAAAAGAAAAATTTAACAAGTCCTACTGGATATATACAATGAAAATGCACCATAAACCAACAGTCTAAAGAGTTGAGGATCAACCCAATAGAAAATATATACAAACATCAACAATCTTACACAATTATAATATGAGAGTGCACGTAAGACTGTAGATGTGAAGGAGTTTCCCCCAAACCTAAACTTGTGACCAGGTGTGTTTGTGAGAACAAAATCTTGCAATTTTAAAGGTACATCATGCAAAAGGTCTAACTCAAAATGAGTTTTACTAATAACAGGCAGACATACACATTCCAACTTTGGCTCTTTAAAAGTGTTATACTTTGATGCAAAATAGTCCAAGAGGACTTGGGAAGCACAAAGCTCTAGGCCTAAGTTAGGCATTTTTAGAAATGTTGGTATTGCAATTTTGTTACAAACTACACCTAGGTTGGGTGAAGGAGTTTCAATTTGTGACTCAGGAGAGAGGTTAGGTATATCTAGGTTGTTTTCATTTTTAAAATCATTTGTACCATCACACACTTTCCTAAAGTCAAAAGAGGGTAAATCATGTTCATTTTCACAGGACAATGGCACAGGTTCCACATCAATATCACATGCATGAATATCAGAAGAAGCATCATTCATAGGGTTCACAGGAGAGACACTTAATGTCTCTGAACCTAAAAATTCTATTACATTTTCAAAATACACATGCTCTTCATATTCATCATCATCATCATCGTCATCATAGCAAAAATCCATCTCTCCATTCAAAATTGTAGTATTTTTAGTGTACTCATCTACCTCTAGATTAGGTTCATATTCAATGTTAGTTGCATGAGTAAGACTAGAAACACTATTTTCAATCCTATCATTTTGTAACTCAATCAGGTTCCTTTGAAGAATCATCTTGAGTTGTTCCATTGAAGGAGAGTCTTCACTAGTGGGTATGCATTCCTCATATGGGTATTCATTGTATGGTTGTGCATGAGGTTCACTAGAGAAGGAAATTCGAGATATGTTGCTATGTGGATGGTCATGCATTGCATTCATTTCAAGCCTAGCATTTAGCTCCATGAGTGTATCCATTGTTGATTGCAAACTAGGAGTTGGGGGAGTATAAAATTGTTCATCTCCCCACTGTGGTGAATGATGCATGTGTGCAGGTTGATTATGGTCCCAATAGTCACTTCTAGACATTTCGTTCATTGGATTATCATGGTTTTCCCTAGACTGTCTAAAATCATGCAAGATATAACAAGATTCAGCAGGTGGTCTAAGCCACCACATAAGGTGCAAGCATGCGTTTCATATTGCCTAGAAAAACTAGATTCGACAGATTGCCTTTCTAAAGCAGATTGCCTATCTAAAGCAGATAGTCGAGCCTCTAATTGATCTAAAAGTGATGACTGGGTATGAGGAGAGTGTTCATTCTCAACCTGTGATGGATGATACATGTGCTCATAGTGATTAGGGTATGTGAGGTCAGGGCCCTGAGAAGGCGCATAAAATTCTCTAAAATCACTATGGTATGTGGGGGGTTCATCTCCGTGAAGCGTGCCCGTAAGCACGCTCTCTAAGGGATTTGTTTCCATCCCCAGATGCAGACCAAAATCCTGACATGGTCTAGCTCTCAAATTGAACTCAAAGCCCAATTGTTATGGACTTCATTTGGTTCATTGGGTTTTTGGTTTGTTGGGAAAATTTGGTTTATGTGGGCTTGTTGTTTGGTTTTTGTGGGAAAGTTTGGTTTTGTTGGGTTTTGGTTTATTTGGGAATGTTCAGCCCAGTTGCTATTTGAAATGGTTAAGCCCAGAGGTGGATTGATTGTGAGCAGCCCAGCAGATGGGTTCTAGCCTAAATTGTCTGGCCCAGTTTGGCCACAGCCCAGATTAGGCTGAAGAATGTATAGCCCAGTTGTTGGGCTTCAGTTATCAAGCTTAGTTTAGCTTAAGCCCAGCAGTTCAGAGGATGTGGGCTTAACAACTGCACAGCCCCCAGATTGTTTGGCTGGTTTAACTACCCGTGTTTGTGTAATCACCAAAGAAGATGGGCGATGTGGGCTGGAGGTTGCAGGTTTACAGCCCAGTTGTTGATTCAGTTAGGTGGGCTAAGTTTGTGTGCAAGTTATTGAAACCCAGCAGTGGGTTTAGTTAGCCTAGGTGATGTGGAGCCCAGGTGATGGTTCTCAGTACAGCCCAGTGGAATGTGGGCTCAATTTAGCCTAAGCAGCCCAGGTTAAAGGCTAAGTTATGTGGGCTGAAGTTTAGAATGGTTAGCCCAGTAATTGGGCTTCAGCTTATGCAGCCCGGTGTTCTTCTTGTGCAAAGTTGTCTACACAACCCGGTCCGTAGGTTTCAAAGACAGAGCACCGATGACTCACACTGGAATTGACACAAAGACGAGTTATGTGCACTTAGTTTATGCACAAATCTAGTGAGGCACAATTCACAACACAAATCACAAAGCAAGGGTTGGCAGCTCACAACACAAAGACAAACTTGTGCAAACTCTCTCAATTTAAATGACACAACACAAGGGGTTCAACAGGTTAGCATTCAACAGTCTAGCAGCAACTGTGGTCGTGCTCAGGGCTTGGCTAAGGTAGCAGAGTAGCTAGCACAAGCTCATGCACAGGGGCTGGAGTTTAAGTTCAATTTTTGCAGCTAAGTTGGAGCCCTAACTCACAGCTGCAGGGAGCTGGAGTGAGCAATTCAGGGCTTTGCAATGCTCCAGTTATCATGCATTCAGGGTCGTGCTCAGCAGGGTCTTACACAGTGCACACAGGTGCGCAAACAAAGGCATACAACTCATACAACTTATGTAGATGGTTACCTCAGGGCAATACAATGTTTGGTATCCTTAAACATGCATACAAATATCCAATCTCAAAGAAGCATTCATTCATTTATAGTTCGGGGGATTGAGAGAAGCAAACACTCTCACCTAAGCAACTAAGCACAGACTAAAGATTGGCAAAGACATGATTTGGGCTACCTTCAACTCAGAGATCATGCACCAGTTTCCACAATTGCAGGGGTCTGATGATACAGGTCGGCTCAGGGCTGACAGAGTGAGGTTTGCGATCAGCCAAGGCAGAGCAATGTATGCAGTGGTGTATGCTCAGGTGAGTTATGACTTAGGGTTGATGGCACTATGGTCACAGTACATACAAGCTTATATTTCAGGTTTTCATGGGAGGCTTAGTAATGTACAGGCACCTGCGCTTTTCCTTGGGCATACAGGGGAAGTTCAGTTACTAACCTCAATTCATGCACTTATCCTTGGGTTGGCTCAGACCTACCGGCTTGCACAAAGAGCGCAAGCTCAAGTTCCCGGCTTTTCCTTGGCTTCCCGGGTTGGTTTAGCTGCTCCAATTGCACTGCTAGCTCAAAGAAGGAGTTCGGTTTCAAAGAAGGCGGAAGATCAGCCGGCTACCCACCCAAGCCCGAGAATCAATTGGACTGTCACAAGGGAATGTTTTGGACTGTCAGAGGGATCAAGATTTACCAATAGCACGAGTATGCAAAGCAATGATACTAAGATTGACAAGTGGTTTTTTTTTTTTTTTAGAGATTAGAGTGCAAACTATAAAACAAGGTGATTAACCTAAGTTATATTAAAGTACCAGCTATACTACACTAACAGGGATGAAAAGTAAATAGACAACTTAACAGGGAGCAAAAACAAACAGCTATACCAGCTATACTACATGAACAGGGAGCAAAACCAAAAAAAAATGAAGAGTAAATGAAGCAAACATAGAAAAATTAATGACTACACTACACTAACACAGGGTAATAGCAATGCAAGGTGAATATATACAGGGAGCGGATGAAAATCAGTAAAGACAAGCACAAAAATCAACAGGGCACGCGCCAAGTCCCCGGCAACGGCGCCAAAAACTTGGTAGGCCCGAGAAGATGTTTATATTTGAGCCTACGGTGATACTCCGCAAGTGCACGGCGTCTATCGGAGACGCGGCAGAGTACGGGTCGATCCACGAGACGAGGGTGTGCTCTTAAATGATCTAAGGCTTCTTCAACTGAAATTCAAAGGTGACAGAGTAACAAAAGATGGTTTTGCCGAAACGGCTGAGATGTGATGAAGTAACAATGAACTAAGGTAAACAGTGAAATTAAGGGGTTGCTAGGTTTGCAAATCCACCTCTGACCCCTATTGTGCTTTCAACTAAGTTAAATTTCTTGTTCCTATAGTAGCTAAGGACAAAGTGTCAATTCTCGCCACTTAACCGAGGAGTTTCGCCTAATGATATTTCAAATATCAGCTAATGTACTAATCTTAAGTACTAGTTGTCTAATTAAGAACAACAAGTCAGGGGTATTAGTATTAAAAATGGAAGTAAGGGCTGAAACATATTCAACACAGATATAACCTAACTACAAAGGCATCCATGGCTTTGGTATGCACTGTGAGAGAAAGGCATTGATATGTTAAATTGAAGCTATCTAATCATATTAAACACTCAAGAACAATTTAACAGAGTTTCAACACAGTTTGGAATCAGGGTTTCATTGAAACCCTAACAACAAAATTAAAACATGATTAAGACAGAAAATAAACCTAAATTGACACTCCGGCTAATCCAGGCGTATCTATTATCATCTCCTACATCTTCTATTTATACATACCAAGCAAACCCTAAAACAGCAAACCCTAATAATTCAAAGATCGAAAATAATTGAAAAGTAAACTAAACCCATACTCTGATTTTTGCCTTCCGCTCTTGTCCAATCGTGCTCAGTTGATTGATTGGCTAAACCTTAGCTCTAGATGTCTCTGATTCAGTTTCTAGGGTTGGTAGAAACTAGAAAAAGAGATATCTAGTGCTGGGGCTGTTGGATGGTGATGGTGCGGCTGTCAGAGAGTTGTTGGTGAGGTGGTGATGTGGTTGGAGAAGAGATGGTGGCGAGTGGCTATGGCAGGAGATGGTCGGGAGAGGGAGTTGCAGAGGTAGGGGAGAAGGAAAATGAGATTAGGGTTAGGCTTAGGGGCTTATATAGGGGCTATGTCATTGAGCAGTACATCGAAGATCGATGGGAACGCTGCACCGAGCGTTGGATCTAGTGAGAAATCTCAACGGCCGAGAAAGGTAAGCGGTATTGGAGTGATTCGATGTTGAGCTGAAGCGGCAAACTTCGATGCGCATGAGGGAGCGACCGTAGGATGTAACTAGATGCGATCTCAACGGCCAGATAATCGGGCTCGGATCCGGGTCTAGCTCAAGCCCATTTCTTGTAGATGAGTCGCTACTTGTTGGGTTGCAAATCAAGATGCATTGCGGCTTTGGCTCTCTCGCTCCATAGATACTTGCCTCCGATTCTTTGCTCTTTTGCTCCTCGATTCTCCGAGCTTTATTTATTACCTAAAAACACAAAATTAATTAATACAAATATTTATTCTTGAAAACAAGGAAAATACAGAATATGGGATAATATCTGATTTATAAGCGCAAAAGATGAGTAAAATGCCAATAAAAAGGTGTATAAATATGCACTATTTGGCACTCATCACCAAGGTTTGTTATTTCTTTTCAGACTTTTGCTCCATCGATTGACGGTCTTGAACTTGTTCCCGGGCAAACAATTCATGAATCCAGCACTGATGAAGAAGTCGATGTAAGTATCTTTTTCGTGCAGGTGATCATGGCATCTCCTTGAATGAAATAATAATAATTGTTGTTGATGAATCCAGAAGAAATCATTGTAGATAAGAAGCATGTTGATGAAGCGTGCTCTTCTTTGGGATATGGGAATATGGAGAATTCCCAAAATCCCGAACCGAATGGAGATAGCGGCGTTGCCAATGGAGATTCCGCATTGCCGAGCCTTCAAATGATTTAGAAACTCCCCTAGTAAGTATATCTCCTGTAATCTCTTCATAGAAGTATGAAATTGTTGATTTGTGAATGAATGAATCAGAATCCATGTGAGTATACGAGTAATTTTGCTGAAATACGTCACCAGAAAATTTCGGACTTCAGCCTTTTAGCAAAAACACCGTAGGAAATTTATTCGAAGTAGGATTTTCACGATCTGCATATGTATCTTCAAGCCCAGAAAATTTCCAAGCTTTAACATAGAAGCTTTTTGAGTTTTGAGCATGTTTAGGGCCTGAAAAAGGCGAAACAGTATACTTCCAGGAGACTTTCAGAACTTTTTCAGATTGTATGTTGTCCAATGTTTCGGCCACATCTCCTTGCTCGTTTCTTCAATTGCTTTTAATTTTGTATATGTTGTAGAGGACATCCTGTTGGAATATTTTCAACTGCGCTATCCAAGGGGGGGTCCTGGGGGGTGAATCTTCCTGTGTTATTTCATCTTCTATTGCAACCCAGTTTTTCCAACAGTTTTAGACAATTATTTTCTGGCAATGGAGGGTGAATCTTCAACTTCGAATGCTACTGCACAATCCCTGCAAGTGATGAACCAAACCCTTACTCGACTGGAACGTTTTGATGGTGAAAATTTTACTCGTTGGCAAGAGACTGTGAAGTTTTTCCTGATCACTATCAAGTTGTGGTACATACTTGAAGATGGATTGGAGGCGATTCCTGCAGCATCAGACAAAGATACTCCTGATTTGATTACCAAACGAAAGAAGCGTCAGGAAGATGATTTCATGTGTCGTGGTCATATTTTGAATGCCCTGGAAACTTCTGTTTACAATGCACATCGGAGTATTGCGACTGCAAAGGAATTATGGACTGCGCTTGTTTATGGGTGAAAACTACTCCTGCAGAATTTGGTAATTTGGGGTGTGGATGAGGAATAAATTTAAACCTTTAAACAAATGCACTGCGCGGTGAGTGCTTGTAGATTCGAGAGATCAATGCAAGCAAGTCCGGCCTAAACCAAGAAATGGCCGTTCCCAGGACTTGTTTCGGTCACAAAGTGAAGGAGATGGGGTTGATCTTAGGGAGGGAAGCGAAGAAGGTGTTGAGATTGTGAAGGTGTTGGCTTGCTTATGACTTGTAATGAAAAGATGAGCAAGCTCACGGTTGATGCAAGCGTGCTCTGGGTGTTTGAATACGATTTGTATTAACACTTGGTTTTTCTGTCTCGTCTCGAACTTGTGTTGTTGTTTGAAATAGGGCGGAGAACCTATTTATACAAGTCATTGAGCCTCATTCACGTCTCTCGTGGGAAGTGGAGGAAGTGGAGTGATGGAGTAGTGGAGTTGTGCGTCGACCGTCTTGCCCACTTCTCCCGTTCATCTCTAACCGTCCATGACTTCCCGACACGTTCTTATGATGACGCGTTTGCACGCCGCACGCCGTAAACCGCCACCAATACCCCCCATGTATCCCCCCCGCCAGTGACTTGATTGATGTCCGAATGTGTGGATCGTGGATCCACGAAAGATAGCATGTAATCTTCAATTGAATAACCGTGTTATTCGTAAAGTCGATACTTGTGAAGTATCATGTGTATTTTATGCAGTCGCGCATTATGGTGTGGTAAAGTGATGGGTAATGACGCCTCACTAACCAAATAACTCCCGACCGTGGTTGTATAACCAAGTCGGGTGAAGTTGGACAGATGAGATGATCTTTGAGACACTCATCTCAAGACCGTTAATGAATATTAGGGTTTTTGAAGAGGAGCGTAAGCATGACTCTTCAGCTTGGTCGAAACCAAGTAATGGAAGAATTTTGGAGAGGACCGACCGGACGTGTATGTAGATAGCATGCTGGTGTACACGTCCATGTCTTACCGTCCCATGAAGGTGCGATCTAGGCCACTCAATTTGACCGGCAAAGAGGAGTGGTTGAGATCGGTTTGCGGCAGAAATCCTTGCCGCAAAGGAGTTGGAGATCGCATGACATTCCTGCACGCGTTTCAAGACGACCCATCTTGGTCGGTCTTGGTCGATCATACCAGTGTGTAGGTGGTAGGCTGGTGTTCACACCTATACCTGACTATCCCATGAAAACGTGATCTAAGCCATTCAAATCATCCGGTGAAGTTGAGTGGTCGAGATCAGTTTGCAATTTGGGAAGTGTAACCGCGCATGTTTGGGCGGGCGTTTTGGATTAGCCGGGCATGGGATGCCTTGGCCGAACACATGAGGGGGTAGATGGGCTCACGGTGGTCATGCTGGTATGACCGGCCCTTGTTTAATCTAATCTGTGACCCTCCATTCGTGTCGGAGAAGATGGACGCACGTGATGATTTGAAACCCTAATTTTGGCTTTCAAAAGCCGTGCGCCACTCCTTGTTTGGGTGATGATTTTGTCACGGCCAAACATTGTTGGTCTTGACCGATTGGTCAAGTGTGTAGGCGGTCCCACGGTGATCGTGTTGACATGCTCGGGCCCTTTGAATCTACATCTACACCCTCCATCTATACCTGCGAAGATGGATGGTTGAGATTGTTTTGCGACACATGTAATATGCCGCAAACCATTATTTAGGGTTTTCCGTCCATAATGCTTGGTATGAACGTCTTTTGGCAAGCAAAGGCCAATGGCCGACCATGCGGGTCGGCCGGGGTATTCCATACCGCTTGGGGATGATGGAATTGATCCGGGGTCATCCAATCATGCTTATGGAGTTGGATGACTGCGATCGGATCATATCCGACCGATACGGTCAGTCCGGATGCTCAATCGGGCTAGTATAACACACCGAGAGGGGCTCAATCGGGCTAGTATAACACACCGAGAGGGCTCGGGCTAGTATAACACACCGAGAATCAGCACATACGGGTATTTCGTACATGGTTTCATTATAGTGCTTGAGGTTCGTGTTACTCTGTAAGAGTAATACTCAGTCGTCATGCCACACTGATAATGAGCACTGGAAATACAAGGCTGATATGAAATTCACAGGAAGGGATTGTTGCCACATGCTCCAACCTGGAGGAATTTCATGTATTCACATAACGGGATTGTTGCTACATGCTCCATTCTTGGTGAATTAAGTGAGGGAGTATCCAACACTTATAAATGGCTTTATCTTTTACAAGATGTCAGCGCATGATTTTTTCGGTTTTTTACAAATTTAACCTTAAACGAAAATCCACCATCAACAGCGCTTGACAACAAATACAAGATTTCTGAAGCAAGCAACAAGAAATTCCTGACTTGCAACTTCATGGATTTTAAGATGGTTGACAGTAAGTCAATCATTGCCCAGGTCAGTGAACTTTTACTCATTGTTAATCATCTTAAGGATGCTGGAATTGATCTTCCTTCTGCGTTTGTTGTCGGGGTTATTATTTCTCGTCTTCCCCTTCTTGGAATGGTTATAAGAAGAAACTTAAGCATGCTTTGAGACCGACTATGATTTAGAGGCATTACAAACGTCATCTTCGAATAGAAGAGGACTCTCGTAAACGAGAACTTAAGGATAGTCCATAGTCTGAAAACCATTCTAAGGTGAATAGCATAGAAGAATCTAAGACACCGAATTCCTTGAAACCTAAGAATGATACTCGCTTAAGAAGCATCATCCCAACAAGAAGAGTAAGAAGAAGGAAATTGCTACTTCGTGACAAACCCTACCATTTTGCTCGTGGACTGTCGTCTCAAAAAGAAACAACCGCAGAACCGAAAAAAGAGGCAAATATGGTCGATGACAAACTTGTGATCGTGGTGCAAGCCGCCAATGTCATTGCTAAACCGGGGGTGGATGGTGGTACGACAATGGTGCAACCATCCATATCTCATAAGGATAGAAATCTTTACAAGACATACGAACCAGTTAGTGGAGAAGGAAACGAAGTTGTCTCCGCAAACGGCCAACACAACAAAGTCATTGGGAAAGGCACTGTTGAACTCTCGTTTACTTCGGGAAAAGATCACATTTTACTAATGTGTTACATATCCCCGACATTGTAAAGAACCTTGTTTCCTGCGACCTTGTTATGAAGGCTGGATTCAAGACGACCTATGAGTCTAATAAGTTTGTATTGTCAAAAAATGGTGTGTTTGTTGGACAAGGATATGCTTGTAATGGGATGATTAAGCTTAATTTAAATAATGGTTCTGCTTATATGGTTGACTCGGTTAATTTATGGCATGCTAGGTTTGGTCATGTGAATTATGGTTCTCTTAGAAACATGAAACGATTAGGTTTGATTTCTGATTGCAATTTTGATCATGCTTCTAAATGTGAAATATGTGTGCAAGCAAAGATAACTAGAATTTCCCATAAGTCTGTAGTACGAAATTCTTCCTTACTTGAATTAGTACACAGTGATGTGGGTGATTTGCATGGTTCTGCCGCTCGTGGTGGAAATAAGTATTATGTCACTTTTATAGAGGATAGTACTAGATATGTTTATACATATTTGATGAAATATAAGGATGATGTTTTTGAAATATTCAAAATATACAAAGCAGAAGTAGAGACACAATTAGGACTGAAAATTAAGATTTTACGTTCTGATCGTGGTGGTGAATATTTTCCTAATGAATTTAAATTCTTTTGTCAAGAGCATGGTTTAATTCATCAATTTACTGCACCTTATACACCTCAAGAAAATGGTGTGGTCTGAAAGGAAAAATAGAACTTTGATTGATATGGTTAATTGCATGCTTATAAGTTCTAGTTTGCCTAATTCTTTGTGGGGTGAAGCTATGTTGTCTGCATGTTATATTTTGAATAGAGTTCCTTTGAAAAGGAAGAATGTTTCTCCTTATGAATTGTGGTTTAAGAGGAAACCAAACTTGAAGAGACTTAAAGTCTGGGGTTGCTTAGCATATGTTCGAAAGCCCGATCCTAAAAGACCAAAACTGGGAAACAGGGCTTATAAATGTGCTTTTGTGGGATACTCTCTTAATAGTATCACCTACAGATTTTTAATCCTTGACACTTTTGAGATTATAAAATCTGTAGATGTGGAATTCTTTGAGAACTTAAATAGGAACAGTTCTCAAATGCAACCCATGGAGAACTCATTGTTACCTAGTCTAGAATCTGAAGAGACTAATGAGAATGATGATCATTCTGTTCCTACTCGAGACACGGAGGATACTTCTGAACCCATAGAAGATATCGAACCTAAAAGGAGTAAGAGAGCAAGAATAGAGAAAAACTTTGGTCCAGACTTTATAACATATCTTGTAGAAGGTAATAAGAATAGAATTCTTAGTGTTACCAAATATGTTATGCATGTTGATGATGACCCTAAAACTTATGCTGAGGCTATGAGTTCCAAATATGCTAGTTTTTGGAAAGAGGCTTTCAATGATGAAAAGAACTCTCTTTTGACCAACGGTACTTGGATATATTGTGATTTACCTCCGAGCGTAAAGCCTATTGGATGTAAATGGATTTTCAAGAGAAAGATGAATGCCGATGGTTCCATTGATAAGTTCAAAGCCAGATTAGTTGCTAAGGGTTATAAGCAAATACATGGAATTGATTACTTTGATACATATGCTCCTGTTGCTCGCATCTCATCTATTCGTTGTTTAATAGCACTTGCTTCTATTCACAAGTTAATTATTCATCAAATGGATGTCAAAACCGCCTTCCTAAATGGAGATTTGGAAGAAGAAATATATATGGAACAACCTCAAGGTTTCATATTGCCGTGCCAAGAAAAGAAGGTTTGCAAGTTAGTAAAATCTCTTTATGGCTTGAAGCAAGCTCCCATGCAATGGCATGAGAAGTTTGACAAAGTGGTTTTGTCATATGGTTTTGTGGTGAATGATGCGGATAAATGTATCTATGGTAAGCATGATAGTTCTGGATGTGTAATTCTCTGTTTGTATGTTGATGATATGCTTATTTTTGGATCTGACATATCTGTTGTGGAAGAAACAAAGAAGTTTCTTAGATCTAACTTTGATATGAAGGATTTAGGAGAGGATGATGTAATCTTGGGAATTAAGATCCTAAGAAAGGGAAATGAGTTGGCTTTAACCCAATCTCATTATATTGAGAAATTTCTCAAGAAATATGGTCACTTTGATGACAATCCAGTACCTACTCCTTTAGACCATACTATCAAGTTAAAGAAGAACACCGGACGTACTCATGCACAACTTGAGTATTCCAGTATCATTGGAAGTCTTATGTATGCTATGCATTGCACAAGACCGGACATAGCCCAAGCCATGGGAGTGTTATGTCGTTTCTCAAGTAATCCAGATATGAACACTGGAAAGCGCCAAGAGTTATGGCTTACTTGAAAGGTACAATGAATTTTGGCTTGCATTACCAAGGCTATCCCGCAAGACTGAAGGGTACTAGCGATGCTAACTGGAACGATGTAGAGGCCAAGTCCAAATCAACGTCTGGATGTATCTTTACATTAGGGGGTGCTGCTGTGTCTTGGAGTTCCAAGAAGCAGACTTGTATTTTTGATTCAACAATGTTGTCAGAATTAATAGCCTTAACTGATGCATGTAAGGAGGCAGAATGGCTTAGAAACTTACTTATGGAAATTCCATTTTGGAAGAAGCCAACTCCGGCGGTCTTGATTAATTGTGATAATCAAGCTACTATCTATAATGTCTCAAATAAAACTTATAATGGAAAGTCAAGACATGCAAGTCTTAGACATCAAATGGTTAGGCAACTACTCAAGAGGGGGTGGTTACCGTTAACTTTATTAAATCAAAGAGGAATTTGGCAGACCCATTAATGAAGAGTCTACCAAGTTCGGTGGTTTCAATAAAAAGTAAAGAAATGGGACTAAGGTCTGTGAAAGAAGTTTGATCTCCCATAGCAGAAACCCAACCTATGTTTTGAAAAAGATAAACAAGGTTCAATGTGGTACCAACAAGTTATGGATGTAGATTATGGAGCACTAATATAAAACTTCCCATTTCTAATTAGTGCTTGGGTTCTCGCAAGAAAATAGGATGGATGTAAATCCTTAATGAGTCTGTGATTAGTAAAAGGTGTATCGCAGAAACACCTTCGAGACTTACCTATATGAGGATGGAAATCAGGCCGTTTTTCCTAAGAGAAGAAGACCGTTCTCTAAAGAAGACTCATGAATCAAGGATATAAGCACATGGCCATTAACGTGCTTGGCTACGTAACACATGATTTATGAAATCAATATGTGTGGAGACTCTGGGTTTTATCATAAAGGATACTTGGTTCAAGACTAGTTTCACCATAGAATCTCGATAAGGCTTTGAGTTTCTTACACTAAGTGAAGGTTCAAATCCAAAAGATACCTATCATTTATGTGTTGATTTCAACGATGATGCTTAGTCTCAATTGTGCTTGAACTACGATGGCTTGATCCTACTCGCACGAGGCGATCACTTCGGTGATGCAACCACTCTGATTTAAAAGTTTTTAACTTTGTTTTATGGTTTTTGAAAATAGGGGGAGAATGTTGGAATATTTTCAACTGCGCCCCCGGAAGAATTTTTTGGTGGTACGTAACTGTTTCTACCGTTACAAACATATCCAGAATATTCAAATCCAACAGGCGCCATTGATGTCTAATGATGAAGACTCATCGTTTCGTGAAGATATGCGAAAACCTCTATAAATGGCATCTCCCATAACTCGTTGAAAACACATCGAAAAACCTTTTCTGTTTTCTCTCTTTTCTAAAGCATCATCAGAAGTTTTTTGTTCACATGTGTTCTTGATTGAATCAAGGGGTACAAACCTTGAATTCAATTTCCGTTGTAGGGCTTTCATTGTATCCTGAAGGCATTATTTCACATACCTGTTGTAATCGCCAATTCATTGGGAGGGTAGAAATAATTGTCTAAAAGAAATCGTATGAGCCTTGAAAGTTTGGAGTACAACAAAATTTCTTCCTGTGTTATTTCATCTTCTATTGCAACCCAGTTTTTCCAACACATCCATACGAAGAGAATGGTATATGACCCATCCCTAGATTCTTCACCAATTGCTCCCAGATCGTCGGTTTGTACAGGACAGTATAAAATCATCTCAGACGAGCTTGTTGTAAAACACTCATGTTGTGTTTTTAGACCATTCGCTTGTGTCTTGAACGGTT
Organism: Papaver armeniacum; assembly: GCA_023531295.1. Classification (NCBI taxonomy): domain Eukaryota; kingdom Viridiplantae; phylum Streptophyta; class Magnoliopsida; order Ranunculales; family Papaveraceae; genus Papaver; species Papaver armeniacum. The sequence goes on along the minus strand of JAJJWW010010832.1, from coordinate 326,792 downwards.
GGTGAAGGATTTTAATGTCATTGATTCATTTGATATCAGGACCCCTTGATTGATACATGAGCATGGTGCTTGCAGTGCCGTCTTGTTTCTGTCAGTCGTGGAAACATCACTTCTGAAACCCTGGTCACGGGACCATAACTGAGGTTGCTCTCAATATGGGATGATGTAATGACCATGGTGGCATGTTCCGGCGGTAGAATTTCTTTTACGATGATTGATTAGCACTGGAGAGCCAGGCACCACTGAGTCTTGGACTGTGAAATTGATCGTCATGATCAGTGGATCGTCAGTCCCCAGTATTTTGTCATGTCTCTCCTTTTCGTTTTCCTTTCTTCTGGCAAGACCTAGATAGAGGACCCAGGTAGAGAAATTGATGTAAAGACCTATATGGTCAAAGTTGGAGATACCTTGATGAAGGAATTAGTGGGAAGACGTGGTGGACACCGATCAACTGTGGAAGTTATGAATCCCGTCTAAGAATTGTTGCTTGCATGTTGTATGCTCTGGAAGCTGTAGGAACCTCATACGACGTCAGAATTAGATGTTTGACCCCAACTTTTGAAGCTAAGAGACTGAGTTATCACATGAGAAAAGAATCACTCAATTTGGAGTTGTAGGGATCAGCAAACGAAGCGCTTACATTTGTAATTTGTAATCCCGTACAAATTTTTCAGATTTCGTAGACTTGACGGTAAAGGCCATATCTTTCAGATCGTATGTCCGATTGATGCGCCATTTTGGTATGTTGTAGAAGAGACATAGACGAACATCTTTGGTTAAGGAAGCATTGTCCCATTCCTCACCCATTGGTACGTTTTTGTAAACCCATGGCCTGAAGTGTGTTGTATCTCATTTGCAAAGGCGATGAGAACATATTGTAGAAGACTTCGGATTGTGTTCGCCAATCGTGCAAGCTTTGGGAATGTGAACATGTTATCATTTCTGCACATCTTGATATGAATCATTAGTTCTTGGGGAAGTCTGCTTCATGTGTAACACTTCATAGAATGGTTAGTTGATGAAGCCCTGTCATGAGGATGTTGCTTCTGAGACCGTTGTTGATGCTGAGATCACGACTGATTACGCTCCAGAGATCCTTGTTGATGCTGAGATCATGTATGGTGTTCCTCTAGAGATTATTATTGATGCTGATACCGTGGTTGAAGTTGCTCCAGAGACCGAAAATACTAGAACCATGATTATCAACATAATCTTTGCTCTTCCATCCAGTGAGCCTTTACATTCACGAACTAGTTGGTGGGTTGAGCATTCCAAAGATTAAGGTGTACTGATCATCTGGAATTATCTTAAACAATATGACTTTACTGTGAACCAGCTTCATCGGTGAATCGACGTTATTGTGGAAGATGGCAGCACCGGTCTTCATTGTGGTGAAGAGAGGAAGTTCCTCAGTCGTGATTTTTAATGTAGAGAAGTCCCGTCGATGAAGTTTCATGGACTCACATCAGGTTGCAAATTCCAATAAGATCAAGTCCCAAGTGTATGTTTAAGGAGTTTGTGTCATCCATGGATGAATGACATTGCATCTGCTTCAGAAGTCTTATCATGGGATAATGAAGACTTATCGATTGTAGTTCAGTTACACTTTGATCGTCTTGGTGTTGAATCAGTGTCGAGATATTTGTGTTGAAGCCATAGGCGCCATTATCAAAGGTGTACTCTTTGATTGGGAGTACAATTTGAAGGCTTCTTAGATGCTTGAGCGTTGAAGCATCATATCCCTTGAGCATGTCTTAGGTCTGATCGTGTCGGCCCCAACTATCTTCTGTTGATTCAGCATTGCTTTCGTTGCTGTAGTGGGATTCAACACTTGTGTAGATATCAGAGCTTTATGATTTTGTGGCACACATGAACACTCCTGCAAGGATATGGAGAAACGCCCAAAGTGTTCTTTGCCGGCATCATCTCAGTAATGAATGTCTCAGTGAGATGCTCGATTCGGAGAGGTGTCAGATTCAACCACTTAGTAAAATACTAATATGGTGAAGCTACCATTCATAACGTCTTGCAATAGCAGAATTGAGTCACCATGCTAGGATAGCATGTGAGGAAATAAATGACATAGACATGGAAGGAATGAGACTTGCCTGAGTGCGGAATCTATTGATGAATGTCTATGCATCTCTTGCAGGATCTTGATTTAACCTCGTGAAAGTTCGAAATTCCTCCAAGTGCTATGATGATGGAATGTCCACAAAATCTTCTGGATCAGAACTTTCTTTGTTGGAGAGATGTGCAACCAACGGCTCTTTGTCAGTAGCCATCTTTTCAGCGTGGATCCACACTTGTCTGAAGAACATGTCATATCCTGGATCTTCCTGATTATGTGAAACTTGATTTGTTGAACTTATGTTTATTTTGAGAGTGATGTATCCATAACTATTTTCGAGCTTTAAGGTCTCTGATTGAGATGGGATCACGAGCAGCTTCTTGTCGAGTAATGCCTGTGGCTCTAAGGTTTTAAATGGAATGATGTTGATGGCGGTGTCAGCACCGATTAACATTCTTCCGAATTTATTATCTCTGAGATGGACCATGGTAAGCAGTCCCCAGTCGTGCATCTTCTTGTATGTGGATGAAGGTTCAGGGAGTATTTCCGGGATGGATAGACGTCTGACACAATGTAATTCGGTGCTGTGAACATGTCTTTCCTTTGTGCCTTAAACAGATAGAGAAATTTCACAGATATGCTCGATCAACGATTGAACTGCTTCTTTGACTGGTTGTTTAGATAGTGTAAAGGTTCTGATTGGGAGAGTATTTGTGTGTACTCCTTCAGTCCCCAGTTGAAGCTATTGTGGATCAACCTTCTCTTTGAAGATGTGTTTCAAAATATTGCAGTTACTTGTTGGATGATTGATGAATCTATGAAGATGACAGTACCTGGGATTCTCCATTTTTCCTTCAGTTGGATCATCTCTGATGAATAGTAGATTGCATCATCTTGAACACAGAATTCCAGTAACTCGATCACTTTTGCAGTGGGAAGATGGAAGTTTGAGTCCCGCTTGATCATTTCCCCATTCGTTGATGCCGGGTCGAGAATTGTGCAAGATTGGTTATCCTTTCTTTACAATTTCGGAGGAGCTTGGGATGTTGGAGAAGCATTCTTATATGGACGCACTTTGGCTTTTCTCTTACTCCCTTTAGCAACATTCATGCGGAGGTTGGAGATTGTGCTGATTGTTAACTAGGTGTCGGCTGCTTCGAGGTTCCTCGACCTTGCAGACTTTGCTCTTTCCAGTAAAGCAGGTGCAGTATCCGCTGATCGTTTGGCTGCTTCATGAAGCTATGAGAAAGTCTGGAACCAGAGATTTTCCAGCAAGGCTCCATAGATCGGAATCATTCCGTTGATGCACGAATCCACCAGTTGTTGTTCAGTGACATTCGAGTCATGACAATCCAAAGCTTGGACTGTGAACATCTTCACATAATCGTTCGGATGTTCATTGCTCTTCTGAGACATTTTTTCTAAGTCGGAGAGAGTAATCTTCTCTGAGACAAAAAAGTATTTCTGGTAGAAAGCATTAGCCATTTATCCCCAGCCAGTGATACTCCTGGTGCAATGTTGTTGTACCATATGTATGCTCGACCTGTCAGGGATTTCGAGAATTCCTTCAGACGGACGACATGGTTGTGTTCGTGTTCGCCTAGTGCTTCCAGGGATTGAGAGACATGTTCTCGAGCGTTCCCTGTTCCGTTGTATAGTATGAACGTTGGGTAGTATATCCCTTCGGGAGAGGAACTCTTTGCGTAGCAGCGGGATATGGAGGTTGATGACGGTGAAAATATGATGCTTTGTCTTTTCCTCGATCCTCCATGAAGCGTTTCATGTCCTCACGAGTGATGAAGCCTGCAGGTTCCTTTGTTGGAAGCCTTGTGGACTTCATCATCATCTACTGATCGGAGTTACTTCGGGATCACCAGCCGAAGATGTTTATTTGGCTTTTCCTTTCTCTCGAGTTTTCTTTGACATCTTGTTAGTGAGAGTTTTGAGATAATTGCAAAGCTCTTTCTGTGTTGCAGCCGTGTCAATCTGATTTTTGGCGAGAACTTCCTGAACTTTCATGAGATCAACAATAGTAGGTGGATTTTCTCTGATTTCTTCGAGAGACCGACCAAAGAGAGGGTTACTTTCGATATTGGTTTGTGGAGGAGTAATATTACCACCATCGTTGGAAGTAGGAACGGTTTCTGGAGTACCACCGCTATTGCTAGTGCTAGCATTGTTTGGGTTAGGAATGGTAACTGAACCTGACCTAAGATAAACCATTTTGTGAAAAAGAGAGATTGCAACCGAGAGATTAATCTCTCACTGTGGTCGCCAATCTGTGGATGGGGAAAAACGGTTTGCTGGTTTTTTGGGGAAATGGAAAATCGAGCGTGCTGTCGAGACTCCTCGACCGAGCAAACTTCTGAACCTCACACAGATGCACTGCAAAGGGAGTGCTTAGATTCGAGAGATCAATCGTAGGACTCCGGCCTAAACCAAGTCAATGGCCGTTCCAGAGTCAATTCGGTCACAAAGAGGGAGATGGGTTGATCTGTAGGAGGGAAGCTGAGAATTATGTGGGATCAATGATGATCAAGGATTGTGGATATGTTGAAGGTTTCTGCAAATTTGATGAACTGTGGAGTTCGAATAAGTTCTGAGCGATTGATGGAATTTCTGAGAGTGATTGTTCGAAAAAATTGTTGTTGTTCAATCGTGGATCCAGAGACTTATTTATATTTTCAGAATAGCGAACACACATTGATCCCAGTAAGTGTGACGGTTTCATGAGTGGAAGAATGGGAAAGTGGGAGATCGTGGTAAAACCAATTCCGTGTCGTGTGGAGACTTGGTTGATCGTCCACCCACTACTTTGCTAACTCCTTCAACCATTGCACAACTTACTCACATTTGTCATTGTGGATGAATCCACATTCCGTAGGCCGCCAGACCAAAACCCTAATTGATATCCCCCCATGTGACGTGATTGAAGTCTCACGAATCGTGGAGTCTACATGACAGACGTGTATTTTATTAGTTTTAGATAGTGAATCTAAGTTTTGTTGAATTGCGCATGATTAGTGATTGCTCGGCGATTCATGGATTTGAACGTGTTAGTTCTTATATTGATATTGCTCGTGTGCAATTTTTGTAAATTCGAGCATCTGAGCAAGTATTGCTTGATTCAACGGAGAGTATTGATAGCTGGGCAATTGAGCAAGTATTGCTCAATTCGACAAATTACTGAATATTGATGATTGGATCAATATTCGAGAAATTGAGCAAGTATTGCTCAATTCATCGAATTACTGAATATTGATAGTTGGATCAATATTCGAGCAAGTGAGCAAGTATTGCTCGATTCAACGAATTATTGATGAATTACTGAATACTGATATTTGGAACAACATTCGAGCAAGTGATCAAGTACTGCTCAATTAGACGAATTATTGATGAATTACTGAATATTGATAGTTGGATCAATATTCGAGCAACTTAGCAAATCCGTGGATTACTGAATATTGACAGCTGGATCAATATTCGAGCAATTGAGCAAGTATTGCTCAATTCTAAGAATTACTGATAAATTGCTGATCATCGAGCAATTGAGCAAGTATTGCTAAATTCGACAAATTATTTATTTATTGGTGACGTGATCCAATAAAATATTAAAATATTGGTAGATTACCGAACATTATATAATTAATCCGTGTGTTGTTTGCTGGATTAAGGTAAATTTATTTAGTGTTTGAACTTGCTCAGAATGGTGATTTGTTGAGCGTTTGTTCGAAAACCCTAAGTTTGAGCAATTGCTCATTGATTGACGAATTGCTGAAAATAGGTCATGAGCGAAGGAGGGACCGACCACATGGGACTATGGACGTCCATGTGATGCCCAATTTCTCAAGTGAGCGTTACACCAGGGTCCTTAGTTGACCAGTTGGTGAAGGAATGACGATTAAATGCCAGTTTCATCATTTATTGAAATAGTGATGGATTGAGCATTAGGTGATAAAACCTAATTATAGAAAAGTGATGGACCGACCAAGGTGGCATGAGACCGGCCCTTGGTGGTCGTGGGACCGCTGATGGGCGTTTGCACAAACTCTGAGTTAGTTGTGAAGAGTTTGGACCCAATATGAGCGATTGCGCAAATTAGGTCAAAAGTGTGAAAACGTGTGGGATCGGATTTGTGCAAGCCCTAGGGATGACCTTGGTCGGTCAAGAAAGCATGCACGTGTTACCATGGTGTCCGTATTTCCGTACTGAGAGTTTCAGTATTTTCTGATGTGCGTTCGAGCAATATTTTGGATTTTCAGAAGAGTTCGATCTTTGACTGAAATCCTCGATTTTGTTCGAATGAGCAAGTATGCTCGTTTGATCAATATTTTGTGAATATTAAAATAATAATATTTTAATATATTTTCGTGAGTAACCTAGTCGATCGTGTGACCATGTTGACTTTTGGCTTTTCCATGGTTCGCGCAATATTTGAGAAAACATGGAGAAACCATGAATTTTGCTAAAACTGGGGAGTTTCACAAGATGAGAAAAATAACAATTTATGAAAGATTAGGGATTGCAAGGTGTGGGGCCGGCCACAGCTAGGGAATGGCCGACTGGCTATGTTGCCCGGTCCCGCAACACCTTTCCCTATTTTATATTACTCCCTCCGTTCCACTTTTTTTGATGTTTTAGGGTTTATTTTTTTTTCCAAAATAGATGAAAGTTTTAGTATTTTCCCCAATTTCTCTCTGATTTACCCTTGCTTTGGAATCACACTAGAGCATAAATTCTCATCTTAATCAACACATAAATAATTTTTAAATATTTCCCATGAGTATATATACTTTAATCTATAAAAATTTGGTACATCCCAAGTAAATTACAATGGGATTCGTAACTTTCCCTAGAATCTAGAAACTAAAAACTAGGTCAATTAATTTTTTTAATAGGTATTAATATGGGTAGAATTGGAAAAAAATTAACTCTCTCTGATGTTCCTTAATCTGCGTGAAAAACTCTACAACATCAAGTAAAATGGAACGGAGGGAGAATTATTTCTTTTGAGAAATCCCACAAAAATATGGAGAAACCATGAAAATATGGAGAAACCACGAGTTCTGCTCAAACAAGGAAAGTTGCTGGAATGGAGGAGTCTCCATGAGTTTATGAAAACAACAAAATAAGAAAAATAATGGAGGAAGCATGGGACCGACCACGGCTAGGGCACGGCGGGCCGGCCGGCGGGCCCGGCCCATGGGCGCTTCTCCATTATTTTAATATTTATTATTTTCTCTTTCCTGTTTTGTGCGGGATTCCTCATTTGTCTATATTTTGGATGTGCGTTCGCGCATTTGGGTGCTCATTCGTGCATCATTGTCGAATAAAATCGCACCATTTTATGGGGCTTACTCAGTGGTAGTCCAGATGCCCGATTATTGAGTATTTATTACTAATTCATGAAATTCAGTGTAGAATGATTCATGAAACTGAGTAATAAAAGTGAGTAGTTTTTATTATCAATTCATAGGATCAGCCGTGGATTCGACCATGAATTCGGCATAATAAAATAGGTATTACCATTCCATGGGATCGTGGATTCGACGACAGAATCGGAGTAATGAAAGTAGTTATTACCATCTCATGAGATCAGTCGTGGATTCGATCATGAAATCGGAGTAATGAGACTATCTATTACCATTCCATGAGATCAGCCGTGGATTCGACCATGAAATCGGAGTAATAAAATAAGTGGTGATATATTTCATGAGACCAGCCATGGGTTCGACCATGAAATCAGAATAATATCTATTACCATTTCATGAGATCAGCCGTGGATTCGATCATGAAATCGGAGTAATATATTTATTCATTACCATTTCGATCATGAAATATGAGTAATGAGATAAGATAGATTATCTTCTAGGAATTCAGTGGTGAATGTCACGGTAGAATTTAATCTCTTGCGTATAGTTAGTGAAATAGCGAGTGTTGCCGAAGTCCTGAAGACGTTATTTCTCTCAATCTTACGGAGAACCGCCTGGGTCTATACACGACCTCTCTCATGTAGTCAGGGAACAGTGAGTATCACCGACGTCCTGAAGGCGTTATTGCTCTCAATCTACGGAGAACCTCCCAATTATATTATTCTACATAGTGGGCACGACGAAATGCCAGGGATCGAACGCTCAGCTAGTGGAGGCTTTTCGAAAGGCATATTCACCGTGGCTTCGTAAAATATGAATTGTTGCTTGCCTGAAAGCCGTGTCAGAAACATGCATCATGATTTTACGGTTTCACCCTTTGTTGAAAATCCACCATTTACAGTCAGCGATATTCTCCCTACATCGTCTTCATGATTTGTAGCGAAGGATTCCCGTGGAGTAATCGAGGGCTCATATACTCTTTTATCTTGATTGCCTTGACGCTTTCATCTTTCAACATGGATGATATGTATGCTAAAGCATCAGCATGCCTGAGGTCTCTTCTGCATAAATGCCGGAACTTGATGCTGGGTATTTGGGATGCTAGAGTCTGTACCAAGGCCACTCGTCGTAGACATTATATTCTAGTCATATTTGTCGTATGACCAGTTGTGAATCGCTCGTCAGGCGTACATCGGTTATTCCCATCTCTACTATCAAACGAATAGCATGTACTATGGCTTCGTATTCTATGATGTTGTTGGTATGCCCATTTAATTCCAACCTCAGCGCGTGTACGATCTTGTCTCCAGTGGGGGTGGTGATTACGATGCATATGCCCGCACCTTCCCTATTATTTGATCCGTCGACGAAGACCTCCCATAATATTTGGTTTGAGGGTTCGAGAACATCGACCAGATATTTCCCTTCCTCTGTTTCTGGTATGCCCCTTACTTCCTCGTCATTGTCCAGGGGTAAATCTGCTAGGAAATCCGCCAGGACTTGCGATTTTTGGGCAGTTTGGATCTCATCGATGATGTTGAACTGATCAAGATGAGTATTCCATTTTGGTATCCTTCCTACTTTCCCAGCGCTTTTGAGAACAGCCTCCAACGGTGCTTTGCATGGAACACGAATGTAGTGAGTCAAGAAGTAGGTTCTTAGTTTTTGGATTGCTCGTACTAGTGACAAGATGAGCTGCTCGATCTTTGTATAATTTCTTTCTACCGGGTTGAGAGTCTTGCTGACGTAATAAATTGGTTGCTCTATCTTTGTATTCGTATTGACCAACACTGCACTGACTACATCCTCCGTTGCTTCTATGTAGAGAGCCAATACCTTATCGGGATCGGGCTTTTGCAGGATCGGGATCGTGGCCAGATATTCTTTGATTTTTTGGAAAGCTTCTTCGCATTCAGCGGTCCATTCAAACTTTCTCCCTTTTTTGAGGATGTTGAAGAAATGTTTGCATTTGTCCGATGACCTGGCGATGAATCTACCCCGAGTTGCTAAGGATCCGTTGAGCTTTTGGACTTCTTTCAGGTTCTTCGGGGATGGCATCTCTACGATGGCTTGGATCTTGGAGGGATCTACTTCGATGCCCCTCTTCGTTACTAGATATCCAAGGAACTTCCATGAGGTGACGCCGAATGTGCATTTTTCCGGATTTAATTTCATGTTGTGCTTCCTCATTGCTTCAAAGATATCCCTCAGGTCTTGATGGTGATCCTTGCGCAACTTACTTTTGACGATCATATCATCAACATAAACTTCTAGGGTGTTCCCAATCCATGGTTTGAAGATAGCATCAACCATCCTCTGGTATGTTTCCCCTGCATTTCTAAGTCTGAAGGGCATCCTTGTGTAACAATAGAGGTCGTGCGGGGTGTAGAATATTGTATGTTGTTGATCTTGTTCTGCCAGGGCCACTTGGTTGTAACCAGAATATCCATCCATGAATGACAGTTCTTCGTATACTTCAACGCCTTCCACCAGTTGATCGATGCTTGGGAGTGGGTAACTATCCTTCGGACATGCCTTATTGAGGTTGGTGAAATCGATGCATATTCTTACTCCTCCATTCTTCTTCGGCACGATGACCATGTTCGAGATCCATGTTGGATATTTGACTTCCTTGATGAATCTTGCTTCTAACAGCTTGTGGATCTCCTTTTCGATTGCTTGGTGATATTCTGGTGCTACCTTTCGTACTTTCTTCCTGAAGGGGGCGTGCCCTGCTTTATACGAAGTTCGTGCTGGATTATCTTTGGATCGATTCCTGGCATGTCTCCTAATTTTCACGCACATATGTCCGCGTACTCCATGAGTATCTCAATTAAATCTATCTCTCTTTCTTTATCAATTAAGGTCCTGTTTGAGGGTGAAAACGGTTTCTGCTGATTTCAGTAATTTCGCGTGAGTGGGTGAGAAACTGAGTCTAAACCCTAAATAATGTACTGCAAGGGAGTACTATAGATTCGAGAGATCAATCTGTACAAATCCGGCCTAAACCAAGAAATGGCCGTTCCAGAATTGCTTCGGTCAAAAAGTGAAGGAGAAGGGTTGGTTTTAGGGAGGGAAGCGAAGAAAGTGTTGAGACCAGAATAGTTGATTCTGGAAGAGTAGTTGTTTGACTTGTATCAGAAAGTGAAAGCTAGCAGACGGGAAAGCTAACAAGTGATTTCTGAATGTTGTATCCTCCTGACCAAAACTTGTTGTTTGGTGGAAATAGGTAAGACCTACTTATACAAGTCGTAACATAACGTACTCTGGTCTCGTAGAAAATGGAAACGGCTGAGTAAAGTGGAAGGAGGTGATAAATGGGTAACGCCTAGAATTCATGTTCCATAATGAAAGGAGCGTTTCACCATTATTCCTTGTATTTACTAACCGACTCATTCTTATGACACTTTCATGTAACGGGTGTAGTGTACGCCGCACGCTGTAAACCGCCAAACCAATACTCTTTATGAGCATCCCCCAGTTTGTGACATTTGTTAGATGTCTCGAGTGTTTTCATGGGAAAACGTGCAACAAGGTGTTACGTATGGCATGGTGGCATGCCAGTGGCCATGGTAGAGTCGACATGGCTTTGCCAAAGAATAGGCGCAGCCAAATTCGGGGTTTAGATGCAAACCGTGATGTTTTGGCTTTGGGACGTAAGTTAGGTGGAGAACTTGAACGGTCGAGATCCGCATCTCAGAGGGAAGGATAGCCGTTGATTATTGTAACCCTCCGTTTTAGCAGCCAACGTTGAGCATGGCTTTTCCATAGAGTGGGCGCGGCTAAATTAGGGTTTAGGTGCAAACCGTGTGTTTTGTCTTTGGGCCGCAAGTTGCCATGTGTCAGGTGGAGAACTTGTGTGGTCGAGATCTGCATCTCAAAGAGAACGGTAGCCGTTGACTATTGCAACCCTTTGTTTTAGCAGCCATCGTTGAGCATGGCTTTGTCATAGAGTAGGCGCGGCCAAATTAGGGTTTAGGTGCAAACCGTGTGTTTTGGCTTCGGGCCGCAAGTTGCCATGCGTCAGGTGGAGAACTTGTGTGGTCGAGATCTGCATCTCAAAGAGAAGGGTATCCGTTGATTATTGCAACCCTTCGTTTTAGCAGCCAGCGTTAAGTCATGGCCTTGTCAAAGAGTAGGCGCGGCCAAATTAGGGTTTAGGTGCAAACCGTGTGTTTTGGCTTTGGGCCGCAAGTTTCCATGCATCAGGTGGCGAACTTGTGTGGTTGAGATCTGCATCTCAAAGAGAATGGTAGACGTTGATTATTTCAACCCTTCGTTTGTAGTAGCCAGCGTTGAGTCATGGCCTTGTCAAAGAGTAGGCGCGGCCAAATTAGGGTTTAGGTGCAAACCGTGTGTTTTGGCTTTGGGCCGCAGGTTTCCATGCGTCAGCTGGTGACTTTGGACGACTAAGATCTGCATCTTAGATGGAAGGGTGGCTGTTGATCATTGCAACCCTTCGTTTTGGCAGCCAATGACGTGAAGGAGAGGCTGGCATGGTATAGGCGCGGCCAAAACTAGGGTTTGGTGCAAACCGTGGTGTTTGGCCTTGGTGCGTTAGGTGGTGAACTTGGATGGTCGAGATATGTATCTCGAAGAGAAGGGTATCTGTTGATTATTGCAGCCCTTCGTTTTGGCGTGGAGAAGTAGCTGGCATGGTTTTCCATTGGCACGGTGGAGCGGCGGGCATGGTTGGCATGCCTTGGCGCAAAGACGTGGCTGGCATGGTTTGCCATTGGTACAGTGGTACGGCTGGCATGGTTGGCATGCCTTGGCGCAGAGACATGGCTGGCATGGTTTGCCATTGGCACGGTGGTTTGGCTGGCATGGTTGGCATGCCTTGGCGCAGAGACGTGGCTGGCATGGTTTTCTATTGGCACGGTGGTGCGGCTGGCATGGTTGGCATGCCTTGGCGCAGAGACGTTACTGGCATGGTTTGCCATTGGCACGGTGGTGCGGCTGGCATGGTTGGCATGCCTTGGCGCAAATACGTGGCTGGCATGGTTTGCCATTGGCACGGTGGTGCGGCTGGCGTGGTTGGCATGCCTTGGCGTAGAAACGTGGCTGGCATGGTTTTCCATTGGCATGGTGGTGCGGCTGGCATATTTGACATGCCTTGGCGCAAAGACGTGGATGGCATGGTTTGACATTGGCACGGTGGTGCGGCTGGCATGGTTGGCATGCCTTGGCGCAGAGACGTGGCTGGCATGGTTTTCCATTGGCACGGTGGTGTGGCTGGCATGGTTGGTATGCCTTGGCGCAGAGACGTGGCTGGCATGGTTTTCCATTGGCACAGTGGGAGAATTAGGGTTAGGTGTATACAGAGGTGATGTCAGTTAATACTAAGGGTTCTGTCATGGAACATGACACATGTATGAAAAAAAAGGTACCTTGGTAATTCTTACGTAAATACGTTGATTATTTCAATAAATGCGTTATGGTCATAGTGACGTCATGCCAGATGTACGATTTATCCCTAAGCTAAAAACCACCATCAAAATTAAGTCCCCTGCTTAGCTCGGAACATGAGCATTGTTGCGAGGTAAGCATAAGATGGTGACAAACGAGGATAAAATGTAAGTAGCGGATCATAAAAGATGGCCAGGAAAATTCGTCTAAACTTTTTAGAGAGTGTCTTGAGAATTTGTGATCCTTGTGTTGGCGGCCTTGCATGAATTCTACTTGCGTCATTCGCTGGCCAGACCGTGAAACAGTAGATGCGATTGCTGGTTAAGATGCAGGGTGTCAACTCAGTTTGGTCATGTGTCACCTTGGAATGGGAGCCGCAGGTATTGTGGTAGGCCTGGAAGATGGGTAAATAAATTGGCCTACGGTGATAACCGCAAGTGCACGGCGTCTATTGGAGACGCGGCAAGTACGGGTCGATCCCACAAGGACTTGTGGTGCTCTAGTATTGATCAAGGCTGCTTAACTGAATTCTAAGTGACAGAACAATATTCGGTTTGTCGAAGCGACTTAGTTGAGTGAAGTGAACTGAGCTAAGGTATTTTGACTCTAAACTAAGGTAACACAGTGACTATGGGTAAATGCCAGGGTTGTGAATCCACCTCTAGTCCTATGCTAAGGCTAACCATATTTCATTCATGTCTTATACCTCCCTTTGAAGGCCTCAGGTGGAGGTATTCTTTAGCAAACCCGACCTAATTCACTCCTAGTATAACCTGTCTTTTCACACGACAAATTATCACAAGCTCATTTGGTTGTTGGCTAACTAATTCTTCCTAAAGCAATTGAACTGATGTCACTAATTCATTCCTAGTATAGCTTGTCTTTTTATAGTACAAACTATCACAAATTCATTTGCTCCATACAGCATTTAATCACTCATCGACATTAAGCACAATAAGACAGAATTTGATATGATTTACTCAACATGGGAACAGGGGTTTCATCAACACCCTGGTAAATGAGATTAAAACATTAATAAGATATAAAAACATAAATTAAATCCTAAAGTGACTGCTCTGGCTAATCCAGGCGTACCTCAAACATCCAAATACACCTCTATTTATACATGCAAAATCCCCCAAAATATCAAACCCTAAATTTGCTTTAAAATAACAATTAAAGTCATACCCATTTACCCATGCTCTCGATTCGGTCCTCTCTCTTGTCAATTCGGCTCGAGGTGATGCTTGCTCCTCTCTGCTCGCGAAACCCTAACCCTAGTTCTCTCTGTCTCGATCTTAGCTTCTAGGGAAGAAGCTATGAACTAGGTAGAGAGACGGTAAGGGATGGTGCATCGTTTGCTGGTGACTGTGGTGTCGGGAAGAACGGCAGAGGAGATGGTGGTGGTGATGGCGTTGCAAAGATGGTCGGGGAAGAGGAGGTGGAGAGCAGAGCTCTGTCGGGTGGAGCGGAGAAGAGAAGAGAAAATTAGGTTTAGGTTTTGGCTAAGGGGCTTATATAGGTGGTGTGGTGTTGAGCGGGTGCATCAAGATTTGATGTGAGTGGTGTAGCGAGCGTCGGATGCGTGGGAGAGATCTGAACGGCTCAAGATATAAGCTGGTGATTCTGCTGTTGAGCGATAGCATCAAACGTTGATGTGCAATGCCGAGCGACCGTAGGATGTGGCGAGTGAAGATCTTAACGGCTGGGGAAAGGATGGACTCGGATCCGGGTCACGGGTCAGGTCTAGCTCAAGCCCATGTTTTGTAGATGAGTTGCTACTTGTTGGGTTGCAACTGTTGCGCGCGCGGGCTTTGGCTATCTGCTCCATAGACGCATGACTCCAATTCTTCTGCTCTTGGCTCCTCAGATTCTCCGGACTTTATTTAGTACCTAAAAACACAAAATTAATTAATACAAATATTTATTCTTGAAAACAAAGAAAACACGAGAATGGGATAATATCGATTTCTAAGCGCAAAAGATGAGTAAAATGCCAATAAAAAGGTGTATAAATATGCACTATTTGGCACTCATCAAATACCCCCAAACCTGAATTTTACTTGTCCTCAAGTGAAACAGAAATTAAGAAATCCTAACTATACCCCCCTGTCGCAGTCTCTCGAATGCATTTAGCGTATGCACTAAGCCTTTAAACCCCTAGGTGTCCCTAGTGGACGAGTTGTAGTCTCGTGAGGGTTTACAAGAGGTGTACCCACAAAACCTTCTCCAACTTCGTAGTGTAAAAGAGTCTCAAGCATCCAAGGAGCTATGAGTACATAGAGTTTCTGCGTGCTAGTAATGAAGTTAGAACTATCGAAGAACGCATTCTCATCCTTAAGTCTTTGAGCGAGAAGTAACCATACCATATGAAAGAATTCGGATTCGATTGTGATCATAAGTCTCAACTTCGCCTCACCATTAGGGTTTTATGATAATTGCACTCAAAAAGATCGCTTTTAGTCTCTCATGTGTGCAGGCAGGAATAAAGAGAGAAATCATGCACACGTTGTAGGTAAGAAGGATAACCTTCCGAAATAAAATCTGGAGACTCCACAGAAATGTGGACAAAAAGAATCTTTATCTGATGATCTCTAAGAAAGGAAATCAACCATTAGCAAGGGGTGGGAGTACTCACTCACTTCTCACCCGATCGGCAATTAATATCACTCTCTCATAAGAACCATAGAAACGCGTCTTCAATCTTCGGTCTTCGGTCTTCAAATGTTGATGACGAACTTCTAAACTTCACAAAACTTGACAATTTTTAACTTTTCTACTCAAATTCCTTGTTGTTTGGATTTTTCTTTTTGAACTCTTCTTTACCA
The DNA here is from genome assembly GCA_023531295.1 of Papaver armeniacum. NCBI lineage: Eukaryota > Viridiplantae > Streptophyta > Magnoliopsida > Ranunculales > Papaveraceae > Papaver > Papaver armeniacum. The sequence continues at coordinate 311,112 of JAJJWW010010832.1, read as the reverse complement.
TGGTGGTAGCAAAAATAAGAAAATAAACTACAATATTTTTTTGACTTTTGATTTTTTTTTTTTTTTTTTTTTTGATTTTTTGATTTTTTTTTTTTTTTTTTAAAATAATAAGTGAAAATAAAAATACAAATACAAATAATGAAACAACTAACTCCATGGACAAAGGACTTTATCACTCAATTTTTCCACAACTTGTATTGTCTTGATTTTATAAATTTTATTAATTCTCATCCTATTTTCTTTTCTTTGTTGCACATAAACCTTGGACTATATCAATTTTTCTTTCAATATTCTGATGATGCTCCGTTTGTTGACGATGATGTGTTTCTATGGGTCTTGCTGATTGAGAGAGAGAGTGATGATAACTACAAGTCGGTATTTAGAAGAAGTTTTCATCTTTAGACGTCACCCTCATGATTGACAAAAACTAGCACTCAAGAGATCAAAAGTAGTGCTGAAATTGGTCCGAAGTTGGGTAGCTCACCATTCCTACCCGGAATTTACGTACGGTGACACACACTCTAACAGCTTTTCTAGAAAGTTGCAAAAAAATGAAGGTTGGTGCCTCACTTGATGTAAATTGGGTAGTCTCCACTATGGGTGATCACAATTCTACTACCGAATATCTAACAGCACCTAATTCGCTCTCCGGTATGGTTAAATCCAACTTTAACGCTCTGATCAACTAAGAAACCCGATTGCGTTTTCCGGTACTTCTAACTTTTGTTATTTCGGTCAGAAAAAATTCTCTATGTAAACATAGCTAGAAGCATGCTAGTGACTCTAAAATCTCTAAAAGTTGGAGGTTTTTACAAAAAGAGTTTTGAATTGAATTTTTTTTTTTTTTTTTTTTTTTTTTTAAGAAAAATTTTGAAATAAAGGATAAAATAAAAGACTAAAAACTCTAAATGCAAATCCACCCCCAAACCTAAATCAACATTGTCCTCAATGTGTCACAGATAGGAAAAAATTTAAATAGTCACATACCATGAGAACTATGCTGATAAGATAAAAAGGGAAGGGATTACCGGATGTCGGCGGAGCAAGGTTGAGCTTCATTCGTCAAGGCTAGAATCCAATATTCTCAACGGAGATCATATCGGATTCGCATAATATATGTGCAAGAAGACTCAACCAATTCAAGAAAAGAAAAATTTAACAAGTCCTACTGGATATATACAATGAAAATTCACCATAAACCAAGAGTCTAAAGAGTTGAGGATCAACCCAATAGAAAATATATACAAATATCAACAATCTTACACAAATATAACATGAGAGTGCAAGTAAGACTGTAGATGTGAAGGAGTTTCCCCCAAACCTAAACTTGTGAACATGTGTGTTTGTGAGAACAAAATCTTGCAATTTTAAAGGTACATCATGCAAAAGGTCTAACTCAAAATGAGTTTTACTAATAACAGGCAGATATACACATTCCAACTGTGGCTCTTTAAAAGTGTTATACTTTGATGCAAAATAGTCCAATAGGACTTGGGAAGCACAAAGTTCTAGGCCTAAGTTAGGCATTTTCAGAAAAGTTGGTTTTGCAATTCTGTGACAAACTACACCTAGGTTTGGTGGAGGAGTTTCAATTTGTGACTCAAGAGAGAGCAAGTGCATCTCTCCATTCAAAAATTGTAGTATTTTTAGTGTACTCATCTACCTCTGGATTAGGTTCATATTCAATATTACATTTGCATGAGTAAGACTAGAAACACTATTTTCAATCCTATCATTTTTGTAACTCAATCAAGTTCCTTTGAAGAATCATCTTGAGTTGTTCCATTGAAGGAGAGTCTTCACTAGTGGGTATGCATTCCTCATATGGATATTCGTTACTAGAGAAGGGAAGTTCAAACATGTTGCTATGTGGATGGTCATGCGTTTTCAAGCCTAGCATTTTTGCTACCCCATGAGTGTTTCCATTGTGATTACAAACTAGGAGTTGGGGGAGTATAAAATTGTTCGTCTCCTCTTGGTGAATGATGCATGTGTGCATGGTCCCATAGTCACTTCTAGACAATTCGTACATTTGATTATCATCACACTTTTGTGTTTGCTCATGTAATGCCTGATAGTGGTATGATGAAAGTGTTCATTTTTCAACTGTGGTGGATGTGCATGCTCATAAATGTTAGGTATGTGGGTCGGGCCTTGAGGCGCATAAAAATTCCTAAAATCACTATGGTATATGGGGTTCATCCTGTTAGGCGGTCGAGGCTCAACGGCGAAGCTCGGGGTTTTCTCAAAGCACGGGCGGACAATGGCTCAAAAGGGAAGTTTACTACATTTTCCTTGGGTTGGCTCAGCTTTGCCAAAACTCAACAAGCTTTTAGTACCCCGGACTTGCTCCATGAATCATTACAAAGTCATAACATGAGGGTTTAACAATGATCATCGAAAGTCACAATGGTGGGTTGTTGAGAAAGCCGGTTGCTAGTGCTAGTCAACATTCTTTGGATTTGGCGGGGTCAAAAAATGACAAGTGATACTAAAGGCTGTGACATTTATAGCCAATCAAAAAGCCAAATGCAAATGAGATGCTTTTAGTACAAAAATATTTATGAGAATTGACGGATAGACTACACGAGTACAACTAAGTTATTCTAATTCGAGATGGAATATGTGTAAAAATGCAAGTGATTAAAACAAATTACAAGTTCTGTTCACAAAAACAGGGCCTGGAAGATGGGTAAATAAATTGGCCTACGGTGATAACACGCAAGTGCAGCGTCTGTGGAGCTTTGTGGTGCTCTAGTATTGATCAAAGTGTTCTATTCGGTTTGTCGAGGGCTTAAACTAAGGTAACACGGTGACTATGGGTAAATGCCGGGGTTGTGAATCCACCTCTAGTCCTATGCTAAGGCTAACCATATTTCATTCATGTCTTATACCTCCCTTTGAAGGCCTCGGGTGGAGGTATTCTTTAGCTTTGTCTTTTCACGGTACAAATTATCACAAGCTCATTTGGTTGTTGGCTAACTAATTCTTCCTAAAGCAATTGGTGATGTCACTAATTCATTCCTAGTATAGCTTGTCTTTTTATAGTACAAACTATCACAAATTCATTTGCTCCATCCGTTTAATCACTAAATCTCCATTAAGCACAATAAGGCAAAATTTGATATGATTTACTCAACATGGGAACAGGGGTTTCATCAACACCACAGTAAATGATTAAAACATTAAGAAGATATAAAAACACAAATTAAATCCTAAAGTGTATGCAGCTACTCTCTTTGTCTCGATCTTAGCTTCTAGGAAGAAGCTATGAACTAGGGTTCATCGTTCTTGGTGGTGTGGTGTCGGGAAGAGCAGCCGAGAGGAGATGGTGGTGGTGATGGCGTTGCGAGAGATGGTCGGGAAGAGGAGGTGGAGGCGAGCTTTAGGTTTAGGTTTTGGCTAAGGGCTTATATAGGTGGTGTGGTGTTGGCGGGTGCATCAAATTTGATGTGAGTGGTGTAGCATCGTGGAGAGATTCGGCTCAAGATATAAATGGTGTTCGTTGACGAATAGGATGTGGCGAGTGAAGATCTTAGTCAACTCGGATCACGGGTCACGGGTGGTCGAGGTCTCAAGCCCATGTTTTATAGATGAGTTGCTACTTGTTGGACATTTTCTATCTGCTCCATAGACGCATGACTCCAATTCTTCTGCTCTTGGCTCCTCAGATTCTCCGGACTTTATTTAGTACCTAAAAACACAAAATTAATTAATACAAATATTTATTCTTGAAAACAAAAAAACAGTCTATCATTCTAAATGGTATTTCCCAGTAGTTTCTATGTCAAAGTGCGAGGTCCTCGAGCCATCCAGGATTCTTGAAATTGATCAAAAGCTGTTCAAGAGAGAGGTTAGGTACATCTAAGTTGTTTTCATTTTTAAAATCATTTGTACCATCACACACTTTCCTAAGGTCGAGAGGGTAAATCATGTTCACTTTCACAGACAATTGCACAGATAAAAGTTCCACATCAATATCACATACATGAATATCGAAGAAGCATCATTCATAGGGTTCACGGAGAGACACTTAATGTCTCGAACCTAAAGATTCTACTACATTTTCAAAATACACATGCTCTTCATATTCATCATCATCATCATCATAGCAAGAATTCATCTCTCCATTCAAAATTGTAGTATTTTTTAGTGTACTCATCTACCTCTGGATTAGGTTCATATTCAATGTTAGCTGCATGAGTAAGTTTTGAGACTGACTCTCCCCTGGGAAAGCGAGCTGTTAAGCTCCAGGATAATTGGTGTTCTCCAGTCGTTGGCCTCGGCCTTTTTTTTGGTTTCCATGTCGAACTAGGTTCCGTCTCTTCACGGTCCGAGTTTCCTCGGAACCTTCGAATTGCAGTGTCGATTCTAATGCGGCTAGGCAATCAGCGTGTTGGTTGCCGCTGCGCCCAATATGCGTTATGGTCGCGTCGGCGAAGTAATTTAGTAGTTTCTGTGCCTCGATTCTATATGGGTCCAAGGTTACTTCCTTCAGTGTGTACACTCCATTCACCTGGTTGACAAGTAATTTAGAATCTCCTCTTATTTCCAGACGTGTGGCGCCAGCTTGTTTGGCCAATGATAGTCCGATGAGGAAGGCTTCATATTCTGCTGAATTGTTGGTGCAAGGGAAATCTAGCTTGAAGGAGTGCGAGAAGACTTCACCGCTGGGGATACTAGAACCATACCTGCTCCTCTGGTACCGTTGTTGGGGGTGGCGGAGCCGTCGAAAAATAGTAGCCATGTTTCTTCTTGAATGAAAGAGATTTCTGGAAAATCTCCAGGGAGTTCCTCGTGTAGTGTCGTGGCATTCTCTCCCGGAAACGCTGCTAGCAAGTCTGCAACTGCTTGCCCTTTGATAGCTCTCGGGGAAGCGCATGTTATGTCGAATTCTGACATTTGGAGAAGTCATTTAGCTGGCCTTCCCATCAGGGCCGGTTTTGAGAGGAGGAACTTCACATGATCGGACTTAGATATCACTACCACTTTGTTGGAAAGCAGGTAATGTCTGAATTTCTGGATGGAGTGGATCAGGGCCAAACATGCCTTTTCTGCTTTGGGATATCTGAGCTCAGCATCCCTTAAAGTTCGACTGAAGTAGTATATGGGATGCTCAATCCCTTCGTCGTCGTCTTGGGCGAGGAGAGCTCCGACGACAGTGTCACTAAAAGCGGTGTAGAGGTGCAACGATTTTCCTTGTGCGGGAGACTTCATGACGGCTGGGGAAGATAATATTTGCTGAATCTTCCGAAACGCCTCATGTTGTAGTGCGGTCCAGACAAAGTTCGCTCCTTTCTTCAGCAAGGGGGTAAACGAAGCAACGAGTTGAGCCAACCCCGGTATAAAGCGGCGAATGTAGTTTATTTTACCCATGAAACTCTGGAGTTCTTTCATAGTCTGCGGAGGTGGCATTGTGAGGATGGCTTGGTTTTTGATTGGGTAAACTTGAATCCCCTCGGCGGTCACCTGGAAACCTAGGAATTTGCCCGAAGAGACACCAAAAGAACATTTCAATGGGTTCATTTTTAATTTTTACTCGCGACATGTTTCAAACACCTACCGCAGAATCTCCGCATGGGTCGTCCGAGTTCTTGATTTAACGACTATGTCGTCTACGTAATCTTCGATTTTCTTGTGCATCATGTCGTGAAAAATGGTATACATGGAGCGTCGGTATGTGGCGTCGGCGTTCTTTAGACCGAAGGGCATTACAGTGTAGTAAAAGTTTCCGAGAGGGGTTCGAAAAGCCGTCTTACTTGCATCGTGTTCGTACATCTTTATTTGATTGTAGCCGCTGTATCCGTCCATGAAAGAGAACATACCGCGTCCGCTGGTGGTGTCTACCAGCATGTCAATGTTGGGGAGTGGAAAGTCATCCTTAGGGCAACATTTGTTCAAATCTCTAAAATCAACACAACACCTGATCTGGTCGTTCTTCTTTTTCACCGGAACTATGTTGGCTAACCAAGTAGGGTGGTAAATCGGTTTGATGAAACCAGCCGCCAGTAGTTTTTGAACCTCTATCTTAATTTGTTCTTCCACATCGTGCTTGAACTGCCTCGGGGTTTGTTTGACCGGTTTGGATCCGGGTATTACGTGTAGATGGTGAGTGACCAGCTTCTCGTCCAAGCCATGCATCTCCTCGTATGTCCACGCAAATACATCTTGATATTCCTTGAGAAGCTCTACTAGCTTTACACGTTCGTCTGCGCGCAGAGTCAAGCTGATCGAGATGGGTCGCGGAGATTCCTCATTCCCGATATTAACAACCTCAAGTTCGTCCATGGTAGAGTTGGTTTCGTCTTGTAGCTGTCGTGGTGCATCAGGTACTTACTCTTGCGACTCGTAACCGTGTTCACATCTCGTTGGGCGGAGAGACTGTGTGGTAGTTGATAAGCACATAAATGTTACATTTTGTACCCATATTTATATTAGCTAGGACTCGATATATTGATTATTGACATCGTTTTAGTGCTTTTGTAGAAATTACAAGCAAATTTACTGATTCGGAGAATAAACGGCTAAATGAGCAACAAAGTGCAGTTTGCGACTAAATCAACTTAAGCTGGTGCTCTCACTGCACCCAGAGACAGCTTAACTATGGAATTTGTGAGCTGCCAAGTCTGTAACTCATGCGGCAGCTCCATCTGCTTGGCTGCATGTCACGGCCATGAGGTCAAATGGCTAAGATGAAAAGGGAGACGTGGCTTATTCACTTCCACATTCGTCTGTGGTACTCCTCAAAGTGTCAAAACAGCATTCTCTGTCTTCACCAAGAGCAAATGGAATTATTAAACTTATGTTCCTGCCAAGAGAGGGTTTCATCTACAGATATAATGGAGATGAACTTCAGCTTCGAACCAGCCAAATAATGATGGGTTTGTCATGGAACTCTGCTGATGGAGACTGGCCTGAGTTATTAACGCCGGTGTAGTTGAGAAATGAAACTACGGAGAAGTGCAGTCGATGGCTGAGATGAGTGCAGTCGGTTTTGGAGTTTTGGCCGTGAGTTTATTGTGGAGAAGATGAGAAACAACATGGAGATCGTACATGGAAGAAACGATAGCAAGCCATGAATCCAGCTGGTGCTTATGGATATGGTCGGAGTTGGCTGAGATATGGGCAGTCGACAGCGAAAAATGGCTTGGGAGTACGACTGGTTTTTACTGTGAAGTTGGTCTTTAGCGAAATGTGGTGATTATGGCGTGTCTGGGAAGTTCTCTAAGTTGAGTTTTAGCCAGGAAAGGCGATGGTTGTTGTCGATGGTTGGAACAACTGCTGTAATGATGGGTTCTATCTAAATTGATGTTCTGCAATGGATAAGAAGAATGGCTGCTGGTTTGTTTTGGTCTTGAGATCGAGCTGGTGACTGTAATGATGAGAAGTCCATGGTATAGATGGTGCTGGCAAGATATGTAAGAAGATGAAGAAGATCAGATGAGATAAAAGGAGCTGCTGACGAGTTTGATGTTGGTGGATTTGACGTCTTGATGCTTTTGTTGCATCAAGGACCGAGAGTGGGTTTAGTTGAGACTCCAGGCAACAAAGGAAAGTGGAGGCCATGAGTTCGATGGGAAGTAGCAGCGAGACAATGAGCTACAGCCAAGGCAGGGTTCATTGCAAGTGAATTCAGTAATAAGAACTGGTGGAGAGAGAAGACGCGAGAATAGATGGATGATTGCAGGTAGTCTTAAGGCATGTTGGTGCCGTGGAAGGATTTGAAGAGGTCAGAGAGGTTGGTGTTGTAGCTAAGATGGTGATCGAATAGGTCAGCAAACCAACACTTGAGACGCTGGTAAACGATGGAATGATGCTTCGAATCAGCATGATGGGTTTTCAATGGTGCAGATGGAGTTAAATCGAAGTTCTCATCGAAGAAGAACGCACAACAGCGGACTGAAATTTATGAAGATTTGAATCAGTTGCAGTTGCAGGCAGTGGTGTACTATGGGTAGCTTGCTGGTAGAGGGTACCAGCTGTTTGGATGGTTGAATTAGTAGCTGCCAGTAATGGTTTCTCAATTGCGAAAGAAGATTGGTATTGGATAAGACGTTTGCTATCGGAGTTGGCAGGAACTAAGATACTCAAGAGATTTAGTTGGTTGATCTTAATACTTGTGATACTGGTGATGCTGGAGTTGAGATGGGATGTAGCGCAGAAAATGGAGGCTTCAGCAGTGCACGACTGCACTGTGAATTCGGAGATGGACATAATGTGCATGGTTAGTCTTAGGTTGGAGTTGTTGGACTTTGGATGGGTCCGGATTTATAAACTGGCCAGGGTATTTGAACTGGGCCTTGGCGGAGAATTGCTAGGTATGATTTCTGGCAGCAACACTTAAGAAGAGATATAAACCAATAGAGATGAAAAGAACAGGAGGGGGGAGGAAGCGGCTACAGATCCGTGAACAGTGAAAAGAAGATGAGGGTTTGGAGTTTCATCTTTCGATTCCATTTTGATTAGTTATTGATTTTATATTTGTTTATGGTTTTTGAGAAAGCCATGTCTAGCTAATTCATGTTAGGGTTTAGATAGAAGCCAATTTAATTTATAAACTCTACGATGATATTTCTAATAATAATTCATTGGCTAGTCATTTCTCTTCATATAGCTTGGTACTCAATTGTTTATGTGATTTTCTTGATTATATATGCTTTTCAATTGATATTTCGTGCTTCGGTTATATCTTTTGACGTGATATGCTTTAGGATTGATATATAATGCTTTAGAATCACTACCCATGAAGCGAAGGAAGTTACAGCGGAGAAACAATATTTTAGAATTTAACATTTCATCTTCCGAGACATGAGATTGATTTCAAAATTTGTCTTGAGTAATAAATAGAGATTAGTAGAGTTTTATATGATTAAATTGGTGGAAATCGAAAACCTTAATAACCTGTTACCTATTTTGTTGCGATTATTTATTATTTCATTTTGTCCGAATTTCTAAAACTCTAAAAAAACATTATATTTTCGATTAGTGATTATTTGTATTAGTTGGTAGAGTATTTCACACTCCTCGTGGGGACGACCTGTACTTGCCATTGTCTACTAGTTAGATGTTGTGCACTTGCAGTATAATATTATTGTAGGTTTTTGAGCCTATCAGTAGTCTCTCATGTTAATTGCTAACAGCGACGCTGATATACGGTCTTCCCCTTTTCGTCATGGCTCATGATAAAAGTCCGTTCTCGCTTGGTGCGGGCGTGAGCCAAGCTCCGGCATGGCGGGTGGAGGCCGGTGTCTCTCTTTTCCTATAGGGCAGGGTGAGACCGAGTTTCTCCGTGAAATGGCGCAGGCTCATGGCTTTCTGCAATTGACGCCCATTTTGGTAGTGGGGTGTGGCGAGCTTTGTCGGCTGTGGCCTGTGGGCTTTTTCTGGGCTCAAATGTCTCCATGCCGCATATCGGCGCATAGGGAGATAATGATGCAGCGATGCGGATGACTTCTCCATGTAGCATGGTTTTCAGGCACTGGTGGTATGACGAAGGAATGATTCTATTATCATGGAGCCACGGACTTCCACATATCATGTGGTAATATGGCTCCTTTTCGATTACTTCAACCTCACCCTTGATCGGACTCGTCCCACCGATAGATTCAGGTTGATGTATCCATACGTGTTAGTCTGGTTGCCTTCGAAATCGGTCATCATAGTGGGATTTCGCACGACTTCGTTTGGTCGCACCATAGTTGTTCTGATCGTCCTGAGTGTAATGACGTTGGAGGATGCTCCTGTGTTGATGAGAGCCCTCTTGAATTCTACATCCTTGATAAGGGCTGTGACATGTAGGGCCCGTTTATGTCCTTCTTCTGTCATCATATCGTCGTCGGTAAATGTGACATTGTTGATGGACATCTGTGGTATCCTCGAGGTCTCCGATCGTGAAGGAACCAGGGAAACGTTTAATGCTATTCGATTGATGGCGGTGAACGTCTCCATCCGTTGATCCTTTGAAAGATGCAAGAGTTCACACAAACTCTCCACCAGCGAGGCCGCTTCCTGGTCCACTGGTTTCTGATTGGCAGTGAAGTTGTTGACTTGGGAGTGACCGTCCAGGATGCGAGTCCCCAGTTCTTGAGTTTCCAGGGCAGGCGGGTCGCTCAATTCTGACGTTAGGCTGATAAGGAAGTCGAGTATGATGTTAATCACCTCTTTCATCAAATCCATATTCTTGGTATAGATCTCCTTAGCCCGCGCCAAGTCGATCAGTCTCAAGACTTCTCCGTCGATTGCGTTGTCGGATGCTACGTTAGGAGAGGAAACATTGCCATTCATCTGAGTGGAGTTTGGGGGCACGGATTCAGTCCTAAAACCGACCATCTTCCTAAATTGGAGTTATGAAGCGTAATTTGAAATTGGTATTGCAACCGAGAGATTAATCCTCCCGCTGTGGTCGCCAATTGTTTGATGGTGAAAACGGTTTCTGCTGATTTCGGTAATTTCGCGTGAGTGGGTGAGAAACTGAGTCTAAACCCTAAACAATGTACTGCAAGGGAGTACTTTAGATTCGAGAGATCAATCTGTACAAATCCGGCCTAAACCAAGAAATGGCCGTTCCAGACTTGCTTCGGTCAAAAAGTGAAGGAGAAGGGTTGGTTTTAGGGAGGGAAGCGAAGAAAGTGTTGAGACCAGAATAGTTAATTCTGGAAGAGTAGTTGTTTGACTTGTATCAGAAAGTGAAAGCTAGCAGATGGGAAAGCTAACAAGTGATTTCTGAGTGTTGTATCCTCCTGACCAAAACTTGTTGTTTGGTATAAATAGGTAAGACCTATTTATACAAGTCGTAACATAACGTACTCTGGTTTCGTAGAAAATGGAAACGACTGAGTAAAGTGGAAGGAGGTGATAAATGGGTAACGCCTGGAATTGATGATCCATAATAAAAGGAGCGTTTCACCATTATTCCTTGTATTTACTAACCGAATCATTCTTATGACACTTTCATATAACGGGCGTAGTGTACGCCGCACGCTGTAAACTGCCAAACCAATACCCTTTATGAGCATCCCCCAGTTTGTGACATGTGTTAGATGTCTCGAGTGTTTTCATGGGAAAACATGTAGCAAGGTGTTATGTGTGGCATGGTGGTATGCCATTGGCCATGGTAGAGTCGACATGGATTTGCCAAAGAATAGGCGCGGCCAAATTTGGGGTTTAGATGCAAACTGTGATGTTTTGGCTTTGGGCTGTAAGTTAGGTGGCGAACTTGAACGGTCGAGATCCGCATCTCAGAGGGAAGGATAGTCGTTGATTATTGCAACCCTCCGTTTTATCAGCCAACGTTGAGCATGGCTTTGCCATAGAGTGGGCGCGGCCAAATTAGGGTTTAGGTGCAAACCGTGTGTTTTGGCTTTGGGGTGCAAGTTGCCATGCGTCAGGTGGCGAACTTGTGTGGTCGAGATCTGCATCTCAAAGAAAAGGGTAGCCGTTGATTATTGCAACCCTTCATTTTAGCATCCAGCGTTGAGCATGGCTTTGTCATAGAGTAGGCGCGGCCAAATTAGGGTTTAGGTGCAAATCGTGTGTTTTGGATTCGGGCCGCAAGTTACCATGCGTCAGGTGGCGAACTTGTGTGGTCGAGATCTGCATCTCAAAGAGAAGGGTATCCGTTGATTATTGCAACCCTTCGTTTTAGCAGCCAGCGTTGAGTCATGGCCTTGTCAAAGAGTAGGCGCGGCCAAATTAGGGTTTAGGTGCAAACCGTGTGTTTTGGCTTTGGGCCGCTAGTTGCCATGCATCAGGTGTCGAACTTGTGTGGTCGAGATCTGCATCTCAAAGAGAAAGGTAGCCGTTGATTATTGCAACCCTTCGTTTGTAGTAGACAGCGTTGATTCATGGCCTTGTCAAAGAGTAGACGCGGCCAAATCAGGGTTTAGATGCAAACCGTGTGTTTTGGCTTTGGGCCGCAGGTTGCCATGCGTCAGCTTGTGACATGGGACGGCTAAGATCTGCATATTATATGGAAAGGTGGTCGTTGATCATTGCAACCCTTCGTTTTGGCAGCCAATGACGTGAAGGAGAGGCTGGCATGGTATAGGCGCGGCCAAAACTAGGTTTTGGTGCAAACCATGGTGTTTGGCCTTGGGCCGCAAGTTGCCGTGCGTTAGGTGGAGAACTTGGATGGTCGATATATGTATCTCGAAGAGAAGGGTAGTCGTTGATTATTGCAACCCTTCGTTTTGGCGTGGAGAATTAGCTGGCAGGGTTTGCCATTGGCACGGTGGAGCGGCGGGCATGGTTGGCATGCCTTAGCGCAGAGACGTGGCTGGCATGGTTTTCCATTGGTACGGTGGTGCGGATGGCATGGTTGGCATGCCTTGGTGCAGAGACGTGGCTGGCATGGTTTGTCATTGGCACGGTGGTGCGGCTGGCATGGTTGGCATGCCTTGGCGCAGAGACGTGGATGGCATGGTTTGCCATTGGCACGGTGGTGCGGCTGGCTGGTTGGCATGCCTTGGCGTAGAGTCGTGACTGGCATGGTTTTCCATTGGCACGGTGGTGTGGCTGGCATGGTTGGCATGCCTTGGCGCAGAGACGTGGCTGGCATGGTTTGCCATTGGCACGGTGGTGCGGCTGGCATGGTTGGCATACCTTGGCGCAGAGACGTGGCTGGCACTGTTTTCCATTGGCACGGTGGTGCGGCTGGCATGGTTGGCATGCCTTGGCGCAGAGACGTGGCTGGCATGGTTTTCCATTGGCACGATGGTGCGGCTGGTATGGTTGGCATGCCTTGGCCCAGAGACGTGGCTGGCATGGTTTGCCATTGGCACGGTGGGAGAATTAGGGTTAGGTGTATACATAAGTGATGTCAGTTAATACTAAGGGTTCTGTCGTGGAACATGACACATGTATAAAAAAAAGGTACCCTGGTAATTCTTACGTAAATACGCTGATTGTTTCAATAAATGCGCTATTGGTCATAGTGACGTCATGCCAGATGTACGGTTTTACGATTTTATCTCTAACCTAAAAACCACCATCAACAGGTCCCTATCTTTATCAGCTTCGGGTTCTCTTTGGTCCCTATATTGATCTCCTTCGCGGGTTCTACAGATTTGAACGTAGGCTTCGGTTCCCCTGGGAGAGGGACATTCTTTAATTGCCATTTTGGTAGGCTCTTCAGCCCCCTTAGCTGTTGAGGTACTTGACTCAGTATTTAGAACTATGCCTTCCTTCGTCAGGCTCTTTCCGGGGATTTCCTTGAGATAAAGATCAATTGCTTTTTCCTTGGCAGCTTCTTTGTTTCGATTTCTTCAGGAATTTCGCTGCTCATCTTGTTCGTTATTGAGCTGATTTTGTAGAGCCTGGCATTCTCGAGCGGTGACCTGATCTCCCTTTATTTCCATTACCCATTCGGGTGTTGGAAATCTAAGATACTGGTGATAGGTCGCTGCCACTCCTTTAGGCTTGTGCACCCATCTTCGGCCAATGATGGCGTTGTAGGGGGAATGAGCGTCCACTACACTGAATCGAGTATCAACCTTCATTGGTCCAGCGTTCACTTGCAAAACAATATTTCCTAAAGGTTTTGTAGGTGCCCCATTAAATCCGTAGATGGTATAGTACGAAGACATCAGTTGTTCATGCTTAAGTTCCATTCGTTCGAACGTGTCATAGAACAAAACATTAACCGAACTCCCTCCGTCGATGAGGATCTTCTTGATATTGCACCCGGCTACTGGTAATGTGAGGACCAAAGGATCATTGTGATCTTTCATGTCTTCCTCGATATCCTCAGCATTGAAAGTCATAGGTGCATTCATCCACTGCTCGTGTTTTTCTACTTCTACTCCATCGATCTTGTATAGCTCGCAGTAGTCCTAAAATTGCTTTCTCAGCCTTTCCCCTATCTGGGCCGTCAGTGAGGGTCCAGTAGCTTCGGAGCATGAGATGGTATTGAGTATTCGGTTACCTTCGGGTAGTTGAACTTGCTTGCTTCGTTTAGCCCTATCTTCGGTTTCTGCCTTCTGTATGTATTGTTTGAGGTCACTGATAGGTGTCTAAAACACCTAATTTAATATATAGTATTTATGCTTTCTTTGCGAGTTTTCTTGTAAATTATGTATCTTATGTGTGCTTTTGAGTTTATTAGGTGCAATGGAGTCATTTGGAGCAAAAAGAAGTGGAGAAAGGCCAAAGACCAATTGGAACCCGTTCAAATACAAGATTTCTACTTTTCATTGTGTAGAGGACGAGAAGATGAAGACGATGGCGAAAGAATGGAGTCATTCCGAGTTCGTATGAAGAAGTTATGGGCAAAACAAGAACTCATAAGCAATAAGGGCAATTTTGTTATTTCCAGGGTGAACACTATCCGGAGTCCGAGTAATGGTTAAGGGGCAGCTCTTTTGGGAGGAATACTAAACGGAGTCCGAGTAATGGTTAAGGGGCTGCCATCAGGTTAGCCCTTATCACTGTGACCAGACACTGAATAACCGACCTTATCTAAACCTAAAATCGAGAGTTAGTTCTCTCGTTCTTCATTTTCTCAATCATTAGTTGCACAGCAATGAAGAGAACGGAAATTGAGAGATGGAGAAATCGTTGGGTTCTTAAATTAAGAGACTCTGAAATTGATATGGTTTGGTAAGTGATGCTGCCATCGAATCGAAGAAGATGAATTACACAGAGATGATGATTCTGTTGAGGGATGGACTGGAAGATTGGAGCTCAACAATTCGAGAAAGATTTTAAGTTATTCGATATGGGTTTGCTGTTGGGTACACTGAAGAGTTCGATTCAATTAGAAAAAAGGGTTTGAATTGCTCGTGGTGAATTCGAAGGATGGATGCTGCTCAATCTGAGATGTGAGTTTTGCTGCGAATCGAGAAATTAGAGTCTGTTATTGACTCAGGAGATGAAGAACGAACTGGATTAGGGTTCTACAGCAATTGATGAAGCACAGAAGATTGAAATGGAGTCTGGGTTTGATTTAAGGATGATTAAGGTGAAGAACGGACGTTGTTGATGTTCATGGGAGGTGGTATTGAAATTGCAGAGATGGGTCTCGTGTGATTTCAAGTTTGGCTGAGTTGCAGCCATGAGATGAAATTGGTACAGGGAAGAAGAGATGATGAGACTGGATCTGTTGTGTGGTCAGATGCTGTTGAAACAGAAGACAAGAAGGTTAATGGTGTTAATATTCATGGGTTCGGTTTGAGCTCGATGTAACTGGTGTTAACTGTTGTCATCAGTTATGAAGAACAACAACAACAGGGATTTGTGTTGAAATGGCGGTCTCTGGTGATGAATCTCAAGTAGAGATGGGTTCTTGAGTTGGTAGGGTAGGTGGCTTGCAAGAGAAAGCAGCAACACTGAGGTGCTGCTATGAAGCTTAGTTGCTTGAACAGTGGTGGTCTCTGTTGTAGTTAGGTTGCAGTGAGGTTGGTTATTGCAGCTCAGACTAGGGCGAACTGAAATGGTGATTGTGAACTTGCTACTGAGTTTACAGGGGAGAGCAAGTTTAGTTGGTGTGGCTTTGGTGCAAGGTTGAGTTGCTGGGACTGGTGAACATTGGAAGCTGGTTGAGTGAGCGGCAGCTTTTACAAAGAAAGGTGGGCTCAATGAAGTGTGCTGTTGTGGGTTGCTGGCCTGGGAGATGAGAAGTGAGCTGAGAAGATGCAGCTGCAGGTTAGTGGCAGCTGGAATGGAACCCAGGGGAGAAAGTGCCTGGGATGGAGCTGAGCTACAGGGAAGAGAGACATTTTGCAGGGCTTTTCCAGGTGGACTGATGTTGTAGCTGGAATTGCAGAAGTAGAACTGAGGTTGTTGTCACTGGCAGGCCGAGAAGGGGCAATGGTTGTGTTAGTGTGGATGCAGTGGAGGTGAGTGCAATGGAGCAGTGGCCTGAGATGGAATTGGAGGTGAAATCAGGGTCTGAGGTATGAAGTTGTAGCTGGAGTTTGTTGCTCTTTAGCTCAAGACATGAATCCTGGTGATTGACTGGGGAGATGCTGAATTGAATGCTTGAAAATGTTGTGCCACTATGAATGAGTTGGTGCTGCTTCAATGGCCTTTGCATTTGAGTTTCACCTGGAGCTGCTGGAGGAGGTAAGGAGAACTAAATGGTGATGAATGGCATGGCAACAGCTGTTGGTGGTGCTGTGAAGCTACAGATAATGGTGTTGTTGTGTTGGTGGTCTTTGTGATGGTACTGAAATTGCAGTTGGAGGAATGGCAGCAGCTGAAGGAGTGTGGAACTCAGGGATTAGTGTGGTTTTGGTAGGGTGTTGATGCTGCAGTTGTGATGCTGTTGAAATTACAGGCTGCAAGTGGATGTGCTGTTGGGTTGTTTGAGTTGCAGACTAGCAGGAGGAATGAATATGGCTGGATATGAGCTAATGATGCACAATGATAGTGCAGCTCAGGATATGGCCTGTGCAATGGATTGGCCAGAACTAACTCAGACCAGTCAGATGGTGACTCTCAATCCCTGACTGGCTGACTTTCTGACTCAGCTAACCCAGTGCTGACTCAGTGACCTGCTGACTCATGATCCTGACTCAGTGACATGTTGACCGATTTAACTCGTTTTGACCCGAGTTGACCCGACCGTTCTGACCCGTTGACCGGTGACCGGTTCGACTTTGCCGGTCACCTGAGCTAGTTTTCCGGCGACTTTTCCGGCCACAATCCCAGTTTTCCGGTGAGCGTTTTTGGGACATAATTTCTACACGGGTTTCTCTCCATGGTGGGCCGGGTGAATTTCCAACTAATGGACTTTGAAGACAAAACCTAGTTTTGGAAGGAGAAAAAGACTACAAAAGGGAAGACTTCTACAATTTTTGGACCACGTTTTATTATTCTTTTTCCTCTACTTTATTCTAGGGTTTAGAACCATGAAGTCTTTTCTCTTTCTTCTTGTGATGAACTCCTTGAATATGAGTACCTAAGTTTATTATTGGTTATGGAATAGTTGGATTTCACAAAGCATGATTCTTTGACTCAATATATTAGTTTTGTCTCATATTTATCGTTTGCAATTCTCTGAAAATATTGTTTTATGATTGATTGATTGTTTTGTCAAGTTGCAAATTGGTAGAACTTCTAATCACATCTATTGCTAGTTTAGGGTTTATTATACGTAAAAGTGATATTCCTTGAATACAAGTAGCATAATATGATTATAGTTTGTAGTGATATATTCTTATGATCATATGTGAATCGTAACCTTTGTTAAATTGAATTAGTGCGCTTTCCACGTTCAATTGCTTTGATTGGCCTGATTTCATAGAACTTAACGCATCTAGGGAATTAAACTTGATTAGTGCTTTTACACGTTAGGTTGTTCCTTTAGGTAGAATTCATATTCGCATCTTTTAATGTGTTTGTTGATGACATGAGGAGATTTGCGGGATATTCTTGCGGTCAAGGTATTCTAGGGTCTTTGATAAAAGTTGAGATTAAAAATCAATTCTAGTTATTGTGAAAAGCATGTTAGTGAATGAAAACGAAATCCTTAACCAATATCTCTTCTATCTTATTTGTTTGCTTATTTGTTTCTTTGCTTTTATTTGTTTTATTTAGTTTATTATAATCACAAAATCCTCGGTGTTTTATATAGGAAACCATAACAATTTGACAACCTAGACCTCTCTGTGGGATCGATCCTTTCTTGCCCTTGCTATATTTATATTTTGAGTAGTAAGAAAGTGTAATTATATTTGTGTCGCTTACGACAGCGGTCAGTCACCAGCGTCAATCAACTTTTGGATCATTATCTTGAAATTCTTGCATTTCTCGGTTTGGTGCCCACTGAAGCAGTGGTACTCGCATTAATCTATTGACTTATCGGATCTTGGGGGCTGCTTTCCTTTGGACCATGGTCATTCCAGGTTCTCCTGATCCTTGATCTCCCTTAATATGCGCACGTAGCTAGCATTCAGCTTCGTGTAAATATGATCTTCGAATTTCCGGTCATCACGACGACGATCATCCCTTCGTCCTCTCTTATCTTCGTTAGGACGTTCGATTGAACCTCCTCTCTTGGATCCGCTGGCTTGCTCTACCGAATTAGTTCGATGAGATCTTTGAGTCTGGGATCTGGGATTCTCCCACTGGATTTCCTCCAACCTGGCATGCTTTTCAATGATTACTCGAAGGTCGCCTTCGGTCTTAGGTACACTTCCGTGAATCTCGACAAACAGTGGGCTCATTCTATCCAAACCCCGTTTATAACAGTTGATGCTGACCACAGGATCCACATTTCCTATTGCTTGACATAGTGCCACATATTTGTATATTCTCTGATCGTTTCTTTGTATGTGATTGCTAGTGAAAAGAGTTTATCCATCCCTGCATTAACGGCCTTGTTGTACATGTATGTTCTTAAGAATTTCCCAGTAAGTTGGCTGTAGGAGTCGATGGAGTTTGGTGGTAGGTTATCGAACCAAGATAGTGCTGACCCTTTTAAACTTGAAGGAAAGTATCTGCAGAGGATTGCGTCATCTTGATCCCATCGTGCCAACATACGATTGTAATACCGAAGGTGTGCCGAGGGATCGCTGGATCTGTCGTAACACTCAAACGCTGGGATAGGGCACTTCTGAGGAATGAGAGCTTTGGATAAATGCGGAACAAGTGGTGTGGTGTTGGCTTCTCTCATCACCTCTTCTAGTCTTGCTCCCCCTTGTCTTGCTTTCAGTTGCTTGATTTCAGCCATCATTTCAGCACGAAGGTCCTCCATTGCACGCTGGTGGTCTTCTCGGATTGCGGATCGCTCTGATCTTCGGTTATCATTATCAAAATAGTCTGAATCCTCTGGCACGTAATCTGAATCGGATGACCTATCTCCTCTGGTGGCTCCTCGGTTCAATGGCTCGGTATTTGTCATGACGATCCTTCGGTCATGGTTCGGTTTGGGTGCATTAGAATTTGCTTCGTCGTGCTGGTGCGCTGCTCCTATGCTTTGGGAAATCCTGTCCTTGAGTTCCTGATTTTCTCGAGCTAATAATGCCACAACCTCTGCATATGTCTTCTGGTTCTTTTTCAACTCCTCGATCTCTACCATCATTTGGGGGGAATGATTCGATCCTTGGTTCGGAGTTCTGATACGCCCTTGCCCCCAATGGCCACAGTGTGATCTTTATCAACTGTTTGGATTAAGGGGTGGGTGGTTCGGAATTCAACAACTGTAATTCCACATGTGGGGGCATCGGTTGTGTAGTTGGCATAGTCTGGTTCTGATCGTTCGTTGTCGGCATTCCAAGGGCTGGCTATTGCATCGTTGATTCTGCAAATCCCTCTCGTTGTTGGTGAGCACGGGAAGCCGCGGCTGCCTTTGCTGCTTCTATTTTAGCTACCATAGCTTTGAGTGCTGTCGCTGCTGCAACGTTGACGTCTAGGGGTGAAGTGATTTCCGCTGCATCTGGCTTCTGGTTTGGTGCCTTCGTCTTTTCACCCTTTTGTTTACTGCGTGTCATAACCGGTGTCGTCCTCGGTGTTTCTTTCGACGATGCCTTGGTTTTTCCCACATCCTTCGTTTTCTCCATCTTTGATTCTCTGCAAAAATGAAACGTCGTCGAAGAAACTGAATCCACATAGGTTTTGTTAGTAAAGTTAATCTCATGAGAAGAGACATAAATTTCAACGCACACTTAAAGATTCTCAAGGAAAACGAGGTTCGGGGGAAAACTCTTTTACTAAAGTGTAGATCCAATCATCGTAAGCATAGATCCACACAAGGGTTTTTAAAGCACGTTGTGAATGCGATCATTATGGAAAGGCAGAAAACACAACGTTCGTCTAAAGGTTTTGGGGGATCATTTTAAAGAAAGGAAAACTTAAAACGGCAGATCCAATAATTATAATCATAGATCTACTCATGGATCAGAGAAGTATTCTAAGGAAAGCATAAATCTAAACGTTTTAAATATGGAAAGCATGAGAAACTATAAGGAAAGCATAGATCTGTAAGCTTTAAACACAAGGAGAAAACTTTTTATAAATCCGAAGATGATTATAACAGAGATCGTGGAGCCAAATAATTTTTGCGATGATTAACATGAGCGTAAGGTAGTTTTGAGAACAACTAGTTTTAGGGAATAGCGCAGGGAGACGAAAAATAGGTAAAGTCACAAGATAAGATAAATCTTTTACCGGGACAAAGTTCCTGTTTCTAGCGCCAGATTGTGAACACAGAAATAACGATGGTATCAGCGTGTTCACAAACAATATTCGCATTATACATAAAATCGATGGGGAGAATGAAATATACATATATATATATATATATATATATATAACGGGGAAAGTCAGTAACTTGTTAGACTCTGAACCTTCGGGCTCTTCTTCGTCTGGTCAAGGGGGGGTAAATTAAACCATACATACAATCGTAATATGTAAAGTAACAGATCTAGGCATAGTATATAAAAAGAAGATATAGTGTGGAATATAAATGAGACACTGATTTACGTGGTTCAGCACTAAGGCCTACATCCACGGGGGTATTTGTTTCACTATGAATTTGGGGGTTACAAGGATAGTCGAATGACTTTGGAGTAAATAACGAAGCTATGAAGGAGATAAAACTACTACTTACTCTCGCTATTTCTCTCTCTTCTATTCTTATCTCTTGCTCTCACCCAGAATTGGCCGACCCCTTCTCTCTTAGAGGAGAGGGGTATTTGTAGGCATCTTTGGTGGGGCCCTCTTCTGTAAGCATCCCAGTCCTTACCATCTTGATTTGCGTATTGATCCCTTCGTTGTCTTCCGATGGCTTCAGCGGTAATATAGGGTAACGAAGATCTACCTTCTTCTCCTCCACAGGGTAGCTGACACGTACCCTACGTTTCTAGTGTTTAATGCGGGTAGTTGGATAGCTTGCACGCGCCTGCATGATGTATGGTGCCCCTATCACATCCTCGTCAGTGAGACTAATCCTTGCCCTTGATCTTGGATCTCCCTCGGGATGGAGTAAAGTAGATCTTTGGGTGTCCTTCAGTACTTCGCGGTAGCTTGTTTCTCATGTGCCCCCTTGATCTTCTGTCCTTGGATTGATCTAAATGTAGATGACTGATGCCCCTTGGGTGCTAGGACGTGGCATCATATGTTGATGTTCTTGAGTTGTGTGTTTCCCATGTGTGATTTCTTCTTCACGTGGTGGATGATGAATTATGTGTATACACAACTAGTTTCAGTTGAATACGGAGCCGAGCAGTGATTACTTTGATGTCTTACATTCCATTTCCCAGACTGTTGGTTGTCCCCGCACTTATTGCCTCACCTCTTTATGTTATTCATAGTTGCTGACTGTCATGGTTTTTCCCCACTTATATGTTGTTGTTTAAACCTTTCAAGCTTTTTGACAGCTCATTCTTTTCCACATTATACAGGCTCCTGTTTTATCTTCCAAAAAGCAGAAGATAAGTACAAAAGAATCTTGCTTTGGTGATCCTAATACTATGCATGTCCTCCCCATCCTCCTAGCCCGGGAATTGTTGGGAAAATTGGCACCCCCGAGCGCAGCGGAACACAGGATCACAAAGGGCAGTTGGTGATTTTAACCAAACATGGGAGAAATAATAAGAGAGACAGATGATAAACAAGCACACACAACCACAACACAAGATTTACGTGGTTCACCTTTACAGGCTACATCCACGGACAACACCACCAGAAAAACTTCCATTAAATCAAAGACCATTACATGCTCTTTCCGCAACCCAAGACAAGACTCAAAGAGTTAACAAGACATACCCGAGAACACCATTGAAGAAACCAACTCTCTAAACCAGCCTCATGTCTTCTCTTGTACACCGTCTTCATAGCTGCTACTAACAAAGGAGAAACATGGAAACACTAGAAACTAGGTTTTAGGGCAAAGCCCCAAAAACTGAACACTAGAACACCAAAATCCTCTCTCTACAAGTTTTTCTCTCACACCGATATTGACCTTCACGGTAGCACACGATCCTCCCTAACAAAGAGACCAAAATCCTAAACACAAGGATTTACTACTCTTCTAGGTTGGATGTCTAAACACATATAATTCTAGTCCTATATATGGAGAACACAAGTCTCCTACTAGGAAACTAACTCTTTCCTAAACTCTATGAAATCTAGAATAGGAAACCATCTCAATATGGAAGAGGCCAAAAACAGGAAATCACACTTAATTTCCTAACAATCTCCACCTCGGATTATGCTATCAAGCATGAGACGATCACGGGAAATCACCTCCATCTTCCACCAGAGTTTTCACCATCTCTATATACCCGTAGAATTTCTTTTGAAGCTCAAACCCGAACTTCCATCTTCATAGAACCATCTCTTCGATCAAAACACCATGACATTGATAAAAGTATTCAAACCATCTTCTTTATGAAGAACACTTTTGAAATTGATCATGTTTCACAAACACCATGAAAATCTTTAATCACCATCAACGAATCCTTGCACATACTCCACCATTGATCACCAAGAGAACCATCCAGAAGAATCACCGCTAGCTCGACCTAACCAGTAAGCTAACCACATATTGAACTCTAACCCAGAAAGGAAAAATTAGCTTCAATATCATGCTCCAGCTCATGTCATGATTACCGTGTATCTGAAACAAACCATCGGATATCTCCACTGTGATTAACAGGCTTAAACCTTTGTGCGATTCCCAAGCCATCACTAATCTGACATACTTTTTACCACCATCACACCCAACATACTCGCTCTGAATATATATCGTATGAATACCCATATTATCGTGGTACATGCTTTCGAGATAGGGCACATTCTTGATATTACGTGCAAGCCATCAAGAATACTTTAACATAGACTTAAAAACATAAATCTATAACCTCTCGTGCATAAATTCGAAGCGTTGCTGGAATTGTTTCTACATGAAACCTCGTGTCCCCATCCTTTCTTCAAAATTTGTAAACCATTGTTTATGGTGTATGGTCACTAACACCCTTCAAGAAGTATATATGTATTCCACCTCATTCAACTTTATTCAGCATCCCATACTACGTCATAAAACCAAACGAAGAACAGACACTTCTAACAAGTTGAACCTTCGATTTGTAAATCACATCACAAATCCATCTTTGTGTAAACACCAGTTGAAACATTATCTTCAAAACATATTTCTACACCCGAACAATAAACCATCGTTCAATTCCAGGTTAAATTACACCAGCCCATCCTTGGCTCTGATACCAATTGTTTGGAAAATTGGCACCCCGAGCGCAGCGGAACATAGGATCACAAAGGGCAGTTGGTGATTTGAACCAACATGGGAGAAATAATAAGAGAGACAGATGATAAACAAGCACACATAACCACAACACAAGATTTACGTGGTTTACCTTTACATGCTACATCCATGGCCAACACCACTAGAAAAACTTCCATTAAATCAAAGACCATTACATGCTATTTCCGCAACCCAAGACAAGACTCAAAGAGTTAACACGACATACCCGAGAGCACCATTGAAGAAACCATAGAAACCAACTCTCTAAACCAGCCTCATGTCTTCTCTTGTACACCGTCTTCATAGCCGCTACTAACAAAGGAGAAACATGGAAACACTAGAAACTAGGTTTTAGGGCAAAGCCCCAAACCCTAAACACTAGAACACAAAAATCCTCTTTCTACAAGTTTTTCTCTCACACCGATATTGACCTTCACGGTAGCACACGATCCTCCCTAACAAAGAGACCAAAATCCTAAACACAAGGATTTACTACTCTTCTAGGTTGGATGTCTAAACACATATAATTCTAGTCCTATATATAGAGAATGCAAGTCTACAACTAGGAAACTAACTCTTTCCTAAAATCTATGAAATCTAGAATAGGAAACCATCTCAATATGGAAGAGGCCAAAAACAGGAAATCACACTTAATTTCCTAACAGGAATCCCTTACAAAAAAGAAGGAGAATGACATACCAGTCGATAGTGTAAACGGCGTGCGGTGAAAGACTGTAGACATAGGAACTCTGTCATCTTGTCACTACGGGAAAAACAGCGATTAACTACCCCGGAAATCAGTTCTGGTACCACATAAGACGACGTTTATCGATAGGTTGCACAAGGGGGGGGTTGTAGAAAGTCTTCAATTGTTTGCAACTCGTAAGCTAGAGTCGTAAACTTGGTTGTGGTTCAATTTTATACAACACTTGCTTCGGTTGTGATACTTAATCCAAATTACTGGGCAACATCTCACACAACTCATCAAGAGGTTGTAATAATTTGTTTCACAACAAAGTTATAAGTCTTAGAAATATCTAACAAAACCAATATAATGGTTGTGTATATACCATTCTCCCAACTATTATTATGGTTGTATGACTTTCCCAACCAATGTTTCACAACAAGAGGGTAGTGTAGCAGAAACCCATATCACAACTTATGGAAGCGTAGTCTAAGACGTGTTTCACAATTATTACTTGGGTTGTAAGTACTTCTTACACAACAAAAATATGTATAGGAGAAACTCGTATCACAACCAAGTTCATAGTAGTATGACATCATATTCACAACAGCTTACTTGTGTAGCAGAAACTCGTATGAAAACCAAGATCATAGTAGTAAGACATGTTATTACAACCCTTCACTTGTGTAGTAGAAACGTGTATCACAACCTTTGTATGTGTAATAGAAGTTTGTTTCCACAATCCAGTGCATTGTTTCACAACAAATCCGATGTGTAGCAGAAACAAGTATGACAACCATTATTTTCATATCACAACCCTTACTCTGTGTAGCATAAAAATATATCACAATATTTTTTTGTGTTGTATAATTACTGTTTCACAACCCATCAGCTGTGTAGCATAAAAATATTTCACAGTACTTGTTTGTGTTGTATAATTACTGTTTCACAACCCATATCCTGTGTAGTGATCACCTTTTTTTCCAACCATGTTTAGCAGTTGTGATTCTTTTACATTTTAGAAAGAAAAATATATAAAATTGCTTTTCGATGCACACAAATATATATAAATATACTTCCATTCATTCAGATAAAAACCATTAAAATGTAACAGAGATCAACATATAAACAAGTTCACAGATCAGCATTGTTTCCTGAAACACTCATTGTCATTGTTTTAAACTGATGAAAGCAACAAAAAAATAACCATTGTCTCATGAAACACACCCCAAACAAATTACGTCAGCATAAGAACCAATATCAAAATGATCCATTCATTTTAGCGTCACAAGCCAGACAAGTTTTCTATTCTCGAGAGTCAGATACATCGAATTGGTTTGTGATGTTGAAACCACCACCAAGGGGTTTCCATGAATTAGAGGAATACAATGAACAGGAAGACACAAGTTGCCATCCAGTGGAACCTTCAACTCTTGGCTTACAAATGGATGATGAGACTGAGACTTATGCAAGAACTGATGTTGAACCTATCTTAGTGGTTCCGACAAAGAAGAAAAACAAGAAGAATAAGAAAAAGAAAAAGAAGTGCCGATGATGGTGGGTTTAATTACTCTTTTCATTTCCACTGATGCTCTGAACCTATTTTGTTTCTTTTATTTTGCTTCAGATTGTATTTTTGCTTTTAAAATGACATGCTATTTATTTCTCTTTAATTATGACTTGCAATATTGTTGGTATGATATGCTATCTGTTTCTCTGGAGATGAACTCCCCTTTTTAACTCCGCCATTGAAATGATATATCATTTCAATGCCGGTCTCAAGCCCGGGTAAAGGAGGAGATAAAATGGGATTTATTGAGTTCTAAATGCAGATTTTCTGAAATTGGTTACATATAATCATGTGCTGGTATCTGATGTTGCAGTTTGCTTTTCTGGAATGTCTTTACTTATTTTGCAGTCAATGTCTTACTTTTATTGCAGTTAATATACTTCACAACTTTAAGCATTTGCAGCTTCTTCATGGAATTTGAAATGTGATTGCAGGCCTTGTACAATTCACTAAAACTTCCATGAATCTGGTATTGTGATTGTTGATTGAAATGTGATTGCAGGCATTGGACAGAATTCCTTGTATGCTTCGGGCAAAATGGTGCATTTGCTGGCCTTTTTTTTTTAAGGCTAATTTAAAAATTTGGTCTAATATATAAAAGAATGTAAATATAATTACATGTATAAATGTGGCAGGATGGTTGGAATGTCATATTGGGACAGCGGAGACTCATGTTCGACTCTCACCGGGCTCTTTTTTTTCATAGTTATTTTTCATTTTACAACTCTTCTAAGGGTTGCAGAAGATCTATTTATCTTTTTCTTCTTATCTATTCAATCTCCCCATCACTTATTCTCCTCCACTTATCTTCTTTCCGTCGTTTTTCTTTTTCTCCTCCATCTCCCACTGAGAACCTCCTCCTTCATCTCCTTAACCACGAAAATTTAAAACCCATCAATAGATTGAGCTGAAGATTTCTTCACCACCAACACCTTCTCGATATGTGTTAAGGAAAACAAGGTTTGATTCTATAACCCATTTTAGGGTTTTATTATTTTTTTGATTTCCCGTTCTGTTTAACTGCTATTGATCTGACAATGATGATACAGTTAAAATTAGTCTTAGCTTCAATAGATCTATTAATCAACACTAATCAATCATGTGTAAATTAGCCATCACTGAATTAGGCTTTAAAAACACTTAGGGTTCAGCAATTTTCAGAAATTAGGCTTGTGGAGAAATTTTCTTCAATTAGGCTTTAAAAATACTGAATTAGTCATGGGTGGAGGTGTGAAAGATTCTCCAGGTAGCAGTAGTAGCAGCAACAATAACATGAGAATGAAAAAAAAAACTAACAGAGTGTGCTATGTGTGAACAAGGGATTCATGAGACAAAAGTGTGTCCTTGGCTCTATTCTAGGTGTAAGCATGTTCCTTGTAATAGTGTGAGAGCATTTATGCAATCTAAAACAACTGAAACCTATGGAAAAATGTTTTTTAAGTGCACCATACCTACCTGCACCTACTTTGAATGGTTTACTGATGCTTCTGACCCTTGCAAAGCCAAGTTGTTGTTGTTACCATCAGTGAAAAGCTGTGATGCTTGTGGAGAAGATGATCACTCTTTTAAAAATTATCCACTACACACGATCGGTTGTGCTTCTCTTCAACCCGCAATAACAAACTCAACCTAAAAATATGCAACAACCAACACAATAAGCACATAGCTTACCTGGTATGTGAAGAATGTGGAGCTTTCACATGGGCCTCAGATGCTATCTTCATTGCTGCAAAGGAAAAAGTTAGAGTTTCTGCAAATCAAATAGCTGATCTAATTACAAATCTAGGAAAAAGTCATATGTAATAAGATTTCATTTTATGTGTAGTATGAATTGGTCTGGACTTGTTTTATCATTAAAATTATGCTATGTTGATGACTTATAATATTGTTTGTATGATATATTGAATGTTTCTCTTCAGATGAACCCCCCCTTTTAACTCGCCATTGAATAATTTCATTGCCAGTCTCAAGCCCGGATAAAGGAGGAGAGAAAAGGGGATTTATTGAGTTGGTCTCTAATTCTGCAGTTGACGAGAAAAACAGGTAACACATTCCTATAATCTCTAAAACTTTGAGCATTTGCAGCTTCTTCATGACTGTTGTGTTTGCTTTACCAAAATTTGCATGAATCCGCTACTTTGAGCATATAAATATACACCTCCACTTGTTTCATTCATTTACATTTTGAGATATACAACCTGGTGTTGTGAGTGTTGATTGAAATGTGATTGCAGTCGTCCTTGTATAATTCATAGAAATCCTTGTATGTTTCAGGCAAAATGGCGCACTTGCTGGCCATTTTTTTTAAGGCTCGGTTGAAATTATTGTTAAATATTAACGTAGATGTCCTTTGATAATCATACATGTAACTGTGGAATGGTGGTTGGAATCCCAGTCCTACACAGAGGAGGCCCGAGTTCGAATCTCACCCTAGCCTAATTTTTTTCCTAGTCAATTTTCATTTTACAACCCTTATAAAGGTTGCGAATGTTGATTAAAAAAAAAAGCACAAATCTACCAGTATTGTGAATCCGGCAGGATGGTTGACGTCTTGTACTAACACCTAGTAAGCTTGGGTTCGATTCTCTACAATAACATTTTTCAATTTTTTTTTCTTATCTTCAACGACTCTTATTAGTGTTGTTTTAAAATCATTCACTACCTTTAGGATATGAGTCGTAAATTGGGGAACTTTTTTTCTAGCCCAATTCATTTTTTTCTTATATACAAGACCCACCATTAAAATTCCATATTTGAGAAACCCATAATTATTCATAATAGGACTTAATTACACAAATAACCTCTAACTAAGGAAACTAATTCTATTTTTTTTTTATAAAAAATATGTGTAACCGTTTGACAAATTGCCATCCCTTAAAACACTCCACACATAACTCCTTTGACTTACCTTGTTGGAATAATTCCCTCCCTAGAATATCTCCATGATTCCTCTCCCTAAGTGATTCCTTTTGACGCTCATTTGTTTGACTCATATGAAGAAAAACTTTCTTAAATAACTTAGTTTAATTTCAGTTTTTGTTCATCCGTTTTCCCCTTGAAAAAATTATTTTAATTGCAAATGGATAAGGAAACCCAATTATCATAGTTATGAAAATTTCAGTTTTCACCCTTTAGGAAAGTTCCACATTTCACACCTCATTATTCCAGATTTCAGAATTTTTATCAGTAATAATATAGTGTGATCGGTGAAATTTTCAGTTTTCAAGATTGATAATTGTAATTATCATCCGGTTGGGTCTAATGAAAATTGTAATTATCATTCTTAAAATCAATTATCAAGGAAATATATGGAAAAATTTGAGTTTTCACCATTTGTGAAAGCTACACATTTCATACGTCATTATGTTGGTGAAAATTCTAGTTTTAAGTCAAGACTTGTGAAAATTCTGATTTTCAAAAGTACGCGACTAAAACGAGTCCTTGTTCAAGGTTAGTGAAGTGTGAAATTCGCAATTCTCATGTTTCGCATTCAATATTCAGTTATGCAAGATGCGGTTCTCATTTTAGGGGAAAAAAATACAATTATCACCATGTAAAGTTCTGGAAAATTTAGTTTTCACGGTTTAATAATCACTTTTTTCAGTTTTTGATGATTACACTTTAATTTTCACATCTATTAATCGTGAAAAATGCAGTTATCACGGTTTAATAATGTGAAAATTGTTGTCTTCCTTTTTCATTACCATGGAAGGTGAAGTTACCACCTGCCGGAATCGTGAAAACAACATTTATCCCATGGTGGTGAAAATCCGAGTTTTCACAATCTCGTGGTGATAAATCACAGTTATCAAATGTTGGGATCACAATTATTAAAAAAAAGGTGCATAGCACCCAAAGCATGAAATACAGATGACGCCCAAATTTGAAGATACTCTTTGGATTATACCGCCTTGAATCTTCTCACCTGGTCATCTAATTAATTGTTGCTATGTAGGTCTCTCACCTGGTCATCTAATTAATTGTTGCTATGTAAGTTTTTCTTTGATAAAGATGCTACATGGATGAATTTCTCCTTGACAATGAAATATGATTGATATACGACAAGCTTTCATATTGAGATGGGACTAATGCGAACTTCACACTAATTAAGAAAAAAGTTTTGTGATCAGAGAACATTTGATGTCGAAAGATGGAAGAGAGATAAACTCACAAGAGAGAGAATAATAATCTTAACCTGCCGAAAATAATGGCAATAACCTTAACTGGACGAAATTTATGGGCAAAATTTGGTTGACCTTTCAGTTAATATAAGATCCACAAATAACGCCCAGTCCCCCACAAATATTTAATTGTAAGCTAGTGATTTTTTTTCAAAATTTTTTCTTTTAGTTAATTATAGATTATGGATAAAGGTTAAATTCGTCCATCTGAAAATCTGAAAATATAAATCTAATCTAAACAACTATTCTTAACCGTAGATCTAATAATTTGGGCTATACATATATATCATCTTAATGATGGGTTTGAGGAAGAGAGAGGTATCAAACTCGGGTTCCTCGGAAATTTCCACGTCGTAAATTCTAAAGGTGGTCACTTCTCTCGGCAACCCTTTTCACACAACAAGTTGTGGTTCTGATTCTCGTCACTACTCTTAGGAACTCGTTGGTCCTAAGAGTTGGACATATTTTACTTTGACAACGCTTTTGTTGGAAAAAGTTGTAAAACATACTACATTTTACAACTTTTAATTTACGAGTTGTCAATCTACAGTTGTAGATTGCTAATTTTCCCGTAGTGGTTATAGTGAAAACGAAGACAATTGAATTGCTTGAAGTGGTCCAGCTTGTTAAGCATCCCGTGGGGTTACAGTGAAGATGTCATCTGCTGTTGATGTCAATCCTCCTCCCATTGTGTCTACAAGCGTTTCAGATCAAGGGAGAGTCGAAGAATTTGAATTTGTTGATAGCTTTAGAATCCCAAAAGAATATGCAACTTTGTATAAGAAGATATATGAAGAACATGGGCATATGGCGACTAAAGCAGCCATCAAGTCCAATGACGATATATTACGCACATGTGTGACTAGCTTATCAAAGATCATCTTGGCAATGGAAGCTGTGCGAGGAGCAGAATTAAGTGAGGCGTTGCTTGAGAGATGGGAAGGACACATCAAAGATGCTGAGACCTTGGGATTTAACATTAAGTGGCTTTGTGAAGGATTTAACCAAGTTAAGATCCATTGGAGGTCTTCATTCGAGATAGACAAAGAAGTTGAAAGCCATGAACAAGTATTGAATTCAATGGAGGCAGAATATGATGGCCTCTGCACAAGAAAAGAGGTACTTGAAACTGCACTTTCAATGGTAAAAAATCATATGAGCAAAAGTGAAGCGAAGATTTCATCCGAGCCAGATGCTATTCAAGAAAAGTTAACTCAGAAAAACAATTCCCAGAATGAACCCGTCT
This sequence comes from Papaver armeniacum, assembly GCA_023531295.1. Lineage (NCBI taxonomy): Eukaryota > Viridiplantae > Streptophyta > Magnoliopsida > Ranunculales > Papaveraceae > Papaver > Papaver armeniacum. The sequence goes on along the minus strand of JAJJWW010010832.1, from coordinate 280,230 downwards.
CTCAGTGGTTATAAAATGATGGTAAATGATGTTGGTTATTTTAGGAAACTGAACTTTTTTTTTTTGTTGTGTAGGGATGTTCAGTTCCTGGTGACTTCTCTTGTATAATATTGTTTATCTCATCTCCTCCTTTTGGCATGTCTGGATGTATGTCTGACTCTTGTTAAGCTAATGGGTCTAAAATTGTATAAAGAACAGCTCCACTGCACTTTGGGTTCTAAGTAATGTTAGTACAATTTATTCTCCAATCCAGAGAAGAATTGTTTTATAATTCAGGCTCTTTTTCCGGCAACATTAAATTAAACCTGACTTGATAGTGTTCCAAGCATGCTTATAATAAAACCATCAAAGAGAAAAATGCCCAACCTCAATATTCACGAGGTTTAATATATTTAAAAAATGCCACTGAAAATTTCTATATGCCATATTGCCAACAATGACGAACAATTTTTAATCGAAAATAAAATTTAAATAAAAACAGAGGTGAATCCAGAACAAAATTTTAATGAGGGTACAATTTCTTCTCGAAGATCATAATAACTAAAAACGTAGTAGAAAAAATGATAGTAAACCACCATCATAATAAACCTAATTTCATCAATCAGTGAAAAACGATACAGAAATTAACTAATTAAAGAAGAAAAAATGAAAATTTTGAGTAATATAGGACCAAGTACCCTTACTTGAAAATGAAAAACTAATTAGTCTTTGGTTGCTCGTGTGAATGATATATATGTCTTTAAATTTAAGGAAATCACTAAAATACGGTAGGAATACTTAAGTTTGGGTAGTTTTGTATCCGGTGAAATTCTATATATAATAATAGAGTTTTTCGAGCGTTTTCATTCACCGGAGTTCCTGGTTGATTCTCGCTTCCGGTTGATTTTGGCCCCACCATATTTATTTATTTTTTGGAATATTATAATTTTCGGCCATGAATAAAGAAATTACCTTAAAAAACTAAATCTTATACAGTATTACCAAAAATACATCAAAAAATCGATATGAATATATTTAAGCCTAACTTAAATCCGATAAAATCCTCTAAAATATATCAAAAAATCGTTATGAATATATTTAAGCCTAATTTAAATCCCAAATAAGTAGATAAAATCCTCTAAAATATATTAAATCTTAATTAGAATATATGTTTTTACCTCCGTCAGCTTTTACCTCCTGTTTCCATGCCGGCGACTCAATCTGGTGATTGGAAAATCATTCCAATCTCGAATCATGAGTTCGGCCAGTTTTAGCTGTGTCTTTGTTTTCCAATCGATCTCTTCCCACGTTTTTTCCAGTTTTCGATTTGTTTTCAACTGTTTTCGTCGCTGTTTTTGGCTTTCCTTTAGGGTTCTCTGCGGGTTTTGTTCTAGGGTTTTTCTTCCGTCTTCCCTTTCTCAGTTCCCATGCCTAGGGTTACTCGGTCTTATCTGCAGGCGACACTGCTAACACCGTCCTCCCCTGCTTATCTTCTTCGCAACAATGAGGGCGTCCGCTTCCGACAACGTCTGTCATTGTCCATTCAAGAACATCAATGGTTGCGGCGACGGAGTCCATGACAGAGGCTATGCCAAAGGGTCGTTCTTGAAGCATCTTCATGACAAACATCTTGTATCGGAAGCTGGTAAGGACACACTTCGTAACCTGCTTGCGAAGGATGCTACTGTATACCGAGGAATGGAGAACGTTCTCAGCAGTTTGCGCATGTGGTTGTGTAGAAAGTGTTTCTACTTGCATGCTTGGTCGAAACCCTGTAAGGGACGGGATGGAGCTTGGCATGACTTCATCCAAGGGCCTCTCAATGGGGAGGGAACTGATTTCTTGATTCATGGCTTGCTCAAGCCGGACGAGGTGCATACTGAAGCTTTCGAAGAGGCCATTTCAGAGGGAGATATAGCTCCAAGGAGTGATGACAGTGACGATGTAGATGCTCTCTCTACAGAACTGCTCAACACCGTACTTCAACGTAACTTTCCCACTGTTAACTGCATTCCGCACAAATGCAGGCTGGCATTTTCAAGGGCTCTCAAAGCTTTCTCGACCACGTTCTAGTTGTTCCCTCCAATTTATCAGGTTGGATTCGACTCCTGCTTCTCCCCATATGCACTCTGTCGACGTACCAGCCCAAAAGCTCTGCAGAGCGGAAGTACAACAGTCGTAGGAGATTGCAGGTTGCAGCAATTCTCAATGCTCTCAACGTTTGGAAGGAGCCTAACGGTTGTTCCATTTTAGTGAAGAAATTGCTCCAGCAGCCGCTCCGTTGGGGCTCTACGAAGGGCGACGAGAAGAAGGCAGAAGAGAAGCAGCAAGCTGCAACCATCAGTGCTTGCCAGAAGAAGATTAACTCAGGTCACTTCGCTGCTGCGATTCGGGTTTTATCTTCGTCTGGGGTGGCCCCTTTTGAAGAGCAGACTTACGTCGACTTGCTGGACAAACATCCGACAGCCCCACCTCCTGAGGTTCCCACGGACGATGTTGACGTTGATCCCATTTGTGTGGGATCAAAGGCTGTTTTGGGAGCAATTAAAAGCTTCCCTAGGGGTACGTCATGTGGTCGTGATGGTCTACGTGCGCAGCACTTATTTGATGTTCTTAGCGGAGCTGCAAAATGGTGATGGCAGATGATTTGGTTTTGTCTATTTCGGGGTTGTCAACCTTTGGTTGGCTGGAAAGTGCCCGAGTGAACTAGGCGAGTATATTGCTAGCGCACCTTTGACGCCGTTATCGGGCTTTCTGGGGAGGTCTTAGGCCCATTGAGGTAGGTACAGTTTGACGTAGATTGGTTTCCAAGGTGGCTGCTTTTGCTGTCGGGAAGGATATGACTTCCTATTTAGGTGACTACCAATTCGGGGTTGGTGTTCCGGTAGGAGGGGAAGGGATTTTACATGCTGTAAACCGCCTTTTGGAGATGAAGGGCCATTCAGACAATATGTCAATGTTGCTAATTGACTTTTCAAATGCTTTCAACATGGTGAGCAGGTCTCAGCTCATCAAGGAAGTGCGCATCCATTGCCTAGGTATTTCTCGCTGGGTAGAATTTTGCTACTTACGTCCGGCTAAGCTTTATTATGCCCAATATATCTTGTCCTCTGCACTTGGTGTGCAACAAGGGGATCCCCTTGGTCCCTTGTTATTTTCATTGACTCTTCACCCCTTAGTGAAGAATATTGCCTCTCGGTGCAAACTCGATTTGCACGCCTGGTACCTTGATGATGGAACAATTGTCGGTGATACCTTGGAGGTGGCTAAGGCTTTGCGTATAATTGAATTTGAGGGTCCGAGTAGGGGGTTACACCTCAATATAAAGAAAACGGAAATCTTTTGGCCTTCCCCTGATCCTAGAAGTGTAGCAGAGGATGTTTTCCCTCTAGATATTGGTAGACCTTCTAAAGGTGTCAAACTTTTGGGAGGTCTAGTGAGTTTAGATATGGACTTTATTAGTGATATGTTGTTGAACAGGGTGCACAAAACTGTTCAAATAATGGATGCGATCAAAAAACTCAGGGATCCTCAAAGTGCGATGCTTTTACTTCGCAATTGTACTGGAGTGTCCAGACTTTACTTTGCAATGCGGACTACCAATCCTGCTGCTCTTCAACCCGCCACCGATCTCTTTGATGACCAATTATTTCAGTATCTGAGACTTTTAATTACTGGAGATGGTGCGGGTTTTGGTCCTTTACATAGGAGATTAGCTACCTTACCAATTAAAGATGGTGGACTTGGCATTTATACCATGGCTGACACTCGGGCTTATTGTTATCTTGCTTCTCAGAGCCAGGCTACTTCAATGCAGAAATTGATCCTTGGTAATTTATTCTCAACAGATAAAGGTCCGGCTTATCATTTGGCTATTCAGACCTTCACCCAGGTATGTGGATTACCGTCTACTTACTGTGTCGATGATTCTGCCCCTCCTTCTATGCATTCCTTGGCAGTAGTTTATTTTGATGCAGTTAAGAAGCAAATCCCAGACCAATTTCTTATGTCTGAAAGAGATTCCACCTTATGGCAATGTAACCGTGTCAAGCACGCACAAGATTACCTTTTGGCGGTATCTATTAGTGGGCTCAATCAATGCCTCGGGCCTAGACAATTTAGAGCTGTGCTCTGTTATCGCCTTGGTATTCCTATGTTCGTTGAGAATAGTTCATGTCCAAGTTGTAGCAAACCTATGGACATCTTTGGGGATCATGCGCTTCATTGTTCTAAGGATATTGGGTATAAATTTCGCCATGATGTGGTTCGTGATGTTGTCATCGACATTTGTTACAAAGCCAATGTACCTGCGCGCAAGGAGGTTTCGCTAGGTCTTCATTCGGAGGATGGTAGAGACCTAAAGCCAGCTGATATTCTTGTTCTTAACTGGGAAAATGGGCAAGATGTTTGTATGGATGTCACAGGTGTCTCTCCATTCACTGGTGAGGGTGTCCGCTCTTTTGCCCCTGGAAAAGCTATTGCTGGTGCCGTTTCTCGTAAACGTGCCAAGTATTTGGATAAGTGTGCTGCACATGGTTATGGCTTGGGTGTTCTGGCCTTCTCTACATTAGGGGAGCTTGGAGAAGATACTCTTGTTTTTTTCAAGCGTCTTCGGAATTGTTTGGTGAGCAATGATGCCAGTAGCGGCTTAGGTAGTTTTATTTTTTATAGATTAGGTGTCGCAATTCAAAGAGGAGTTGGAGCCCAGCTTGTCGCTAGGCTACCAACCAAAAGCTCTGCATGAGCTAGCATATTGTAAAACTTATATTTTATGAAATAAAATTATAATGTTTTATTATAAAAAAAAAAAAAAAAAAAAAAAAAAAAAAAGTTTGAAAATAAATTAAAATTAAATCACATCAAGATAGACATTCTTCATCATGATTTCGTCATCATTATCTCGATGGGTTAGGGTGGTGGGAAGTTTGAGGTTTGCTGTTTGTTTTTCTTTTTCTTTGGATTCCTGGCTTGAAAATTAATTTCCTTCCTAGACAATAGTTTGTACAGTTTTACACAATTTCTCTGTTGTGGGAATTATATAAATAACCCTCATTTTCAAGGGCTTCACAAATACCCTTATGAGACAATAAAAATACCCATTTCCAATTACAGGCCCATCAGGGGTCCATTAACATTTTTCTTCTTTCCAAATTTAACCTTCCTCCTTTAATCTTCTTCTTTCCGTATTCAGAGAACAGAGAAAACTAAATTGAAAACCTCCACCACCGTCTCCATCACTACCACCACCATCTCCGTCACCATCTCACAACCAACACCAATACAAGTGTCACCGCCATCGCCATCACCACTGCTATCCCATATGATGACGGATGGTGAAGAAGAGAGATCGATGCTTTTGCGCTTAGGATTCATGAAACGAAGAAAGAAGATTTCTCTCTCTCTCTCGTTCTCATCTGTTGCTGCTTTGACAGAGAGGGTGGATACTCACTTGTTGCTCATCTGTCGTGAATTGAAGAATGAGGGGATCTAAGATTCAAATTGAGGAGATGAATCAACGTTTGATTGATTCATAGAGAGCTGGATTTAGTTTCTATCGAGAAAATTTAGGGAAGAAAATGGGTTTGTTTGCCATTGATTCACGAGACGCGGAAGGAAGAATGAGTCAGTGAGTATGAATGATGTTAGGGTTTTGTTAAAATTTAATTTCACAGAGATGATGTTCATGTTCAAACCAAGAAACAATCAGGTGAAGGAGAAATGGGAGAGATGATGAATTTGAGTTTTAACATGAATTGAAGTTAGGTTTTGTTTGAATTAGGTTTGAGTTTTGTACCCGAATTGGAGATATTCAGAAAGGGATTTTTAATGTTTTTGAAGCTGAATTAGGGTATGAAGGTTTGATGCTGATGGAATGGTTTGATGCTGATGAAATGATGGTGTTGTTGGTAACTCATGAGTTGTAAGAAGCTAAAGCTGGGATTTTGTTGGGGTGGTGGTGGTGGATTCTGTTGTAGTAGTGAGGGTGGTGATTACATCATTCGTTTTGTATCAACTCATGTTGTTGATGCCTTTTTCAGCGGATCAACTACCGTTGTCGATCGATTTGCATAACGTGAATATTTGTGTATCAACAATAGAAATTGACCTTAGTTTAGGGAGTCAACAACCAATGTTTGTGTATCAACAATGGAAAAATGGAATCAACAACAAATATTTGTGTATCAACAATAGAAATTGACCTTAGTTTTAGGGAGTCAACAACCAATGTTTGTGTATCAACAATGGAAAAATGGAATCAACAACCAAATTTGTGTATCAACAATAGAAATTAATCTTAGTGTAAGGAGTCAACAACAAATATTTGTGTATCAACAATAGAAATTGACCTTAGTTTAGGGAGTCAACAACCAATGTTTGTGTATCAACAATGGAAAAATGGAATCAACAACAAATATTTGTGTATCAACAATAGAAATTGACCGTAGTTTTAGGGAGTCAACAACCAATGTTTGTGTATCAACAATGGAAAAATGGAATCAACAACCAAATTTGACAAATATTTTTGAACTTTTGATTTTTACCTAATATTAATGGCGGCGGCGGTGGCGGTGGCGGTTGTGTGTGACGGTGGTGGAATATTATTGGTGGTTGTATTTAGTAAGTGGTGGTGGTGGCGGAGTGGTGGTGGTGGTGGTGGAGTGGTGGTGGTGGTGGAGTGGTGGTGGCGGCGGTACTGTTGGTGGTGGTGAAATGGTGCTGCTGGTGGATGTGAAATAATAGAAAAATTTATTTTTTAATGGATAAGATTTTTAAATGGAAAATAATAGTGTAAGTGAGGGTATTAAGGTAATCTGTTTTTTAAGGGATAAGGTATTTAAATGATAGGGGTATTTATATTGTTGTATAAGGGTATATTTATTGGGTGTCAAAACTAAGGGTATTTAATAAATTTACCCTTCTCTGTTAGTGTTGCTTTGTTTTTCCTTGTTACACTCTGCGAGCTCACTGGTGGGTGGGTTTAGACTTGGTTTGTGATGTGTTCGACAGTTAAGTTGTACCTCCCTAACCTATTTGCTTTTGTGTCTGAATGACGATAGCAGATAAGGGAGTATTCATCTGCCCTTTTAAAGACTTTCATGGGTGCCCAGATGGGAGGATTGGAAGCAAGGGTTTAGCATGTTTAGTGCCCCATTTGAAGAGGCTACATCTCTGCAACTCAGATAGGAAGAATGCTCTTCAACAGTCCATTGGAAGCGACTTGGATGTGTTCAGTACCTTGGAAGAAACCTTGAAGACATTGAAACAATGGCTTTGCGTTGACTGTATGAGTATCCAGACATGGAGAAGAGCATGTAAACATGGAGATATTGACGTTAGACCTGCAATATGTGAGGTGTCTGGGGAAGTAACGGAATTGATTGTTGGAGTACCTCGGCCTGGCTCTATTCTCGTACAGTTGGAGGACAATGGTTTTGAGCTAACCGTTGAGACACTAGATGCAGTTCTTCATGCTCCCGTGAGTACTGTGAAGAGTATTCCTAAAGGGTGTAGGATGGCCTTTTCCCAGGCTTTGAAAGCAGCACTTTTGAAAGTGGCAGTAGAGCCTAATTCAGTCCGGAACTGGGTTAGCCTATTGATACTACCTCGATGTACGTTGCGCGTCTTCAGACCCAAGAATCGGAAGGAACTTAGATCTGGGAGTCGTAAATCTATGCAGCAGAGACAAATTCTAAAAGCATTGGCGATTTGGGGTGAAACTGGGGGAGTCCAACAGCTTATTAAAGAGGTTATACAGGTGCGACGAACTTGATGTGTTAAGTTAGAGGATAGTGAAGAACCGGACAGCAAACGTACAAATATTTCTGCTTGCTTACGCAAAGTAGCAGACGGATATTTTACTGCTGCGGTTAAATCCATCAGCTCTTCCGGGGTGGCGCAGTACAATGAATATACAAAGAAAGCCCTTGAAGATAAACACCCATTTATGCCCCCTCCGCAGAAGCCTTCTATCCCGTTAACTGAGACGCCTTTACTGGCTGAAGAGGGAACCGTCCTAATCTGTATTAAATCGTTTCCTAAGGGGACTTCATGTGGCAAGGATGGACTCCGGACACAACACTTATTGGATGCCTTTTGTGGGGAAGGCTCTTCTATGGCTGCTGACCTAGTCACGACAATAACAAGGGTTATTAATCTGTGGTTGAGTGGTAGATGTCCACTTATTCTTGCGGAGTTTATTGCGTCAGCACCATTAACTCCCCTTCTTAAGCCTGACAAAAGTATTCGTCCTATCGTTGTTGGGACAATTTGGCGTCGTCTTGTATCCAAGGTTGCTATGAAGGGAGTTGGCAAGGACATGACGGCCTACCTACAAGACTTTCAGTTCGGGGTGGGGGTTTCAGGAGGTGCGGAGGCAATTTTACATGCAAAGGAATGAACGGTGTATGTTGGTAAGCACCATTTAGACCCTAGTCTTACTATGCTAACTGTAGACTTCACCAACGCTTTCAACCTAGTTGACCGTACAACCATGCTTCTTGAGGTTCGTAGACTTTGTCCATCTATATCTCCATGGGTGGAATATTTGTATGGTCAACCTGCAAGATTATATGTGGGAGCTAATCATATCTATTCTTCGATAGGGGTGCAACAAGGTGACCCGTTGGGTCCATTGTTGTTTGCTTTGGTGCTTCATCAGCTTATAACGAAGATAAATGAGCAGTACACGTTATCCTTACAGCCTTGGTATCTTGATGATGGTACTATTATTGGTGACACTGTCGAAGTAGCGCAAGCACTTACTGTCGTTCAGACAGAGGGGCCTCGGTTGGGACTTATATTGAATATTAAAAAAAAACGAAATCTTTTGGCCCTCTTGTGATGGAAGAAATGTAAGGGATGGGATGTTTCCTGCTGATATCTCAAGGCCAGTCAATGGGGTCAAACTTTTAGGTGGTACAGTCAGCCTTAATGATGAGTTTGTGAAAGGGCTTTCTATCTGGAGAGCAGAGAAGGCACTGGAGCTAATGCAGATCTTGTCCAGTCTACGTGATCCTCAGAGTGAGTTATTACTTCTGCGTGCATGTATGGGCATTTCTAAGTTGCTCTTTGGGCTTCGCACTTGTTTCCCAGGATACACTACAGAGGCAGTAGATATTTTTGATAGAGGCTTGAGGAAGGCGATAGAGGAATTGTCGTTTGTGGAGGTCTGTTTTTCGGAGAGTTGCAATGGAGGCCTTGGGTTATACACGGCTAAGGAAGCATCACAATACGCTTTTCTTGCATCACATACTCATGGATAGTGGAGTGGAAGGTATGGGCAATAATTTCTATATGGCATTGAAAACCTTACAAGAAACTCTGCCCGACCAAGACTTTAGTAGTTTTACCAATAAAGACACCGCCCCCATAAAGCACAAAGCAACCTGGCGAGTACTCTTTTTGGTAAAGTTGTTAAAGATATGGGTAGGGTTTATGGGTTTTCGGACAGACAGAAAGCAGTTTTTAGTTGCCTACAAGCAGCACATGCGCAGGATTTTCTTCTTGCTATCCCGATTGAGGGCCTTGGGCATAAGATGTCCCCCTTGGAGTACCGGTCCATCCTTAAATACAGGTTAATGATTCCCCTATACCCTTCTGATTCTCGTTGCCCTGCTTGCATTATAGGATGCTTAGACGCATACGGGGAACATGCAGTTCATTGTAAGGTAGATCCTGGTTTTAAATATAGACATGATCATGTGAGAGATATCTTATATGATGTATTATGGAGGGCTGGTATTTCAGCAAAGAAAGAGGCGCCGGTCAACTTTTTGACGGATCCTCTTGAAGGGAGATCAACACTCAGGCCAGCAGATGTTCTTATTTTTGGGTGGGCCAACGGAAAACATGTGTGTGTTGATCTTACTGGGTTTCTCCATTAGTAGGCATCGGACAAGGCTCTTTCACAGTTGGATAGGCAGCTTTGAAAGCTGCTTCGGGTAAGATAGCGAAGCATGAAAAGGCGTGTATTGAAAATGGACATGCTTTTATTCCCTTTGCCTTTGACACTTTTGGATATTTAGCGCCAGAGGCGGTTGGACTTCTAGCGAGAGTTCAAAGAGTCATGCACGGTAATGTCATGACTCCTGATTCGAGAGAGTTTGTGTTTAAGAGGATAGGGTTTGCTATTCAAAAAGGGCTTGCGGCGCAGCTTGTTGCTCGCTTGCCTGCTATGTAATAATTCGTGATTATAATAATTAAAGATGCATTATTGAAAGTATTATAAAATTCCGTAATCAATCATAAAAATAAAATATAAAAAAATGTCCAATATCCCATTATATTTTTTATACCCAAAATAATCCTGATTACAGTTCCAATCTACTGATAAACTAATTTTAGCACGACTTGAAAGATACATTAGGAATGAGACAGTTCAAGTCAATATTACTAACCTTAAGAGGAAGGATGATGTCGTCGTTGTAGCTTGTTACTTCTTCACATTCTTCAGGTCTTCGAGTAATACTTGTATGTCTCATAATCCTAGACTTTCTAGTCTAACTTATACGAAGTTGTCACTAGTACATAATCAAGCGACTCTTATAGATGGGTTTTGATTCACCAAAATATGACAACCAAACTTGACATACCAACGCTTGGTGGGTTCAACCGAGCTATGCTCTAACACTTATAGGTGGATAAATTAAAGATTGTGGTGTATTTGGGTACCCTCATCTTTTCAATTGGTATCAGAGCAGGCAAACAAGAAAAGATCTAACAATCTGTGTTTGGTGCGATCCAACCTATAAGAATTGAATATAATGATTGATTCAGTTAACGTAATAGCAAGATTTGACATCTTCAAGGTTCCGTGGTGGAAGACACGAATGAAGAATGTGATACTCTCATATGAGGAATCGCCTAAAAGTTGGGAAGGAACTTGTTGTTTCTCAAGAAAAACTCTCTTAGATCTAAGAAACAACCCACTGATTTCCTCATATGATGGATCTTTCAAACAAGGAAATCAATGCAATTCAACAAGGTTTTATAATGTTGACTTGGATGGGTTACGAAATATCTCTTTAGTTGCTTCTGTTTCTCACTGTGAACCTTTCACTAAGAGAAATTGTCATATCAAAATCTTAAGATTTGTGAATTTTACCTTTGGTCCTGTATCATCAATATTCACAAACAATCCCATTGGATTAGATTTTAGAAGCAACCATATGGAGGGGTATTATCAAACGCGGAGAAGCAAATAACTCTAAATGTTACTAATAAAGTAAGAATTCTTATTGTATTAAAAAACAGTATTGTAATAAAATCCTATTACAATATGATTCGAGCTAAGAAAATACTTTGATCCTATAAGATTAAGAAAAAGAAGTATTCCTTCATCTTCTCTATGAAAAGTAGCCATATGCACTCACCACAGAATGGTTTCTTCGAAACCAGTGATAGGATAAAAGGAATCGGTAATCTTAATGAGTCAAGTTATCTTATGTTTAAAAATCCCTCAAATATAACTTATAACTTGTGGGTTGATTTTCGATTCTATGGGCCATTTGGGTTCCTAAAAGTCCATGTATGGATCGGTATCGCCACTATTGAAAGAGCTTGTTTCCGAAAGTATATTTTCTTAAAAATAGATGTATTTTCAATATCGGAAGTAAAAACTTGGATTATTCTGCAAGTTTTTGTAATATTCTCGAATAAGATAAAAAATTTGATTTCTCAAAATATTCATCTTGAGGTTCTCACAAGCGTACCTTCAAAGATGATACCGAATGAAGATCTAAGGAGAAAACTGACAACGATGATTCTCACCAAGAAACTTGCTCGTATGTTTGAAGGAAAGTGATATCAAATTCTCTATGTGGTGAATAGAATAGTTTGCGGGGGGGTTGTCAGTGATTATTGTCTCCACAAGATTGAGAAATATCTTGACTCCTTAGATTCTGACAGGCTGGCTTTATGCAATAATGCATGCCATCATTCAATTCAACTCATATCCTCTTCAAAGGTGCATGCATCCAATTTAATCGATGGTGTACTAGATCTAATCGGAAAAAGAGTTTTGCTTGATGAAAGAGTTGATGCTGAATGAAAAAGAGTACTCTACTATAAAGAGTTACTAAAACCTGCCCATGAAAACTCCTCAAGTAATGTTATGCATCTACCAACACTCTTAATCATTATGAGGATGTTTTGTGGAAGTTTCAGTCTCTACTCGATGAGATTTCGCCTTCAACGGAATTACAAGTGGGATTAAGAGAACCGTTGTATGGAAACAAGTAGATGACAATAAAAAATAAGATTAGATACTTATTTACATAAAAATAGACGTCAGTTTTTTATTTATTCGATTAGGTATAAGGTCTATTTTTGAATAAAACTATCAATTATTTTGAATAAAATAATTATTTTATAATTTTTCTTGTGATAGTTTCCGATTACATAGCCTGTGCATGAATGTCTATATTTTGGCTATGTGTTTTGGTTTATGGGATGTCTAATTTCGGTTTTCATTAACCTTAGTATTCGATCTCATATGATGTGGACCCTTATGGTTTGTGTGGTTTTTTGATTTAACGGGATTAAGTTCTAGCCCATGTTGGTAGGCTTTATTAAAGGATCATAAGGTGTTCCGATTGAAACTCATATGTGAAAAGTCACAATATGTTGAATCAATTTTTGTTTACATGATTTGTGTTTAGCAGAACGTATGTGTTTCGGGGTTTTCAACTTTTGTTATTGGCACACATTAGTCAAAAACCGTTTCAACCTTTCTCTGGTAAAGGTTGTGTAGATGGTGGATTTTCAACAAAGGGAAAACCGTAAAATCATGATGCATGTTTCTGACACAGCTTTCAGACAAGCAACGATTCATATTTTACGAAGCCACGGTGAATATGCCTTTCGAAAAGCCTCCACTAGCTGAGCGTTCGATCCCTGGCATTTCGTCGTGCCCTCTATGTAGAATAACATAATTGGGCGGTTCTCCGTAGATTGAGAGCAATAACGCCTTCAGGATGTCGGTGATACTCAATGTTACCTAACTACATGAGAGAGGTCGTGGGACCCATGCGGTTCTCCGTAAGATTAAGAGCAATAACGTCTTCAGGACTTCGGCAACACTTGCTGTTTCACTGACTATACGCAAGAGATTAAATTCTACAGTGACATTCACCACTGAATTCCTAGAAGATAATCTATCTTATATCATTACTCCTATTTCATGATCGAAATGGTAATAGATAAATGTATTACTCCGATTTCATGATTTAATCCACGACTGATCTCATGAAATGGTAATAGATATTACTCCGATTTCATGGTCGAACCCACGGCTGGTCTCATGAAATGGTAATATCACCACTTATTTTATTACTCCGATTTCATGGTCGAATCCACGGCTGATCTCATGGAATGGTAATAGATAATCTCATTACTCCGATTTCATGATTGAATCCACAGCTGATCTCATGAGATGGTAATAACTACTTTCATTACTCCGATTATGTGGCCGAATCCACGATACTATGGAATGGTAATACCTATTTATTATTCCGAATTCATGGTCGAATCCACGGCTGATCCTATGAATTGATAATAAAAACTACTCACTTTTATTACTCAGTTTCATGAATCATTCTCCACTGAATTTCATGAATTAGTAATAAATACTCAACAATCGGGCATCTGGACTACCACTGAGTAAGCCCCATAAAATGGTGCGAGTGTACTCGACAATGATGCACGAACGAGCATCCAAAATATGGACAAATGAGGAATCCCGCACAAAACAGGAGAGAAAAAATAATAACATTAAAATAATAAAGAAGCGCCCATGGGCCGGGCCCACCGGCCGGCCGGCCGTGCCCTAGTCGTGGACGGTCCCATGCTTCCTCCATTATTTTCCTTATTTTTGTTGTGTTCATAAACTCTTGAAGACTCCTCCATTCCAGCAACTTTCCTTGTTTGAGCAAAACTCGTGGTTTCTCCATATTTTCATGGTTTCTCCATATTTTTGTTGGATTTCACAAAGTGAAAAATACTAGAACCCCCTACTATATGGGTTCAATATATAGAAGCCCCACAAAATGGATCCTCCACTATCAACTCCATACTTTCATTTTTTGATATTTTTAGGCCCAGAACTTTTATTTTCATGGCTTTATAATAAAGATGTTTTGTTTTAATGGCAATAATACCCTTTTCTATATATACAAGAAGAAAATCAGAAAACACTTTCATTTCTTCATTTTCTTTCTCTCTCTTGTCTCTCTCTCGGTTGCAGAGAATTCTTTTTTAGGGTTTTCTGAGATTCATTTTTCACCTTCAAATCGATTTGATTCAATGGAGATTTCGTAAAAATCAATCATAGTCGAAGATCTTAAGATTCCAGCAAAACCTAAACGTAGTTCGAACACCTCCGATCTTGGTTCCGTAAGAAGAAATCTCAATCTAAGAGGAGAATCAAAAGATTACGATTGAACCACTAAAATTTCATCATCAGATCTAAGAAATGAGATAAGTTTTTCTCCTAACCTCTGTTTTCTCTTTGATTAGAGTGATAATTTTGTTCAAAAATCGATTTACTGGCTATAAAGTCTAATTTCTAATCAATTTTTTGATTCAATTTACAATTGGAGTCTATATTTGTGATTGTCTCTCTTTAATCTTTGTTCTGAGACAAAAGAAAATTTAGAAGAAATTACGCAAAAATAAATAAATTAGGTTTCGAGATTGAGATTTGATCGATCTCTCAATCCCCTATCCTAATTGAAAATACAACTTCAGATTAGTAATGAGAACATCTAAATCTCCATTATCCATCCAACCTTTTCAAGTTTGAGTTACTCTCAATTTTACCCTAACTGGAAATTCAATTATAGCTTCAATGAAATGATTGCAATTAGTTGTTCATGTAATTGCGCTTAAGAAACAAGGTTTGTAACATATGATTTCCGATGAATCGATGAAGAAAAACAACTCGACGAGTTATTGAGGATCAATTCAATTGTTTTTAACTCTTTAGTATTATATACAGATTGTATCAACTTTATAGTCTGAGTTTACTGTTCTTTTGTTCAGGATTAGATACATGTGCAATTTCTTACAGAATTCAATATTACGATTTTTCATCCCTAGCTTATTTGTTCTTATGAATATATTGTTCTTGAACTTCACTACATAATCTAAAAGTTTCAAAAGAAAGCTGGTCTCCCCTGCATCATCAAGAGTAATTATAACTTCGAGAAACCTTTCTTGTGCCTCGCGAGGAAGCTTGCAAGGTACTATTAAGTTTTGTATACTTGCTCTAGTTTGTTCGGTTATGAGATAGATTTGACTGTTCTGTATCCACTGGTTTTTGATTTTTGGATGTCCTGTTTTGTTCATTTGTATGAGAAGTGTTCTAGCTGCTATGGTACTGATATCATTTGATTGTCATGTAATTATTAAGAAGGTTGACCCCAAGGTGTCAAGGCTAACAAAGCTGCCAAGGTCATCAAAGTGGAGCATTGGAAGTGTAACTAGTAGTTACACATGCTAATTAAATGTGTAACTTCTAGGTACACAAGCTAAATGAATGTGTATCTACTAGTTACACATGCAAATTAGATGTGTAACTTATAGTTACACATGCTAATTTGATGGGATATGCATATGTAACCTAATATGAAACTTCTATCTGTTAATGCATTATGTCTTTGTCTAGGTTATTTTTGATCATCGCTTTATCTCGTGTTAATCTTTTATTGCATTGATTCTAATGGTTAATTTAATGAAATCCTTTGTCCTGGCAAACAGTGGGGGACGGGACCTCAGTGGAAATAAACGCACAAACAAAGAGCAGTCATTTAATCAAAAGTTTGAGAAATATAATGAATCACTGCGTGTTAGTTTCCGAAAATGATATCCAGTACGAGTTGTGAGGTATGTTCTATTTTTTCTTACTGTTCCTTTTCCTTTCCTGGGAAATAAAATCCATTCAAATTCAAATGTAGATAGTGAAAAGCGATTCTACCCACTTAGGCTTACTGGTCGGTTGATATTCTACCCACTCGGGCTTACTTGTCGGTTGATGATCAAGCTCCTAATTTTTTAAACTGGTAGTTTATGTTGGTTGATCCATCATTATTGTTTGAAGCTATTGTCTAGTGCTGCCATGAAATATGAACTAATTGTTCATGTAGAATGTTTACTGTCTATAAATATTTTTTTGTTTGCTTTCGGGATAAAGAAATTTTGTTGCGGAGTGCTTTTACATATAATCACACGATTCATAAGATGCATCTGTTTGCTCCCTTTTGTATTCAAATTTCAGTTTTGCATTTTCTGTAATCTGTATGAAACCCTACTTAACATGAAGCGATTTCATTTGGCATATGAGTATTTGGCATGTTGGTTAATTGCATATCAGTTTCTAGTATTGTACTGATTGTACGTGTCACTGAGAGTTACACATGCATATTAGATGTGTAACGGCTAGTTACGCATGCTAATATGCATGTGTAACTAATGTTTACATATGACATGCATGTGTAAATACTGATTACACATGCATTTTGTATTCCTGGGTTTTTTGCTAATTGTAGCTTTTTGACTTTCATGGTTACCATACTTGAAGGTGTGGAGATGAGCAAAGCTTGCATTTTCCGCTACTTGTATTCCTCTTACTTGTTACATTTGCGAGGCAATCAAAAAGTTCATATCTATAACCCTACTGAATCAGGTGTGTGATCATTTTTTGCGATATTAATGTGCTAGTACAAGGTTCATATCTATACCCTGCTAGCACAAGGTTCTCATCTCCACCTTTGTATTATTCTGCCAGTATGATTACTGTCCGAAGCTATATGAAGTGAAAGAAACATTGGCCTGGTTTCTGTTGTATTGTGTTGTGTTGTGCTTTGATGTGAAATAAACGGAGCCATATGCTAATGTAAATTTTGTGTTGTTTGAAGAAAGTTATCAGAATTGGAAGTGTTTAAAACATCAGATTGTGTTAAAGTTAATCCAGATTCCCCACAAAAGCAGGTTTGGTTTCTAACACTCTCAGGTTAGTGTTGTTCTGTGCCTAATTGATGAATGTAGCTTGATTATGTGGGTTTTCTGGTCAGGATTGAACTGAGTATGTTATCGGTTTGGTGTGTAATTAGGTGAGAAGAAGTTGGTGACACCGCAGCCACGACTGAGGACAGGTTTCTTCTTGGTGCTGGAATCTAGTATGTTGTCTCTTAGCACTATGGGTGAGGCATGTACATCTGTTGGTGTATCCAAGTATGGAAAGCCAATTGGTCTTAATGATAAGCTCAAGGTGGATTTGATAGTTATTGCTTCGGTCACTATTGATCCAAATACTGGTGCACGGCTTGGTAAGGGCGAGGTAATGATTTAAACTAATACTGAAGCTTTATTTTCTGTTGCTTAAAATGAGGCATGTTTTTTTTTCCAAAGTATGTTGTTTGAAGATGTTGATAATCTTGTGTCTTTCAAGTGCAAGGTTCATTTTTTTACTTGATGAAGAGTTAACGAAAGCTGATGCAAGTGATGAGGTCAGAGTTGTTATTGTATATAAGATTAGCAGGGAGCGTATTGGCGAAGAAGTATTTGTTGTTGCCTGCTAAACCTTTGTGCATTTGATCTAATTGATGAATGTATTTAATTATTGTAAAAGAAAATTAAAGTAATACAAGTATTTTCCGTGTATGTAGTTTTGATGTATAACTGATGCATATGGATGTGTAACTTGTTGATACACATACATAAAGCATGTCTAATAAAAGGTTACAAATTCATATGGATGTGTAACTTTTAGATACACATGCCATACACATGTGTAACTTCTGGGTACACATGTGTAACTGTTTCTTGTCATACGCATATCTGAGTCCACATATATATACAAGTGTAACTTTGCATTACACGTCGTAAGGATGTGTAACATGTCGCATGCATGTGTAACTTTTGTTTACACATTCGCACTGTACTTTAATAATTTTGGGCCTAGATTTAATAATTTTGGGCATAGATTTAATTTTTATTTAATTATGGGCTTGACAATATGCATAAGGGCATGAATGTATTTTAATAATTTGGGGCCTAGATTTAAACTTCTTTTAATTAGGGGCCTCATATTATGGGTTATCCATGGGTTGGGCCTTAGCCTAATTTTCCCTTTCACAAAAGAAATAATAATATAAAATAAGAAAAGGTGTTGCGGGACCGGGCAACATAGCCAGCCGGCCATGCCCTAGCCGTGGCCGGTCCCACACCTTGTAATCCCTAATCTTTCATAAATTGTTATTTTTCTCATCTTGTGAAACTCCCCAATTTTAGCAAAATTCATGGTTTCTCCATATTTTCCCAAATATTATGCGAACCATGAAAAATCCAAAAGTCAACATGGTCACACGATCGACTAGGCTACTCATGAAAAATACATTAAAATATTATTATTTTAATATTCACAAAATATTGATCAAACGAGAATACTTGCTCATTCGAGCAAAATCGAGGATTTCAGTCAAAGATCAAACTCTTCTGAAAATCCGAAATATTGCTCAAACGCACATCAGAAAATGCTGAAAATCTCATAACAGAGATACGGGCATTATGGAAACACGGGCATGTTCCCTTGACCGACCAAGGGTGGCTCTAAGGCTTGCAACAATCCGGCCCTACACGTTTTTACACTTTTTGACCTAATTTGTGCAATCGCTCATATTGGGTCCAAACTCTTCACAACTAACTCAGAGTTTGTGCAAACGCCCACCAGCGGTCCCATGGCCACCAAGGGTGGTCTCACGCCATCTTGGTCAGTCCCTCACTTTTATATAATTAGGTTTTCTCACCTAATGCTCAATCGAGCGTTATTTCAATAAATGGTGAAACCGGCATTTAATCGTCATTCCTTCACCAGCTGGTCAACTCAGGACCCTGGTGTAACGCTCACTCGAGAAATTGGGCATCACATGGACATCCATAGTCCCATGTGGTCATTCCCTCCTTCGCTCATGACCTATTTTCAGCAATTCGTCGTGAGCAATTGCTCAAAATTAGGGTTTCGAACAAACGCTCAACAAATCACCATTCTGAGCAAGTTCAAACACTAAATAAATTTACGTTAATCCATCAAACAACACACGAATTAATTATATATTGTTCGGTAATCTACCAATATTTTAATATTTTATTGGGTCATGTCACCAATAAATAAATAATTTGTCGAATTGAGCAATACTTGCTCAATTGCTCGATGATCAGTAATTTATCAGTAATTCTTCGAATTGAGCAATACTTGCTCAATTGCTCGAATATTGATCCAGCTGTCAATATTCAGTAATCCACAGATTTGCTAAGTTGCTCGAATATTTATCCAACTATCAATATTCAGTAATTCATCAATAATTCGTCGAATTGAGCAATACTTGCTCACTTGCTCGAATATTGATCCAACTATCAATATTCAGTAATTCGTCGAATTGAGCAATACTTGCTCACTTGCTCGAATATTATCCAACTATCAATATTCAGTAATTCGTTGAAATGAGAGATACTTGCCCAATTGTCCAACTATCAATACTCTCCGTTGAATCGAGCAATGCTTGCTCAAATGCTCGAATTTACAATAATTGCACACGAGCAATGCCAACACAAGAACTAACACGTTCAAATCCATGAATCGCTGAGCAATCTCCAATCATGTGCGATTCAACAAAACTTAGATTCTAAACAGTCAACAACTGACTAATAAAATATACGCCTGTCATACAGACTCCACAATTCGTGAGACTTAAATCACGTCACATGGGGGATATCAATTAGGGTTTTGGTCTGGAGGCCTACGGCACTTGGATTCATCCACGATGAGAAATGTGAGTAAGTCGTGCAACGGTTGAGGGAGTAAGCAAAGTAGTGGGTGGAAGGTTAACCAAGTCTCCGCACGACCTAGAACTGGTTTTACCACGATCTTCCACTTTCCCACTCTTTCACTCATGGAACCGTCACACTTACTGGGATCAATGTGTTCGTTATTCTGACAATATAAATAAGTCTCTGGATCCACGATTGAACAACAACAATTTTTCGAGCAATCACTCTCAGAAATTCCATCAATCGCCCAGAACTTATTCGAACTCCATAGTTCATCAAATTTGCAGAAACCTTCAACACATCCACAATCCTTGATCATCATTGATCCCACACAATTCTCGAGCTTCCCTCCTACAGATCAACCCATCTCCCTCTTTGTGACCGAATTGACTCTGGAACGGCCATTGACTTGGTTTAGGCTGGAGTCTTCCAGATTGATCTCTCGAATCTAAGCACTCCCTTTGCAGTGCATCTGTGTGAGGTTCAGTGGTTTGCTCGGTCGAGGAGTCTCGACAACACGCTCATCTCTTTCTTTCCCTAAAAAACCAGCAAACCATTTTGGGTTAATTGGAGTTTGGTACTAAGATTTTTTCCAACGTTAGTGTTTGGTCTAACATTTGTCCAACTTAGGCTTTAGTACTTGGAATTGACGTTGACTGTCTTTGACATTTTTTGACCCGACTTTAATTAATTTTATAGAATAAAAATGTTGATTTTACCTTTTCCAAAAAAAAAAAAAAATGTTGAGTTTATAGATGTACCCTGAAGTGGGCATATGATCCGACGGCTTTAATAAAGGTATTTAGCCTACGGTGAAATCGACAATTCATTAGTCCTACAAAAAAAAATTATCTTCTTCATCTTCCATCGCTGCATAAACCCCATGGATGTAAATCAAACACTCGGTTGTTCTAGTCGACCTCCAATACCATAACCTTCATATTATCCATCTCATTTGCTCACGGTAACAAATGTAACTCATACCCATTTTTAATTCAACGATTGTTCCCCATATCTTTCAATCTTCTCCACCATGACCTTTACAGCATCATTCTACATTTTCTCAATTTAACCCACTTACTCATTAGACCCACTTCTAATCCAATCAATGATTATTCAAATCCATCTCTATCCAAGATCCCTGAAACCTCAAAATAATAGAAGAAAAAAAAAGGAAACAAAACAAGAGGAGAAACAAACTAAATCTTTCCTGAAAATCTACACACTTGGATTAATTCCCTTCAAAATATAATCGTGAAACAAGTTTTGATGCCCCTGAAAAATCAAAAATTATTACAAATTTCTTCACTGCCTTAATTTTGAATGTTGTTTATGATTTGTGATTCGATATCGTTGCTCTTATTTGATTTCATTTGAGTAGGAATTGATAAAATTAGGGCTTGGTGGAATGTTTTGCTTGTTCTTGATTTGATAACTGAATCTTCAGGTTGGATTTTCCCAATTTTGGAACCCTAGAAAGTGAGAAGAGAAAAATGGGTTGGAGAAGGAAGAGAAGATGGGTTGGCAAGAAAGTGAGAATGGTTCCGATGTGATTGTGAGAAGGTATGATGGTGGAAAGTGGGAGAGAAAGTTGCGGCGGTGGTGGTGGTGATGCTCCAGGTGGGTTTGGTGTCTGTTTGGAAGAAGAAGAAAATACGTATGAGAAGTATTTGGGTTAATACTAGATTATTATTAGGTAAATATTATCAAAGTAAATGGTGTGATGGTAAATTCGTTTATTAATTACATTTATATACAATTTTTAATAATTTCTTAACAAAAGTCAAGATTTAACCGAGTCAACACGATTCAACGTCAATTCCAAATACTAAAGCCTAAGTTGGACAAATGTTAGACCAAACACTAACTTTGGACAAAATATAAGTACCAAACGTCAATTAACCCAACCATTTTTCCCCATCCACAGATTGGCGACCACATTGGGAGATTAATCTCTCGGTTGCAATCTCTCATTCTTACAAAGATGGTTGATCTTAGGTCAGGTTCAGTTACTAATCCTAACCCAAACAACGCTAGCACTAGCAACAACGGTGGTACTCCAGAAACTAATCCTGCTTCCAACACCAATGTTGTTGATACCACTCCTCCTCAAACCAACATTGGAGACCATATCCTGTTCGGCCGCTCTCCCGAAGAAATCAGAGAAAATCCACCTACCATAGATGATCTCATGAAGGTGCAAGAGACTCTCGCCAAAATCCATATTGACATGGTTGCAACACAGAAAGAATTGTGCAATCATCTCAAAACTCTCATTGACAAGATTTTAGAGAAAACTCAAGAGAAGGGAAAAGCCAAAGAAACATCTTCGACTGCCAATCCTGAAGTCACTCCGATCCATGTAGTAGACGATGATGAAGTTCACAAGGCTGCAGACAATCCACCAACGAAGGAACCTGCAGGCTTCATCACCCGTGAAGACTTGGAACGTTTTATGGAGAATCGAGGAAAGGGCAAAGAACCATCTGTTCATCGTCATCAACCTCCCTATTCCTCTGTTGTACAGCGGATTTCTCTCCCGAAAGGCTATACTTCTCCAACGTTCACACTTTACAATGGAACGGGGAATGCCCGAGAGCATGTCTCTCGATTCCGATCGCTGTCGTATGCGTCAAAAATAATTTCACTTTCTCAATCCACTAGATATAAATATAGTATTCGATAAGAAAGAGTTCGTATCCACAGAGAGGCGTTGGTTGTTATAAACTTTCAGTTTCTAGAATAACCCAAGGTATGTTTGTTGTATTTAAGCAAATAAAAGTAAATTAAAAGCAAAGTAAATTGTAGAGAATAATCAATGGAGAGAGATATTGGTCAAGGAATTCATCTTCAATCTTAGACATGTGTTTGCATATATGAATAGAATTACGATTTAATCTCTTGTGTTATCAAAAGCCTAGAAAATCAAGGAAGCAAGATAATCTATTAATTTCTCAAGTTCATCAACACACACATTAGGGCTGCGTATGTGAATTCTTCCTAAAGAATAACCTAACGCCTTGCGCTAATCAAGTTCAATTCCTAGGAGCATTAAGTTTCAGAAATAGGCTAATCAATGCAATTGTCATGCGTTGCGCAAAACAATTCGGACAATGGTCAAACTCTACATATGATTACGAGAGTGTATCACTACAAACCGTGAACATATCATGCTACTTGTATTCAAGGTTATCGCTTGATGAAAAACCCTAAAATAGCTATGGACTAAGATGCAAGTTCAATTAATTGGCCACTTAACTAATCAAACACCATAATCCTATCACAATACTTCAATCATGTGATCATAAAAACCGAGAGAATTGAACGATAAACAAGAGAGAAAACTATTGCATAAAGCAAACACAAGTTTTAGAAATCGGACTACATCCTTAACCAATAATAAAGAATTTAGCTACTCATAGCTATGGAGTTCATCACAAAAATATCAAAGGAATAAAGAAGAAGATGAACAAAAGCAAACCCTAGTTGTGTAACCCAAAAACGCTCTCCAAAGTTCCAAGGAAAAGATATGAGATAAGATATTTCAAAAGTTGTAGAATTCCTCTTTTTATAGCCTTTTTCTCCTTCCAAAACTAGGTTTTGTCTTCAAAGTCCATTAGATGTAAATCCACCAAGCCCACGAGAGAGAGAAACCCATGTAGAAAATATGTCCAAAAAGTCGTCGCCGGAAAACTGGGATTGTGGCCGGAAATCGGCCGGAAAGTCGCCGGAAATCGGCTCCGGTGACCGGCAAAGTCCGCCCGGTCACCGGTCAACGAGTCGGATCGGCGGGTCAACGGGTCGGATCAGGATCGGGTGAGTCAACTCAAGTCAGACCGGGTCAAAACCAGTCAAGTCGACCGAGATACCCGATCGATGGTGAATGGTTGTCGAGCCAAAGCCATTTTGCGGGCCATTTGCCGTGCCAAGCCACCGATGCACCATCATCACCACTCCAGCCCTGTAATCTAGCATGCCTACACTGCACTTCACCAGCTCACATTTCACCTCAACAGCTGCAAAACCCATTCAATCCCAGGCCAGCACAAAATCTTCAAGGCCATTGAAGCCATGGGAGCAACCACCACCTTATGCATCAGAACCATGGTATCATCACAATCTCAGGTCAACCCACTTGCGCCAGTACTTCCTACCAATTCAAGCCTGCCATCTCCTGCCTCAATTGCACAGCTCCAACTCAGACCCTGTCATTTACACAATATAAGCCCAACAGTACCAGTTCCAGCCCCTGTATTCTCATGCCATAGTTTCATCAGCCTGTAGCCACAAACACCACTAGGCCGCACTCGCTACATCGCTTGCATCTCATCAACACCGCAACACATCCGAGCTCCACATTTCCCAAGCCAAAGATCGTAGTCTATGACACTGCAAACTCCCATTCAGTTCAGCTGCAAGGTACATAACAAACTCCCCTGTAACCACCAGCTCTGACCAACTGAGCCATTCTTGCCATCCAGCTTCCCTGCCCTGAGCCACAACACAAGCACCAATTCCATCTCAGTGCAACTCCACAGACAACATTTCATCTCAGCTGCTGCAACTTGAAACCCATTCTTGACAATAACCAGCACCAGCAGTTTATACATACTCCCCTGAGTTCAACACCACAGACCACCTTCATAATTGAAACCCATCCATTCTATGCACCTGCACTTCAATGTCGCCAGCAAGCCATCTCAGCCCCAAGAACAACACCAGTTTCAGCTCATGGCAACAAATCACCTACAACCCTAGCCTGAGCTCTATCTCTGCATCTCAATCACCTTCACTGAAGCACCATTAAGTCATAGCTCAGGCCACAGCTTCATTACCTGCAATAACAAGTCAAGCCATCTCCACCTGAAAATCAATTTCTTTCCTGTGACTTCAAGACCATACTAGTTCCTCCACCCGCAACAACACAGCTCCAACAATTGAGCCTTGGCAACGACTTGAGTACTTCATCGCCACGACCAAACTCACTTCCATTTAGAAATCGACTCCACCAATCTTCTCACATCACAAACTTAATCTGTCATACTCCCAAAGATCAAGCAACACTTCCACCTCAATTTCTCAGTAATTCCATGGCTCAAAGAATCACCCATTTTCCACCTCGATTCATGACACCAGCCGAACCACCAAAGTGCCTACTTATTCTCCTCTCAATCTATGCTGCAAACTCCATCAGCTCAACCCCACCTGAGCTGCAACTCAAAGATTACCATTTTCAAACCCTTCTTAGCTTCGAACCCATCACAGACAGCAGCAACTCTACATCGATCTCCTCCATTTGCTTTTGCACAAAAATTTCAAGTAAAACCCACATATCGAAACCCTCACCATCTTCACTAAGCCATCACCTCCATTACAAATCTCGTTCTCACTCTAAAACCATCACCGATTCCTCATGGATTAGCAGACATGGCTGCTTTTCTTTTCTCTCACGGATCGAAAACAGATCTTCTCTAACCGATTTCCCCATCGATCTCCTCCATTTCCGGCCGCAACATCTCTTTCTCTCAACTCCATCTCAAAGCGGATAATGATTGGGAAGTTAATGAAATCGAAAGTTGATTTCGATCTAGGGTGTAGGAAAGGGAATGACTAATCCCACTCAAACGAAGCGAGATAAGGGGTTACCCAATCATAACTCTAGGCACCCACTTTGTTCCCGTTAAGGGCCGACTAGCTCAAACGTGGCCTGTCGGTTTCATGTATCCGACAAGCTCATCCATAGGTTTCGCTTGTAACTTTCTCAGACGCAGTCGGATTGACTTCAAGCTCTCGCCGTTAGCTTCATATTTCCGTTCTCGCTCGCCGCGTTTCACCGCTCCACATATAGCTCGCTTTGTGAGATGACAATTTCGCCCTTTGGCCCAATTTGGATAATTTCTTCTTCTTTTCCTCCGTGCGACTCCATTGCATCTATAAAACTCAAAAGCACGCGTAAAGTACATAATTCACAAGAAAAATAGCAAAGAAAGCATAAACTCTATAAGGTAAATACGGTGTATTCTACACCTATCAGATTCCTGGAGGCATTAGGAGAACATGAACACAATCATGTCGTCCGACTGAAGGAGTTCTCAAAGTCTCTGACCGACCGAGCATATACTTGGTACAACAACATCGCACTAAGGAGCATCACTAATTGGGGAGAAATGGTTAATGCCTTCTATAGGAAATACTTCTTCGTTTCATAGCAGATTAATCTTTCTGACTTAGGGAGAATGTCTCAGAAAAATACCGAACATCCGAACAAATATGTGAAGAGGTTCAGAATTCAAGCCTTGGATTGTCATGATCCTAATGTTACTGAACAACAATTGGTGGACTTGTGCATGAACGTGATGATCCCTGTCTACAGAGCCTTGCTGGAAAATCTCCGGTTCCAAACTTTCTCAGAACTCCATGAAGTGGCTAAGCGATCAACAACTACTGCTCCAGCCTTACTGGAAAGAACAAAAACTGTGAAAACCGAGGAACCGCGAGATACTCGAGGCAACATAACACGCCTATTCAATAAACAATACAATGTTAAACCTTCCATGAATATTGCTGAAGGAGGCAAAAGGAAAGCTGGGGCGCAACAACATAAGAATGCTCCTCCAACGTCTTATCCTACAAAAGCACCAAGGAAGGACAACCAGGGTAGAAATGCACAACCACCGGCTCAGCGCCAACAGAACGACCAAGAAGAGCCAGATTTCCCTTTTCCCATCGAAGAGGTGATCGAGTTATTGGAAGTCTGGATTCAAGACGGTGCGATCAAACTACCTCCCGTCAGAAGAGAACCAACAGAAGAAGAAGTGGAAAATCCACGATATTGCCGTTTCCACAGATATGTCAGTCATCCAACAAGTGACTACAGAACTTTGAAGCGCATATTCAAAGAAAAGGTTGATTCAGGAGAACTGGGGACTGAAGGAGTGTACAGAAATCCTCTCCCAATCAGAACATTTGTAGGATCAGAATATCGCAACATCTATACTTCGCGAGATTAATAAACGACAGCATTGCGAAATGTCGCAGATGAGTAATATAAATGACGGAATGAATGACGATAGCCAAAAAACGAGAAAAATGTGAAGACCTAGCGAGATTTAGGATAGTTGCGAGATTATATAATTGTACACTTGCGGTATTTCGCAAGTCATTCCCGAAAATAAAGGACAGCTTAGCTGTCATCCAATATGTGCTACCCTATATAAAGAGTTGAACAAGTCTGTTGAGGGGGGGATCTTTTTCCGAGTGTTAGACAAGTCATTAGGAGAGAGAAAGTTTGTGGTGATTGTAATTTCTTTAGCTCTTTTCTATTTTATCTTGTAAACATTCAAGGAATTAATCAATAAAATCATTGTTATTCATCTTCAAATGTCTTAGTTATGTGGATCATTGTGAGGGGTGTAGTGTAGGATTTCCAACAACTACATATTGGCGCTAGAAACAGGGAGCGATTGAAGATAAGAGATTGGATATTGTCACTAAAATTGTTTAAATCAAGAGTATGATGGATAAATTGGAGAAAGCTAGAATCAAAGAGAGTAATGGAGAATTGGAATGTAATATGATTATAAAAGCAATGGTTAATGAATTTCATGAAAGTATCAGAGGGAGAATACACAAAAGAGATTTTGAAGGAAAGAAGATTATAACAGCAGAGAAAGCATCACCCTTGAAAGAATGGGAAAAACAAATGATTATGTTCAGCACTGCAACAGAGATATCAGGAGAGAATTTAAATCACACATCTCTATTAGTGATTACGATAAGTGCAAGCAAAGAAGAAGGAAAATTAACAGAAACAGTGGAAGAATGGACAATAAATAGAACTTTGGTGGACACAGGGAGTTCAGTGAATATAATGTTTTATCATGCTTATAAAAAATTGGGGTACAAAGTTGAAGAAATGACTTCCGCAACATATCATATCTATGGTTTCGGAAAATCCATAACAAAACCTAAAGGGGAAATAAAAATACGAATTTTGTTGGGAGAAATTGAAACACATGTGATGTTATGTGTAGTGGATATGGAATCACCATATAACATGTTGTTGGGAAGACCATGGATACATGCAATAAAAGTCAGAGCATCAACATTTCATCAATGTGTCAAATTTCCTATACCGAATGGAATTGGCGAAATCGGAGGAGATACTTGATTAAGGAAGAATATATCATCAAATCGAAGTAAAACATTATGAAGAATAAAGTGAAGAGGCGAAAAGATCGCAAGAAGATGGCAAAAGCAAATAAAAAGGAAGAAGAATTTAGAACTTACATGATAAGAGCAGAAGAAGGAAAAGGAATATATGGTGAAGAGAATGATCTCGCGAAGGAAGTAAAAGGACCAACGCCCATGGGAGAACCGAAGGCTAGCTACACTGCGGCAGAACCAACAAAGAAAGTGAATATTGGAACTGAAGAAGAACCAAAGATGTTAAAAATCGGGACTAAAATGGAGATAGATGAGGAAAGAAAGACTATTGATTTGTTGCGAGATTATAAAGATATTTTCGCGTGGGATATGGATGAGATGCCTGGAATAGATCCATCTGTAGCGTGCCATAAATTAGAGATTGATAAAAATGCAAGACCATTCAAGTAGAGAATTAGAAAAATTGCAACAGCATATCATTCTCAAATAGAAGAAGAGTTACAAAAGATGTTTGATGCTGGAATTATTAGACAAGCAAAATACCCCGAATGGATAGCGAATATGGTCGTAGTCCCAAAGAAGAAAAAAAGGGATAAGAATTTGCATAGATTTTACCGATCTAAACAAAGCTTGTCCAAAAGATA
Organism: Papaver armeniacum; assembly: GCA_023531295.1. NCBI lineage: Eukaryota > Viridiplantae > Streptophyta > Magnoliopsida > Ranunculales > Papaveraceae > Papaver > Papaver armeniacum. The sequence goes on along the minus strand of JAJJWW010010832.1, from coordinate 251,617 downwards.
GTTTTCCTTTGCCAGATATTCCGCAAATGGTTGAGTCAGCAGCAGGAAATGAAAGGATATCTTCTCTTGATGGATACAAGGGATACAATCAAATCCCTCTCGCTGAAGAAGACCAAGAGCATACTGCCTTTTTCGCTCCAAGAGGATTATATTGTTACACAAAAATGCCATTTGGTCTGCATGAAATCTTTGGAGCAACATACCAAAGGATGGTAGAAAAAGTGTTCGAAAAATGGATACATAAAACATTAGAGGTGTACGTGGATGACATGTTAATAAAAAGTAAAGAAGCAAAAGATCATGTACGGTATTTGAAGGAAATTTTTGAACAAATGAGGCATTTCAACATCAAGATAAATCCGGAAAAATGTACCTTTGGGGTGGCATCTGGAAAAAATTTAGGATACATTGTGTCAAAAGAAGGGATACAAGTCGATCCAGAGAAAGTACAAGCAATTCGCGATATGCCGACACCAAAGAATGAAGAAAGATGTGCAAAAGTTAAATGGACTATTAGCTTCGCTAGGAAGATTCATCTCGCGATCATCTGATAAGTGCAAGCATTTTTTCAACATACTTAAAAAGGGAGCGAAATTTAGATGGACAGATGAATGTGAAAAAGCATAACAAGGAATAAAAGAACATCTAATGGATATATCAATCTTACAAAAAGCAGAACCAGTGGAAGAATTACTAATTTACCTTGCGACAACCTCGCATGCACTAAGCACAGTATTATTGCGAATGGACGCAGGAGTGGAAAAACCAATCTATTACATCAGCAAAACATTCAATGTCATGGAGAAAATTATTCAAAAATTGAAAAATTAATTTTGGCATTGGTTTACGCAACATTTAAGCTTCGCATCTACTTCGAAGCACACACAGTTAAGGTAATGACAAAAGTACCAATTGAGTCAGTCATGAAAAATTCAAAAAGGTCAGGAAGGGTTGAAAGATGGAATGCTCAAGTAAGTCACTGCAAACCCAAATATGAAATACTATCCTCACCTAAATCACAAGTTGTTGCAGACTTTTTAGCAGAATTTCCATTGGAAGAAGATGAAGCAGTGGAAGAAATGATGGATATAGAAGAAGAACATGGAAATCCAAGGGATTTATTAACTGAGCCAAACATATGGGAAATATTGGTAGATGGATCGTCAAATGGAGAAGGTAACGGAATTGGGATCATTGTAATTTCGCGAAAGGCAATAAAATGGCTTTCTTTCTTTGATTGGAATTTGCATCTACCAACAATGAAACAGAATATGAAGCTATAATACATGCCTTGCGATTCGCAATAGAAATGAAGTTGGAGAATGTGAGGGTCACCAGTGATTCCCAATTAGCTATTCGCCAGATAAAAGAAGAATATACCACAAATGAACCATCCATGAAAAAATACAAAAAACTTGTTGAAGAATTATCGGCGAAGATACCAAAAATAAAATGGAGACACATATCAAGAAGAGACAATAGACTCGTGGATGCTTTTGCTTTTATATCAAGTATGATGATAGATCCAGCTGCGAGATGCATAAAAATACAGACACTTCTATCACCATCAATCAACAAAGAGGAAGAGGAAGAAGCAGAAGTAATGCTCATAGAAGATGAAACACAAAGACCCAATTGTGAAGATTGGAGAACAGAACTTCATGCTTATCTAATGAAAGGAGAAACACCAAGAAATAGGTTAGAGATGCACAAATTAAAAAGCCGTGCAACAAATTATGAATTAAGAGACGGGGTATTGTACCGAAGATCCTTTAATGGATCCTCGCTTAGATGTTTAACACGAAAGGAAAGAGAAGCAGTGTTAAAAATGCTACACAGTGGGGATGCTGGCAATCACATTGGCGGAAGATCTTTAGCACATAAGGCGAAAATGCAAGGCTATTATTGGCCATATATGCATGAAGATGCGAAACAAGTATCAAGACGTTGCGAAGATTGTCAGAGGCACGGAAAGAAAATACATGCACCAGGAGCACCATTAACCTCTTCAACAAATGTATGGCCTTTTGGAAAGTGGGGGTTAGATATTGTAGGAACTTTTTTACCAGGTACAGGCTAGAGGAGATATCTGATTGTCGCTACAGATTATTTCACAAAGTTGGCAGAAGTAAAAGCAGTACAACACATTCGCGATAAAGATGTTTTTACCTTCATATTTGAAAACATAATATGCAGATTTGGAATTCCAGCACAGTTGGTATCTGACAATGGGAAACAGTTTGAGGGGCACAATATAGAATTGCTACTTAATGCATTTCAAATAAAATGTGGGAAATCAACTCCTTTATACCCGCATGCCAATGGACAGGCGGAAGCAACAAATAAAACAATTGCAGATATATTGAAGAAGAAGTTAGAAGGACATAATAAGGCATGGTGTGAACAAGTGCATAACGCAGTATGGACTTACAATACAACAAGGCGAGAAGCTACGGGAATGTCACCATTTTGTCTAACATATGGAGTTGAAGCTGTACTTCCGACAGAAGTTATTATTCCAACAACAAAGAGAGAAGCTTGGGAGAAAAATCTTAGTGCGGGTAACATTTTGGTTAAATTAGATGAATTAGAGGAACATAGAGAAAGAGCACTACAGCATATGGAGAATTACCAGCGAAGATTAGTCAGAGAATATAACAAACGTGTCAAGACACGCGAATTTCAACCAGGTGATATGGTATTGCGAGAAACACCAATATATCAGCGAGAAAGTAGTGGCAAATTGGCGAAAAAGTGGGATGGACCTTATATCATCAAGGAGATAGTTGGAACAGGGGCATATATATTAATGGATCCTGAGGGCAAAGATGTGGGTCAAAGATTGGATAGACCGTGGAATAGATTATATCTCAAGAAATATTACCCATAGAAGATGGAAGGAAAGAATAAGTTGCGAAATATTGAATGGATGAAATAAAATGAATTCATATGAAATGTTCTTGCGACAGAATGATTGCGAAATTGCATAAAATAAAGAAAGAATGTGTGAATATCTCGCAAATAAAATAACAAGAGATAATAAAAAATGAATGATTGAATGAATTAACAGAAATGAAAGAGTGAGTGAATGGGACGAACCTTTATGGCGTACACCCTAGTTCGCGAATGATATTTCGTAAGAGGCGGATGTAAGACCTAAAGTGCGTCATATAAGGGGGTATCTCTTGACATGGCTCGGGAAAAGGTTACACCGCCCCGGAACCTGAGTCATGAAAATTTGGGGTCAATAAAGCCCATCCTGGGAGATACCTTGGATTTCCAACTATATATATAAGGTTATACCCTGGTTGGACGACCGAGGGTCTCTCCCAAGGAGTCAGTTTATGACCAAGGCGCCGAGGTACACGGTTGAGCCAAGAGTGCCTGGGGCATTTGAAGTGTCTCGGCCATTCTTGGAAAGTCTTGGCACATGCTGCACTCGGCCCAAAGAAAACTCCACTTAGGGTGCAGTCTCGTAAACATAAGCCCTATATGTATAAGGGATAAGAGGCTGCGAAAACAACTGGTTGTTGTTAAGACCGGATGGGAGGAGCTAGTCTTGTATGGCCGATGTACGCCTCCTTGAATGGGCAACCAGGGAGATGATAAGGGCGGCACCCTCCATTAGGGAGCTGATAAGTGTCTTAAGACGCAAATGTCATGAGGCTCTATTTTCGCAAGAAAATTTAGGCTTGTCATATTTGTGCGATGATCCTGAAGAGGCAATAATACTAACGCGAGGGTAAGATGAGATCAATGGGTCTTTACATGAAAATGTAAAGACGTCCTGCGATTTCGTCGCAAAGACGGCAATATCATGGGGCTTTACGTTCGCAAGAATATTTAGGCCTGTCATATTGTCGCAAGAAAAATATCCTGCAGAGGCAAAAATACTAAAGAAATGATAAGACAAGATCAATGGGTCGTTACATGAAAGTGTAAAGACATCCTGCGATTTTGTCGCAAGACGGCAATGTCATGGGACTTTACGTTCGTAAGAATATTTAGACCTGTCATATTGACGCAAAAATGAGGGGTGGCAAAATAAGACCTTTAACTAGGAAGGCAAAATAAGACCACACAAGAGCAACAATAAGGCAAGATCAATGGGTCATTACATGAAAATGTAAAGACGTCCTGCGATCTTGTCGCAATGATGAATTTCAGCATAAATAAAGACAATGGAAAACAAAATAGCAATTATTAAATATCAAAAATTATACTCGTTGAAAGAAAGAGTAATAATAAGCAGATGAACACATCTAAAAGATGATTGAAGTATGTTAAGAAGTAACAAGTACAAGAAGAAAAATTACAAGAGAAAGTCAATTCTCAAATATCAGTTTTTTCACCAGAAGGAGATGCTGGATTTTCTTCAGCAACTTTATCTATATTTTTGCCAATTAGTATATTTCCACCAGATCCTTCTTCATTCACATCGTCATTGACAGTTTTACTGTGAGAGATTATTTCTTCATTCGCGATCTCTTCGCCACTATTGTAATCATAATCGCTGTCAGGAGGGTTAGGAACTTCATCATCGCTTACTTCCAGAGGTTCGACAGATACAGGATCAAGAGATTTAGATAGTAAAACATCATTCACAAGAACTTCGGCTTTAAGATGAAATTGACGAAGGAGTGCTTTCTGATGATTTCTACTCTATATCTTTACAAATGACATATAATCGAATCTTCTTTTCTTTACACGATCGCGAGAGCGAGCAAGGGAAGCAGCGAGTATTCCATTTTCTTTGTGAATCTTTGAATAGTCAGATTTAAGAGTGGCAATAGAGGAATGAAGATTTTTCTCAGACTCTGCAAAACAAAAGAACATAGAAAATTATTCAGATTTTTGGAATTCGCAAGGAAAATATCACAAAATACAAAATAAATGGATTAAGGTAGTCAAATAATATGAATACCTTCCTTTTGAGAGGTAAGATATTGGATTAAAGCCGAACAACTATTCTTCAAGTGATCCATGGCATTGTCAAAATTATCTCCAATTAAGCCTTTTAGTCGAGATCGCAAGCTTTTTTCGTTAGAAACAAGTAAGGCATTTTCCTTCGCAAGGGAAGAATTGGACTCTTCTAACTTGGAACATTGATCCTTGAATTGGTTTGCCTTTACACTTAAGATTATTCTACCCTGGATAAGTTTATCCTTCTCGGTAGTAACTTCTTCGAGTTGATTTCTCAGCGAACAAAGAGATCGTTCTTGTTCTTTACATATTTTTTGACAAACATCGATCACTGCGAGTAAATCGCCACCTTGTTTAACGAGTTCGCTTCTCTTGAGAAATAATTACATTCTCATCTGATAAAGTTTCCAACTCCAAATTAGCTTTAGTCAAAGAGTAAGAGAGGCGAGATAATTCATTACTTAGTGAGCCTTGTTCTTGAACTAAGTCAGCATTTTCTTTAGAAAGATTATCTATTTGATCAACAAAATATGTATGAAGATTATCTAATTGGTTATATTGCTCCATCCAAGCATCTCTATCCGTTCGAGTTTCTTCAACAGTAGATTCCAACTGATATATCTCCATTTTTCGCTTCTGGTTTAAAGCTTGAAGGGCGAACAAGGGCTTGATAATCAAAAAAAAAAAAGGTAAGGTGGTACCTTTCAATTCTTCGTTCTTCTTGCGAAGATTATCACGATCCAGTGAAACATTTTGAAGTTTTTGATTCTCAAGCTGGAGAATATTATACTTTGCAGTCATAGCTTGGAGATTATTCTTCAAAATATTAACTTCTTGCTCCAAAGATGATTGCGAAATTCTATCGGAGCAAAGGTATTTGTTCAAACTTTCGCAGATATCAGATTTGATAGGATCAACAGAAGTCTTCTTGGTATCATTCACAATATCTGACAGAACTTTGAAGGCCACGTCTACTCCTTCCAAATTTTCCTTAGTAAGAGGGATTTGCTCAGGTAAGGAAGTAACGATGATAGAAGAAGGAAGAGATGAGTCATTTTTTGTTAAAGGAATATCATGATAAGAGGAAGTCTCATGAAGATCAATAACTGGGGAAATGGTAGAGGCATTGACAATGGGAGAAGAAATGGGCTCATTCGCAGCGGGACTGTTATGAGGGATTTGATCTATGAAAAATTCAAGCATAGGAGAAAGATCACCAACAATATTTTCGCAGGGAGAAACAGTAGGTTTGTCTTGCGAAGATTTCGCAGGAGGAGTTGTAAGTTTGAATATAGGAAAAGAAACAGCAGGTACAACAGGTTTAAACGGCGAAGTTTCTTGGGGGACCTATCAACATTTTTGTCATCCTGCGAATTACAAGTTATTATTAAATAAGAAACAGAGGCAACAATATTGTTATTAAAAGAGTAAATGTTTCTTAAATACCTTGTTATTCGCAGGCTTTATTTTAGTGACAGTGTTTTTCGGTTGCGAACCCATGGAGATATTAGGATTCATAATGGTGAACTTGGTGTTAGACTTGTTCTTGCTAAAACAAAAACAGCAGGGGAACCATTAAAAGAGGATCAGTATCAAAACAAAACAACTTCAATAAGAGAGATCAATCACAAAGTAATCAAATTCAGAAAATTAACAAACCTTGATGGCTCCATAGAAACAAGAGTAAAAAGAAAGATGAAAACGATAGAGAGAAGAATGATAGCAGAAAAATGATAAAGAAGACGATGAAGAAAAAACAGCAATAAAAAGTTGCAGACGATGAAGAAGACGAAGTAAAAGAAAAGAAATATTTTCTTAAGGAATTCCCCTTTAATTTTAAATAGACAAGAGAGGAGTAACCAGATAACATTAAATGTGCCGGTAAAAAGGAAATGATTTGGACACGTGTAAGCAATCATCCTTAATCCACGGAATTTTGTCGGCAAAAATTGATGAAAAACAAGTAATTGCGGCATTTTAGAATACTGGTTCTCATGACATTCTTTTCTTCGCAGAGAAGACATGAGAAGAGGCAAGATGTAGGATGAGAATATCGGAACATTTATACTTCGCGAGATTAATAAACGACAGCATTGCGAAATGTCGCAGATGAGTAATATAAATGACGGAATGAATGACGATAGCCAAAACACGAGAAAAATGTGAAGACCTAGCGAGATTTAGGATAGTTGCGAGATTATATAATTGTACACTTGCGGTATTTCGCAAGTCATTCCCGAAAATAAAGGACATCTTAGCTGTCATCCAATATGTGCTACCCTATATAAAGAGTTGAACAAGTCTATTGAGGGGGGGATCTTTTTCCGAGTGTTAGACAAGTCATTAGGAGAGAGAAAGTTTGTGATGATTGTAATTTCTTTAGCTCTTTTCTATTTTATCTTGTAAACATTCAAGGAATTAATCAATAAAATCATTGTTATTCATCTTCAAATGTCTTAGTTGTGTGGATCATTGTGAGGGGTGTGGTGTAGGATTTCCTGCAACTACAACATTCATGCTCTCCGAGCAGCCGGTCAAACAAGCAGTTCAATCCATGGTTGAGCACGTCTGTGAGTTATTGTACTTGTCGAAGGCTCAAAGAAATGATATGTTTGCTGCATTAAACCACATCGTGTCTGGGAAACGACTAGACATTCAAGAGATACTCCCTGAACCTCCAGCAACAGACGAGGAGATGTACGATTGGGGACTTCTCACCATGGTTCACCTCAAGGTAAATAAATTCAAGCGAGCGTTGGTTGATGTTGGCACTGCTGTTAACATCATTCCCCTGAAAACCCTCAGAGCCGCAGGCATCACACGGCAAGAAGCAACTCACGCTCCTGTCTCGGTCAGAGACCATGAAGTATTCTCCAGAGATGCTTACGGTTACATCATTCTCAAGATGAAAACTTACTCAACTTGGAATGAAACCAAGTTTTACATAATTAGACAAGATCCAAGATACGACATGATTCTCGGGAGGACATGGATTCATGATGGAAAGGTCGCTGCAACATCTTCATCTTCAGTCGCACATTTTTCTGTTGAAGAGAGCTCTGACTCGGAAGAAGTGGAAGGCAACCCACCATTCGAACATCTGGGAAAAGTCGAAGCCTTGATGGAACTCACACAAAAACCTGAAGAAAGCACACATGAATTTGTCAAAAGGTTCCGCACTCAGGCAAGTCTCATTCCCCCTCATGCGTCTATATTATCAACTTTCAAATATGATACCTTTTTCCGGGGGCTCAATCTTACTCATGACCAAGCTATCATCAAATGCTATGAGTGGATAGTCTCGCCTCAGCAGTATTACACTAAATGGTTGGAGTCTCTTCAAACTAAGCACCCCATTGAAAGGTTTATCGCTGAATACATGGCTCAGCTCAACAAGCGATACCCAGCATATTCTCCCTTGCGTGAGTGTCCACATGTGACGCAGAATTGGAAAGCTCCACCAACATGGAATCCTATTGTACGAGAATTCCGAAACAACAGAAGATGTTCAGGGCACGAGCAACCAAACCTTACAAATTTCACGAAGGAGATTTGGTTCTTAAGGCAGCTAAACGTAATTTGCATTCCACAAAAGGTTCTAACTGGGAAGGACCTTTTATGATTGCCAAGTCAGTAGCTGGAGGATACTACAAATTGGCTGACATCAAGGGCAAGACAAGTACACCAGTGATTCATGAGAATTGGCTCAAGATTTTTGACGCATGAAACATTCAACAATGGGCGTTTTATGTCCAAGACAAGTGTTCAACTCGTCTGGCGTTTGCATCTTAGGAATTTCTTTTATCTGTATTTTCAATTCCTCCAAAACGTTTGCAATACTTGCAGCCAGTATTTGAATTCAGCACTTTATCGAAGTTTTTTTATTTAAGAAAATCTCCATCAAATCCAAAACTCAGAAAATCCTCAGTCGCTCATAAATTCAAACCAGTCAAAAATCAAAACCAAAATAAAATCTCAGAAGTTCAAGGTTCAAGAGACTACGGAAAGGAAAACTAAAGGAAGCCTTCAAAGTAAGATTTCTGCTTCTCAGCATTCTCCAAGACTTGCAAGGCTGCTTTCTCCAACTCCAACCATGGTATCGACATCAACAAGGATATGTGGAGGAAATCCGTTCATGGTCTCAGCATCAAAAAGAATTTCTGGAGAAATTTCAATCGTGATCTAGCATCAACAACGGTCTCGAGAACAACATCCTCATGACAGGGCTTCATCAACTAACCATTCTCTGAAGTGTTACACATGAAGCAGACTTCTCCAAGAACTAATGATTCATATCAAGATGTGCATACATGATGACATGTTCACATGAAATTATTCCCGAAACTTGCACGACTGGCGGACACAATCCAAAGTCTTCCGCAATATGTTCTCATCGCCTTTACAAATGAGATACGACACACTTCAGGCCATGGGTTTAAAAAAATGTACCAATGGGTGAGTAATGGGACAATACTTCCCCAACGAAAGATGTTCGCCTATGTATCTTCTACAACATACCAAAAGGCGCATCAATCGGACATACGAGCTGAAAGATATGGCCTTTATCGTCAAGTCTACGAAATCTGAAAATTTTGTACGGGATTACAAATTACAAATGTACGCGCTTCGTTCGCTGACCCCTACAACTTCAAATTGAGTGATTATTTTCTCATGTGATAACTAAGTCTCTTAGCTTCAAAAGTTGGGGCAAGCATCTAATTCCGACGTCGTTTGAGGTTCCTACAGCTTCCAGAGCATACAACATGCAAGCAGCAATTCTTAGACGGGATTCATAACTTCCACAGTTGATCGGTGTCCACCACGTCTTCCCACTAAATCCTTCATCAAGGTATCTCCAACTTTGACCATCTAGATTTTTACATCAATTTATCTACATGGGTCCTCTATCTAGGTCTTGCCAGAAGAAAGGAAAACGAAAAGGAGAGATTTGACAAAATACTGGGGACTGACGGTCCACTGATCATGGCGATTAGTTTCACAGTCCAAGACCCGTGGCACCAGACTCTCATGTGATGATCATTCATCATAAAAGGAATGCTACCACCGGGACATGAACCCATGGTCATTACATCACCCCCTCTCGAGAGCAACCTCAGTTATGGTCCCGTGACAAGGATTTCAGAAGTGATGTTTCTGCGACTAACAGAAACAAGATGACACTGCAAGCACCACACTCATGTATCAATGAAGGGGTCCTGATCTCAAATGAATCAATAACATTAAAATCCTTCACCAACTGTTCAATACACAAGCGAATGGTCTAAAAACACAACATGAGTGTTTTACAGCAAGCTCGTCTGAGATGATTTTACACTGTCCTGTGCAAACCGACGAGCTGGGAGCAATTGGTGAAGAATCTATGGACGGGTCATATACCATTCTCTTCGTATGGATTTCCTCTACAACATATCCAAAATTAAAAAGCAATTGAAGAAACGATCAAGGAGATGTGGCCAAAACATTGGACAACATACAATCTGAAAAAGTTCTGAAAGTCTCCTGGAAGTTTACTGTTTCGCCTTTTTCAGGCCCTAAACATGCTCAAAACTCAAAACGCTTCTTTAGAAAAGCTTGAAAATTTTCTGGGCTTGAAGATACATATGCAGATCGCGAAAATCCGACTTCGAACGAAGATTCTACAGTGTTTTTGTTAAAAGGCTGAAGTCTGAAATTTTTTGGTGAGGTATTTCAGCGGATTCTCATTTATTCATTCACAAATCAGCAATTTCATACTTCTATGAAGAGATTACATGAGATATACTTACTAGGGGAGTCTCTAAATCATTTGAAGTCTCGGCAATGCCGGAATCTCCATTGGCAACGCCGCTATCTCCATTCGGTTCGGGATTTCAGGAATTTTCCATATTCCCATATCCCAAAGAAGATCACTTTTCATCAACATGCTGCTTATCTACAATTATTTCAACCTGGATTCATCAACAACAATTATTATTATTTCATTCAAGGAGATGCCATAATCACCTGCACGAAAAAGATACTTACATCGACTTCTTCATTAGTGCTGGATTCATGAATTGTTTGCCCGGGAACAAGTTGAAGACCGTCAATCGATGGAGCAAAAGTCTGAAAAGAAATAACAAACCTTGGTCTCGTGATCCTAATTACACGGGCGAAGTTATGACACAAGGAGCGCTAACAACTCACCAAATAAACGGCTGGGACTGCACGTCATTTGCTAACAACCTGTAGTCCTTACTTATGGGTTCTCCGCTCCCATAGACTTTCTTCCATTTCCGTGGAGTCTACATTGATCCGGGATCTCACTACACGATCATCCTATGGTAAAGCTAATGAAATAACCAGGAGTACAACTCAGTATGAAGGATCTCTCACCATCACTCAGAGGTCCCATAGTACCATTTCTTAAAGTTTCGTCCGTAGAGATGTTATCTCTGGAAACAAAGATCTTTGGAAGTGTCATCATGGGAGTCGGTCATTATTGCAAAGTGGCTACTTGAAAGACATCGTTCATACAAAGCGCAGGATTCGACAGAACAATGAATCATGGAATAAAGGTGCTCACAACAGCGTCTACAAAATGGTAGCCATCCAACTCTTACCTATTTACAACTTCACTAGCTGTAGTGATTACAATCTCGAGAATTTGTTCGCTCCTTCAAACCTGCAAAGACGAACAAAATTCGTTATTCAAAACCATAATGTGATTTTCATAAAACTGTGAACAATTCACGAAACTTCCATCATGTAAGTAATTCACATTATTTTTCACGTGTGAGCGACTCCCCACCGAGTGAACACTCATTGATTTTGTGCATACACTATCAGATCACAAAATCCATATAAACCGTATTTTATCAAAAATTGCTTACTTCTAGCAATTGCTGAAAATCAAATTTTAATTTCACATAAATTTCCACCGAGTGAACATTCATTGATTTTCGTGCATACCCTCTTAAAATAACGAAAACATTATTGTTTGCTTTTAACAATTTTTTAAAATCAAAACTTGATTTTACAAAATCTTTAAAATCGTGAACAATCCACGTAAAATTTTTAATCTGTGAACATTCACTGGTTTCTCAAAATTGGACAGACGTCCATTCTACAATTGTGAAAACTTACACACAAACATTATTTCACCGTGAATAATTGTCTACTTTCAACAGTTATTCAAAAATCAAAACATTGATTTTACAAAATATATATTTTAACGTGAAACTCACGTAACTTTGAAAATATATGTATATATATTTTTGCTCCCTCTCGCGAGCATCCGTCTTTGAAATGAGAGCATATGAAAGCTCACATATCGAAAATATTTTTTTTTTCATGAAAGCTCATAAACAAAAAATTTATTACTAACAGACACACGTCTATTAAAAAAAGGGTTAACTGGTTTTTAGTACTTACATTTTGCCCAAAGTTAGTGTTTGGTCTAACATTTGTCCAACTTAGGGGTTGGTACCTGGAAATAACGTTGACTGTCATAGACCGTATTTGAGTAGACTTTAATTCATTTTCTGTAATGAATAATAATGGATTTACAAATATACCCTGAAGTGGGCCTTTCATCTAACGGTTTTGATGAAACCATCGAACCAACTGTAAGAGATAAATATCCATAAATCACTTAACCCTATTTTCTATTCTTCTTCCGCCTCCGATGTGAACAGAAGAGAGAAAAGATGCAAGAGTTTATTTCTCCTCAAACTCAAGTATGAAGCCGAGAATACATGAAAGAATGGGTACTTGATGCCATCGATTTGGTTGTGAATGGCGTGTGATTAAGATAAGTGTCTGAGTTTTGGGAGGAGTCTTGAATTGAATAGCTGCTGCTGTTGCCGATAAAAGATGGTGATGGATGGACCTCATATCATCCTCAGATCCGTAAAATCTGTAATATTTAGAACTTCCCTTCAACAATACATATTCCTCTTCTCTATATTTTTCAGATCCTCAAACTTCCGACCTTCAAACATTGTGTGTGATTTATGATAGAAATCGAAGAGATTTAATGGAAATGAAAAATAATTTTAAAGCGATAGGAATATGAGATGGGTCTGTTCGAGTTTGATATGGGGATTTGAATGGGTTTGTGTTGGATTCTGTTTTAGGTTGAGTTTATTGCCGAAAAACCGGTCAAGAATTTCTTTTGCTGCCATTAGTTTTTGGTCATGGATGGTGTGGATTGAGAACTGATTTCCTGTTCGTGTCGGATGAAGAAACATGGGATTGTTTTAGATCTGAATTGTTTTCAGGGAACTAGAACCAAATGGAGAAAACAAGGGTAATAGTTGAGAGGCATATCATATGCTCGACAAAAGTTCCCTACCATTTCTGCCCAAGCTTTTTAAATGTTTCAATATTATGTATTGTCAAAATCATCGTTTATAAGATATCAAATGAATTGAATGTGATAGTGGTGGTATCTGGTTGCTATGTTAGAGGTGGCTTGATTTCATGTTCTTAGTGGCGATGATAATGGCGGCGATAGGTGTTCATGGTGATTTCAGAAGTGGAGATGAAATATTTAGTAAATGAAGGGTAAAATAGTAAATGGATAAATATATAAGATTTTAATTAAATTAAATTTGAACTTAACCAAGTCAACGGAAGTCAACGTCATTTCCAGGTACCAACCCCTAAGTTGGACAAATGTTAGACCAAACACTAATGTTGGACAAAATGTAAGTACTAAACACCAATTAACCCTTAAAAAAAAACTGTTTCTCTCGTTCGAGCATCCACCTTTGAAATAAGAGTTTATTCCATTTTTGTGAAATCTCACATATTTTTAAAAAAAAAAATCTCTCTTATGCTAGGGAGTATTTTTTTTTTCTTAAACTAACGAACAAACGTCCGTTCCTAAGACAATGAGTTCTTTTTTGGTCCCGGGCCCATAAATCCTAAATCGACCAAAACTAGACTTTTGACCGACCAAATCAGCGATGCTTCATCTCTCCGTGCTCATGGAAATCACACTCTATCATACCATCAGGGTCCTCACCCAAACATTTGCTCGTACATGACACCATTGGAGCAAATCGAGGATTCTGATAATACCTTTGTAGACCGAGTTCGACCATTGATCTCGTCGACTGAAAATCACCATTTAATGCTTACTGCGGAACATGACTGTCCCTCACTAAGCAGGGGACTTAATGTAGATGGTGGATTTTCAACAAAAGGCAAAACCGTAAAATCATGATGCATGTTTCTGACACGGCTTTCAGGCAAGCAACGATTCATATTTTACGAAGCCACGGTGAATATGCCTTTCGAAAAGCCTCCACTAGCTGAGCGTTCGATCCCTGGCATTTCGTCGTGCCCTCTATGAAGAATAACATAATTGGGCGGTTCTTAGTAGATTGAGAGCAATAACGCCTTCAAGACGTCGGTGATACTCAATGTTCCCTAACTACATGAGAGAGGTCGTGTATAGACCCAGGCGGTTCTCCGTAAGATTGAGAGCAATAACGTCTTCGGGACTTCAAAGAACACTCATTTGTTTCACCGACTATACGCAAGAGATTAAATTCTACCGTGACATTCACCACTGAATTCCTAGAAGATAATCTATCTTATCTCATTTTTCCTATTTCATGATCGAAATGGTAATAGATAAATGTATTACTCCGATTTCATGATCGAATCCACGGCTGATCTCATGAAATGGTAATAGATATTACTCCGATTTCATGGTCGAACCCACGGCTGGTCTCATGAAATGGTAATATCACCACTTATTTTATTACTCCGATTTCATAGTCGAATCCACGGCTGATCTCATGGAATGGTAATAGATAATCTCATTACTCCGATTTCATGATCAATCCACGGCTGATCTCATGAGATGGTAATAACTACTTTCATTACTCCGATTCTGTGGTCGAATCCACGATCCCATGGAATGGTAATACCTATTTTATTATTCCGAATTCATGGTCGAATCCACGGCTGATCCTATGAATTGATAATAAAAACTACTCACTTTTATTACTCAGTTTCATGAATCATTCTCCACTGAATTTCATGAATTAGTAATAAATACTCAACAATCGGGCATCTAGACTACCACTGAGTAAGCCCCATAAAATGGTGTGAGTGTACTCGACAATGATGCACGAACGAGCACCCAAATGCGCGAACGCACATCCAAAATATGGACAAATGAGGAATCCTGCACAAAACAGGGGAGAGAAAATAATAACATTAAAATAATAGAGAAACGCCCATGGGCCGGGCCCACCGGCCGGCCGTGCGTGCCCTAGCCGTGGCCGGTCCCATGCTTCCTCCATTATTTTCCTTATTTTTGTTGTTTTCATAAACTCATGAAGACTCCTCCATTCCAGCAACTTTCCTTGTTTGAGCAAAACTCGTGGTTTCTCCATATTTTTGTGGGATTTCACAAAAGAAATAATAATATAAAATAGGGAAAGGTGTTGCGGGACCGGGCAACATAGTCAGTCGGCCATGCCCTAGCCGTGGTCGGTCCCACACCTTGCAATCCCTAATCTTTCATAAATTGTTATTTTTCTCATCTTGTGAAACTCCCCAATTTTAGCAAAATTCATGGTTTCTCAATATTGCGTGAACCATAAAAAAGCCAAAAGTCAACATGGTCACATGACCGACTAGGATACTCATGAAAATACATTAAAATATTATTATTTTAATATTCACAAAATATTGATCAAACGAGCATACTTGCTCATTCGAGCAAAATCGAGGATTTCGAATAAAGATCGAACTCTTCGAAAATCAAATATTGCTCAAACGCACATCAGAAAATGCTGAAACTCTCATAACTGAGACACGGGCATTATGGAAACACGGGCATGCTCCCTTGACCGACCAAGGGTGGATCTAAGGCTTGCAACAAGCCGGTCCCACACGTTTTCACACTTTTTGACCTAATTTGTGCAATCGCTCATATTGGGTCCAAACTCTTCACAACTAACTCAGAGTTTGTGCAAACGCCCACCAGCGGTCCCACGGCCACCAAGGGTGGTCACACGCCATCTTGGTCGGTCCCTCACTTTTATATAATTAGGTTTTCTCACCTACTGCTCAATCGAGCGCTATTTCAATAAATGGTGAAACCAGCATTTAATCGTCATTCCTTCACCAGCTGGTCAACTCAGGACCCTAGTGTAACGCTCACTCGAGAAATTTGGTATCACATGGACGTCCATAGTCCCAAGTGGTCGGTCCCTCCTTCGCTCATGGCCTATTTTCAGCAATTCGTCGTGAGCAATTGCTCAAAATTAGGGTTTCGAACAAACGCTCAACAAATCACCATTCTGAGCAAGTTCAAACACTAAATAAATTTACGTTAATCCATCAAACAACACACGGATTAATTATATAATGTTCGGTAATCTACCAATATTTTAATATTTTATTGGGTCACGTCACCAATAAATAAATAATTTGTCGAATTGAGCAATACTTGCTCAATTGCTCGATGATCAGTAATTTATTAGTAATTCTTCGAATTGAGCAATACTTGCTCAATTGCTCGAATATTGATCCAGCTATCAATATTTAGTAATCCACATATTTGCTAAGTTGCTCGAATATTGATCCAACTATCAATATTCAGTAATTCGTCGAATTGAGCAATACTTACTCACTTGCTCGAATATTATCCAACTATCAATATTCAGTAATTCGTTGAATTGAGCGATACTTTCCCAATTGTCCAACTATCAATACTCACTGTTGAATTGAGCAATGCTTGCTCAAATGCTCGAATTTACAATAATTGCACACGAGCAATGCCAACATAAGAACTAACACGTTCAAATCCATGAATTGCTGAGCAATCGCCAATCATGTGCGATTCAACAAAACTTAGATTCTAAACAGTCAACAACTGACTAATAAAATACACGTCTATCATACAAACTCCACGATTCGTGAGACTTCAATCACGTCACATGGGGGATATCAATTAGGGTTTTGGTCTAGCGGCCTACAGTACGTGGATTCATCCACGATGAGAAATGTGAGTAAGTCTTGCAACGGTTGAGGGAGTTAGCAAAGTAGTGGGTGGACGGTTAACCAAGTCTCCGCACGACTTGGAACTGGTTTTACCACGATCTTCCACTTTTCCACTCTTTCAGTCATGAAACCGTCACACTTACTGGGATCAATGTGTTCGCTATTCTGACAATATAAATAAGTCTCTGGATCCACAATTGAACAATAATTTTTTTTTGAGAAATCACTCTCAGAAATTCCATCAATCG
The DNA here is from genome assembly GCA_023531295.1 of Papaver armeniacum. Lineage (NCBI taxonomy): Eukaryota > Viridiplantae > Streptophyta > Magnoliopsida > Ranunculales > Papaveraceae > Papaver > Papaver armeniacum. The sequence goes on along the minus strand of JAJJWW010010832.1, from coordinate 234,437 downwards.
CCCAGAACTTATTCGAACTCCACAGTTCATCAAATTTGCAGAAACTTATAACACATCCACAATCCTTGATCATCATTGATCCCACACAATTCTTAGCTTCCCTCCTACAGATCAACCCATCTCCCTCGTTGTGACCGAATTGACTCTGGAACGGCCATTGACTTGGTTTAGGCCGGAGTCCTACAGATTGATCTCTCGAATCTAAGCACTCCCTTTGCAGTGCATCTGTGTGAGGTTCAGCAGTTTTCTCGGTCGAGGAGTCTCGACAACACGCTCGTATCTTCATTTCCCTAAAAAACCAGTAAACCGTTTTTCCCCATCCACAGGTTGCCTTTGTTGTTGTGCTTTTGTTCTTGCGAGAGGATGACTACATACTGGGGAGAGTTCTTATTTGAACTTGCACTTAATGATATATATTTCTGGGGAGAAGAGGATGCGGAATTTGAGGTAACGAATTTGTTAGTTAATCGTTTTCCTGTTTAAGAAAAGCATGTTTATATTGCATATATTTTGCTTTTGCTTAACAAAATTCCGGTACAATTGATATATTCCATGATGATGTGTATGGATGTGTGTGTGTGATACAATTTTTTCGATTAAAAAAAACTGTGTCAAATTTATTTGTCTTAGTGTTTGGTATCTTCTTTATTGTTGGGTATCAAGTGTTTTTGCTTAACGAAATTGCGGTGCTATAATGTCTATGTTTGTTTCAATTGCTTCTGATTAAGAAAATAATTGTGCAAGTCAATTTATTTTGGTTTGTATGTATTGTTTATGGCTTAACAAAATACGGGATCATTTGTTTAGTCCAATTCGATTCCGGATAAGAGAAACTAAGTTAATTTTGATCTTAGTTAGACTTATCAAATTGAAGGATTCGGTTATTCAAGTCTAATCGAATGCCTTGACAAGAAAAACTAGTTAACTAACCTAGTGTTTTGTCTTGTCTAAGTTATTTTCTGAATAATTAGAGCCTCATGAGAGAAATAAAATTAATTCTTATATTTATTCTGGTCTTATCGAAATAAGCGATTGTATGTTTACAATCGGTTTAACAAGGGAACTAAGTTTCTTAGTCAAGTTGTTAAACTATTAGGGAAAATTGATTCGGGCAATAGTTTTCCTTGATAACATATTAAAACTAAATTACTTGTAGTTTCGGTTTTAATATTAGTTATCTAAAGTGGTATGTGAAACCTTCGTGCTTAACTCTTATAGGTTGTTTATAGGTCTTTTAGATTTCTAAGATCCTTTCGGTTTGACCTTTATTTGCTCGAACCTTTGTCATTTTGTGACAAAAAGGGGGAGAAATATATGGAGTAAACAAGTGATTTACAATCACTAACGAAAGGACAATTGTGCTTAAATATTATATCTAACGAAAGAGTAAAGCATTGACTAAGGGGGAGAAACATTTGTATTAAGAGTTTTGTCACTAAAATTGACAAAGGGGGAGATTGTTAGAGCATAGCTCGGTTGAACCCACCATGCATTGGTGAAAATGCGGGGTCTAACAACCACACCCAACAATTCGTTTGGCAATCTGAGAGGACTTAGTCCAATATACTTTCTAGAGAATCAATTAGACAGTCAGACTTAATCTAGAGAAAAGTATATACAAGAGTTTATATCTTTATCTCTCAATTCAATCTGCAATCAGCAAATAGAAATTTGTGAGCCCAATTGAATATAAGAGTAGTAACTTGAACGGTACCAAAGACCAATGTTCAATGATCAATCAATTTCAATCAACAACCAAAGGTTGGATTTCCTAATTGATCGATACAACGCACAACCTATGATATTTCAATTATATAACAAAATATATTGCGGAAAAGAAATAACACAGACACCAGAATTTTATTAACAAGGAAAACCACAAATGCAGAAAAACCCCGCACTAGTACAGAAATGACCTTTAGCCACGCCAGATATAAATTTCCCTGTCACGTCTTTTTGGTTTTGGCGTGTCTATAGGGTATACTTCTACCCTATAGACACGCCATGTTCTATGAACGTGTTAATATAAGTGCTTTCAGCCACGCCAGGGCTAGTAGCGTGTCAAAATATCAACCGTTTAGTCACGTTAACTTTAAATTTTTGATTGGGCGTGTTTATAGACCAGTCTATGGCCACATTATGTAGTTGTGGCGTGTCCAAAAAGTTAGTCACGCCATTTAAGGTGTGGTTTTAAAGTTGGTTCATTAGACACGCCAGTATATGCGTGTCCATAGTGTACGATTGATAGACACGCCAGTATATGCGTGTCCATAGTGTACGATTTATAGACACGCCAGTATATGCGTGTCCATAGTGTACGAATTATAGACACGCCAGTAAACGTGTCCATAGTGGGCATTTTATAGACACGCCAAATTCAAAGTGTGGCCAAAAAGTTCTTTTTTGGATACGCTAGTATATGTGTTTCCATAGTGTGCGTTCTATAGACACGCCGGTTTTATAGCGTGGCTAAAAAGTTCGTTTTGAAAAAAATTAATAAAAAGATATTGCCCATATTCGAACGCATGACCTCGAAGGAGTTAGGTAACAAATCAATCCACCAAGCTGCCAATCTTTAGATGTTTAAAATTAGTGTTTTGAAAAAACTAAACTGGTTCAACTACTCAACATTTTATAGACACGCCAAATTCAAAGTGTGGCCAAAAAGTTCTTTTTTGGACACGCTAGTATATGTGTGTCCATAGTGTACGTTCTATAGACACGCCGGTTTTATAGCGTGGCAAAAAAGTTCGTTTTGAAAAAATTAATAAAAAGATATTGCCAATATTCGAACGCATGACCTCGAAGGAGTTAGGTAACGAATCAATCCACCAAGCTGCCAATATTTAGATGTTTAAAATTAGTGTTTTGAAAAAACTAAATTGGTTCAACTACTCAACATTTTATAGACACGCCAAATTCAAAGTGTGGCCAAAAAGTTCCTTTTTTGGACACGCTATTATATGTGTGTCCATAGTGTGCCGCCAAATTCAAAGTGTGGCCAAAAAGTTCTTTTTTGGACACGCTAGTATATGTGTGTCCATAGTGTGCATTCTATAGACATGCCGGTTTATAGCGTGGCTAAAAAGTTCATTTTGAAAAAATTAATAAAAAGCTCTTGCCCACATTCGAACGCATGACCTCGGAGGAGTTAGGTAACGAATCAATCCACCAAGCTGCCCATCTTTAGATGTTTAAAATTAGTGTTATGAAAAAACTAAACTTGTTCAACGACTCCACATTTTAGTGCTTTAAATGCTTAAACTCTAATAATGTTAGCATACGCAAAATTTCCATATTAAATACCAGAAAACTAACATTAAGATCTAACACCATCATTATGTTTACCAACAGTGGCTAAAAATAGGGTTTAGTAGAGTAATGATGGTACGTATCTAAAGGGTTGAAGATACTCTTTGATAGTCTGACATTAGACTTTGAAAATAGGGTTTATTAGATTAATGATGGTATTGCGCATGGCATTGAAGTGGCGTGAATAGCCAAGCGACAAGACTCTTAACCAAATGCCATAAACGACCATTTATGGCTAAACTACCACCATCATTATAAAGATAATAGAGAGATAAACAGATTATTAAACCAAAAATAGAAATCAGAGAAAGAGAAAGAGAGGCGATTAAGGAATAGTGAAATGGCCGATTCCCCTGCCATACGACATGCAAAGAGTGCGATTGAGGCTTTAACAAGCTTAGAGATGGAAAGTTTGATCGCTTTTATGAATCTGGAGATCACCAAGAAGAAAGAACAAGAAGAGAGAGAAGAATTTCAATAATTTAATACTCATTATCCAATAAAATTAATGAGATAGATATAAGTGGAAATTAAGTGTTTGGCCCTCCCCTTACTCTCTCTTACTGGATTAAAACTCAATTTTAAAAGAATTAACTCATTTTATTGAAATAACCCTTAAAAAAGAAGGAGGGCCATTTGGATAAAGATGTTTCATGATGTTATCAAATGATAAACTATATCCTTTAGGGTATAATCGTCATGCCAACTTAAACATAACATGTCTCACAAATCTAACGTAAGAATTCGACAAATTTTAGTATATATTTGGAAAGCTTTTTGAAAGATCTACACAACAAGCATAAATACAACTATCAAATTTTCATTTCATGAAATTTTTTATTCTCTAAATAATTTTTAAAATTTTCTTCATATTTTATAGTGTGCAGATAATATGCACACTGATTTTATGTGCAGGAATATACACACCGATTATCTTGTACATAAGTTATTAAATTTTCTCAGCATATTTTATAGTGTGCAGGATATATGCACACTGATTTTTGTAAAAAAAATAAAAAAAATTCTTCATATTTCATAGTGTGCAGGCAATATGCACACTGATTTTATGTGCAGGCAATATGCACAAGGGTTATTTTGTTAATCCTGCTTCCTATAATATTCCAGGGCCACTGGAATAATTAGCAAATTTATTAAATAACCATGGGGCCAAAAGTGTAAGACCCATAATTTCCAGGGTCATAAGAATAAATTTCTCTAGATATAATATATATTTTCATTATTATATTTGAAGATAAATACTAAAATTACTCTAAATAAATAATAATACCAATTATAAAAAATAGTTTTATATGACTATGTCATAGTTCTTCGGGTTGGGCGGGTTACTTGGGTTAGAAATATTTGTGTCCATGCTTGCCCAAATTTAGCTCGGGTTTATCAAATTTATGCCCAAACTTGCCCAAAGTTCTAAAATACGTTGCTCATGTCCGCCCAACGTTCGGGTTGGGCATGGGTTGGGCGGGTCAACCCAACCCAAGTCCCACCCCTAATTAAATTAAAGTTACTTTAATTAACCAAAATGCCATTTTACCTAGGTTTATCACGTCATTATGACATAGTGGACTAGACTAGGGAACGTGTTTGATTAAGCCTTTATCTTGGGAACAGACGTGACCCTCCAAGAATTTATAGTTCCTGATAGAGTAGATAGAGTAGTTTATTAGGGGATTAACAGGGAAACCAAAGAGTTAGAGAGAGAGCAAAAAAAATCGGAGTGAAATTTGTAGAGGGAGACTACTGTTTACTGAGTTTTTCTAAATCAAATCAATCAAAATGGCTGGTGATGATGATAAACACAGACGAAAGGGTAAAGCCCCCATGAGTGAAGAGCAACTATTGAAAGTGTTGGAAGAGAAAGAAAAACGAGAAAGGTTATCAGCCACTAGCAGATGATTGGGCAGATGACCAAGGATGATCTGGAGAAGGTACAAAAGAGAGTAAGTGACTTGTTATATGATATTGAACTCCAACCTCTATGGGAAGATATGCATGCCTTAATGGATGAAAACAAAGCAGAAGAGAAACCAGTTGAAAAACCGGTAGAGAAACCGGTACAGATTTTGCCAAAGAAGCGTCATCATGATTTTTTTCATAGATGAAGAAGAGGAGGAAAAATTCAGGAAGTGCGGGTAAAAAAAGATGAGGTTGGCTAAAATGGCAGTAATGAAGAAAGAATCTGGGCCGCATGACAGTGATGCTTCCGAAGATGAAGAGCATGTTGTTTATGTTGATCATCGAAGTGATACACATACTGTTTCTGTCCTACAAGAGATAATTAAGGAATTTCGCCAAGATGAGAGATTTGGGATTAATGATTCATTGTTGGACCAAAAGACCGATTCTGAAGCGAACGATGCAGATGAAGACGAGGAGGAAGAGTGGTTTGATGAGGAAGAGGGGTCTGATGAGGAAGAAGAGGGGTCTGATGAGGAGGAAGAGGAGTCTGTTGAGGAGTAAGATGAATCTGATGATTCTGATTCCGAGTGATGGGTATGACAATGAGTAAGCCTTATCGACATTTGAATTCTTCTGTAGAGAGATGGTGGATTTTTAGGTAAGTGCTCGAATGGAAATGATGACATAATGTTAAAAAATGGTTAAGAGATAGATATTATCATCAAAGTACAAAGAAGAATTCAAATGGAGAGGGGTTTAATGCAAATGGTAAGTCACTGAATCATGTGTTTCCTTTTTGGTTCTGGCAATGGAGACTGAAAATGCAGGGTAATGTTATGTTTATTTTGATTTTTTCATTTTCTTTTTGGTATTTGGACTTTTTGTGGGTAAGATGGTGAAATACTTGTAAATGGGTATGTTTTAGTTTATGAACATGTAAGTGGATATGAAATGATAGTGTTGCTGCTAAATGTTGCTCAAGACTGAATGAACAGAACGGTTGTAACTTTTTTAAATGCAATATGATGAAGTCGGCTTATTTATATTGTCCAACGATTGTGTGTCGATAATGTTGGAGATGCAGGATGTATTCCGAAAACTAAAACTACAATCAAAGAACTGGAACATGTACAAGACTAAAATGTATAGAAAATAAATGCATACTGAAAACAAGTCACTTTAGTGTTTCTCTATGCAGTCTAATTCACTTGGTGGAGAGGCATATACACACCTAGTCTTAATCTACAATCACTAAATAAGTCAAGCATATCAAGTAAACTCACACCTAGTCTTCTGTCAAATACATGACTAACAAAAATTGGCTTGCGTTGGTTGCGTGTATTTGACTTGCACATAACTGACATGAACAATACTTGGTGGAGCCTTATGCACACCTAATTTGATTCTATAATCTGACAGTAAATACAAATCACAAAGACTCCTGAGATGCTGCTTCTCAAAACAGAATACAAGTTTTATTCACCAATGATGACATCCTACTACCAAATAATATGTCTGAGTTTAAGATCATCTGTCAACTGACATATAAAACTACTTGGTGGAGGCATAAATCATGCAATTGATATGTTCATAATCACCAAAACATTCTAAAAACAGGATACAATTCACAACAACATAATAAACCTAAAATCTGAAAGATAGAGATGTTCATAATCACCATCAGAAATTGTACCATTCAAAATCAGTAGTGTGTAACCTCCAATTTGTAAAATCATTAAACCCCCAAATGAATGAATGAGAAATACCTTAGATGAAGATGACCAAGATTTGCATTTCCAAAATTATGAATCACTATCAATACTTCTATGAGAGATCGATTAAACTTAAATCTAGGCCTGAATCGATCTTTCACAGAAGAATCAATTGATTCATTGTTGTTGATGAAGTTTTCTGCAGATGAAGTGTTGTGCGGCTCAAATGAATGGAATTAGATGAAATGATAATGAGTTATGTCTCAGTATTTATTGAAATAGTGTTGGTAGATTTTTGTGGCTCATTTGAGTCGTTGGTCGAGGACCGTGTATTGAGATATGGCATGATGCCCGAGCCAAGCCATCTTTGCAGTACAAGATATGGCCCATCTGTTTACTAATTAAAATTAAATGAATATACACGACCTATTATGTTTGACCATTTTTTGATTTTAATTGTTGGTCACTTGGTCGGGTACTTGAGACATGGCATGATACATGAGCTAAACTTGTGAACCCCGGTGAACCATAATGTTACGATTATGGCCTTCAAATTAGGTAACCGCCGTGTGAAATTAAGAGATGAGACAAGTCTGGAGAGGATAATAATGATGTACTCGGCCTACTTTGAAAAATTGCGTCTTGAGACTAAAGACGCGTGGTCTGCCAAGGGACTAGATGTTTAACCATGCGCCATAAATGGACATTTATGGTTAATCTAACCACTCTACAAAAGGATGAGAAACTGATATACTTGCAATTACTCTAAATCAAACCAAAAGAATAAAGAAAATTTGCAGAGAGAGAAGAAGATTAAGAGATGGTCAAAATCAATCAAAACAAGCAACTCATGCATTAGAAAATGCAAAACATTAGAAAATGCAAAACATAAAAATAAACCTAAAATCTGAAACATAGAGATGTTCATACTTTATAATCACCATAATAATTTTGCAAAAATTCAATTATGATTGTAGTAATAATGTAGCGTCTGAAATTCAATAAGGAATGAGTATTTTGTTAAATAAGGAAGGTAAAATTTTAATTTTAAAAAGTGTTGACATGCATGCTTAACGTGTCAGGATATTTAGAGATATCTTTAGGGTTACGACAAGATTATAGGCGTCTAATTAGAACTGACAATCAGTAGTCTAATCCTACAATCCTAAATGCAATATTTTTCTGCTCGGTCTCGCAAAATCCGCAAAATCGCACTTTCCATATATCACCTTGATTTTATTTTTTTATACATGGTAAACATAACCCACCCACTATATTTAGATTTGCATACTAGATATGTATAGAAAAAAAGAAAAAAAAACACTATATTTAGCTAGATTTGGATCCTAGAAATAAGAAATTAGATACCTCGTTCATAAGTAAAAGAAATAAGGAATTGAGAGGATGAGTTCTAATGAGAAATGTGTTGTTCCCGCCAATGGTCTTATTAATAATGATCCTCCTCCTCCGAAGGGCTTTGCTTCATGGGATGACTTTGTGGAAAGCATTGGTGATATACTAGAAGATTTTGTCGATGAAGAATGGGAATTGGTTCATATTAAGAAAATGATCCATGTTGAAAATGATCCTCCTCCTAAGGGTTTTGCTTTTTGGGAGGCATTTGAGAAAAGCTATGGTGAACATTTGGATAATGATTTTAATGAATAAGAACATGGGAAGCCACCAAGACGAGCAAATTTATGGCTGAGCACTCGGCATTGACTAAATTCAAGTTTTTTACATTATTTTTAGTATGCTAATTCTATTAATGTGTAACCAAATTATGTGGCAGTCAAAGGCCTACTGTTCAATTGTGCTCTCAATTCAGATTTTTTTTTTTTTTGTTAAGTTTGTCAGATTTGGCATTGCAATTTATGAAAAATTTGGCTATATTTTTCAACTCTGATACAAGACTCAATATACAGTCCCTATCATATTCATGATCCTATCACTTTAACAGCAAAGCCACAACAAAATCATGGTTAACCCTAACTCTTTAGTTCCAAATCTCTAAGCCAAGCCCCCTTAAGCACGTTACTAGTTTATTCTGTTTTGTCAAAAGATTGATACTCCAACAGATGAACAATGGACAGAAATTAAACAACATATGCACTTGGAATCTAAACAAAATATTGCATCCGTAAATATTAAACATTCACAAAAAGTATACTTCCAAGCAGCTTTACAAACAGACTAATTAAACATCCAAAAAAAAAAACATAAGATACACTAATAACACAAAAAAAAAAGAAAAAAAAAAGACATATATATATATATATAACTAAACAAAATATGATGGATCAAGATGTGATTGAATACCATTCTTGCATAGCAGAACCATGAAAACATAGGACTAGATCAGTTAGAATCCCCTTCTTCTTCTTCACTGCTGCTGTCGACAATCGTAACCACATCTTTGTATGGCCAATCATCATCATCATCATCAACATCAACATCATCGTCTTCATCTTCATCCCCAGGCGCTGGCCCAAAACAAAAGAAGTGTTCTAGATCATCATCATCATCAGAATCATATTCATCATCCTCTTCATCTTCCTCCTCTTCTTCATCGTCAACAGCATCATAATCATCCTCCTCTTCATCTCCAAAACAAGGAACAACCTTACAACCAAAATAACCAACGATCTTTTTGTCTTCATCAAGAAGAAGAAAACGGAAGGAGGTTACAACTAGAGCAGTCATTTTGTCTGGTTTGATACTAAAACTTTCAGTTTTTTATACTGAAACCCTAGGTTCAGTTTAGAGAGAGACTTGACGGAGATAAAGCCGAGTAGTACTCTCCTAGTCTCCCTTGCTCGTGTTTTATACCGTGACACACGTTTTCATCTTAATATTCAACCTCTAGCTTAGCCACGTACAAGCATGATAACTTGGCTAGTGAACAAGTATAGCTTTGGAAAATAAATAAATACAGTATAATATAAAACACTTAATGAACACTAAAAATATTACAATACAAAATATTACAATATAAAATAAAAAAATTGGGTGGAAAATTAACATCAAGGAATTTAACTTGGAAGAAATATAAATTGGTTTACAAGCTCGTCCAAGAGTGACATTGGTAAAAATGGAAAATTAGCATTAAGCAATTTGTCTCGGTGGAAACACTCCCCGGAAACTTAGATTTGGACGAAAAATTCTTGCTAAGATCGTGACATCGAAATAAATAAAAATTGGTTTAGAAGCTCGTCCAAGAGTGACATCGATAAAAATTAAAATTACCATAGATCGTGACATCGAAATATAAATTGGTTTACAAGCTCGTCCATGAGTGACATCGGAAAAAATGGAAAATTAGCATTAAGCAATTTGTCTTGGTGGAATACTCCCCGGAAACTTAGATTTGGACGAAAAATTCTTGCTAAGATCGTGACATCGAAATAAATAAAAATTGGTTTAGAAGCTCGTCCAAGAGTGACATCGGTAAAAATTGAAAATTACCATAGATCGTGACATCGAAATATAAATTGGTTTACAAGCTCGTCCATGAGTGACATCGGTAAAAATGGAAAATTAGCATTAAGCAATTTGTCTCGGTGCAATACTCCCCGAAAACTTAGATTTGGACGAAAAATTCTTGCTAAGATCGTGACATTGAAATAAAAATTGGTTTACAAGATCGTTCAAGAGTGACATCGGTAAAAATGGAAAATTACCATCAATCAATTTATCTTAGTGGAGATATTCCCCGTAATAGATTTGGACGATAAATTATACTTGTTAAGATCGTGACATCGAAATATAAATTGGTTTACAAGCTCGTCCATGAGTGACATCGGTAAAAATAGAAAATTAAACCAATTTATCTCGGTGATCTCGGAAACTTAGATTTTGATGAAAAATACTTGCTAAGATATCTTGACATCGAAATAAAAATCAGGGGTTTAGAAGCTCGTCCAAGAGTGACATCGATAAAAATGGAAAATTACCATCAATCAATTTATGTTGGTGGAAATACTCTCGGAAACATAGATTTGGATGAACTATACTCTCTAAGATCGTGACATCGAAATAAAAATTGGTTTAGCCAATAAGCCACGTCCAAGAGTGACATTGGTCAAAAATTGGATATCGAGTCTTGTCGACGAAGCCAATCATAGTCGTTCGTGAATTCATAATGCCGACCAATCAAATAAACTAGTTACACCTGATAACCTAACATCCCCAAACATCCTTGCCAATATTATCGGTTGATCGGTCCGATACGACCAATAATGCGATATTATCGGATATCCATATATATGGAACATTTAAAGGCACAAATATTTCATGTATCCATATGTATCCATATATCCATATGTATCACTGATATTTCATGTTTCGTCCAGATTAAAGGCACTGACATGATAAAATCCTATATTATCGGCCAGTATTTTAAAAAATAAATACTGATCGATCGGTTATTTTAATACAAATTTAATTGTAAGAGCTAGCTAGGCTTCTAAGAATATGAATTGGGATTTTATATAATCAAAAAAAAATTGCACCAAAAAGCATTTATGATCTTAGGGGTATCTCTAGTGGGACCCTGTCCTAAATACCAGCCTCATCACTAAATACTAGGAGTATATATATGGAACATTTCTATGATTGGTTTTTGGATTTTAGGGGTACATTCCTATGGTAGTTGTACTTTGGGACTTCTTGTTATGTGTGACTGAAAGAGAAGTATAATTGTATTATAACAAAAGCCTTTATTGTATACCCCACAAGATCTGATAACTTTTGGTCTTATCAAAAACAATAAAAAGTTGGTATAGCCACACTTATTTCTTAATTTACTTTTTTTGGTAACAAGATATAAAGTAGAGAAAGAAAACAACCTAACTATATGCTTCTCAGTTCTCACACTCTTGGCTTACCTAAATAAGTATTATTCTTTTGTAGTAACAATTAGGTTAAAGCAAGAAAATAGAGAAAGGGAAGAACTTGTTATTGATAAAGAGGCATCAGCATCTTACACACATACAATGTTCTTTATATATATGAAAGGGAAAACCTAATCATCTAATGGACCGCACATCCATGGGCCATAGGCCCTATAACACTCCCCTTGTGCGGTCTAATAGAACTTCATATGCAAAGTGCTTCACATTTAGTGCTTCAATGTAGTTCTTCAAATGTCGTCCTCTTCTTGATGACTTGTGCCACAATTAATTGCCCCATTAAAACTTTGACAAGGAAAAACCCAAAGGATAAAACCTTGGTACAACTCTTCACATGTAGTACTTCACATGTTGTCTCGCAATTTACATGTAGTTCATCACATGCAATACAATCTTTAAAGATCGACGAGTCTAAGTTAATTGCCTCGTTAAAACTTCATCAGGAAAACCCATAGGGACAAAAACTGAACTGAAGAAAAGAGTACAATATTAAGCAAACTTAGAACATAGTTGGACTCAAATATGTGCCTCATTAAAACCTTGAAAAAGAAAACCCAGTGGGATAAAAGCTTGACGAAGGGAAAAGAGTACAACATGACAGATGCAAGTAAAGGTGATCCGTCGCAGATGATCACTTTGCTCCGTTGAAGGTTACTAGTTGCTTCACAACTATTAAGGCAGAAAATCCTCGTGGGAAAGGAAATAGCCTTTGTTGGGAAATTACATTCCCGGTGTTTGTTGTTGTCTCATTAAAAACCTTTTCGAGTAACAAAACCCTTTGGGAAAAATTATTCTCGATCGAAGGGAAAAAGAGTACAAAAACATCTTCAATTTCAAAGTAAAATATGTCGACATCATATCCTTGGATCCTCCCCCTGATGTCGGCATCTCCCCCTGATTACTTTCAAAGTTGTTCTAGACTGTTACTTTAGTCATGTACTTTTCGAAATTGAATATCGGTAATGACCTGGAAAATAGCCTACCGTATCTCCCCCTGATTACTTTCGTTTGAGAAGAGATTATTATTCCTTCAAAATCAACAACTTTTGGATTGCACTTTCATTAGCATTCCTTTTTATGTTTTTGCAGGGATAAAACAATTTTACGTCAATGGTTACTTTTAAGTACATGATTACATTCACTATACCATTCCAATGACGTTGCGTTGGCGCGGAGCTATATCTAGCTAACAAGTTCCCTGAGGATGTAAAATTTAATCGAGTACATTATTATACTAAGTACAACAATGCGTCTATTGTACTTAGATAAGGGAATTTCATCTCCCAACACATGTTCGTCATCTTCCTTTAGACGAAATGTTCATATACTTACATTTGAACCTCGACTAATCATGGGAGTGCTATCAGGATGCATGTCTTTTGTTAAATTGCCTGACAACTTTAGACAAATGCAAACTGGTGGGGTAATATACCACAAGCTCAGTATTCGATCGAGCTTTCCCCAGATTTTTATCTCAAATTCAGATTTTAAATAGCTTGTAAGATCTCTTATTCCATTAAGAGTACTTATCATGTCCATATCGTCGACATAAATAGCTATAATTCTGAATCAGGAACTTATTTAATACGCATGGCACAAAACCTTACTTGTTTATCCCTTCCCAATCAAATAGTCACTTAGACGGGTATACCACATCCGCATGATTGTTTAAATCAATAAGTGAGTGTTCCAGTGTAACTGTAAACACACTCCGTGGTTTAGAGTCATTCGACTTGGGAAGCAAAAGGCCATCATGAACTTTTGAAAATATCTTTGAGCCTAAATCTTCAGAGATATAACCACATCTACTATGTCTCAAGTTCTTTTGAAACTACCAAGCAAACTAATTAACTGAACATTAAGATGTTCAAAAAAGTAAGCGATCCAGGGGTTTGTGAGATACCTCGCGCCACAAGGTGATTCTTTATACTTTAAGACCTCATTCTTCTCACTACACTTTGCGACAAATAACCACATATGTCCCACGGGCTTTACACTAGGTTGGTTAGCACTACCACACCATATACCTGTATATTTGTCAAAGAACTAAGTTCTACCTGGATTGCGTAGGCCAAATATGTTATTTATTTGAAATTAATCAAAATAAAGCATGGTTCGATCTCATTGTGCTCTACTTCTGGAGCAACTAATTATGCATTATATCATTACTTTGCACGCATGATCCTTCCATTGACTCATGTGCATTCTCATAATCCGTCAGGATTTCATTGTTCTCTAGAATCATTTAAAACTTCGGAGCGTCCTCCCATTTGATTCATGGACATATTCAGAGACAATATTATGAGGTGATTTCTGATGATATAAATAAGTTGTGCCTTACTCACCTACTTCCTTTCTAGGTGAGGATTGATCGAACAAAATGGTATCTCCAACTTCCTTTATGGAGCCACGGCCTCAACCACACTTCCACTGAGTGTAGTTGCAACACCTTAGTTTATGGTGTATATCCCGTATTGAGGATTTGTAACTTTGCAGGTAGGTTTGCAGCTGGTATGTGTGATCTCATCATCACTTTAGCAACATCAGTGTGCATTCTGAAAATCGAATATTCTTTATCACTTCACATTTACATTTGTGAAGTATAAGAATCATATATGAGACACAGTGGGAACACACCACGACAATTCTGTCGTTCCCTTAGAAAATACTTTTTCTTACCTCCCCCTAACGACGGGAAGACTGTCTCATTAAAGTGATAACCCGCAAATCTAGCGATAAGAGATCTCCTGCCAAAAGTTTTAAAATGCGGATAATTGTTGGGAACTCATTTCCAACATAACTACTTAATAGTTTTGAAGACCCATCATAATACAATGTGGAGTCGGAATGGCACATATATAGTGCAACCAAAAATGCGTAAGAACACAATGTCAGGCTTAAATCCAGTTACCAACTGGTACGCAGAAAAGGTTGACTAATATTGGGTTCTAAAACGAATTAAGTAAGATGCGTGTAATATCGCATATCCCCAAAGCAATAAAAGATAGGTTGGTACGCATAACCTATTTCTTAGGCACTATCTGTAACCTTTGATGGTAGCCTTTGCGAGACCATTGGGCATAAGATGCTCTATATTGATCCTATTAAACATGCAATATTCATCAAGTCTTTTTGATGTAAATTCTCTAGCATTAATAAGGGTGGTGAGCCTTTAGCATTTTTTATTGTGTAATATGTGCTAGGAATTTTTAAACGCAAATTTCTTTGGAACTATAACTAGTCCAAAATGTCAAAACATTCACCAGATCCATCAGTCACTTTAATGGTCCGCATTCTGCATGAATATTTTTCTAAATTTCACCTTGTTTTCTTTGTAATATGGATTTTTTTTTTTTGTTTTTTTTACCATTTGCATCTTAGGATGGTCTCGATCCTATTTTACTGAAGATTTTGTAAAAATGAGTGATATGCTCTCTTACTTAAAAGCATAATGTAACGGAGGAGGGGGTTGTGCATCTAGTACTTTAGAAAAACACTTATTGAGAGATATGTCATTCCTTCACATTCTGTCAATATTTTTCCCATTTTTGTTCACTCAAATAAAGTGATGTTCGCATGAGTCCTTTCAAAACGATCATCATGTCACAACCAAAGTTGCTTTATGGTTATGCCCAAAGCCTGTGTGAGTCAATTTCCAACATTTCATCGTTGGAATCAATATGGATTCAATAATCCAAATTAATACTATAGTGATTTACATTTCACTAAATTGACTCATTAGTCTCTCTAAAGTATGTTTCCTTCCAAATACTTTAGTGACTATAAAAGATGCAATCAATTACATTCTCATCATTTTGATGTTCCACATAATATCCATTTGCACGGGTTACTTGGGAATTTAACAAGGTGTGATTATCTCTTGGTACATCTAGAAATTTTGCGACGTCTTTGTTCTATCTTGAAAAAAAAATGAGCAATGCTGCGCTCGATAAGATAGTCAATTTGCCAGGCAAAGTTCTTGTTGCCATTAAAGTTGAAGTGAAAATTGGTTGTTACTATGATACACATACACATTATATTATATATACCAACACCTATGACCAGGTGCATTTCCAACTCTTTTATTTATGATGAGAGCTAGAGTTACATTTTAGCTGATCTCATGTTAAATTGATACCAATACTTTGGTGTCATTACTGCTGGGAAAAAAAATGAATAATTTTTTTTCTTCATGATATATATGTCCCTTTTCACATGCTTTATATGAGTCGGTACGTCTAACCCTCATTACTTTGGGGTTCTTTCCATTTTCAATTTTGCTACATTTAGCTTAATTTTAGAAATTTCTTTATCTCAATAGGCCAAGAGAATCTCACTACACATGTCAACCACTTACTTTAGGTTGAATATATTACTAAAGATAATTCTCTTGTTGTCCTACCTCAACATATACCGGTTCATTAGTATTATGGATGAAGTAGAGAAATGAAAATTTTATGACTCATATCATCTTTTGTGAGTTCTTCCTCAAAAATTGGAATATATGTGATTTTATTTGAACGTATGTTTTGAAACTATTGACAGATTAATAGTCGAGTAAGTGGATACATTCCATGGAACATTCAAAAAATTTGGGAAAATATCAAGTATCCAATAGTGGTTCTCAAGTACTTCTAAGCTCCAAATGAATACATTGGAATTGAGTTGGTACAACCAATTAAACAAAATACACCATTCAACTATATCCAATATCATATTCAAGAGAACAAATATCATTAAGACCAAAATTCTTAATGATCGAGATAAGCAATCATAATTTAAATTGACCGTTTATATGATATGGATTTATCTTAAGGCAAAAATAAACAAAACCAGGCATGGTCTAAAAACAAATAAATAAGCCTAGAAAGTAGTCAATGTAGAAGCCATAATAATTATAGTTACATACCTCAAACTCAAACTTTGGTTCCGCCTGTACATAGACAGGACCGGAACAGCCTTAATCGCGCACGCCCTAAAACCAACATGGAATAGGACTCAGCTGGAACAGGACCGAGCTGGAACGGTTGGAACAGGCTGGAACAGGACAGAGTTGGAACGGTTAGCACTGGACCGGGTTGGAGTGGGACTTGAACCGAACCGGGTTGGACCGGGACTTGGACCGAACCGGGTTGGACCGGGACTTGGACCGAACCGGGTTGGACCGGGACTTGGACCGAACCGGGTTGGACCGGGACTTGGACCGGACAGAAAACTTTTCAGTTTTCAGATTCACTTCTCCTCGCGAACAGATGGGTTTTCTTCCCAGATTTCCCTCGATCTCAATCATGTCCCAAACTCCAAGCCACCGTGATAGTACATACATACACACGACATAGATGAGTACAAAGTACGAGATACGACAAAGATTAATTCGTACACACTACCAAATAATTACAGATTACAAATGAATCCATAATTCATAATCATAATCAAATTGAATCCCAATTCATAATCATAATCATAATCAATTTTCGCCTACAAACGGATTAATTAATCAAAATAATCTCTAATTCATAAACCCAACGTTTGTGCCAAAACCAAAAAATGGGAAAAGAAAAAAAAAATCCAACTTAGCTTATTTATTTCGGCGTTAATGGAAATCATCCATGTAGAAAAAAAAATAAAAATCAATCAATCCCATACAGCTCTGCGATACAGCTTCGTGCATGATAACGTTTTGTAGTAACAATTAGGTTAAAGCAAGAAAATAGAGAAAGGGAAGAACTTGTTATTGATAAAGAGGCATCAGCATCTTACACACATACAATGTTCTTTATATATATGAAAGGGAAAACCTAATCATCTAATGGACCGCACATCCATGGGCCATAGGCCCTATAACATATTCTTAAATGTAGTAGTATCTTTGATCAGAGCAATGAAGCCTTTTTAAAAAAATTTATTAATTGTGTAATAAAACATTTTTTTTTTTTTGAATTTGTTAACATTTTATTTTTGGTAAAACTTGGGACCATATTATTTGGAAATATATATATTACCTTAGATACTGATAGGGTTATGGGTGTTATCAAACCTTCTAGAGTATTCTCTCCTTCAAAAGCAGTATTTGTCAATCACCACGCTACTGCTTTCTTGGGTACATGCAAAAGAAAAGATAGATCTCTTCAAGATCTCTTCTTCTGTTTTGCCAAATAATATTGAGAAGATTATTTTTTGTTTCTAAAATGTCTGCCACATTTTTTTGGCTTGACCCAAATTTGGCATTGGTGCCAAGATCCCTTGTGGTCCAGTCTTTCCATAAATTATTGCTATATTTCTTCCATTTGGTCGAGTCTAAATTAAAATTAAAATCTGATAACTATCATAAGGGCTTATGTTTATATAAGGTATATTATGGAAAACTGAATTGTGTTGACTCAACGAGTTAATTAAAATTGATCGATTAACAAACAAATATCAAGCAAAGAATTTAAAGAACCAATATTTTTATAAAACTAAACGAAGCAAAATAATACCAACATCCTCAACATTTAAAAAAAACAAAAACAATTTCTAAAAACAAAAACCACATTATTCGAAAGTTTCTTTGATTATCTGCTCAACTAAAATCATCGCATCTGGTACTCGTGTTGCAGCGTTAGCAGTTTCCATATCGATAAATATATGCTCATATACGCGAACAACACCACATTGATTTTAGTATATATATATATATATGATTTATCTAAATACGGAAAAATAGGGAGGCATTCTTGTATTCCAGTTGTATTTATGGTTATAAATTATGCGAATCTATAGGGAGACTTTTATGTGTTCATTAAAGTAAATCCGAGAGAAAAAAATAAAAATTTAAAAAGAAGTGAGAATTTGAGATGCAAAAGGTATAAGTGATTGATAGACAAATCAATGATGATATTCTTGAAAATGCACACGAATGAAAAAGATTTTTGAGAAGTCGAAAAAAAAATGTTGATTACGTGACTAATCGGGATTCTCTTTGTAGACGAAAGCCAGGAAGACCCCTTCCCTTGATGGACCTAGTCTTATAGAATCCATGTAATTTCAGCAATCCTTTGTGATTTCAATACAATGTCAAATTTGTGTAATATTGTGTAATAAAATTAGGCGTGATTTTTCCAAGTTTTCAACACAGTACTTGTGCTTTCTATATACTCCTATCCAGTTCTTTGGTCATAGATTGAGTTTGACAATGCAACCAACAACTCCAACACCATTCAATCATACACAAGAAAACAGTCATTAAACAAGAAGATTAATCCATTAGACAGTCATTAATTAAGCAACTCCAACACCATTCAGTCATTAGCATTACGAAAAACATGAAAATAAATCCTAAATCCAAAACATAAATTCCAAAAAACAACAAGATTCAACGTCCACACCCATAATTTCCCATTAGACCACTCTTAATTCCAATTTTTCTCTGTACTTTGATGATACCTATTTCTTCAAAATAGTAACTTGTATAACCATTTGCAAAATCTGTATCATCATTTCCATTAAAGCAACTTAACCCAAAAAATTCACCAGCTATAAGAAAATTGGAATCGGTAGAGCCTTACCTGTTGTCGGCCATCACTCGGAGTCGTAATCCGACTTTTCCCTATCCGATCGCATATCAGTTTCAGAATCAGTCACTATGTTGAGTATGACCTCATTTTCATGTGTTGTTCGTGATAGGTATGCCTGATACTCATCCTCTACACTGATTTCATTCACAGGGTGGTCTGTATAATCCTTATATCTTCCAGCATAAATTGATGCTCTTCTAGCCCTAATCCTTCTCATTAAAAACACATCTTGTCTCCTTTCCCTTTTCTGCAACAATTGCAAAAATTCTTCTGGGTATTGTTCATCTTTTACTTTCTCTATGCTTCTCTTCTTTGTCTCTTCATTTTCTGCCTCACATACTGAATTTGCATGATCAAACTCATTCCACAACAGATCCATATCATCATCTTGGTTATTGTTCTGCAAACATACTTCTTCCTCTTTTCTCATATTCCTTGCCTCTTTTTTCTTCTTCTTTTTATTCAATCTTATTGCTTCGGTATATGGTACTTAGCTTTCTCTAGTTGCTCTAAATTCATTTCACATACTGCTAATTTGAACCTCATCATCACTTCCTTTATCTTCAAGCACTCCTCATTATCAACTTCTTCCGCTGTCATTGGGGTCTTGCCTTTTGATGGTTTGGAACCACTCCCTTTTTCTGGGTTATTCGGAGCCATTGTTATCTCTGAAACTTTTTTTTCTTCTTCTCCTCTCTTGGCATAATTTTCTGTATGGAAAATGAATATAATCCCTAATTCCTCTTTCATATTAATTATCTTTTTTTTTCTTTTTTCTTCTGAGACCTATTCCCAAGAGACGCATGCAGCGGTTGAATCCAAAGAAATAATAACACCCTACTAAAATGTCATGTCCTTTCATACCTACTTCATGACGTAATGGTTATCCTTTAGATTTTGTTCCCTTAAATCCAGTTATAGATTTTGTTCCCTTTTAACCGCTTATAAGATAAAACGGGCAAATATGCGTTACTTGCCTGCTCATTAAGGACGCGACCATTCAAATAATGCCTGCTCATCATGGACGCGACCATTCGCCAACAGGTGTATTGGATGTCTATATAATCTTTACTCGTACCTGCTTGAAGCATTCTACAATATTAAGAAAATCCTAAAAGCGTGTAATTTTTTTTTTTTTTTTGATAATCTTCCAACAGTATAATACTGATGGATATGTTGCCTAATTAACTACCAAGATACTACAAAGACCTCCAAACTGCCGAAAGCATTTTAGAAAGCAAATGTGTTTCCAAAGAGTGGAATACTATCCTCGGGGATAAAAGAATTGGACTCCTTTTTGGTGTCACACCAAGAATAGGGAAAGAAGTTACTCAACTCTTTTATAGAGGGGAAGATTTCAACCCGATCGTAACATCCAACAATCACGATGCCCAGAATGATGGAACCCATGAAGATTTGAGTAAGTTGCACCCAATAGTTGGATCCTGCAATGGTCTGGTATGTTTTTATGTTTCACACCACGGCATACAAGATCCTGCATATATTATGAATCCAGAAACTGGTGAGCACCTACATCTGCCACAACTATGCATCCCAATTGCATGAGATCAAGTACTTTCGTGGTATCCACGATACAATGTAATTGGGGGTTTCGGCTACTGTCAACGTACCAATGAGTACAAGGTTGTTCGAATTCACATGGATGGTAAAGTTCAAATACACACTTTTAGGAGACAAGAGGGGATGGAGGAACATAGCAGAGGAGATTACGCACTTTTCAGTTGCGTTCCTTACGTCTCCGATGCCAGCAGGATACTACGCACTTGATTCCCTTAGCTGATCTCACCCACAACCAAGAGTTGCTACGACCCAAAGTCGAAGAATTGATAAACAAATATGTTTCACACAGAAAATTTTATTGCAATAGAAAAATTTATCTCCCACAGAAATACCTATGAGTTTTGTTCCGTCTTTTGATAAATCAAGGTGGACAGGAACCAATTGATAAACCGGTCTTATATTCCCGAAGAACAGCCTAATATTATCAATCACCTCACAATAATCTTAATGGACTAGCGAAACAAGATATTTTGGAATCACAAACGATAAGACGAAGGTGTTTGTGATTACTTTTCTATCTTGCCTATCGGAGATATAAATCTCAAGCCAATCTTACGATTTTACTCAATCACGATAGAAACAGCAAGATCAGATCATGTAACTACAAAGAAAATAGTTGGGTCTGGCTTCACAATCCCAATGAAGTCTTTAAGTCGTTAACCTACAAGGTCTCGTGAGAAACCTAAGGTTAAAGGAGAATCGACTCTAGCTATGCAACAATTAACACACAGAAGTATGGGGATTAGGTTTCCTAGTTGCTAAAGTTCTCCTTTATATAGTTTTCAAATCAGGGTTTGCAATCTGAGTTACCTTGGTAACAAAGCATTCAATATTCACCGTTAGATGAAAAACCTGATTCAACCAAGCTAATATCTTTCAACTGTTAGATCGAACTTAGCTTGTTACACACAAATGAAATGTACCCTCATTTGGGTTTATGTAGCCGTACCTAAATGTTTACACCATGTTGGCTTAACAATAGTTAACCGAAGCCATATGCTCACTCTCATATCAACCTTGTTCATCTTAACCATAACTAGTTCTGAAAAGACGAGGGTACCCAAATATACCTCAATCTAAAACTTTTCCACCTATAAGTCCTTTCTCCGAAAGTGATTGCCTATGGACTGAGTCGAGACAGTACAACTAATCGGATCACACTTCGTGTGATCGTCTATGGATACGAGATCGAGACAATACAACAACGAAGTATGTTTACTTAATAAGAGGTTCGGACTTAACCAAACACAATAGGATTACTATCAAGTAAATAGGAATTAACGTTTGTGTATTTTACTTCTAATTATAATAAAAACAATTATAATTGAGGAAATAGAAAAGTAAAAGACACAACAAGATTTTGTTAATGAGGAAACCGCAAATGCAGAAAAACCCCGGGACCTTGTCCAGAATTGAATACTCTCAGGATTAAGCCGCTATACAAAATCAAACCAACTTCGTATAGTTGAGACCAAGCAACTAAACCTATAGTTCACCTAGTTCTGTCTGTATTCCCACGCCTCCAACTTGTAATAAGTCACGTACTTGGAACAATTCCTTTGGTTCGTATTCCAAATAGTAAAGGAACATCAAATCTGTTTGGTATCAACTCTTTTCAACCAAGTGATGTGAGTTCGACAAAAGGCTCTTCCGTTTATCACAATAAACTCCTTTGTCAGGTCCTTAGATCTATCTTATCAACAACTACCAAAGTAATTGTTAAGATTTTGCAATCAATAAAATTTTAATCACAAAGAAACGTATTGATGCCGATCTACACAACTAATCAATCCAATCTACCACAAGGATAAACCGATTATAGTTGGATCCTCTTTAACCGAAAGAAGTATTGTGCACACCAAAGATTATGAACCCAAATCAGAAATCTTCTTCGTCTTCAAATCTTCTTAGATCTTCAATAAACACCTGCACACAATCAACTTGAATCTCTTGTGATCAATCATGCACAGAACGGAGTCTGTTAACAATGGATTATCATAAGACATCTTTAGATCTACAAAAAGTCTAAATATCCTCGTCGAAACTTCGATCTAGTTTGAGTGAATCTTATATCAGAAGAGAAGATTCTCAAGCATAAACAAACTAGGTGCAATCAAAGTTCAACAACCGTTAGTCAATCAAATCAATCGAAAACTAATAATAAACCGCAATTATCTAGTTTCCCACCAACGGTACTAATAGAGCTTCTCAATCCCAAAGAAGTCTTTAAACCGAGCGGTCGTAAGAGATTTCGCTTAATTAGGTTACTTTTCTCTCCGAATAGGCGGCTCCACCAGTAACAACACAACTAGGTAGTTTTGCTGGCTCTGAGGATTAGTTTGCTAGAAATGCAAACTTTGATATTTATAGACAAGGAAGTTTGGACACCAAGGAATTTCCAAAACCGAAAATATTCTCAAGATATGCAATATATTTCAGATTCAGTTTCCATAATTCGTGGAAATGCTTTGTCCAAACATTGACCGAAAATCTCTTAGAAAATCTCCAATTAGTAAATGCACATTCCAAAAATTAAATTAAAAACCTTAATTAAAATATTCTCAACTTATTTTTCGATCCGGGATTTTTTTCCTTTAGCTATTAAGGAATATCTTTGAACAATAAAAGATAAGCGTTACTGCACATGTTTAAAGTATGTCGACATCTTTTTACGTTTCCACAAATATATGGTATCTAACTTGTATTTGGTGCACATGTCCATAGGATCGGTTCCCAATAGCAAAACTTGTTGCACATGTTCATAGGATCCGTTCCCCAATAACAAAACTTGTTGCACATGTTCATAGGATCCGTTCCCCAACAACAAAACTTGTTGCACATGTTCATAGGATCCGTTCCCCTTTTGTGTACGCTTGCACCTCTTACAAGGATCGATTCCCCTTTTGTGATCGGTTGCACCTCTTACTAGGATCGGTTTCCCTTTGCCTAGAGTTGGTCATACCAATAACACTAAATCGATCATACCATCTCAGGTGATTACTTAAGATCGGTTTCACTAATAAAAGTTGATCGCTGTCGTATGCGTCAAAAATAATTTCACTTTCCTAAAGTATATGATAAGAAAGAGTTCGTATCCATAGAGAGGCGATTGTAGTTATTTCGTAATCAATTTCTTAAAGTAACCAATTGGGGGGATTTCTTATTTCTATTTAAGCAATAAAAACAAATTAAAAGCAAAGTAAATTGTATAAAGTAATCAATGGAGAAAGATATTGGTCAAGGAATTCATCTTCAATCTTAGACATGTGCTTGCATATACGATTAGAATTAAGATTTAATCTCTTGTGTTATCAAAAGCCTAGAGAATCAAGAAAGCAAGATAATCTATTAATTCCTCAAGTTCATCAACACACACATTAGGGTTGCGTATGTGAATTCTACCTAAAGAATAACCTAACGCCTTGCGCTAATCAAGTTCAATTCCTAGGAGCATTAAGTTTCAGAAATAGGCAATTCGGACAATGGTCAAACTCTACATATGATTACGAGAGTGTATCACTACAAACCGTAAACATATCATGCTACTTGTATTCAAGGTTATCGCTCGATGAAAAACCCTAAAATAGCTATGGACTAGGATGCAAGTTCAATTAATTGGCCACTTAACTAATCAAACATCATAACCCTATCACAATACTTCAATCATGTGATCATAAAAACAGTAGAGAATTGAACGATAATCAAGAGAGAAAACTAATACATAAAGCAAACACAAGTTTTAGAAATCGGACTACATCCTTAACCAATAATAGAGAATTTAGCTACTCATAGCTATGGAGTTCATCACAAAAATATAAGTTGAATAAAGAAGAAGATGAACAAAAGCAAACCCTAGTTGCGTAAACAAAAGTGGCTCTCCAAAGTTCCAAGAATAAGATATTTTCCAAAAGTTGTAGAATTCTTCTTTTTATAGCCTTTCCTCTCTTCCAAAATTAGGTCAAGTCTTCAAAGTCCATTAGATAAAAATCCACCAAGCCCATAAGAGGGAGAAACCCGTGTAGAAAATATGTCCAAAAAATCGCCGCCGGAAAACTGGTATTGTGGCCGGAAATCGGCCGGAGAGGTGGCCGGAAAACGGTTATGGTGACCGGCAAAGTCCGCCCGGTCACCGGATCAGTGAGTCAACTCAGTCAGGTCAACGGGTCAGACCGGGTCAACTCGAATCAGGGTGTGCCAGCCAGAACCAGTCAGGTCTGAGTTAGACCCAAGTCAGACTCAGCTGAGCTGAGTGACCTTGGCCTGAGCCAGTTGCATTGGCCAGAGCTCTGTAGCACTATCATTGTGCTTCAACCATGATGGCTGCCTTCCCTGTAACCTCAGTGCATAACCTTAAATCATCAAGCCTTCACTGTAACTTCATTCTGCTCCATTCCCTATAACCTCAATGCCAGCAACAATTCCAAATTGACCTGCACCTATATTGCAATCAATCTCTTCACTCACTGCAACCCAGAGACAGCAGCAATCTCATTCATACACAGCAACCACACTGCACTTCTTTGTTCATCACCACAGCAACAGACTTATTCAATTCACAGTTCCCTTGACAACCTGCAATATCACCTCAGGCTACCACCAGCTCAATCTCCCCTGCACTAACATTTGCTTCTCTTTCTCACTGCCATTCCCTGCAATTCCAGTTCACAAACAAACCACCAAAACTAACCACAACACAACACCATCTCTTCCACCTGCCATGAACCAACAATTTGATATCTGAGTTGCACTCATTGCCACGGGCCAACCCAGCTGCAACTAGAATCCTGTTAGCTCCATTCTATCAAATCCATCTCCTTATCTTCTGCTGCAATTGTAAGCAAACCCTGAATCCATCTCAGGCCATCACCAAACTCAACTTGCCTTCACCAAACTCAACTTCCAACAGATTCACAAGACCCTAGTTCATTCTCTGTGTACCAACACCACAAAAGCCAACAGCCACCAACAATTTGAATCCAGTACTCCTGCCAAGTTTCATTCCTTGCTTGAAAGTGCACAGTTCCAACAGCAAAACCTCCACACTGTCATGACCAGCTCCAACTCCCATTAACATCACAACATCTTCTCAAGCTCTCAGATTCAAATCTGAGCTCATAACTTCATTCCTTGCTGCAGCTTCAATTCCCTTAATTCCTGGCTCAACACAGCAACCACCAATGCTCTCAATTTCGCCTGAACTGCACATTACAGCTCCAATACCTCCACTGTTGCATACAACCGGCACCATCTTAGCAACACCAGCTCAACTAACCAGCACCAGTTCACAACCAACACCAAACACTGCCTCACATTGAGACCACAGTTGCCATCACTATACTGGAACCACCATAGCTGTACCATTCTTCTCATCTCTCGATCCACCAACAGCGCCACCTGAGACTTGTCATTTCATTGTTATCTGTGGCAACACCCTGTAACTCTCAGAACAAAACCCATCTCTCAATTTCTTTCTATTAGAACTTCATCTCGACAACCCTTGAGAGTCCTCACAAATTTAACTTGAAAACCTATTCATCTGAGTCTTCACAGCTCAATCATCCATCGATCTGAACCAAACCCATGTCAGATTTCTTCCTCTAGCACTCAACAGCCATACCAGTAGATCCAGTCTCTTCTCGATCTGATTTCTTTAAACTCAGATACTCAGACCCATTTCGTCACCAGCAAATCACTTGATCTTCACGGCAATTGCGACCTAAACAAACATCTCCACTAGTCTCTGAAATTTAGCATCATCAATTGATTACAAAGAAGATTGATCTCAACAACCATCCCTGCCTCTTCTTCTCTTGATTTCAGGTGGAGAGAGTAAAGCAAGAGTAATGAGACACTGAACTTTAGGTTTAGTGTAGGAATTGTCCTGGATATAGCCACCCAGATGAACTGGATTAGGGGTAACCAAAATGATTCTAGGCACCATTCATCAGATAAGGGATGTCCTGCATAATTCTTGTATTGTCAGTTCCAGGGATCCGACAGGCTTATTCATAGATTTTGCTTGTAACTTCCTCAGACGCAATCGGATTGACTTCAATCTTTCACCGCTGGCTTCGCCTTTCCGTTCTTGTCATGATGAAAATAAATCCAACATTTGAGCAAGTTCCACTTCTTTTCGCTCGAATGACTCCAAAATACCTATAAGACTCAAAACAAGCGTAAAATACATAATTTACAAGAAAAATAGCAAAGAAAGCATAAACTCTAGATACTAAATACGGTGTATTCTACACCTATCAAATTCCCCCACACTTAGACTTTGCTAGTCCTCGAGCAAACCAAACAAAACAATTTAAAAACATACATACAACTCCGTGTCGTCGAGGCTACGGTCACTTTTAGCATAATAACAAGCCTTTAAACCACTAGGTGTCCCTAGTGGACGAGTTATAGTCTCGTGAGGGTTTACTAGAGATATACCCACAAAACCTATTTTTCCAACTTACTAGTTCTCCGTAATAACAGCATTCAACGCGCTAAGAAGACATAGAGATTCTGCACACTAGTCATAAGAAGTTAGACACATAAATGAACACAATCTCATTCTTAAAAGTTGAGAGAGAAATAACCATCCCTTCTCGACTAAAATTCGGGTTCGGAGTGATCGAAAGTCTCGACTCTGCCTCACAAGAAAGGGTTTTATGATATTGCTCTCAATAATAAACAGCTTTTTATGGGTCACACATGTGTCCAGGTAGGAATGAAGAGAGAATCCTGAGACACGTTGAATGGTAGGAAGGCAAAACCCTCCGAATGTTTTGAAAACCCACATCTTTTATAATTTTGAAAACCCATTTTTCTGACGATCTCTTCGAAAGGAAATCAACCATTTAACGAAGGTGGGAATATGCTTACTTACCTCGTATCCGTTCGGCGTGCAGCTAGCACCACTCTCACAGCATCCATAGAAACGTCTTCGGTCTTCTATCGGTGTCTTCATCTTCGTCTTCGGTATTCAACTCTTGATGATAACTCTTGAACTTCGTAGAATCTCGACAATATGATTCTTTCCTCTAATTCTTGTCGCTTGAAACTTCATTATAGATATTCCTTCTTTCCATTGGCTTTATTGAAAGAATACAAAACTAAAAACAAACTATACAAACCCTTTTTTTTATTTTTTTTTTATTTTTTATTTTTTTGAGATAAAAAATAAAACAAATACAAAAATAAAAATAAAACAAAATAATAAAAACTATTAACAAACCTAAATATTTTTCTCTTGTCTCTTTTTTTTTTTTATTTTCATTTTTTTTTATTTTTTTTTTTTTTTTTTCAATTTATCATTTTTTTTTTGAGACAAGAGAAAACAAAATACAAAATAAAATAAAATACAAAGGCCATGGCGTAAGTACTTTACCACTTGATTCTTCACAACTTGTATGTCTTGATATCATAATTTCTCGAACTCTCATCCTTGATAATTTCGCTCTTATACAATAGTCTTCAACTTATAAAAATTCTGCTCCTTGTCTTGTTGCTTTACTCAAATCAAATCGCTCAATTCAATCGCACCGTTGCTTGTAAACCATAAACGTGTTCAACTTTCCTTCAAATTTGTGATGCTCCTCTTGTTGATGATGATGGTGTTTCTATGGACCTGTTGGTGTAGAGAGAGATAAGGTGGATGGTGCTAACTGCGAACAAGATCACAAGTGGTATGTAAGTTAGCAATTCGATGTCACCAACATGGTTGATAAAAATAGCACTCAAGAGATCAAAATAGTGCTTCTATGGTGGGAAGTTGGACAGCTCACCATTCTGCCCGGAATTTACGTACGGTGACACACACTCTAAAAGCACAAATTTAGACAGGTATAAAGAATTGAAGGTCGGTGCCTCACATTATGTAACATGGGTAGTCTCCACTATAGGGGATCACTGTTATAATACCGAATTCAGTCTGCACCTTATTTGCCACTGGCATGGTTAAATCCAACTTTAACTCTCATACAATTAAGAAACCCGATCATGTTCTCTCATCATCTCTAAGTTCAGTCACTATTATGAGATTCTCGATGTAATCTTAGCGACATGTATACTATGTGACTCTAAACTAACTACAAGTTGGAGTTTTCTTATTCACTAATTACACAAAAGTTGAAAATTTTGAAAAATTTACAAAAACCACTCCCCCACACTTAAACTTTACATTGTCCTCAATGTAATTGAATCGTCCAAAGAAAGTCAAGGTGGGAAATCCTAACGGAAAAGTAACAAAAAATCAGAAAAAGTAAAAACATGACAAGAAAAGAAAATAAAAGATAAGAGATACAAAACCGATGGGTTGCCTCCCATTTAGCGCTTGGTTTAAAGTCGTCAGCCCGACTATCTCCTTGCTTTCTATGACTCCTCCAGAGGGAGTACTTCCACAAGATTAACTCCTTCCACGACATCCGAAGAGAAGTTCTCATAATATGGTTTCAACCGGTGCCCATTCACTTTAAGTTCATTACCTGTAGCTAAACTACGAATTTCCACTGCACCATGAGAAAACACATTAGTCACAATAAAAGGTCCAATCCAACGTGACCTTAATTTACCCGGAAATAATTGCAAACGAGAATTAAACAAAATCACTTTCTGCCCAATGCAAAATTGTTTCTTTGTAATCATATTATCATGAAAAGCTTTCGTCTTTTCCTTGTAAATCCGTGAGCTTTCAAATGCATCATTACGAATCTCCTCTAGCTCTTGAAGTTGTAACTTCCTTTGCGTTCCAGCACCATCCAACTCCATGTTGCATTGCTTAATATCCCAAAACGCCTTATGCTCAATTTCAACGGGTAAGTGACAAGGTTTACCATAAAAAAGCCTAAAAGGAGACATCCCAATAGGTGTTTTATATGAGGTTCTATACGCCCACAAAGCATCGTTGAGTCGCGAACTCCAATCCTTCCTTGTAGGATTCACCGTCTTTTCAAGAATTGATTTCACCTCTCGGTTGGAAACTTCGGCTTGTCCATTTGTTTGTGGATGGTAGGGTGTTGCAATCCTATGCGACACATTGTACTTCTTTAACAAGCTTTGCAAGAACCTGTTTTTGAAGTGTGAACCTCCATCACTAATTATAGCCCTTGGAATGCCAAACCTTGCAAATATATTAGCTTGCACGAAATCTGAAACAACTTTAGACACATTAGTTGGGGTGGCCTTAGCTTCCACCCATTTCGAGACATAATCCACATCAAGCAAAATATAATAATTCCCATTAGAATTGACAAAAGGACCCATAAAATCAATTCCCCATACATCAAAAACCTCCACAAATTGAATAATAGTTTGCGGCATTTGATTTCGAGCACCTAGATTGCCGGTTCTTTGGCACCTATCACATGTGATACAAAATGCATGTGCATCCTTAAACAAAGTTGGCCAAAAGAAACCACATTCCAATACCTTGAGAGCGGTTCTCTTACTCCCAAAGTGTCCTCCACAAGCATATGAGTGGCAAAAAGACAAGATAGAATTAAATTCAATTTCGGGAACACACCTACGTATTACTTGGTCACTACAATGTTTCCATAAGTATGGATCATCCCATATGTATTGGTTTCCTAACTTCTTAAGTTTGTCCCTCTCAAAGACGAGACAAGTTCTTTGGGATTTGTTTAGACACTAAGTAATTAACAATATCAGCGTACCATGGTTCTCCAAAGGCAATTGAGAATAGTTGCTCATCCTGGAAACTTTCACGCAACGGGATAGTCTCCTTGTCCACAGCAAGTCGGCTCAAATGATCCGCAACGGTGTTCTCAATTCCTTTCTTGTCTTTGATTTCAATATCAAACTCTTGCAAGAGTAATATCCATCGTATGAGCCTCGGTTTCGCCTCTTTCTTTGTAAGCAAGTATCTAAGTGCTGCATGATCATAAAAAACAACAACTTTTGTACCAATTAGATAAGAGCGAAACTTCTCTAAAGCAAAAACAATGGCTAACAACTCTTTTTCAGTGGTTGTGTAGTTTTGTTGGGCCTCATTTAACGTTCTATAAGCATAATAAATGGCATGAGGTATCTTCCCCACACGCTGCCCAAGCACCGCACCAACCGCATAGTCACTTGCATCACACATGAGCTCAAAAGGCTTACTCCAATCCGGTGGTTTAATGATAGGGGCTGAAATCAAAAGTTCTTTCAAACGATTGAATGCCGCTATACATTTCTCATCAAAGTTAAAAACCACATCTTTTTGCAATAGGTTACAAAGTGGTGATGCTATCTTGGAAAAGTCCTTGATGAATCTACGATAAAAACCTGCATGACCAAGAAAAGAGCGTATCTCCCTCACCGTAGTGGGAGGGGTTAGAGCACGAATAAGGTCTATCTTAGATTTATCGACTTCCAAGCCTTTAGAAGATATTATATGGCCTAAAAATATGCCATGAGTTACCATGAAATGGCACTTGTCCCAATTTAGCACAAGATTTGTTTCAACACATCGTTCAAGGATTAGAGACAAATTATTCAAGCAAAGGTCAAATGAATCACCAAAGACACTAAAGTCATCCATGAACACTTCGATTATGTTTTCAACATATTCCGAAAAGATACTTACCATGCACCTTTGAAAGGTAGCTGGAGCATTGCACAAGCCAAAAGGCATCCTTCTATAAGCAAAAGTACCGAAAGGACAAGTGAAAGTAGTTTTCTCTTGGTCCTCCGGTATCACAATCTGATTATAACCTGAATAGCCATCAAGAAAGCAATAGTAAGAGTGTCCAGCTAAACGTTCAAGCATTTGATCAATAAAAGGTAAAGGAAAGTGATCTTTTCTAGTAGTGGCATTCAATTTTCTATAATCAATACAAACCCTCCAACCGGTTTGCACACGAGTTGGGACAAGTTCATTCTTATCATTCTCCACCACTGTCACACCTGATTTCTTTGGTACCACTTGTACCGGGCTTACCCACTTGCTATCGGATATGGGGTAGATAACACCCACGTCCAAAAGTTTGAGTATCTCCTTTTTCACCACTTCCATCATGGGAGGATTCAAACGGCGTTGCGCTTCCCTTGTAGGCTTTGAATCATCCTCCACACGAATCTTATGCATACAAACGGCAGGGCTTATACCCTTGATATCGGCGATTGTCCATCCTATGGCCGTCTTGTACTTCCTTAGCACCCTTAGAAGTTTTTTTCTCCTGTAATTCATTAAGCTCGTTAGAAACAATCACGGGTAAATCTTCATTGTCACCCAAGTACAAGTACTTTAAGTGACTTGGAAGAGGTTTCAATTCTAAACTTGGAGATTTAACAATAGATGGCACAAGTTTTTCATTATTTCAAGATAAAGACGCATATGAAATATTCTTAATTGCTGATTTTTCCGGTAATGAGTCAAGAGAACCAATGGTTTCTTTCATCTCATCACTATACGCATAACCATTGTCAATAGGTGTAGTGAGCACGGTTTCCAAAGTATCAACACCATTCAACTCAAACATTTGTTGCGCCAATGTGTCCATCACATCAATTGAGAAACAAGAGTGGACATCACTAGGATATCTCATCGTCTCGAAAATGTTGAAACGTATTATTTCTCCATCAAACTCCATAGTTAGCGTTCCCTTGTCAACATCAATAATGGTTTTCGTTGTTTTCATGAAAGGACGCCCAAGTAGCAATGGAAGAGACGAGTCCGGTGAACCTTCATCCATCTCTAACACGCAAAAGTCCGCTGGAAATACAAGTTGATTAACCTGCACAAGAACATCCTCAACAATACCCATTGGGTAGACATTAGAACGATCGGCTAATTGCAACACAATTCCAGACTTTTTAAGAGGACCAAGATCAAGTGAATTATACATAGACGCAGGCATGACATTAACGGATGCACCTAAGTCCAACATAGCTTTATTAAATGTGGTGTTACCAATTGTGACGGGAATGTCAAAGCTACCGGGATCCTTGCACTTAAGTGGGAGTTTGTGTTGTAAGATTGCCGAAGCATTCTCCCTCACACTAAGCACTTCATTACCTTTGAGCCTTTGCTTATTGGTACACAAGTCCTTCAACACCTTTGCATACTTTGGAACTTGCTTGATAGCATCTATGAGTGGTATGTTCACATGGTTCTTCTTAAGAATGTCTAAAATCTCCTTTTCTAGTTCCGCCTTCTTGGAATTTGCAAATCTGTGAGGGAAAGGTAAAGGAGGAACATAAGTAGAAACCGGAGTTTTAGAGTTAGAAATAGGTACCTCAGAAGTTTGGGGAGAATCCTCGGTTTTCTCCTCCAAAACAGGTTCCTTTGATGTTTCCACCGTGCCCGAATTAGCAACTTCGGGTTGCACAAGTTGTGTACCACTTCTCAATGTAATTGCATTAACACCCTCTTTTGGGTTGATAGGTTGAGAAGGGAGTTTCCCACCATTTTGTGCCTTCAATTGATTCAACTCCATAGACATAGAACCAACTTGAGTTTGCAACTCCTTAACCGAACTCTCTGTTGTCTCGGTTGGAATTATTGTTGTTGAGGTTGAAATCCACTCGGGTTGTTGAAACTAGATTGTTGAATCGCTCCTTGCTTATTGGCATAGCTAAAATTGGGGTGATCTCTCCATCCCGGATTATAAGTGTTGGAGTAGGGATCATACCGTCTTTGTTGATTTGGAAAGATCGCATTAGCTTGCTCGTCTTCATAAGCTTGAGAGGAACTTGGTATAACCGCGGCTGCAACTTGTTGAAGCATTGCGTTCATGTTGCCCATTTGTTGACGAAGTTCCTCAACCTCGCTCACCTCACTCACCCTTCTTAGAATCACATCCGACCCACGACTCAAGAATTGTTGTGAGTTCGCTGCCATGTTTTCAATCAACTCTCTAGCTTGTGCCACCGTCTTGTTCACTAATGCACCACCTCCCGCAGCGTCGAGGAGATTCCTATCACTTGATTGGAGTCCTTCATAGAAATATTGGATAATCATAGCGTCACTGAATTGGTGGTGAGGGCAGCTTGCCAATCTCTTATATCGTTCCCAACATTCATATAAGGATTCCCCCACATTTTGCTTCATCCCAAAAATCTCCTTGCGAATTTGAGTAGCCTTGGATGCAGGAAAATATCTCTCCAAAAAGAGTTTCTTCAGCCCATTCCATGTTGTGACACTTCCGGCCGGTAAATAGTATAACCAATCCTTAGCACTATCCATTAAAGAGAAACGGAAAACTTTCAACATTGCACCATCCGCCGCAACATTCGCTGGAAGCATAGCCGTGACAATGGTGTGGAAATCCATAAGATGTTTGTTTGGATCTTCATTCACCATGCCATGGAACTTTGGTAATTCTCTAAGCAACCCCGGTTTTATCTCAAAAGTAGAGTCCGTTTGAATACACCCCTGTTGTGTATCTAGCCTATGAGAAGCCAACTCCTTGAGTGAACGATTTGCATCACCCATAGCTTCTTCTTCTTCAACTTGTGGTTCGTCTACGAATGGAACCTCTTTTTCTTCTTTTTGTTGTTGGAAAATCTCTTCTCCTACTTCCAAATCGTGCTCGTCCGTTGTGTCTTGACTTGGTTTGAGTATTGTGCCTCGTTGAGTAGCTATCCCGCACCTTGGATAATTCCAATCCTTAGAAGCCAGAGATTAGGTACCTGCAAAAAATTCTCGCAAACAAGTGAGAAATAAGACAAGAAACAAAAAGCAAAGATGAAAGTAGAAATTGTAAAAAGAAACTAAAAACTTAATAACTAGCCGTGTGCCTCCCCGGCAGCGGCGCCAAAATTTGATCGCTGTCGTATGCGTCAAAAATAATTTCACATTCCTAAAGTATATGATAAGAAAGAGTTCGTATCCACAGAGAGGCGATTGTAGTTATTTCGTAATCAATTTCTTAAAGTAACCAATTGGGGGGATTTCTTATTTTTATTTAAGCAATAAAAACAAATTAAAAGCAAAGTAAATTGTAGAAAGTAATCAATGGAGAAAGATATTGGTCAAGGAATTCATCTTCAATCTTAGACATGTGCTTGCATATACGATTAGAATTACGATTTAATCTCTTGTGTTATCAAAAGCCTAGAGAATCAAGAAAGCAAGATAATCTATTAATTCCTCAAGTTCATCAACACACACATTAGGGCTGCGTATGTGAATTCTACCTAAAGAATAACCTAACGCCTTGCGCTAATCAAGTTCAATTCCTAGGAGCATTAAGTTTCAGAAATAGGCAATTCGGACAATGTTCAAACTCTACATATGATTACGAGAGTGTATCACTACAAACCGTAAACATATCATGCTACTTGTATTCAAGGTTATCGCTCGATGAAAAACCCTAAAATAGCTATGGACTAGGATGCAAGTTCAATTAATTGGCCACTTAACTAATCAAACATCATAACCCTATCACAATACTTCAATCATGTGATCATAAAAACAGTAGAGAATTGAACGATAATCAAGAGAGAAAACTAATACATAAAGCAAACACAAGTTTTAGAAATCGGACTACATCCTTAACCAATAATAGAGAATTTAGCTACTCATAGCTATGGAGTTCATCACAAAAATATAAGTTGAATAAAGAAGAAGATGAACAAAAGCAAACCCTAGTTCAACTCAGTCGGGTCAACGGGTCAGACCGGGTCAACTCGAATCAGGGTGTGCCAGCCAGAACCAGTCAGGTCTGAGTTAGACCCAAGTCAGACTCAGCTGAGATGAGTGACCTTGGCCTGAGCCAGTTGCATTGGCCAGAGCTCTGTAGCACTATCATTGTGCTTCAGCCATGATGGCTACCTTCCCTGTAACCTCAGTGCATAACCTTAAATCATCAAGCCTTCACTGTAACTTCATTCTGCTCCATTCCCTATAACCTCAATGCCAGCAACAATTCCAAATTGACCTGCACCTATATTGCAATCAATCTCTTCACTCACTGCAACCCAAAGACAGCAGCAATCTCATTCATACACAGCAACCACACTGCACTTCTTTGTTCATCACCACAGCAACAGACTTATTCAATTCACAGTTCCCTTGACAACCTGCAATATCACCTCAGGCTACCACCAGCTCAATCTCCCCTGCACTAACATTTGCTTCTCTTTCTCACTGCCATTCCCTGCAATTCCAGTTCACAAACAAACCACCAAACTAACCACAACACAACACCATCTCTTCCACCTGCCATGAACCAACAATTTGATATCTGAGTTGCACTCATTGCCACAGGCCAACCCAGCTGCAACTAGAATCCTGTTAGCTCCATTCTATCAAATCCATCTCCTTATCTTCTGCTGCAATTGTAAGCAAACCCTGAATCCATCTCAGGCCATCACCACCATAACAGCACCTGAGCATATCACTTCCCCCTGACCCATCCATATCACCAAACTCAACTTGCCTTCACTGAGCTTCACAACAGCGACCCTAGTTCATTCTCTGTGTACCAACACCACAAAAGCCAACAGCCACCAACAATTTGAATCCAATACTCCTGCCAAGTTCCATTCCTTGCTTGAAAGTGCACAGTTCCAACAGCAAAACCTCCACACTGTCATGACCAGCTCCAACTCCCATTAACATCACAACATCTTCTCAATCTCTCAGATTCAAATCTGAGCTCATAACTTCATTCCTTGCTGCAGCTTCAATTCCCTTAATTCCTGGCTCAACACAGCAACCACCAATGCTCTCAATTTCGCCTGAACTGCACATTACAGCTCCAATACCTCCACTGTTGCATACAACCGGCACCATCTTAGCAACACCAGCTCAACTAACCAGCACGAGTTCACAACCAACACCAAACATTGCCTCACATTGAGACCACAGTTGCCATCACTATACTGGAACCACCATTGCTGTACCATTATTCTCATCTCTCGATCCACCAACAACGCCACCTGAGACTTGTCATTTCATTGTTATCTGTGGCAACACTCTGTAACTCTCAGAACAAAACCCATCTCTCAATTTCTTTCTATTAGAACTTCATCTCGACAACCCTTGAGAGTCCTCACAAATTTAACTTGAAAACCCATTCATCTGAGTCTTCACAGCTCAATCATCCATCGATCTGAACCAAACCCATGTCAGATTTCTTCCTCTCGCACTCAACAGCCACACTAGTAGATCCAGTCTCTTCTCGATCTGATTTCTTCAAACTCAGATACTCAGACCCATTTCGTCACCAGCAAATCACTTGATCTTCACGGCAATTGCGACCTAAACAAACATCTCCACTAGTCTCTGAAATTTAGCATCATCAATTGATTACAAAGAAGATTGATCTCAACAACCATCCCTGCCTCTTCTTCTCTTGATTTCAGGTGGAGAGAGTAAAGCAAGAGTAATGAGACACTGAACTTTAGGTTTAGTGTAGGAATTGTCCTGGATATAGCCACCCATATGAACTGGATTAGGGGTAACCAAAATGATTCTAGGCACCATTCATCAGATAAGGGCTGTCCTGCATAATTCTTGTATTGTCAGTTCCAGGGATCCGACAGGCTTATTCATAGATTTTGCTTGTAACTTCCTCAGACGCAATCGGATTGACTTCATCTTTCATGCGGCTGGCCACGCCTTTTCCGTTCTTGTCATGATGAAAATAAATCCAACATTTTAGCAAGTTCCACTTCATTTCGCTCGAATGACTCCAAAATACCTATAAGACTCAAAACAAGCGTAAAATACATAATTTACAAGAAAAATAGCAAAGAAAGCATAAACTCTAGATAGTAAATACGGTGTATTCTACACCTATCAAAAGTCATACCAATACAAAAGTCAGGTCTTTGTGAATAGTTTTACTAAGAACATAAACAAGTCATGAGCGGTTATACTAATCACACATATTGGTAGTTCAAACGATATGCAATGAATAACAATACCAATAAGCCTGGCGATTTCCCTTTCGATTCACAAAACAAGTTTATGAATTTACTTCCTTTAAACAAATGTAAAACATTGTTTCCTAGGATGAAATCTTCACCTCATACCCATACATAATCACAATAGCATTCATACGATTATGTCGATGTCTTATATACAAAGTTTAATGGTTAAGCAATAAATCTCGTATTGTATTCCTTAATACTACGTCTAACTAGAGTGTAATCATTCATGCTTCGTAGTTATGTTTTCAATATGCACGACTTGAAAGATACATTAGGTAATGAAACAGTTCAAGTCAAATATCACTAACCTCAAGTGGAAGGATGATGTTGTCGTTGTAGCTCCTTACTTCTTCACTTCTTCAAGTCTTCGTAATACTTGTAATGTCTCATATCCTAATACTTTCAAGCTAACCTATACGAAGTTGACTCTAGTACATAATCAAGCGACTCTTTAACTGAGTTTTGATTCACTAAAATATGACAACCAAACTTGACATACTAACGCTTGGTGGGTTCAACCGAGCTATGCTCTAACAAGTTCAAATGACTCAAATGAAACTAGTTAAAGAATTTTTCAATTGTTATATTCTCATAGAAGTATACAAGAACACAATTGAAGCAAAATCGGTTTGATTCACTCGAATCAATTCATGAACATTATAGCCACGGTTTGGAAAGATTGCATTCCTTATTATATAAATGTTTAAGTTCATGTACATAACTGATTTTCGAACTTTAACATTCAAGTATGCAGACGGGTAAGCATACTTGAAATACCCGGACCAAGATTGGGTTTCTCCAATACGCAAACGGGTACGCGTACTTCCAATCCCATCATAAATTTTCGGACATGAACCTTACGCCAGTACGTGAACGGGTGCGCATACTTAGTTTCTCGGATTTCTCAAGCCAACAGGTACGCGTACATGTACGCATACTATGGTTCCCGGATATGGATTACATATGTGAAAGAGTACACAACATGTCATATCCAATAATGGTTAAGTGTACTAAACTCTTATTTCAATCATTGAAACTTTCTTAGAAGATGATAATAGCCGTTTTCACACACTATTAGCATCAAAGCAATTTTCAAGTTATTGAAATAATCTTAACGAAACATTCCAAGTCTACACCAAATGATTGTATCACACAAACCATGTAAGATGTTACTCGGCAATTTTCACATGATCATCTTTTGACTTGCGTCAAGAATATAAGATGAATTTGGTCGAAGCGAAAGCTTTCCAACACATATTTCGAGAAATATGTAAGCGAGTTAAACTCAATTCGAAATCTCAAATGTGTATAGTAGATAACTATATCGTAACACGACTTATGTCTCAATATAGGAGATAGAGTAGAATTAGACTTTCCAAGTGATAGATGAGTTTCAGTCTCCACATACCTTTTGTTGATGAAGTTCTACAAGCTCTCATAAGTAGTTCTTCGTCTTCAAATGATGAACGCCGTGAAGTCTACGGCTCAACTACACAATCTATGTCCTAGTCCGAGACATCTATAAGGAGACTAGAAATCAAGACTTATAGTTTTGATCACTAACATTGACAAACATGCTTGAGATAACAACGCATGCAAGTTCGACCGAGCAGTGCTCTAACAGTTGGTATGTCAAGTTTGGTTGTCATATTTTAGTGTGTCAAAACTCATATAAGAGTCGCTTGATTATGTACTTGAGACAACTTCGTTTAGGTTAGACTAGAAAATCTAGGAATGTTGAGACATACAAGTATTACTCGAAGACCTGAAGAACGTGAAGAATTAACGAGCTACAACGACGACATCATCCTTCCTCTTAAGGTTCGTAATATTGACTTGAACTGTTTCATTCCTAACGTATCTTTAAACTCGTGCTATATTGAAAATATAATTGCGAAGCTGTGTATTGGATATATTACTCTAGTAGTGAGACATGATCACATGATCATAGTATTAGGGAATTAGACTACGAAGTATAATGCTTATCTTTTGAACTTCGTAGATATGACATAGACATAATCTTATGAATGTTGTTATGATTATGTGAATGGGTAATGGTGAAGATTTCATCTTAGGAAACAATGTTTTACATTTGTTTAAAGGAAGTACATTCATGAACTTGTTTTATGAATCGAAAGGGAAATCGCTAGGCTTATTGGTACGGCTATTCTATGCAAATCTTTGGATTACCAATATGTGTGAGATGGTAGAACCGATCGTAACTTTGTTATGTATCTTGGTACAACTAATCATAATGCCTGACTTATGATTTGGTATGACTAGTTTTGATTAATTAGTGTAACCGATCCTAAGTAATCATCTGAGATGGTATGATCGATATTTGTAATTGGTGTGACCGATCCTAGTAATTGATGTGACCAATCACAGAGTATTGTGTAACCGGTCCTAGTAATTGGTGTAACCGATCCTGGTAATTGGTGTAACCGATCCTAGTGACCTATCACAAGCTATACCATGAGTATATGGTAACCGGTCTTGGTAATTGATGTAACCGGTCCTGGTAACTTGGGTGACTGATCACAAGTGTTTCCATATTAGGTTATAACTGATCCTAGTGATTGGTAGAACCGACTGAACCCATGGATGTGAGTTGATATTTGATCAATCACATAATAGTCTTGGAATACAGGTGAATTAATTTTAAACTTGTTTGCAAGTGTGGTAAAAACGATTCCAAGATTGTAATTATGAAAGATGATTTACAGAGAAAAGATGTCACCATACTTTGAACACGGACAGTAACTCTTATCATTTATTGTTTAAAGATATTCCTTAGTACTCAAGGTGATCCTATACCGAAATTAATTGAGAATCTTTAATTAAGGTTTTTGGCCATATATGCTTTTAATTACTAGCAATTAAATTCATAT
Organism: Papaver armeniacum; assembly: GCA_023531295.1. Lineage (NCBI taxonomy): Eukaryota > Viridiplantae > Streptophyta > Magnoliopsida > Ranunculales > Papaveraceae > Papaver > Papaver armeniacum. The sequence goes on along the minus strand of JAJJWW010010832.1, from coordinate 193,686 downwards.
CTCTAGAGAATAAAAATTAGTAATGTGCATTAACTAATTGGAGATTTTCTATTGAGAGATTTCGGAAAATATTGGACAAGCATTTACTGGAATTATGAAAACCAAATCTTGCCATTCATTGCATATCTTGAAAATATGTTCGGTTTTGGAAATTCCTTGGTGTCCAAACTTCCTTGGTCTATAAATACCAAAGTTTGCATTTCTATCAACTATCCTAATAGCCACACAAACTTCATCTTTTTGTTGTTTCTGGTGGAGCCGCCTATTCGGAGAGGATAGTACCCTAATTAGGCGAAATCTCTTACGCCCGTTCGTTTAAAGACTTCTGTGGGATCAAGAAGCTCTACGAGTACCGTTGGTGGGAAACTAGATAATTACAGTGTTATTAGTTTCGATTGATTTGATTGACTAACGGTTGTTGAAACTTTGATTACACCTGGTTTGTTTATTCTTTAGAATCTTCTCTTCTGATATAAGATTCACTCAAACTATATCGAAGTATCGACGGGATCTTTAGAACTGTTTGTAGATCTAAAGAAATCTTGTGATAATCCTTTGTTAACAGACTCCGTTCTGTGCGTGATTGATCATGTTAGAGCATTGGTCGGTTGAACCCACTAGCGTCGGTATGTCAAGTTAGTAGTCAATTTTAGTTTTCGAAATGCATTCTTGATTTAGTATACTAAAGATAGTTTCGAACTAGATTTAGTCTAAGAAGTAGAATCGAAGCTATCCTTAAAGGATGAAGTTTGAATACCACAAGAAGACATCAACAAGGACTTCATCAACAAAGGTATGTGTTAATTGATTTCATTTGGATTCTTGTTCAATTCTACCTTTCTAATCTATCCAAACAAATCCTCACTCTATGGAACAATTCCTATGACGGTAAATGTACATTTATGTATATATACTCGAGGTTATTTGAGCCACGACTTTTGTGACAATAACCTTTATCCCTGGAAAGGTTCTCATGTTAGTGAATGAGCTTACGAATTCAACGAGCCAAGAATCACTCAATTCTGAGTTATAACGATGAAGTTATGAGTGATTTATTAAAGTAACAATTATGAGTGTTGTTGTAATTGTTACAGTTCGTTAGTAGGAAACAATCCATGAACTGTTTGTAACGGTTCACGGACTTGAGCCCAATTACGTGACTAGAAGCCTTTTTTAGTCAAGTATTTGATGTTTCCTTATCTAGGAAAGATATCTATTACTCCAAACATATTTGATTACCATATCGAAGTGTTTCTGATTCCTTCCTAAGATAAATTGTGATTTATTCACATAAATACAATATTTGCTAAATTAATCATTTATTTAATTATTTTGGCAAGAGTTGTAACTTAGGAAAGACTACCAAAATTAGGAGAGTCTTGAAAAAGGAAAATAGCTTTGCTTAGCTTTCAAGCTACTCTGTTTACTATAAATAAAGGGTTTGTGAGTGCTACACGTTTTTATCCCTTTGGAAAATTGACGTAAGCTTCACATGTTGTTTTCCATGTCTTCTGTTCTTCGTGAACAAAAGTGAGATAAATTTTTTTGTATTAGGGATCACAAAGCCAAGTTGATAATAATCTTCGTAATTATTTTTACAACTTGTAATCTAGGTTTTTCACCTCTTGTCTATTCTAAGGTCTTCTCTTCTGATATGAGACCATTCAAGAGTTGTTGATCATAAACCCTAGGTTTTGATGGATTTTAGTTCTCGATCGTATACCAACACTTGTTAGTCAAAATCGGAACTAGAAAGAAAACTTCGATTAAGGGATCTCGTAAAAATCCTTAAGAAGTTTTAAACAAGATATCTCTAGATTTATTCTAATTGTTCTTGTTGTAGAATAATTGGGTTTCTCTTCCATTTTTGAAGAGTATAATAAACCCTAATCTAAAAGTTTGTTTTGATATAACTTTTACCTAGTAATTATTTTTCTCAAACCAAACACAAGATTCCCAAAACCAAACACAATTATTTTTCTAAAGGGAAATTAAATCGGTGTTTTGTGGAAACAAAAGATCGAAAAGTATCAACGTTGTTGTTACATCTTCTAAAGAGAACTAACATTCTGCTAGAGGATTTTTGAGAGTGCTTCTGAATGGAACCTTATCCTGCCATAAGATTTTCGAGAATAACTTCTAAAGAGAATTTGTGTTCTGCTAGAAGTTATACGAAAAGAATTCCTAAAGAGAATCGGTGTTCTGCTAGCAGTTCTACAAGTGCTTGAATACAGCTGAAGCAAATATTACATCTAGTCCGAATAGGTAGTAGGAAATTGGTGTAACAACTTATAATCAGTGTGTGTTTATTCTGGACTAGGTCCCGGGGTTTTTCTGCATTTGAGATGTCCTCGTTAACAAAATTTCTGGTGTCTGTGTTATTTCTTTTCCGCATTATATTGTTTATCTTTATAATTGAAATAATTACAGGTTGTGCGTTAATCAATCATCATTGATAAATCTGACCTTGTTTGTTGGATATGATTTTGATTGATCTTGGATATTGGTCTTTGGTACCGTCCAAGTATTTCTCATATCAATCAGGCTCATAGATTTCTATCTGTTTGATTTGAGAAAAAGAGATAAACTCTTTAGTATTATTCTTTGATTGAGTTTTTACTCTCGGAATATTATTAAGGTTTAGTCCATACAGATTACCAAACAAAATATTGGGTATGGTGTAGTACCCCCGCCTTTTCAGAACACAAGAGATTCAAGTGGTGTTGTGCAGGTTTTAATTGAAGATTAAAGAAGATTTGAAGATGAAAAAGATTTCTTATTGATTTCTCATATCTTTGTGTTGCACAAACCTTGATCGGCTGGGATCCAAATAGAATCAGATTTATTCGATTGATAGTTATGTGGGATCGGTAACGCCTAATAGTTCTCTTGAGATATATTTTGATTGTTACAAATTCGAATCTTATTACTTAATAGATATTGGATTGATCTCACCAGGCAAAGAAGTTTATTATATCAAATGAAAGAGACTTTTCATATGACTTGAGATATCTTTATCTTAAAAAATCAATATAGTTGTTACCAAACAGATTTGTTGTTCCTTTACTGTTTGGAATACGATCCAAAGGAATTGTTCCAGTGCGTGCACTCATCGAACTCGGAAGCGCAGGGATACTGAGGAAACTAAGTGAACTAGGGGTAGTTGTTACCATAAATTTCTTATTGAGAGATATGTCGTCACTTCACATTCTGTCAATCTTTTTCCCGTTGTCTCGTTCACTCAAATAAAATGATGTACGTGTGAGTCCTTTCAAAACGATCATCCTGTCACAACCAAAATAACTTTATGGTTATGCCAAAGCCTGTCAGAGTCAACATGGATTCAATAATCCAAATATTATAGTGATTTATATTTAACTAGATTGACTTATTTCTCTAAAATATAATTCCTTCCACATATATTAAGAGACGCAATAGATCATTCTCATCATTGTGAGTTTCCACATGACATCCACTTGTATGGGTTTCTTTTGGAATTTAGCAAGGTGTGATAAGCCCTTGGTATATGTAAGCTTTTGTGACTTTTAATTTTTTGTTCCATATTGGAAACAAAGTTTCAGCAGTGCTTTGCTCGATGATCTAATTATCTTAGTCACATTATAAGGAACTAGTTCAAAAACTAATGTATATTCCTTAAGCTAAGAGATTTAATAAGTGGTGTGGACTTATTACGTAACAAAAGTGGGGCTCACTCAAGTACTTTAGAGTGTATGTTACGGTTCAGAGGGGATAATATACTTTTCATCTAGATGTATCTCAAGTGCTTTAGATAATTTTTCGTCTCGTGATAATGATGTGCTTTTCATAAGTGCAGAAAATGGGTCTAGTTGAACTGAAATCAATTGGCTAGGCACAATTCTTCTTGCCAATAAAGTTGATGTCTAAAGTATCACCTTCCTACAAATATCGGTTGCTACTATGGTACCTGCATTACATTGCTCGTACCAATACAGTAACAATTTATTTTTGATGCGAGATAGAATTACATCTTGGCTTGATCCCATGTTCATTTGATACCTGTACCTTGGTATCATTACTACCGGAGACAAAAATACATATTTGTCTCATGATATATATGTCCCTTTTCACATGCTTTAGAAAAAAAATCAGTACGCCTAGCCCTCATTACTTCGATGTTCTTTTTATTTTCAAATTTTCTACGATTAGTTCAATGTCAGAAATTTCTTCTTCTCAACGCGTCAAGAGAATCCCACTTTGCATGTCAACCACTTACTTTAGGTTGAATAGCTTATTAAAAATAATGGATCTCTTGTTTGCATACTTTATTATATACTGGTTCGTTAATATTACGAATGAGGTAGAAAAAATGGAAGTAAAATAAATCTGACTCATGTCACTTTCTGTGAGTTCTTCCACAAAAGTTGAGATTCATGTGATTTTAACTACAACATAACTTTGTTGAAGCTACTGATTATAATACAATAATCTAACAAGTGGATTTCATCCCACTGGACATTCATGCTCCGGGCAAAAATCTCATGAATGCTTAAATTTTCTTCATAGCATATGGGCATATGGCTTCACCTTTTAGATGGTACATTTTCATTGGTAGAGATTTTTATATGCACCTTTTCAACATCAAATAGATAACAATTTTCAAGTACTTCTGAGCCCTCCAAAAAAAAAAAAAGGAGTTATATTTGAATCGAGTTGGTGCGACCAATTAGACAAAAGACATCATTTTAACTAGAGCCGTTATCATATTCAAGAAAAGAAAACAAAATTCCAATACCAAATTTCTTAACGGCCAAAAATGGACTTTAGAAACCAAATTTCTTTATGGTTTTATAAGTGCCCCACTCAAAAAAAATAAATAATCCGCCCAATGGTAATAACCCGTCAACAATCAACAATTCTTAGTGGATGATCATTAATTAACGTCAAAAATCAAGTGAATGACCATTAATCAGTGGATGAACATTAAATAAGAAATAAAACGACACTACCGTTACAAAAAAATTTGACAGAGAATGCACGTAACATCATTAAGAGACGCGTTACAAACAATAAAATTTTAACAAATACAAATCAGCATATTAAACAAACACAGCATGGGCATATATTGTGAAAATCAATAAATTAAAAGAAAACAATACAAGTTTGACATAGGATAGTCATTGAAACGCCTAAGCCATTGGAATGGGTAAAAATGATCACAAACAGACAAAAGTTACATCAAGCATCAATCTTACTCAAATCAATTATTATATTAATATTTTATTATTTTATTTTTAAATAATCGGTAACCTAGTTAGTAAATTCGCAAATTTATCCGTATCACGAATTTTTGCGTCTCATTCGCGAACGTTTGCAATCCGACCCCAAGACGCGTATTATGTGGGTTTCCCAGATTATGCGCGAACTTTACGTATCCGCGAATGATATGTCCGATTAATTTGCTAGAAATTCTATAGTCTTTATGTTTTGACAGGTCCAATTTTTTGGGCTTTACTGCCTACTGAGCATACACGGCCCAATATTAGACAATGTCTAATGTTTATGAAACCCTAAAGAGATTTGAAGGTGAGATCTTCAGTTCACTAACCAAGTTTTTAACCACTTCACCGCACCATTTTAGACGCCTAGTGTTGTATATATTGTGTATATAAGTGTAATTTCCCATTAAATAATTCATGACTAATCTCCTAACCTTATAAATACTAATTATTTATTATATATATACCGAATTTTCAGTGCCTAACTCATATTTGTAAATCGAATCATACACTACGTATATCGTTTCGAATTACTCCCGAAAACGTCCCATTAACAGAACTTTGGACCGACTTTGATTCTTACAAAACCGTATAATACTCGTACGTTTGCCGTTCCGTACGTTTGCTGAATCCCGAATTGCTAACTAGGATCAATAATACTATATGATGCTGAGAAAACATTCCGATTAAAAAATATGAGACTAGTCTAAGATACATAGCAATCATAGAATATACATAACAATATATATAGGTTAGAATATATGATGGGATAGTTGATTTTAAATGCATAGAATAGAGCATCCAAAGTCAAGCAGTACACTGTACACACATGAACCAGACAATACTAGATGGCATGCTATCCCGTAACATTCTATAACAACACATACATAAAATTATGAAATACTAGACTACCATGCGCATCTATAATAATCATTCATCTACAATATATAGATTAAATATGGCTTCCTCTTTTATGAAAGATCTAAATAAAAAAAATAAAAACATGGCAGACACAAACTAATGAGGAGTATACAAGAACAACGTGTTTTCATGAAAAATCAATCATATACATCAAAACACAGACATTTTTTTGTTCTGTTACAGACCAAAAAAATAAAATAGAAAAATAGCAAAAGATTTAGGCATACCTTGAACGCGGCGCAGTTAATTGATTAGGAAACCAATAAAAATGGAGCTTTTTTATTTAACGATTTGATGATAACCGGAGCGTTTTCGATTGGAATAATAAGCAAAAAAAATAATTTAAGATCATACTGGTGTTGATGATGAAAAAAAAATTCATCAAGGAAGAGCTCGTGCTTGATAACGTTCTGCAGTGGAATATAGGGAAAGTAAAGAGGTAGAGAGTAGTTTCCATTAAACATAATCATCAGGTTACATGGAACAATATCCTTTATATACATGTGAAGGGGAAACCCTAGGTACCTAGTTGAGCCGCACATCCATGGCCCGCAAGCCCTACAACATTCATTGATTTTTAGTAATTAAAGTGTGAAGACATTCTCTAAGTGAATGTCTAAAACTAGAGAGGTTCACTTAGAGGATGTCTAACTTCTTTTTTACCACATCATCCTTAAATTAATGGGTTGGAGATAAATTTTTATAAATTTTGTTGTGTGTCCTATATGGTTAAGACTTTTTACTTCACGCACATTCCATTGGAGACGCTCGACTCGACTAAAATGTTTTTTCCCTTATAAAGTTACAATCAATTTAAAAATCATACGGAATGACCTTTTATGTCCTGTTACTCTGGCAAGAGGTATTAAAATTATCGGATACAATGTTTTGGACATCCTTCAGTAAATTATTAGCCTAAAGCAAAACAAAGTACCCATGGAAAAAGAGTGAAAAATACTCGTGGTTATTTCCCAGCCAATCAAAACTCACCATTCTCAATCCAACGAACAAAAACCAAATAATGCACAAGGCGCGGATCACGTACCAATCAACGGTTTACAATCTCAGATTCTTAGCTTCATTTACCAAACAACTACTCAATCTTAACAAGTCTCACCTCAACCAATCAGCTTGAAGAGTTTCTGAATCCAACGATCATAACAAGAAAAATAACCTTCATACGGATCCATAATCTAACGGAAGATATCAAACCAAAGAAAACACAAACCCGTCTTCCCCCAATCCGTAAACTCTTATCTAAACCAATCAATTTCGAGTATTTATAATCTAACGATCAAAACAGAAAACACAACCCTCATACGGATCAGACTCCAATCTAACAGACATAATTCGACCAAAAATGCTATAAATACCCCCATCTCTTGCAGGAATCAAACACACAATCAATCGTTCTCCTCTCAAATCGATTTAAACATTTTTTAGCAGAGAAATTTCTGAAGAGAGAAAATGTCAGGAAGAGGTAAAGGAGGAAAGGGTTTGGGAAAGGGAGGAGCAAAGAGGCACAGGAAGGTGTTGAGAGATAATATCCAGGGAATCACTAAACCAGCTATCAGAAGATTAGCAAGAAGAGGTGGTGTTAAGCGTATCAGTGGTTTGATTTATGAAGAGACTCGTGGTGTTCTTAAGATCTTCTTGGAGAACGTGATTCGTGATGCTGTTACCTACACTGAACATGCCAGGAGGAAGACTGTCACTGCTATGGATGTTGTCTATGCTCTCAAGAGACAAGGAAGAACTCTCTACGGATTTGGGGGTTAGATTTTCTATTGTGTTATGTAAAAAATTAGGGTTTCAATTTGCTGTTTTGGGTTTCAAGTGTTACTGGAGATTAACTTGATGAATGTGAAATGTTTGGAGTATGTATGAAAATCATCGTTTATCTAATTGATTCTGTTTCAATTCTGTGTCGATTTACTGAGTTTACCTTAATTTGTTTCATTAATTTCGCTGCTTTCTATTTATATATTGCCTTCCTAAATTCTTTCTTTGATGAAGATTTGGGTTAGTATCATCAAATACTGGATCTAATTTCAAAATTGATTTCTGAATCCAATCTTTGCCTCCTTTTGAATTTCTCTATCAACAAATCGAGGGAACTATTACCAACTAAGATTTTGAATACTAATTGATTCGTTTGCCAAAATTACTCATTTTGTCAAATTTCTCCATACTCTTCTTCTTCTTGTGCAATGAGATCTGTGTAGATTATGGTTGTTTGCAGTAAGCTATTAATTGGTGATATTTTTTTTTCCTGTTATTTTAAGAGCTTGTTGGGGATATAGTTGATGGAAAGAATGTACATTGTTCGGTTCTTAAACTTGGGTTTTGCTTAGATTTGTAGATAAATGCTTATTTGATTCGTATGTATTCGGAGTTTTGGTTTGTGAGTGATGCTCTTAAAGTGTTTGATGAATGACTGTTCTTAGAATACAATGATATCTGGGTTTTGTCAAATTGGGAATGCAGTAGAAGCTTTAGAAATTGAAGGATTTAGATTGAATAGCATGACTGTCTCGAGTACACTCCCTGTCTGTGCTCCACTCGGTGAAGAATTGAAGGGGATTCATGTGTATGTAAGATTCATTAAATTGTAGAATTGGGTAAATCAGCTTCAGAATTTTCTTTCTTTTGGAATTGAAGGTGATTTTGATTCATGTGTATGTAAGATTCATAAAAATGTGCCAGATTACAGAGTGCCTTGAGCTGCAATTCAAAGAGTCCTCACAGCCGCATGAGATGATTGATTGCATATATCGTGATTTTCATCAACAGGATTGCCTTGCTAGAGTTCCAGCTCTTGATCATGTTACTTCAGCTAATGGTGACAGTGTGGTTCGACTTTGACCTCTCGAGGTATTCTTTTCCATCATGCTAATATATTCTACACTTTGGCGAACTGCACATATTGCATGCTTAGATTGTTTTTTGGTTTGCTATCTCTAATTTCCATCAATTCTGGGGTATTATGACATTGGCATTTACGTGCTCCTTAATTCCTCTTATCGTGGTGACATTTTTTCTGTATTTCCTTTAACATTCATGACAAAATTTGCATTCTATCTATGACGAACAGGTGAAGGTGGGAAGGTTCCACGTTACTCAACTTTGGATCAACCAGTGACAGTATCTGAGCTATATCAAACACTCCGTACTCATCCACATCCTTATCAGAAGAAAAATTTGCAGGCAGAGGTGCACTTGGAACAGTATGTTGCTCAGGTTTCGTTGCTTTAATCTTACATAAAAAAGGAGAGTAGCTTAGTGCATTTTATCCGTGCTGTTTACTGCTCTGGAACTGTTATCCTGACCTCACCTTCTGCATTTGATTCTCAAACACCTTATTAATCAGACCATTTGCACCTATACCCATCCTTACCTCCACCTCAATTATCCCCATGTCTCTTGCATTAACTATCTAAAACCCCAACCCACACACACAATTTCGGAGATATACAGAATCGTTAGGAGCATCAGGTAAAATGGCAGAGAAAATTAATCTATCAACACCACAACAAAAGATGAAGATTGATCCAGAAGGATATGAAATTGAATTAACTCTTTTATATAAACATTTTGATGCACTGCTTTTTTTGTTTCAGCAGCAATCAGCTTTAAGTTCTTCATCTATTAATGGGTAATCCTACTGCTGTTAGTAAAAATCTTGGTGATATGACTATGTACTCCTCATTATCCATTACTTAACTGACTTATCTGATTATCCATGTAAATTAGCTGATTTGTTGCGTTCATCGCCAAGTCTTTTCCATCGTCGCTGTGATGTCATTGAAAACGAATCCTAATGATTCATTATTGAATATTTGTTGATTTTGGAGAGACACTTGGGTTGTCTATGGAGCTTCAAACTTCAGGAGATAGAACATATGTTATTCATAGTGCTACAGGAATCGGCCGCTTCAGAATGTGTTGTTGACAATGCTACAGGAAGAGGATGAAGCAAAAGCTAAGAGGCTCTGATTGTCCTTAATGATCTTCATCGAAGAATAGTTTGGTTTGATGAAAGAACAACAAATGCAATCTGCACAGCTTGTTTTCATCCATCATCCAAGATTATGATTGCTGCTTTAAAGTTTTTTGTTTTTGTTTTGAAAAGACCAAAGGCAGCAGACTATAGTGATGCTGATAGCAGTGAAGATGAGAAAAATCCCCAGGTTGTTCCTCAGTGGGAGGATGTCTATAAGGCACATCAGAAAATAATACTTGCTAGCAAGAAAAAAAATGCAAGCGAATTTGGACCGTGCAATCAGCAGCATGAAAAGGCAGCAACTTGCTAACTCAGAAAAGATTTCACTGAATTACTTTTCAGCACTTAACCGTTTGATTGATGCGCAGGGGTTCGCTAAGAAGCTATTTTCCCGTCTCCAGACTTGTAATGAGCGGTTTGAGGTGAGGATGATGATATTAAAAGTTATTGAGCAGACTGTTGGACTCCATCCCTTGATTCTGTTGAATTTCTATCCTTTTCGTCAGAAATGTGTCCAGCCTCATCAACGTGATATTACTGATTTGCTTGCATCAGCAGTTCAAGCTTGCCATGATATGGTTCCTCCCGATGCGGTTGAACCATTATTTAGACAAGTGGTTAACCAGTTTGTGCACGATAAGGCTCGAACAGAGGAAATCACTGTTGGACTGAATGCTGCAAGGGAAATCTTTCTGTTGATGACAAAACGTTCGATGCCATATCTGGTCCTATATAGAAACTCACATGAAAAAGCCATCTGCTCGTTCATTGATCACTTCATTCAGAGAGGTATGCCCTTCATGGCTGGTTAAGAAGGACCGTGGTCGCCCTACTAACCCCAAGGCACAGCCAAAGGCCTTCGCAAGGAGGAGCACAGGAATGGAGGAAGAGCAGGAGAATTCTAACAAGCTTAAAAGGACGCTTAGTGACTATGCCGGGGAATTGAATGCTGATAAAAGTCATTGGGTCGTTATGAGGATAGCAGAATCAACAAGGGAAATTGAATCATCAGATTTGACAGATGGTATCCTATCAAACGAATGAAGGAGCTGAAGGCAAAGGAAGAAGCAAAGCTTGCTTTACGTCAACATGGGCTGTCAAGGAGGGGCCGAGAAGCAAAGGCACCTGCTGCATTTAAGATCCCGGTTCCGAGGAATTAAATCTTAAGCGAGCGAGTCCATCAGTGCTCGAGACTAATATAAGGAGGAAGATGACTGAAGAGTAGAAGCTAGAATTAGTTAAAGCAGGGAAGATAAAGGAGACTATAAGGCCGGAACTGCCACAAATAAGAAGAAGTCGAGTGATACCAACAACAAGAAGAACATGCCTAAAGTTGCAAAGAGAGCTAGGTTGCACGATCTCTACAAGAGAAAGAGATTAAACCGAATTCCTGGCAAACAGATCAGATGAAAGATAGCACGGAAATACTCCTGCATTCTTTGTTAGAATTATTCTTTCTTATAGAGATCCTTTCTTTTTCTTTCTTTTCTGGCATGAGTTTCTTAATTACATTCAAAAAATTCTTCCATTAATGCATAATCATTTTTCTGTGTTGTTTTTTTTTTTTTTTTCCATATTGTTCTCCTATAGTTTTGATCCTTGAAATTTCATTTAAGCCCTTTTTGTTTTTTGATTGATTTCTGAAATATGATTTTCTAATTTTGCAGGTTTCCCTTGATCTATAAACATGGTTTCAATCCAGTATTGGGTTTTTATCTACATTATATGCATCCTATTGACACTATTGTCAAATACCACGGTTTTGAGCAAGACAATATTGTCAAAACAAGCAGTATTGCTAGCACATACAGTGTGTAATCGAAGCGCGTTGCAGTATGATCATCTAGATTATCAGATCCATTATCAGATCTCAGAACCCATTATAGTTATCCCGTTTCAACCGATTCAGTTGAATGAAAATCAAAAAATTCAAAAAGCAAATTTTCCCCCCTTAGAGCTCCGCAATTATGGGAATTCTCAATATTCTTCGGAAGACATGCAGTCAATCCATAACAGAATAATATTCAATACACCTACGAATATTTTCCAACTAATCTCAAGGAAACAAAATATTTTCTTTCTTCCTTATCAACTCACAAACCTAGATATACAGCAATATCCCAATACTTGTTTTCCTCAACACAAAGAAAGCATAAACCCTAAAGGAAAACAAAATACCTAAAGGAAAACAAAATACCTTTGGAAGAATGAGTTCTAGCAGTATTAGCAGCAAGGTGAATGATACCACTGAGAAGATGCAGAGCACAGTGATCAGGAAAGCACCTGGCAGTTCTTCTAGAGGTGCCATTGGCTCTTCAAAACATATTATTGAAGCGGCTGGAGAATGGGAAAAGTCTTATAGGCAAACTAATCATTAACAATGAGGAGATTGAAACTGGTGATGTCAAGGATGAGCTGAATCTTTTATGGAGAAATTACAAAAAGAGAGTTACAAGGGTTGTAGGAAACCATTAATATGTCTTCAAGTTTAACACCTCAAGAGACATGATGGATGTAGATGTAGAAAATCCTACTACTACATCCGAATGGAGTGTACTAAGAAGTAAACAAACAAAGGCATCAAAGAACATAAGATTTACGTGGTTCGGTATGGTTACCTACGTCCACGGGGGTTAAGGGATGATCTTATTACTTCACGCAAGATTACAAGGATCCAACACACACAATAATGCTCACAAATACCTAATACTACTCTCCTTTCTCTCTCTCTTCTTTCCAAAAAATCCTCCCCTCTACCTTCCTACACGATTCCTATTTATAGCTACAGGCGGTGATACATCAATATTACAGTGTTGAGCCTGGTATAGCTTCCTGGATTTTCTTCTCGGGCGACTTGCCGGTGCCTCGGTCGATCTCTACTTTTTATCGAGCCGAGTCATTTAGCCGAGTGGTGTCATCGCCCGATGTCGTCCGTTGGGTGGATATGATCGGCATCGCTCTTCAAATGCTTGGCCGAGTCTTGTTTCGGCCGAGCTTCTCTCATCTCCTTACCGACCCTGTCAGTGCATTAATTGTCCTCGAACTCGAAGAGTATCACATCAAAGCTTTTTCCCCTTTATGTCGACTTCTCGAGCTGTCTCTGTTCCTCTTTCCCCGTGCCCAGGCCTGATGAGGTGATTCAGTGCTTCTAGTACTCGTTTCGCCTGGTGCGCCCTTAGTTAGGATGGTTCCACCTAGCTCCATGGATTATTTGCACCTACATTTATGCCCCTTCTTCCACTCGTGTGATCGACACGTGGGGAAGAAACCGCCTCGTCTTCCCACGTCCTCGGTCATGCCGGGTTTTCCGCCATGCTGTTCCCCACTTCCTTCGTGCGTTGCAACCGGTTTACCTTCCTCGTCGGTTACCACCGGAGAGGTTTATAAACCTGATTCTTAAACCTCATTCCCCCTTTACTTTTCCTTAGCCATTCTTCCTCCTTCTCTCCGTTTTTGTCTGCTTCTCCTTCATTATCATTAGTTATCTTTTCCACAGGTTTCTTTCCTTTTTCCTCCATTGTCCTGCATCTTCCTTGTTTCCGTCACCGCTGCAACTTCCGATTCTGGTCGTATTCTCGCTCCTCCGGTCGTTTCTTCTACCAATTTTCATGGCATCTTCGACTCCTTCCATGACGGACAAAAGGTGCGTGAGCTATGTGTTTTCTGATGAAGACGGTGTATCGCTCGATTCTTTGTTTGCTATAGAGAGCCCTTCTAAGCATGATTATCGTGCTATAGATTCCATCTTTTCTGATAACTCCTCTTCGTTTTCATGTAGGGCTGATAAGAGGGTTGCTAAAGATTTATCGGATGAGCGATTCATTCAGCAACTGAAAGATGAGTTCGACCTCCATGGCGTTTTTGAAGAAAGATGATGTCCTAAAGTTTCCTCACTCTGCCGAGGCGACCATTGTCACCAAGGGCCAATTGGAGCTCGGGCTTCGTTTTCCTCTGTATGATCCCAACCGACCGTTTTGGTATGAAGCCCTCTCCAAGATCCGTCCGTCTCGTGCCTTAGCTCAATGGAATGGCAATACCTTTCGTATTTTGTCCGAGTGGGAGAATCGCAGCCGAGGCGAGTGTTCTCCTACTACTTGGTCCAATTATCATCCTTCTCAAGCGGGTGATTATACTCCCGCCAGTTTCGCTGACAATTATCGAAGCGGGACTGCTACCAATGGCGATCTTGCCGGTTTTGCTGCCAGCCCTCATCGCCATAAGACTCTTCCCGAAGGTGTCAGGAAACTTCTATTGGATGAGGATCCCGGGAAAGAGTTCCAACAAGCATGCCCGTCATACTAGTGACGCGGCTTGGGATCGGGTTCCATTGGCTATTTCTGGTCCTCTTCTGAGTGGCAAATTTCCTCCTCCGGCCGAGTTTTATCCTTTCTGGGTGGTCAATATCGATCGGGTAAGTGTATTTCCCTGTCTTCTAGCTTGATCGATTGGCTCGGGCGACTCGTGGGGTGATGTTTTAATTTTGGTGTTTTTCAGACTAAGTCTCAGGGTGCTCCTACTGAGTCTCTTGTTCCTCGGAAGAGAGATAGGGTTGCAGGAGCCGAGGAGGAAACAGGGAAGGTAACAAATAAACTTTTTTTTTTTGATTTTTTTGTTCGACGTACATGTACGTGCCCCTATTTGTTGCCTTGCATGGTTCTGACATCGGCTCATGCGCAGAGGCTGAGGGTTGAGAAGGTTGGTGGTATTTCGGTGAGGGACGGTGAGGATCCCGATGATCGGCTGCCTTTATCACATTTCATGAGGAAGTCGCCTCAGAAATCTTCTGATGTTTCGTCTACCCTTGTAGGTGGAAAGACCAAAGAGAAAGGCAAGGAAACCAAGGATGATCTATCTGCCCCGGAGAAAACTGTGCCCCGGGAGTTAGCTGATAAAGGGATTGTTCTTGCCGATGGCGTTGTGTATCTCGAGTCTGATGATGATGACGATGATGGTCTTTTTGATGAGGAGGATGATGCTGAAGGTGGTGAGGAGGAGATATCTGGTGGTGGGGATAATGTGGTTATTCGTGGTGAAGAAAATGTTGCCGCTGGAAGCGAGTTGCTGGAGCCTCTGTCTCCTGTAGTTCCTAACTCGGGCAGCAATACGTCTTTTACTGTCTCGGGTCCTATGTGCAACTCTCTTGGGGCCGTCATTTCCCCTGAGTTTTCCTCTCTGTCGGATGAAGAGAAGATCCAGGCTGTCTCGTTTTATGATGCTGGTTTGAAAAGCACTTTTAATCTGCTGGGAAGTTTGTGTTATTCAGGTTATGCTTTCATGCCATGGGGTAACTGCTAACGACAATGGTGTTTGTAGGATATCAATCGCTCGTTGTTGAATGTTGCCCTTCAACGCAAGGAGGCCGCCGAGAAGGAGGGTCTTCGTCTCTTGTTACTGACGAGAACGCGAACGATCTCGAAAGTCGAGAGAAGCGATTGGCCGAGACCCAAGGTATTTATTTTACTTTCGACTAGTTATGATTGATCTTGTAGTGCCAATATCCTGAGCTTGGTACTACCTGCCTAGCCGAATCTTCTAGTGCGGAGGCCGACGCTGCCACGAGGTGTCGTTTGTTGAAAAGGGAAGTGAACATAGAACGGGATCATGTTTCGAACTTACAACATAGAATAGTTAATAAGGATGCTAAGATCGATCTTTTAGAGACCGAGATTGAAGATCTTCAGTCCAAACTGTATCGCTACGAGACTTTTGAGTATGTCCCCGAGGAAATTGATAATCTTAGGGCGAACTTAGCTCGGTTCCAAGGTATCTCCGCCGATAAAATATTGTTGGCCGACAACTTAGAGAGTCAATGTGGTCGGCTGAGACTTCAGGTTCGAGATTTGCATGCAGATCGCCTCCGGATCTTGGGGGAGAGGGATGCTGCCGAGAAGTGCAGCCGAGAATCCCTTGAGAAGCTTAACGAGTCCAAAAAGGTTTCTGAGGAGTTGGAGTGGGTTCGCGCTCAATTATCAGGTTTGCAGATAGCCCACTCCCGGCAGAGGGCCGAATGGAGTGATCACAAGAAGTACTTCCCCACTAATGAATTTAACGAACATCGATATTTAGAACTTTCTTCAAAGATGTCTTCTCTCGAGTGTAGCCTGTCTGAATATGAAGAGACCATTAGAGTAGTTGCCCCTTTGTTGGAAGGTGGTATGCCTCGTGTTGTGCTTTCCTTGTCATTGTCTTAGTGCTGTTATTGTGTGACTGACCGTCCTTGTTGTTTTGGCAGCCGAGCAGAAGAAGGCGGCATCGTTAGAAGAAGAGAACGCTCGATTGAAGGGGAGGGAGTCTCAGTTGCTCGAGCGGGTGGCCACTGCCGAAGCGGCGTCGATGCAGCTGGCGCAAAATCTTACTGCCGAGAAGGCGAAGTTTAATGATGAGCTCGTCTCGAAGGTTAAAGCCGGTGTGAAGGCAGTGCTTGATAAGAAGCGGGCCGATGCCGCTGCTAAGAAGGCAATTCCGGGGCCCGTTCCTTCTAAGGAGTGAACATGTATTTTGAAGCGCTGCGTCTCTTTCTTACCCTTTCCTTTGGGTTGTAATCCGCTCGAACACCTTTAATATCTCGTAAACTTTTAATGGGGTGCTGCGTCGCCAACTTGGTTGTCTTTCTTGCTACCGACACTATCGTGCATGTTACTGTTCTTATTTATGTTAAGCTGACGATGTGTGGTTTATTTTTGCGACCTTGTTATGTATGCCTGCATGAATAGATAGGTTAATCATAAATGCCGTTTCTGTCGAACACACTCAACAAGGAGGATCATCGGGCCCAATGCCATGTCCCTATTGAGGTATCTCATCACCGTATTTCGAGATCTAGTGGAAGGGTAGTTGGTCTTTCCTAATTTCTATGGGATCGATATCCCAAGAAGTTATCGATTAACCTTCTTGGGCAAGTGATTTCGGCCACTTGCGAGGGGAGCAATGTTGACTGCTCGATTGTCGAGTACTCATGCCTCGACAATCGGCCACTGGTTTCCAACCGCCAGGGCCCTAGGACTACCTCGACACTTGCACACTGCCATCGCCCCGAGTTCGAATAGTCCGTCTTAGTGTAAGTCGCCCCGGCACTTGCACAATGCCATCGCCCCGGGTTCGAAACGACCATTCAAACGCACTTGTCATATTTCCAACCCCACGTGGCCTTTCACGGAAATAAATGGCAAGATATCATACCTGGTTTTATGGATGATATAGCTTTAGTCGCGTAGCATTCCACGGTCGTGGCTCAGGTGTTCCGTCCGGTTTTAGTATCTTGTACGCCCCTTCACCAACCTTTTCAACAATGGTGTAGGGTCCTCCCCATCGTGGTGCTAGCTTTCCGCCTTTTTTATCACGTTCATAACTGGGTAGATGTTTTAGTACCAACTGTCCTGGTTGAAATTATCTGGGTCGAACCCGTTTGTTGTATTCTCGCTGGATTCTTCGTTGATAATTTTCCATTTTCTGCAGGGCCATCTCTCTTGTTTCTTCTAGATCGTCGAGTTTAGCTAGGATAAGATCTGTTGAGATGTTTCGTCTCCATGCATCGGTTCTTATGGTGGGTATCATTGCCTCTGTGGGAAGGATGGCTTCGGTCCCATATGTTAACATGAAAGGCGATAATCCGGTTGCCTCTCTGCGAGTTGTCCTATATGCCCACAAAACGTTATAAAGTTCTTCGCACCATTCTCCATATTCCCCGTCAAGCTTCTTCTTCATGTTATCGGCGATGGTCTTGTTCGTGATCTCGGCCTGTCCATTGCTTTGGGGGTACAGGGGCGTAGACTTGCTCTTTCGGATGTTGTAGGTGTTGAATAGCAGGTCGATGTTCTTTCCCTATAATTGTTTCCCATTGTCAGAGACGATTGCTGCCGGTACTCCAAAGCGACATATGATGTGTTCCCAGATGAATCGGAAAACATCTTTATCCCGTATGTGTTTCAATGGAGCGGCCTCAACCCATTTAGTAAAGTAGTCGGTGGCTACAATTAGGTACTTCCTCTGCCCCGATCCGACGTGCAATGGTCCCACGATATCGATCCCCCATTTAGCAAAAGGCCAAGGGATGATAACGGAGTTTAATGTCACTGCCGGTGCATGTATCTTTTTTCCAAATTTTTGGCATTCGTCGCAGACGAGGGCCATATGCCTCGCGTCCTTGTTCATGTACGGCCAAGTATCCCATGGTTTTAGCTCGTGCCGCTAGGCTACGGCTGAGCTGTGGTTTCCCGCAGCCCCATAGTGCAATTCGTTGAGGATCGTATGCCCTTCTTCTTTACTCAGGCATCTTAGTAATGGTCCCAGGTATGACTTTCTGTATAGGGTGCCGTCTCGAAGTTCGTACGCAGCTGCTTTGCTTTTGATCTTTTTGATCTCGGGTCGCCCCTTGGACAACCTTCCTGTTTCAAGGTATTCGTGAATCGGTTTCCTCCAATCATCGGCCCGATATTGATCAGTAGTGGTTGCCGCGACATGTGCGCCGATATCCATGGTCTCGGGTACTGAAGGCATTAAGACTCTCATAACTCTGATGCCTTAGACGCTTGAATCTGTCAACATGGAAGCAATGTATGCTAGGGCGTCCGAGTGGCGATTGTCCTTTCTACAGATATTCCTAAACTTGATGCTCGGTATCTGGCCGATGTAGAATTGGACGAGCTCCCAGTATTTCTGTAGTAGAGGGTCATGTATGGCGTATTGCCCGCTGATTTGTCGGACAACTAGCTGGGAGTCGCTTGTAAGCCGTACTTCTTGGATTCCCATTTCCACTATCAAGCGCAAAGCATGTACTACCGCCTCGTATTCTGTGACATTGTTAGTTGCTTTAAACTCAAGCCTAAAGGAGTGGACCATCTTTTTCCCCTTTGGCGTCGTGAAGACCAATCCTAAACCCGATCTGTCTTTATTGGATGACCCATCCACGAAAACCTCCCATCGTGTCGGGCTGCATGGCTCGAGCAGGTCGGACGGGTCCTCTTGGTCTTCCTCCATTCCGGCTATGTCTTCTACTTCGTCTTCGTCGTGGGGGGAAGTCTCCAGAAGTCGGCCATTGCACGTGCTTTTACCATTGTTCTCATTTCGTAAACGATGTCAAATCGCTTTATTTGCGCACTCCACTTAGAGATCCGTCCCGACCTGGCTGCATTGTCGAGTACTGACTCTATGGAGGACTTTGTAAGCACCCGAATATTATGGGTTTGGAAATACGTCCGAAGCTTCTGTGTTGCAAACACCAATGCTAATATTAGTTGCTCGATCCTGGTATAGTTCCTCTCTGCTGGATTCATGGTCTTGCTTATGAAATACACCGGCTTTTCTTCCCCTCCCGCGTTCTTGACTAGTACGGCGCTAATGGCGTGACCGGTTGCCCCAAGATATAGTGTTAGTATGTCCTCGGGCTCGGGTCTCTGTAACACCGGCAGACTCGCGAGATGTTGCTTGATTTTTTGAAATGCTTCTTCACACTCCTCAGTCCATTTAAACTTCTCTCCCTTTCGTAATGTCCCGAAGAAGTCCTTGCACTTGTCGGACGACCGAGAGATGAATCGCCCTAAGGCCGCCAAGTTCCCATTCAACCGTTGCACGTCTTTGACTGTTACAGGCGATGGCATTTCCACGACGGCTCTGATTTTATCTGGGTCGGATTCAATTCCTTTGTCGGTGATTATGTATCCTAAAAACTTACTCGAAGTGACCCAAAAAGTGCACTTGGCCGGATTTACCCTCATCTTGTATCTCCTCATGGTTTGAAATATGCCTCGGAGGTCGTCGATGTGGTTGTTAGCCACCTTGCTCTTGACCAACATATCGTCCACATATACCTCAATGGTGTCGTGTATTTTATCTTCGAACATGTCTTCCACCAACCTTTGATAGGTGGCGCCTGCATTTCTCAATCCAAATGGCATTTTGGTGTAGCAACACAATCCTCTTGGTGTGAAGAAGGATGTATGCTCTTGATCTTCGGGGGCCGAGGTATTTGATTATATACTGAGTATCCGTCCATGAGCGTTATCGCCTTATATCCGACAATGGATTCCACTAGCTGATCGATGCTGGGGAGAGGGAAGCTGTCCTTCGGGCATGCTTTGTTCAAGTCACTATAGTCGATGCAGATTCGAACGCCCCTATTCCTTTTGGGGACTATCACCATATTAGATATCCATTGTGGGTATTGGGCCTTTCGAATGATTCCTGCCGCGTACAACTTCTTCAGCTCGGCCTCCACCGCCGGTTGTAACTCGGGTGCGATTCTTCTCATCTTTTGTCTGGTAGGTTTGAACTTGGGGTCTATCCTTAGGTGGTGCGAACAGACTTCCGGGTCAATTCCTTCCATGTCGTGCATTTGCCAAGCAAATATATCCATGTGCTCCTTCAAAAGAGTTATCAACTGCTGAGATTGTTCGTTTGTTAAGAGAGACCCTATTCTCACTAATCTTGGCTCCTCCTCGGTACCCAGATTGACTTGTCGGGTTGGTTCTAGGGCCGAGAAATTTTGCTTTGGTTCGCCGATTGTTACCGGCTCCTGTGATTGCTATAAGGTCTCTTTCTCGCCGGCTTCATAGGTAGCGATGGCTTGTGACATTACCCTTTCCAGCTCCTCTCCCGCCTTTATTTCCTTAGACTTCTTCTTTTCTTGACGTTTCCTCGTCCGCCTCTCCTCATTCTGCTGGACGTCTATCTGCACGCACTGCCTCGCCGCCTGGGGGTCGCCTAGCACCTCTACCACTCCTCGATACGATGGGAACCGCAATCTTTGATGATAGGCCGAGGCGACTCCCTTAATTCCCGCAAGCCAGGGCCGACCCAAAATCGCTTCGTATGGTGACACAACATCGACCACGCAGAAGGTGGTGAGTGTGTCAAGGAATCCCTCTCCGTCCGAGACTCGGAGGGTGACTTCTCCTTTTGGTACTGTCACCGTACCGTTGAAGCCGTAGATTCGATAGGTTGACGGGATCAGGATGTCATCGGACAATTCCATCCTCTTGAAGGTGTCATAAAACAGGACATCGACTGAGCTGCCGCTATCCATTAATATCCTGCGGACGCCCCATTCCTCTATCAGCAGAGTTATCACTAAGGGATCCCCGTGTGTTTGGCCGTTCAATGGGACGTCTTTCGCCGAGAAGGTGATCGGCTGCATCATCCATGGTTCCATGGGCAGGGTCTTGGCCACACTGAGGATTTCTTTGCCCGATCGATCCCTTTTATGAATTCTCGAGGTGATACCGGTTCCCAAGTCGTACCCCCGAGTTGCCGAGTGCGATATGGTGTTGCGGCGACCGGGTGCCACGATTGATTCTTATTTGGTGCACTAGGACGTCGGGCTGAGCAGGTGTCGGCGATGTCTTGACGAAATTCCGTAAATATCCATCTCGGATTAGGTGCTGGACGATGTCTTTCACTTCCATACAATCGTTAGTCGTATGGCCACGGAACTGGTGATAATGACAGAACTCCGGGTGGTTCCTCGTTTCGTCGAACTGAATTCCCCGAGTCTTGGGATATCGGATATCATTCCTCTTTTCGACTTCCTTGAATATCTCTTCTAATGGTGCATTTAATGGAGTATAAGACCTAGGCTCGTGACGAGGCTTCTTTCCTTTCTCGACCCAAACTTTTTTGTTTTCCCCGTGATGCTAAGTGCTCGGCCTTTTCTCAGATCGCTTCGTGGCTTCGCGCGGGGTGGCCTCTACTGTGGCGCTTGTCTCTTGTATTCCTCTATCTTGCGCTCCTTCCTGAATCTCCTCTAAGGCGATGTAGTGCTCTTGCATTTTCCGGATCTCTCTTAGCGTTTTAGGCTTCTCTGTGTACATTGATACCCAGATGGGATCTGATTTCCCTAATGAATTCTCGAAGCCGAATATCTGTTGATCGACCGGTACCTTTCCAATGTCCGTACACAACTTTTTCCATCTGTCCGTTAGAGAGCGCAGCGGTTCCCTGAATCTTCGTGCAAGTGTGAACAGCTTATTGACTCTGGGCCGAGCTATACTGTTATGCATGTAAGTATCGAGAAAGGTTTCCACCAGGGTTGCATAGCTTCCAACGGATTCATCGGGCAGGGTGTAGAACCAACTCTTTGCTTCGCCCTCCAGACTTGCCGGGAAGAATTTGCACATGACCACATCATAATTCTTCCACTGCAACAAGGACATTCCGTACATTTTGATGTGCTCTCCCGCATCACCCGTGCGGGTCAAACCTAGACGGGAAGATTGGTAACGTGCACTTGGGCGGGAATGGAGTCCGATCCAATTCCTTAGTAAACGGCGTCTTCTGGGCTTCACTGATTACTTCTGCTAGCTTGTCGTCCTCGCTGTTCCCTGTAAGTTTTTTGACCATTTGCTTGAGTTGTTCGATCTTTTGTTTGGTTGTCGCATCCATACCCTCATTGGTTGTTTCTTCCTCGATCGAAGAATCCTCGGCTGGCCCATACCCTCCTCTTGGCCGATTAGGGTCGGGTATGCGTTCTCGGCTTGGGGAGGGGGTGGGGTGTTCCTCGACGGAGTATGGTTGCTAGAAGCGCCTCGGCTCGATGATCCTCTCGACCCCCTTCTCCTGTTACGGAGTTGGTAGTTTTCATGTTCTAAAGCTAGGTTTCTCCTTTGCAGTTCTCTCATTAGGTCTTCTTGCCTTCTTTGGCTCGCCAATATAACGAGTAACATTGGGTCGGTGCTTTCATGGCTAGAGTGGCCATTCACTTGGGGTCCTGTTATATTAGGGGGTGCAGTTGGAGGTCTCGTCGGGAGAACGACAGGGGGGACGATCGGAGCTACGGGATAGTCGGCCGCTGCTGGGGGGATGTCCCGGTTGTGGTCGCCCCTTGCAAATGTACTCGCCTAAGCCTCTCTCCTTCTTGTTCTAGTTCTAGCTGGTGCTCTGTCGGTCGTCTTTCTCTCCCTCGTTCCTCCTGTATCGTCTGCACTTCCTCTTCCTCCTCGGTATCCGATGCAGTTCTTCCGTCTTCCATGTTGTCCTCATTCCTCTGCCCCACCTGGCTCGGGTTAATCCTCAGCATCACAGGTGGGAGATCGTCGTCTCGGCCTAAATCGACCTCCTCGTCGACAGTAGTCATGCCTTTGATTAATGCCTGAGTCCCGCCCTGGTTGTTTGGCCGATGATCTTCGTGTCGGGAATCCGTGAGTCCTTCTTGCACACAAGATCCCGCTGTGACTCGGTTTCTTAGGATCCTGCTCGTCCTGGAAGTGCTCGCCATTTCCTTCGATATCGTCCTCGTTCCTCGGCTCGCCCGCCCGTTCGTACCTACGTCAGCAAAGTACACAGCACTTACTTCGATCTGCTTTCGAAAAGGTTAAGGATAGAGTACAGCAGTTCTGCAGTGCAAGGCGGGAAAAGTTCTTATAGTACACTTCCATTTACGCTAGCGTGTTGGTCTCAGCAGTCAAATTGTTTTGGCCGTAAAGGACAATCTTTGAAAAGCTGTCTCGACACATCGCTTTCGGTACTTTCGCTATGCATTAATCATTATTTGTCCTAACATTCCTAGCGCCAGAAGTCATTAATCACCCGTACGTTAAATCGGAAGATTTCTTTCTTGGCGACGATGGATAGTAATGACAACCCTCAACAGCTGCTGTGCTGATGGCCTTCCTATACAAGTTGCCGGAATTCCCTGGAGACGGTTGAACCGTAGGATCCCTACAGTTTTCTACTGATACTGTGAGGCTTCTAGTGTAGGATCAAAATGAGATTCGCCTAACGAACCGCTCACTATAATCCTTCCAGCCATAGTTTTCGAAAACTAGACTCAATGATTCTGAGCTAGTCTTGCTTCCACCATTATTGTGCTTTGTTCAATTTGCTAAAAAGAAGGGTTTAAACGGCGA
Source organism: Papaver armeniacum (assembly GCA_023531295.1). Classification (NCBI taxonomy): domain Eukaryota; kingdom Viridiplantae; phylum Streptophyta; class Magnoliopsida; order Ranunculales; family Papaveraceae; genus Papaver; species Papaver armeniacum. Next base: position 169,666 of record JAJJWW010010832.1, on the reverse strand, counting down.
AACGAGTAAATGAAGACAAATGTAACGATATCTATACTTAAATCATGGAGGTGATCATTAGATGATAAATCTAGCAACATATGAGTTACGACCGTTAGAGTCTTTCATTTAGCATCAACTATCCTCAATAGATGTTGATAGGAGCTGTTGAATCTCTCTTTTAACGAGGTTTGAAATAATAGATGACGGCCGGCGAGATGGGATTTCCTTCTAGCTTCTACCAACATCGAAAGATGTTATTTCGGGAGCTCACGGATCTTCCAATAACTCGCTGAGGTGTCTTAAGCTAATAGCCTAGCTTAATGAAACAGTCTTGACGACTTTGTTTAAACGAAAGACATGTTTTGCTACGAAAACAAAGATAATAAACAAGAACATAAAGCGAACTTATATCAAACTCGATAAGGTTTTGCTAAGAAAACAAAGATAAAAAGCAAGAACACAAAGCAAACTTATATCGAACTCAATAAGGTTTTGCTAGGAAAACAAAGATAAAAAACCAAAAGAGTTTCTCTCTTAGCGTCAACTAGCACGCAAGGTGGCTTAGGAGCTTGGACTTTCCTCTTTTGGTAACCGATTTCAAGGTATCCGAAGATGTTATACGATCCCCTTAGTCGGCGCCAGAATGTAGATGTAGAAAATCCTACTACTACATCCGAATGGAGTGTACTAAGAAGTAAACAAACAAAGGCATCAAAGAACACAAGATTTACGTGGTTCGGTATGGTTACCTATGTCCACGTGGGTTAAGGGATGATCTTATTACTTCACGCAAGATTACAAGGATCCAACACACACAATAATGCTCACAAATACCTAATACTACTCTCCTTTCTCTCTCTCTTCTTTCCAAAAAATCCTCCCCTCTACCTTCCTACACGATCCCTATTTATAGCTACAGGCGGTGATACATCAATATTACAGTGTTGAGCCTGGTATAGCTTCCTGGATGTTCTTCTCGGGCGACTTGCTGGTGCCTCGGTCGATCTCTACTTTTTATCGAGCCGAGTCATTTAGCCGAGTGGTGTCATCGCCCGATGTCGTCCGTTGGGTGGATATGATCGACATCGCTCTTCAAATGCTTGGCCGAGTCTTGTTTCGGCCGAGCTTCTCTCATCTCCTTACCGACCCTGTCAGTGCATTAATCGTCCTCGAACTCGACGAGTATCACATCAAAGCTTTTTTCCCTTTATGTCGACTTCTCGAGCTGTCTCTGTTCCTCTTTCCCCGTGCCCAGGCCTGATGAGGTGATTCAGTGCTTCTAGTACTCGTTTCGTCTGGTGCGCCCTTAGTCAGGATGGTTCCACCTAGCTCCATGGATTATTTGCACCTACAATGGATGTTCTCAAAAAGTCTCCTTGGAATGTTCAAAGATGTCTGCTTGCACTTGAGAAGTACACTACTGAAAATCAATACTAGGATTATACTTTCCCTACACAACAATGGAATGTTCAGTTTAAGGGGCTCTTGCTGGAGCATCATCATGTTGCTGTTATCACTGAAGCTATTGAGGATCTTGGAAAGAAAATATCTACCAACCCACCTAACTGCAGACCTAGATCAGGGAACATGATTACTGCAAGGATTGAAATGAAGCTTAACACCCCACTCAAGAGGGGAGAATGGTGGAATACTAATTCTGGTTAGGCATGCACAGGAAACCGGCCGGATCGAGCAACCGGGCCGAAACCGCTTGAACCGGAGCCGAACCGAGTTGTACCGAACATCCAACGTCCGGTGTCGGTATTGAAAACCATAACCGTTGAATTCTCGGCTCGGTGCACGGTAGCAGTGGAAAAGCCGGCCGAGCCGAGCCAAAAAATACTGAATCAATGTTAACCATAGATTTAAACATATAATTAAATCCTAGCCGTCCACTATAGATATATATACTTAATAACCCTAGCTAATCTCACAGAAACTCTCATTCTCCACGCGGACTTTCTTCTTCTTCCCTATATCAAGACTTAAAACCCTTTTTCTAAAACCCTAAAGACAGCCACCAACACCACAGTTACCATCTTCTTCTTCTTCGCTACTTCTTCTTCCTTCTCTTCCTTCTGATTCTATAACAACGGTACTTGCAACACCACTATCACAGGCATAGCTACACCACCAGATCTACCAGCACCAATAATACCACTTGCTACCACCATTACCAACACCACCACGACTGGTTAAAGGTGGAAGATTGATCTAGTTTTTATTGGGTTTGATTAATTTCAATATTAAATTAGAATTTTAGGGTTGTTAAAATAATTGGGTTTCTTAAATAGAGTTAAAAGAAGCTAATCTCTTTAAGCAATTGTTAATTTTTCCCTCTTTCTGTATATCTCAATTTAAGTTTGTAACACTAGCATCTGAATCTGAACTCATGTAATTGTTAAATTATTTTATTTCAATTTCAGCACAACTGAAACCCTAGATTTGTTTTTGCTTAATTTTTTGATGTTTATAGTAATTGTTGAATTAATGTTGTTGATGAGTATCCTGTATGATTATTATGAACATAAATTGTTAATTTTTTTAAATGAATCAAATAATTTTGACTGTATAAAGTGAATGAATAAGTTGTCGTAAAGAATCGGCAAAAACCGCTGGAATAACCGAGACCGACCGATCCGACTTGGCCCGGTTTAATACCGAACCGAAGGGTGGTCGGCTCGGTACCGGTTTCAAATTTCAAAACCGACCTATGGTCGGCTCGGTGGACGGTTTTGCCCAAAAACCGGGCCTACCGGCCGATGTGAAAGCCTAATTCTGGTGACATTGTCTGGATTAAGTATCACTGGGTTAAACAACCACACAACCTCTGTCCCAAATGCTATACAGTGGATCATAATGATGAAACTTGTGAAGAAGTTGCTGAAATCCTAAAGGAAAGAGCAATGACACAGGAGGAGTATGAGCAACATATAACTAAGAAGAATGGACAAACTACTGATAAGGTTGGAGATGAAGCCATTAATGAAGAGTATGTGCTAGTTGAAAACAACATGGAAGATAATGAAACCTTGGAGGAAGGAAGAAACACCAAGAGAGCTAGGAATCAACCTCAAAACATGGTAGGGACCAACCCATCAATCTCAGGCCCAATTGTTGCCATCCATGGTTGTAACACTCATAGTAATGATCATACTGCCAGCAACAACACTCACACTGAGCTCATGGAGGGCATTGTCATGGACTTGCCTCAAGGTTCTGTAGATAGCACAAAGTTGGAAACCATACAAGATCAAGGGAACATTGCAGCTAAGGTACTTTACTGGTTTTACCATTACAATTATTGTTTTACCAATATTACTCATTCTAGTTGTTTAATTTCTCCTTATCTTGTTCTTAGTTTTCCCCATAATAATTCTCATTTACATACTTTAAATACTGATAAAATGAGGGTTTTAGCATGAAATTGTCAAGGTTTTAATAACAAAACCACTAGAGACCATCTTAAGGATTTAATCTATAGGTGTTACCCTGACATTATTTTTATATTTGAAGCTAAGTTAGGAGTTGATAAAATGTCTAGATTGATTAAACCTTTTAAATATCCAAATAACAAGCTTGTTTTCTCTAGAGGACTTGCTGGAGGTCTTATACTTCTTTGGAAAGATGGTTTCCATTTTCAGGTTGTCAATGCAGATACTTGGATTATTAATTGCTTAGTTCATGAAGATCCTTCTAAGCCAGAATGGCTTCTGAAAAGATAAGGTGACAAGGGGTCACCTTGTCTAATACCTCTTGTAGGATAATAAGCCTTGCAAGGAGAACCATTGAGAAGAATTGAAATCTTTGTGGTACTGACACATTGCATTATAAGATTACACCATTCTTCACAAAAATCCATTTGAAGCATAACATCCTTCAAAAAAGACCACTCAAGCCTGTCAAAGGCTTTTGACATATCTAATTTGAGAGCTTCTTCAAATCTCATTGGGATATTGTTGGGAATGATGTAATTCAGATGGTGCAACAATTCTTTCAAACAGTATACATTCTAAAGGAGTTAAATGCTACTAATATTTCTTTGATTCCAAAAACCAAGAACAAGCAATTTCCTTATGATCTCAGGCCAATTGCACTTTGCAACACTTCTTATAAGATTATTTCAGGTGGAAACCCATCTGGACCTGGTACTTTCCAAGATTTCATATCTTTCAGAGCTTTAAAGATTTCATCTGCACTTGGTATTTTAACTAGTCCAGCATTATCAAGAGAAGTAATGGTAGAGGGTATACAATCAAGAATTGCATTATCTCTGGCAGGAGAAACTGAAGTATGTAAAGAACTATAATGATCTGTAAGAAGATTTTCCAGCTCCAATCTGCTTGAACACCAGTGACCATTACTATCTTTCAATGCAGCTATATGATTTCTTGACCTCCCAGAGATTCTCCTTATGTCAATATGATTTATGAAGCTGGTTTGGAAGATATGGGGTACATAGGCAGATCTTTCACTTGGTCTAGCTATGTTCATGGCACTGGTGTGATAAGATCAAGGCTTGATAGGGCAGTCATGAATAATGAATGGGTCTTACATTTTCCTGATGCAAAGCTATTGCACCTTCCTCAACTGGGTTCTGATCACTGTCCCATTTTACTTGATTCTGCAATTTTAAATGAAGATAGGAAAAGAAACTAGAAGTATTTGCAGTGCTATGAAAGGGATGATACCTTGAAAGATCAAGTTATTGCTGCATGGAATCAAACTATTAATGGTTCTCATGCTTACCAACTTTCTAAAAAACTGGTGTTTACCAGAAAGTTTGTTTCCATTTGGAATAAAGAAAAATTTGGTAATATACAAAGCAATATACTACTTCTACATCAACAACTTGAAGCCATTCAGTAAGAAGAACATCCTAATCACACTACTAATATCCATATCCAACAAGCTGTATTAGTATGATGATATTTGTGTTTCTGTCCATCTCCAAATAGTATTGATCTCTTGCTTTTTGTCCCCAAAACTCACTTGGAGCTGCATCAGGACAAATGGTAAACTTCAACAAATCCAGTGTATTCTTTAGTACAAGTGTTCCACAAAGATTTTGAAGAATTTTGTCAAGAAGACTCAAAGTTTCAAGCATGAGCCAAAATGAAAAATATTTGGGTATCCCACTACTAATTGGAAAGAATAAAAAGCAATGCTTCACTCATCTACAAGAGAAAGTCAAGAATATGCTCTCTATTTGGGGTGGGAGTACTTTGTCTCAATGTGGAAAATCTCAAATGATTAAAACTGTTACCAACACCATTCCTGCAGATACAATGAGTTGCCTACAGATTCCTGTTGAAGTCATTAACAATATTAATGTTTTGCAAAGAGATTTTTTGTGGGGTTTTGATGAGAAAAAGGGTACTTACACTATTTCATGGAAGTATCTTAAAAGACATAAGGATATTGGTGGTCAAGGGTTCAGAGATTTGAGAATTCTAAATCAAGCTCTACTTATTAGAGCAGCATGGAGAATATGCACAAACTTAGATGCATTATGGGTTAAGTGCATGTCAGCAAAATATTTTCATTGTACAAGCATGCTATATGCCAGTAAAAAGAATGATTGTTCTTGGGCCCGGAAGGGGGTGCAGAAGAACATAGAGTTCATAAAGCAACACAGTTGTTGGAGATTAGGTTCAGGTGATCAGATAAAGATATGGCTTGATGTTTGGATTATTGGGTTGGATTCTCCACCCATTCCAAAACAAGAAGCTGTAGATAGTGAAAATTTTGTGTGGGTAAAGGATTTATTCTTGCCTAATGTTACGCAGTGGAATGTGGATTTGGTGCAACATCTCTTCCAAGCTGATACTGCAACTCTTATTCTTCAAATGAGAATACCACATACTTCTGGTGATAAGCTAATCTGGAGACTGACAAAGAATGGCAGCTTTAATCTTAAATATGCTTACAACAAGCTCTTTGAGAATAGTCCGTGCAATATACAAGTATCCACTTTTATTCAAAATACAAACATCAGTTGGAAGGAGTTCTGGAAAATCAACACTTGGCCAAGAGTCAGACACTTCATCTGGAAGTGTCTTAGTGATATACTTCCTACCAAGGTGAGATTAACAAGATACAGTGGACAATTCTCAAAGTTATGTCCCTTCTGTGCTCAACATGATGAAGAAATAATGCATGTTCTCTTCAGCTGTCCTTTCCCTAGAGCAGTCTAGATGTCAGTTCCAGGGGGTAGCAATATTCTCTCAACAACAACTAATACTGGGTTTGAAACAATGTTTGAGACCTGGTACAATCATAGTATGACGCAAAGTGGTCAGCATGACTGGCTAAATATGGCAATGGTGGTCACATGGAGCATTTGGAATGAAAGATGTGAAGTAGTTTTCCAGAACAAGAAAGCTAATCCCAAAGCTACTGCTTCCAAAGCCATAAACTTTGCTATTTATATAGGCAAACTTCATGAGAAGGATTCATCTCTGAATAACACAGCCTCTATATCCTCTTTAACCCCTGCATTATATATGAAACCTTATTTTGCACCTTATATGACCCTTAACTGTGATGCTTCTTTTGACTTAAACACTAGACTAACTGGAATTGGTCTGGTTCTACGTGATTTTGCAGGTAACTGGAGAGGAAGCCGTGAAAATGCTATGCAGGAGTAGCAGATTCAGAGCAAGCAGAATGTCTTGCTCTTTTGGAAGCGGTTACATGGAGCAAGGAGTTGCAGATATCTCATCTTGTACTGCAGACAGACCTGAAGAACATTGAGGGGTATATCAACAACAACTCTCCTGTCATTGTCTGGGAGAATGAAACTATTCTGCAAGATGCTATAAACTATTTAAACACTAACATAACTAGTTGGAAGTGCATTTTTATTCCTAGAACTTGTAATAAAGCTGCTGATGAGCTTGCAAAATTTAGTAGGAAATTTAGAGTTGAGAGAAAATGGTCTGTATGACCACCCTCTGTTATTGAAACTCAATTGTCTTTTGATTCCTCGAACCTTATTGATTAATAAAATCTTAGTTGTTTGCAGCAAAAAAAAATAAATAAAAAAAAAAGAATTATTCTTTCTTGTAATTGGAGGAAGTTTGAGGGTTTCAGAACCCCTCCTGGGTAGTTTTATCTATCTCTGGGAAGAGTTTCAAACCCTTGCAATTCTACCCTGCCTAAATTTATCTAGTTTTAATTTCATACTAGATTTTGTGCCCGTGCTACGCACCGGGCGGACCCGAAAACCACTTTGCCTCGCCCCTTCCAGATTCATGCTTAGGATTTTGATTTCGTGTAGCTCGGCTTCGCCTCGCCCCGTCCCGATAGCTAGGAACTTTTATTTGGTGTAGCTCGGCTTCGCCTCGCCCCGTCGCTTATGATTTGATTATAACAACTTTCATATTAAAAAAATATGACATTTAGCAAATACTTTGAGAATTGATCATAACAACCCGCATATTAAAAAGTATGACATTTAGCAAATATCAATGAGTTCTTTAAATCTTTCGATCGAAATTAACCTATGGGATTACATATGGAGCATGATCACCAAACGATAGATGAAACTCTATATTATTTACTTAACTCGAGGAGTGACCATCTTCATTCTGTTGTACAACCATCAATAAATCATTCCATACATTGATAGTTCTAGGTAAGCACCAATGGACACTATTATAAGGAACTATCCAGACAAATGATTATTGGTCATATTAATATAGAATAGAATTAACTAAGCAAAAAAAAAAAAAACTTAAGTGGATTTGTGTCACTTAGTTTAACTTCATTCATCAAGCTAGAGATCTGAAAGTGGGTAATCAGGGCTTCTTTTTCCTGGATTTGCGCATATGCTAAAAAAGATGCCTTTGCACTATTAAACTTCTCCATTTGTTCCCATTGAATGCCTGCAAAAAAATAATAGTAAGTAAACATTAAAAGAACGAAATGATATTTGCTCATTAGCCATAGGAGATAGACCTGCTTATTATTCTTTAAAAATAATAAATGAAATAGGAAGTAATTAATAACCTGCTTGTTTGCCATAGAAGAAACTGAGAAAGGCCACAAACATATATCTCTTTTGTACATCATGTAGAAAATTGTAAAATGTCAGTTTTTTTCCCCAACCTGTATAGTAAAACTTGACTTGAAATGAGGCAATACCTAGATGTAAGTTAACTTTGATAAAACCATTAGGTGGTGCAGGACGTCGGGTTTCCTAAATATTTTTATTTATTAACACCATTTGCTCCTACAAATGTAGGTACTCTTATGTTTCTTCTTCCTCATACTTACTCAATCATCTGCATGACCAACTCAATGCAGATACACTAACTTCAAGATTTGAGGTATGATGATTGCTTACGCCTATAGTTGTGCACCAGTCGATAAACTATAACACTAAAATGACAGAAACTTCAAATTTAACAAAGCACATGTAATTAATAAATTTATAAGGATCAGAAAATGATTTAAACTCGCAAAACTTTAACCTGGAGCACAGTTCAGGATATGCAAAGCAATATGAGATATCATTGAATTACCTGAAATTCTGCTTTTACTTCTGGAAAGTTCAATTAAACCCCTCATTCAATTGGCAACGGCAGCCTTTAGAGTAGCATAAATAGTTAAATACTAATCAATTCATTTAGGCATTTAAGCAAACACCGCTTGTGTACTCTGTTAGATTCTGATTTTTGAGGCATAACAATTCCTTCCCTGCACAACAATCAAATTCACATAAACCCATATTGAATCCTAATTCATTACAGTTTTCAAATTTAACCAATTAACAGTGAAGAACAAATATTTAGAGAGAAAGATACATATTCCTTGTTTAAGCATAATTACAAAAAAGAGAGATAAATTATTAGAAAATGCAGCAGTAAAAAGAAGGTTAAACAACACCTAAATCGAAACCTAATTCATAAAGACACTATCGTTGATGTTGTTGTTAAGAAATCAACCAAATTTCAGATGATAACATTTAAGTCCTAAAATACCAAAATTTCAGTAAAAAACATGATTTTACTTCCTTTTCCCGTTTCTTAGCCGAAATTAAGGTTTCCAAAATTAGTGCTGAGCTTGAAACCCTAAAAATCAAACTAAAAATTGAAGCTTGATTGAATAAAAAATCAAAAGCATACAAAAAAGCAGACCAAACCTTTACTAACCTTTAATGAAACCTTCAAACTGGAAGAAATACTTGATCAATCCATTTGAAACTCCGTCCCCTCTTAATCTCTAGGTTTCGAGAACATCAAGTGAGCCTATTAAAAGCAAACCCAACACCCTCCTTCTGATCAGCAGAGATACGATGTTCTCGATCAAAATCTTTTTTCTGGTGGGGAGGAACAGGAAAAAAAAAATTATTTCCTTTCTCTCAACCTAAACGGTATCTCGGTTAGGGTTAAATTTCGACGGAAGTTTTGTATACCTAACCAGCGTTAGTAAGTATTTGGTGTAAACCAAGTGTAAGTAATTAATTAGCTGTAAATACTCACATAAGTGTTGTATACCCACGTTTTTGCTAACGGTGTTACTAACGGCCAGTTAAATATAGAGTGTAAACATAGTGTAATCCAGTTTTTAATGTTTCGACTAATATAGTTCCGTCACTTGTCATCTCCAGAATTGCTCTGTGTGAAAGCTTTTATCTAATTTAATTTGAGAAGGGAGTCATACTCACCGTGCGACTTGGGAGCTCATATGACTTAGGGTGGGTTTGTTTGCAGAATCACCGTTTCCAGGAATTTATAATCCCATGGGATTACAAATTCTGGGATTCATGTAAATTCCTTGTGTGTTTGGTAACTCAATTAAAATTCTTAGGATTTATATAGTTTTCTTGTATTAAAGTCTTTGTACCGTTTGGTATTACCCCCAAATCTTAAAATTTGCATATATATGGGATTTAGAGTTAAAAAAAAGTGGGTCCACAAATCCCTTGATAAGTTTCCCAGCAAATCTTAGGGGGGGGTCGGACTCCATATGGAGGATTTGCTGGAAAACTGAATCCCGTAAGAAACATGATTCCAAGGATTTGGGTAACCAAACATACAAAGGGAAACATAATTCTACCAAATCCCCTGGACCCATAAATTCCACCTTTAAAATTCTACGTCCAAACCCACCATTAGTGTTTATGTACCATGTATTGCTTATGAAAAAGTGGGAGTGGTTTCGAGCTGTCAGTCTTTGACAGCTCCTTTTAAGAGCATAAGAGCATAGACATGGTAAATGCAGGTTTGTCGATCCCATTTCACAACAACTGTTGGCACGACTGCCAATGCCTTGTCATGCCACCGGTTGTTTAAAGGCTGCAGAAACTTATACTCCTATATAGCCGTTGAATGGTTCAGCTATGATGTCCCACGGCTGAAAACAGTGAAAAGAGGAGAGGGAAATTGTTGGAGAGAACGATTACTTCAAGTAAATTTGACCAACCCAGTAAGTCGGTTGGTCAAACGATTATTAGCCAATGATCTTCCATTAGGCACTGTCTTAATAGCATTTTTTTCTATTATCTTAGGAAAAAAACAAAGATCTTCCTCCACAATCCTGAAGAAAAACTGAAACCTCAAAACCTAATCTAGGAATCTGAAGTAAGCCCGATCAGGCACTTTCAATAGGAGCTAAGAAACCTGTTCTACTTTGAAAAACAACCCAGATATAACACAAAGTTTACAGATATGACACCATCTAGGAAAGACAACCCAGGGAGTATCTCAAAAACAAAGGAAAGACAACCCAGGGAGTATCTCAAAAACAAAAACAGCGAATATTTCATCCACATGTTTACAAGTATCTCATTCTTTGAGCTTATTCCAGTGCAAAAACAGCAAAAACTTCAGCTAGAGAGCAGTAATATCCAAACCACCACAACCAGCCTTTCACAACATCGCAGTAGCTCATTCCAGTGCCACAAAAACAGCAAAGACTTCAGCTAGCTAGATAGTACGAAGTAATATCCAAACCAGCACCCTTCACAACAACACCACAACAGCTCATTCAAGCAACGCAAAAGCAGCAAAAACTTCAGGTAGATAGTACAAAGTAATATCCAAACCACCAGAACCAGCACCCTTCAAAACACCAATATTATCTCTACATATAAAGCAAAAACCCAGCTAAACCTATGCCCTTGATGCAGTGTCACAGCACAAGAGAAAATAACCTACATTCAATAATTCTCAATCTTTGAGTTGGTCTATACCCAATACCAAAGTAATGAAGAATCTGAAGATCATAAGTTGCGTTTTACAGACAACCTTTCATTTTGTAACCTCCTTCCAACCCTAAGCGCATTATTCTTGGCTGTAATTTACATACAACCTTTCATTTTGTAACCTCCTTCCTACCCTAAGCGCATTATTCTTGGCTGTAATTTTTTGTCATAGGAATAACCCCTTATTTTATTTCTAAGAAACCAAATTTCCATCAGTGTACTTAGAGCAGCAGTGTATCAGATCTCTTGAATAACAAAACTTTGGGACTTCACAAATACAACACACATCAACTTCTAGGATTAAGAAAACAAAACACTCCACCCAACCAACTCGGATAATTTTGCAAAAATCACAATCTACATTCCAACAAAAATAACATCTAGATGCTAACCTAACACCCAACTGGAGCAGAACACCATGAGAGCCATTCAAAATCAGAGTTGAGTGCCAATGCAAAGGTTTCCCTAAACCTAAAACTCAAGCTTTGTTGCAGTTAGGTCAGGGCATTTGGTCCTAATCCAAGGTTCACACTAAAGTAGAGTGAAAAGAAAACAAAAATTAACCAACAGTTGTAGTTGAAGAAAACAAATCATTTTTGTATTAAACCTAACTCTTTCAAAAGTTCTCTCTTAGACTCCTAGTACAGTCACACTATTGTCTAAAGTTCATAATCCCTGGAATTGGAAACTCAATGCTTTCACTGAAGAATAATGACGCCCATGAGATGGAATAGAAGGATTCGAAAAACACATGAATGTAGCCAAAGATTGTAACAAGAAAAACGTGTTTTCAACAAGAAGAGTTGTATCAACATCGTTGAAGCATATAATATCTAGTCTTTAAGATCTCTCAACCAGCAAATAGATAGACCACAAAAGCAACACATGCAATCGCCAAATTGTCAACAACAGCATTCACTAAACAGTTTTTGTTCCCAAAAGTGACAGATTGAGCCTTGGAACAAAGTGGTTAACCATTCAATATTTACTGTTATGGAGTAAATAGACATGCTAATCAGGCAAAAAAATAAAGAAACATCTAAGCCAAACCAGGATGCATTAACAACCAACACAAAGAAACGAGGAGAGTTGTTAACTCAGAGCATACACATTCAGACTATAACCCATTCGGGAACACCTATGTGATAAATTCTCCCTATTCATAGATGAAAGGTGGAAGGGAGTTTCCCACTTCCTACAGCAGAGGCTGTAAGACATCAAATCAAGACCTTAGGCACACAATTTTTCAACACAATGCTCAAGTAAGTCATGATTAAGTTACTTAAATAGTCAAAGCTAACATTCACAGAATACTGTAACCATAAAATTAAAAATCCCAGCTAAAACATTAACATAAACTAAACAATGCCAATTAACAGTAATTTAGAGTCATAATCTATTTTTTATATATAATCTCTCCCCATCATTGTTACTCACCTTCTATCTTAAAAAGTACATCCTCCAGAGATCATCGAGTTAATTCGTCACCACTAAGCGCCACATTGCACCTCCAGAAATTTTTGGGAACTTTCAGCCGACCCCTCACCTTCAGAACTTTCAGCTTTTTGAGAACTTTCAGCCAACACCTGACCTTGAGCTTGTTTCAACAACTTCTCCTCAGTACTGGAATGCAAATAGTGAGAAATGGTATCCTTCTCCCTTCGAAAACATTCTACAGCAGTAATCGCACTAGAACCATTCCGAGTATAATAATCGACCATGTCAGTTAAAAACGCAGTTTCGAAATCATTAACATAATAATCCAAATTCTCTTTGCCATTCACATTCCCAATTTCAACAAAAATCTCTAAGACATCCTTGACCAAAGCCCTATCAATTTCCTTCCCCTGGCGTTCTTGATTAATCAACACAATAACAGCATCCCTAACTTTCACTTTCATATTCTCATGCACAATTTCACGAAAGCAACCAAACCCAACATCTTTCAGCGATGGAAGCTTCCTCCGAGGAATGTAAAATCGGTCGAGATAGTTAAAAAATCGACAGAGTTTACTTACCATAACCTTATGATTAGCCCACCTCTTAACAAGCTCTTGCAACATAGATACATCATCATTCTTCTCTTGAATAGCTGGTAAAACTTTAGAACTCAGGTAATCGTCATAAACGCCTTTGTACCTGTGGTAAACTTCTGCAGAATAGTCATGAGGATCTCTCTGAGTGCACATAGTGTAAACTGTTGCGTGAATCGAAGCATCCATTGATGATTCAGGAACACCTTCGATAATGTTAATCAGCTTTGTGATCTGTTTCTGAATGATTTCCCATCCTTCTTCCAACTCAATGTTAGCTCCCATATTGTGCCCTAACTATCTCTTCACCAAACCCTAACCCTCGGAATAAAGAAGATGACTGAGAAAACAAAGAAAGCGAGTGAGAAATACATCCGACTTGGTCAGCTTGTTTTTATAGGGAAACAAGGAGGACTTGTTTGCAACACTAAGCCCAGCCCAAACACCAACAACAGTAGTCTAGGGGTGAGCATGGGCTGGTATGGACCGATTTTCACCACATCCGCATCCAATCCAATACATTACGAATTTCAAATTTGGCATCCGCATCCAATCCAATACATTACGAATTTCAAATTTGGCATCCGCATCCAATCCACATCCAACGGATTTGCATCCAATGGATACACGAATGGACGGATTGAATACAGATAATCCAACGGATTTGTTTTAGTTAAAATTTATAATAAAGAAAATAAAGGCAACACAAATGACTTCTCATAGACCTACATATCCTATATACTCCCTCCGTCTCTAAAAGATAGGCAAGTTTGTGTGTATGTATAGGAAGATAAAAATTCCATGTATAACACCCCAAGCAAACACCTTAAGAAATCCTAAATGATCTATAGTATTTTTTAGAACTATATAAATGCACTTAATTTAATGGATATGGATGTCCAATGGATTTTCAAAATTGCATCCGGGCCCGATCCGTAATCCGTTGGATTTCAAAAATTTCATCCGCATCCAACCCATTAACGAACGGTCCGGACATCCATCCGCAAATGAACGGTTGGTCCTGGTTAAATCCACGGATTACGGGCCAAAATAAAACCTCTTAGGAAAAATTAACTTTACTCTAGAAAATTTGAGACAAGTCCAGAATAAAACCTCGAACTCAAATAAGAAAATCGAAGACAAAATCATGGCCAACTAATAAAATCAGCCGAACTAAAAAACCAGTTACAGGTAAAAAGCTAAGGCATAAAAAAGTAAAGCTATATCACAATAAGATCTAAAGGAAGATCAAACAATTCAAGCTATGGTCGTTGTTTCAGACAGAGAACAATTGATCAAACAATTCAAGCTATGGTCGTTGTTTCAAAAGTGACCAGAGTTGCGTTTGGGTCACGGAGAAATTTTAATTAGAGTTTGGGTCACATGACCGTAGTTGACCGTTTTGACAGTTATCTAATTATTTATTTTTTAAAATTAATTTCAATATATTTAACTCCGTTAGCTGCCGTTACCACGTGTCATCCCACCTCATTCACCTCTATCTCCAACTCTGTATCTCTTTCTCCGACGAAGATGTACTCCTCCGGTAAAGATGAACATAAAAGCACTAAATCCAAGTGAACAGAGAAACCAATTATCACTTTCTCGCATTAAGGCCATGTACTAGTCGGAAAAAGCGGTAACATATACACACACACAATTCCTGTATAACTACAAAAAGTGTACATGAACTAGTACCATTACTGTTAGAACATTCCAGCATAACAATGGTTTACACGGAAATAGACAATTTGAACCAAAACCAAGCTTGTAAAGAACCAAAAATATGGAACAACAAATATTCCACTTAGAAGAGCGAAAAAGATTATACAGGCAGGGGTATACCACTTGTAAGGTCCATTCAATTTCAAGAAACAAATTGATTGACCAGAGCAGCAGAAAGAGAAGGAAGGGAACTGATTGCATGACCTGTGGTTCAGGCATTTTATCGAACATTTATTAAGCACAAACTGGTGCTATTGTTGAAAATTGAAGAAACATCCTTTGTAGCTCTATAATTCCCGCAACTTCGAATTCACAGTAAACCCAAGTTCCCTAAACATCAACAGACTCCAAAATTACTTCGTATCACATCCATTCATCATCAATTTCTATCGGCAGAAACATCCACCCAAAACCTTTACCAATCTTCATTACAAGCTACGTATACAAAACCCTTGATTCCGAAGGTCCAAAAAGGGGAGGGGCATTAAAAAAAGAAAAGAAGAAAGACAAAGAGCTTCACAAAAGACTTTAAAATTTAAAAAGTCTTAAGTCGGACTCCTTAGAGGACTGATGAGTTTTGCCATCAATGAATTCTGAATTCTCAACATCAATATCAGTATTGACATGCAGCCCAAGCATTAATGTCGTTGGAACCAAAGGGAAGGGATTCATAAAGGGAGAGCTACTCGTGAACATTATTGAGCTCCCGAGTTAACTGGACAATTTGATCTTTAAGGAGATTCTCATTCATCTTGTGCTCCCTACACATTGTGCTAAAATACTTTATAATTAAGCTTGGACGAGCATGAGTTGTTCGATCATTCAAGATCGAGCATGACTTTAAGCTGAGCGTAAGAAGTCCTTAAAGATCGATTGCAAATAAGGGGATTCATCAACTTTGTGATGCAAACGTCTCATGAAATGAACCCTTGTACTGTACTCAGTACAATTAGAACATCAATCAGAAGAAGATAGTAACTTTGATTCATTTGAATCAGCCTCAGGTTTTAATTGTCAGTATTCCTTGCCCTTCTTACAAGAGAATAAAGATAATAAATATAACTTTGGATCCAATCCCACCAGTGAACACATAACACGTGGATGAGACGTCCAACCAATTAAATTAACATAATCTAAGATGGCCGTAATGATAACTAACAGTCAATTAATACTAAGGCAAACACGAGAATTAATAAGGGATACAAGGATAGATATAGAGAATAGGGCACCCTGAGGTGTATGACATTACCCCATCCTTCCTGACATCCTTGTCCCCAAGGATAAAAATTCTTGAAAGTGAGCTCTAATGGTGTACAAGTCTTCCCAAGTGGCGTTTTCTGGAGAAGAGTTGGTCCAATGAATCAGGGAGGAACCACCACCACTTGGACTTTATAAACCACCATAGGGAGGGTTGGAGAAGGAACTTCAGACTAACTAATCTTCAGCTTCAACTGAGAAACATGGAAAACATGATGAATCTTAGCCTCCAGTGGAAGTTCAATTCTATAAGCCACTTTACCAATTTTCTGTAGAACCTTGAATGACCCATAATATTTTGGCAGATAGTTTAAAGTTTGCTTCTCAGAGCTATGGAGACTTGTATGTAAGGCTGTAGTTCAAGTAAACCAAGTCTCCTATCTCAAATTGTCTACCAATTCTTTTCTTGTCAGCATATAATTTATTCGTTCATGAGCCTTGGAAAAATTCTCTTTGAGAATCTCCAACACATTATCTCTCTGCTGCAAGTAGGTTTCAACAGCAGCAATTTAAGTTGTTATAGCAGGGGGAAAGGCCAAATAAGGAGGGGTATAACCATACAATGCATGCCTTGAATGGGGTCATTTGTAAGCTGGTATGGTAACTTGTATTATACTACCATTATGCTAAAGGTAATCAGTAGTGCCACTTCTTGTGATGCTGACTAGTCAGGCATCTAAGGTAAGTTTCTAAACAAGAGTTCACCCTCTCAGTCTGTCCATCTGTTTGAGGGTGATAGGCTTTTCTCATACTAAGAGTACTTGTACCCAGAGCTATGAACAAATCCTGCCAAAAATTGTTGATGAAGATTCTATCCCTGTCAGACACAATAGAAGTTGGCAAACCACGTAACTTGATTGTTATTCAAAAACACCTTAGCAACTGAGACAGCAGTATATGGATGAGAGAGACCTATGAAGTGACTGTACTTGGTTAACCTATCTTCCACTTCTAAGATAACATTTTTTCTTTCACTCAGGGGAAGCCCTTCAATGAAATCCATTGAAATATGTTGCCAGGCTTGATCAGGGATTGATAAAGGCTGTAATAATCCTATTGGAAATGTGTGAGAGTGTTTGTTCCTCTGAAAAACATTACAATTGCTGACAAATAAGAGAACTGCTTTCTTCATGCTAGGCCAATAAAAATAAGTCTTAGCTCTAATATGAGTTGCCTGAATGCCAGAGTGACCTCCCACATATGAAAAATGAATAGAAACAAGAATAGTATGTCTCATATTATTAGCAGCACCAACATAGAGTATGTTTTTGTACCTCAAGAGTCCTTCCTGATAAGTAAAGTATGGCACTACACTGGTGTCAAGTAGAATTTGAAGAATTAAACTCTGAGCCTTAAAGTCATCAGTGTAACTAAGAATCAAATCTTATGCCCACTTGGGTGTAGTAACAGTAATCACAAAGCAAGCAGTTGTGTCATGTTCCCTCCTGGAAAGAGCATTTGCCACTTTATTCACCACTTTTGTATTTGATCTCATAATCAAATCCAAACAATTTCATTAGCCATTTTTGTTGGACAATAGTGGTAATATTCTGAACTAGAAAATGTTTATTGCTTTGGTGGTCAGTTTGAATGATAAAATTTGTGACCCTGTAAATAGTACCTTCACTTCTTTACAACTTGGACTATTGCCAATAATTCATTTTCATAAGTGGATAATGCCAGTGATTTAGGACCTAGAGGTTACTAAAATAACAGATAGATCTTCCCTCTTGCATTAAAACAACACCAATACCCAGTCCACTAATATCACTTAATAGTATAAATTGCTTGGAAAAATCAGGTAAAGCTAAAATAAGGGCACTGACAATTGCAGCTTTGAGATGAAGGAAAGATTGAGTTGCTGCTGGAGTCCATGATAAGGATTTTTTTTTTTAGTAAATCTTTCAGAGGTTTGCTAATGGACCCATAATTCAGCACAAACTTCCTGTAATACCCTGTGAGTCCCAAGAACCCTCTCAACTCCTTTAAAGTGGTTGTTGAGGCCATGAAGTCATGCTAGCAACTTTAGATGGATCAACATCAACCTCATTAGTAGTAAAAATGTGACCCAGATACTCTAGTTCAGTATGAGCAAAACAACATTTAGATAATCTTGCAAAGAGTTTATGCTTTCTAAGTAACTGTAGAGTGATTTCCAGGTGTTGAACATGAGTATAAAAAACTGAAATGTAAACCAAAATATCATCAAAAAACACCAAAATGAACTTGCGAAGATAAGGTTGAAAGACTTCATTCATCAAGGCTTGAAATGTTGTAGGTGCATTAGTAAGCCCAAATGGCATCACTTTTAATTCATAGTAACCATGATGGGTTCCGAAAGAAGTTTTAAAAATATCAGAAGGATGAACTAAAATTTGGTGATAGCCTGATCTCAGATCAATCTTGTCTTCGACACCATACCCAAATAATTCATCTAGCAATTCACCAATAATAGGTATATGAAATTTGTCTTTAATGGTCATGTTGTTCAATTAATTTCCTGTAATCTACACAAAATCACCATGAGTTATTCTTCTTCTTAACCAAGAGAATTGGGAATGCAAATGTGCTATGAATTGGTTGAATAATGCATGTGTCAAGCATATTCCTTACTAATTGCTCAACCACAGATTGTTGTATATAAGGACATTTATAGGCTCTTTGGTATGGGGGCACAAAATTTGGCTTCAATGGAATATTATGATCCAAATTTTTGGATCCTCATAAGATTACAATAACTGATAGATTTCAGGAGGAATAGGTTGGGCAGTAGTGGTTAGGGTGTGTTGATGGGGAAAAACGATTTACTGATTTTTTAGGAAAGTGAAGAGACGACCGTGCGGACAAGATTTCTCAACCGAGCAAATTGCTTAACCTCAAACAGATGCACTAACCGGAGTGCTTTGAGTTCGAGAGATTAATCTGTAGGACTCTGGCCTAAACCAAGAAATGGCCGTTCCAAAGTCAATTCGGTCACAAAGAGGGAAGATGGTTGATCTGTAGGAGGGAAGCGGAGAAGTGTGTGAGATCAATGGTGATCAAGTATTGTGAATGTGTTGTAGGTTTCTGCAAATGAACCGCTGGGTTCGAATAAGTTATGACTGATTGATTGATTGAATTCTGCTCTGCTGAGAGTGGATGAGAATTCTTGGTTAGACGAACGTCTGTTTTTTTAATTCAATTGTCGATTTAAAAACTTATTTATATTGCCGAAATGTAAACACATTGATCTCCAGTAAGTGTGACGGTTGCTCGAGTGAAAGAGTGGAAAAGTAAAAATCGTGGTTAAACCAGTTCCAGGTCGTGTGGAGACTTGGTTGATTGTCCACCCACTACTTTGCTAACTCCCTTAACTTCTTGCACGACTTACTTACATTTCTCATCGTGGATGAACACACGTGCTGCAGGCCGCCAGACCAAAACCCTAATTAATATCCCCCATGTGACATGATTGATGTCTCATGATTTGTGGAGTTTGCAAGGCAGACGTGTATTTAATTAGTCAGTTGTTGACTTGATTAGACAATGGGTCTAAATATTGTTCAGTCGAGCATGATTTCCAAATGCTCTTATGATAGATTGAACGTGTCTACTGGGACATACATATAGTTCTCAAATGAATGTTGATAATGGAATCAACATGATGAATATTGATAATCTGAGCAAATATTGCTCAATTAATGAATTATTAAATATTGATAGTTGAATCAATATTACTAGTCTCGTCTGAGCAAATATTGCTCGTTTAAAAAATTAATTAAAATATGGTAGCATGATGTTGATTGTTGGATCCAAATAAATTTATTGGAACTTGCTCGAGCATGATCAATTGATTTTTCTGATGAGAGCATGAGAGAATGGTCGACCATGTAACATCTAGGTGCTCGAGCGAGCATGCACCAAAGTCATTTGTAGACCAGTTGGTGAAAAGATGATTAAATGCTAGTTTAATCATTTATTGAAATAGTTCTCGTCTGAGCAGTGGGCAATAAAACCTAATTATGGAGAAATGATGGACCAACCAAGGGGTATCAAACCAGACCTTGGTGGCCACGGGGCCAACTGATGGTCGATTGAACAAGTTCCAAGTTGGCTGGAAAGAGTTTGAACCCAATAAAGAGTAATTAGGTCAAAGTTGTTAAAGTATGTGGGACCGGCTCCTTGCAAGCCTAAGGGCCGACCTTGGTCGGTCAATAGGGCATGCCCGTGTCACCGTAGTGTCCGTGTCTCAATTCTGAGAATTTCGGTATTTTCTGGTGCGCGTTCGAGCAATATTTTGGATTTTCAGAAGAGTTTGATCTTTGACTGAAACTCTCGATTTTGCTCGAATGAGCAAGTATAACTCTTCTCGTGCGACCAATATTTTGAGAATATTAAAATAATAATATTTTAATATTTGTCGTGAGTAGCCTAGTCGGTCATGTGACAATTTGACTTTTTGGCTTTTGACCGTTTGAGCAATATTTGAGAAAATATGGAAAACCGGAGTTTTTGCTCAAACGGAGGAGTTTCATGAGATGAAGGAAATCATAATAATGATAAAATAAGGGATCATAAGGTGTGGGACCTGCCACGACTAGGGCATGGCCGGCCGGCTAGTAGGCCCGGTCCCGTGTCACCTTTCCATATTTTTAATTATTTTTTCATCGTCTGAAGGAAAATATGGAGAAACTGAGAGTTTTTCTCAAACGAGGGAGTTTGCTCAAATGAAGGAGTTCTCATAAAATTAGGAAAAATAATAAAATCATGGTAAAATAATGGGAGAGGTGTGGGGCCGGCCACGACGGCATGACCGGCCGGCCGGTGGGCCCGGTCCCCTAGGCGCCCCTTTTATTATTTTAAAAATATTATTTTCTTCCCTTTTTTCATTGGTTTCCCCGTTCGTCCATATTTTTGAATGCTCGTTCGTGCATTATTGCTAAGTACACTCACACCATTTTCTAGGGGCTTACTCGGTGGTGGCCCAATGCCCGATCAGTGAATATTTACTACTAATTCTTGGATTTTAGCTAAGAATCAACAATGAAAACAGAGTAATGAAAAAAATTATTATCTATTACTAATCCATGAAATCCAGCTGAGGATCAGTCATGGAACGGAGTAATGAGATGAATAGATTTTCTTCTAGGAATTCAATTGATGAATGACATGCTAAAATTAACATATGAGTTGCAGAATCGAGATATGAGATAATGGTGTATAGTCAGGGAACAACGAATTCCGCGACATCCTGAAGGCATTAGACTCTATACTAGCATGCAATATGTTTAGGAACCACCCAATCGTTAGGAGATTCTATAGACGTTCTCTCTACTGTAGATGGGGCAAAACAAGTTGCTCGTTTTTACGGAATTGAGGAGATGACCATGCGGAGGAAACTCCTTGAACCGAGCAAACTGTTAAACCTCACACAGATGCACTGCAAGAAGGAAGTACTTTGAATTCGAGAGATCAATCTATAGTACTCCGGCCTAAACCAAGACAATGGCCGTTCCAGAGTAAATTCGGTCACAAGAGAGGATGGGTCGATCTGTAGGAGGGAAGCTGAGAAATGTGTGAGATCAATGGTGATCGAAAATTGTAGGTGTGTTGTGTATTCTGAAAATAAGATAACTTCTTAATGATTGAATTTGCTCTGTTGAGAGTAATTGCTCAGATGTTGAGTTGTTAATCTCGTGTTGTCCGTTTGACGTGAGATTGTCCTTGTTTCAATCATGATTCAGAGATTTATTTATATTGTTGGAATTGAAAACACCATGATCGCATGAAGTGTGACAGTTGATGGAATCAAAGAATGGGGAAGTGGAAATCGTGTTAAAACCAGTTGCTCAACGTGCGGAGACTTGGATGATTTTCCATCCACTACTTTGTTAACTCCTTCAACTGATTGCACAACTTGCTCACATTCTCATCGTGTGTATGAACACACGTGCCGTAGACCGCCAGACCAAAACCGTAGTTAATATCCCCCCATGTAACACGATTGATGTCTCGTGTGATTGTGGAGTCTGCAAGGCAGACGTTTATTTAGTTAGTCAGTTGCTGACTTTATGACTTCATGGGACGATGAGTCCTTGTTTTGTTGAGTCGAACGTGATTTGGAAATGTTCTGAGACTCATGAATTGAACATGTCTGTTGAGACAGAGATATAATGCGTGAATAAGCTAACATGAGCAAATATTGCTCATTCGATGAATTGTTGAATATTGATAGTTGAACCAGTATTCCTTGGTTTGAGCAAATATTGCTCATTCGATGAATTATTGGTAGCATGACCAAATAAGATATGGCAATTGAACCGAGTATGATAAATAAAATGTTGATCACGGGATCAACGTAAAATTATTAGCGTTTGAATCTGGAATTATGAACCTTGGACTCAAAACCCTAATTTGATCAATTGATGATTAACTGATGGTTTATTGAAAATTAACCACGGAGCGAAGGATAGACTGGCTACATGGGATTATGGATCAACCATGTAGCTCCCAGATCCTCACGTGAGCAAATATCAAGGTTTCCTGAAGACCAGTTGATTTGATGAAAGGATGATTAAATGCTGGTTTAATCATTTATTAAAATAATGCTCGTCTGAACCTTAGGTAATAAAATCTAATTAATTATTAAGATGTGAGGGACCAACCAAGGGGTCATGAAACCGGCCCTGGGTAGTCACGGGATCAAATATTGATCGTCTTATGAAGTTCCAAGTTGTTTGTAAGAGTTTTGGACCTAATACGTGCAATTGCGCAAATTAGGTCAAAATTGTCAAAATACATGGGACTGGCCTCTTGCAAGCCAAAGAGACAACCTTGGTCGGTCAAGGTAACATGCTCACGTCACCAAAGTGTTCGTATCTCAGTTATGAGAATTTTGATATTTTCTGGTGTGCGTTTGAGCAACATTTTGAGAAAATACGAAAAAATCAGGGATTTTTGCTGAGACCGTGAAAACTTCATGAGATGAAGGAGAAATAATAAAATAATGAAGGAATCATAAAGTGTGGGATCGTCTATGGCCAAGGCATGGCCGGCCCCATGGTATTTTTCCTAATTTTATTATGTTTTTTTATGATTTTAGGGAAATATCATAAAATCAAGGAGTTTGTTAAAACCAAGGAGTTTTGTTGAAATCAAGGAGTTTCCATGAGATGAGGAAAACATAAAAAAAAAAAAATAATAACTTAAGGGACTTGTGGGACCGGCTTGGGCATAGTTGGCCGGTTAGGGCCCGGTCCCGTGAGTTTTCCCTAATTTTATGTATTATTTCATGATTTGAAGGAATTTTCATAATTTGAAGGAAACATCATGAAATCAAGGAATTTCATGGGATTAAGGAAATATGAAAAATTAATAATAATAAAATAAGACGTGTGGGGCCAGCTAGGGCATGACCGGCTGCCTATGGCCCGGTCCCACGAGTTTTCCTAATTTTATATTATTTTTCATGGTATCAAGGAAATATCATGAGATTAAGGAGTTTTTTCATGAAATTAGGGAAATAATAATAAAATATTGAGGATTCTTGAGGTGTGGGACCGGCTATGACTAGAGCATAGCCGGCCAGCTAGCAGACACGGTCCCGTGACACCTTTTCCAATTTTATATTATTTCCTTGAAGCGAAGGAAACACCATGAAACTGAGGAGTTTCCTTAAAACAAAGGATATTTGTTCAAATGAAAGGATTTTCATGAGGTCAAGGAAAATAATAAAAATAGAATTTGGGCGTGGGACTGGTCACGGCATGACTGGCCAGCCGGTGAGCCCAGTCCCCTAGCGCCTTGATTAATATTTTATTATTTATTATTTTCTTCCTATTTTGCATAGGTTCATTGATAAGTGCATATTTCACATATATTTGGTGTTAATTCCATGCTAGTATTTGTTGGTTTTCTTGCAAATTATTGTATATTACGCTTGTTTTCTCTTATTTGTGTTTTGTTAGGGAAATCATCCAAAAGAAGTGAATTTGTACTTAATTATGCAAGGAAAGAAGCTAGCTACAAGTGGAGAAGGGCCAAAGACCAATTGGAACTCGTTCAATTGCAAGATTTATACTTTTCATTGTGTATAGGACGAGAAGATGAAGACAATGGCAAAAAAACGGAGTCATTCGGAGTTCGTATGAAGAAGTTATGAGCAAAACAAGAACTTGGAAGACTAAGGGCTAAATGGTCATTTCATAGAGAAGTGCTATTGGCACCCCCCGCTGTACGTTAAGGGGTAGTCATTTTGTTAAGGGGCAGTCAAGTTCAAGAGAAGTGCTAAAGGGATTCCAGTCTTTCACTTAAAGGGCTGCCAAGATTCAAAGACTGATTAAGGCAGACGCCAAATTATTCAGGGCACTTCGTCTTCACTGTTCTTAAACAGAAAACAAGCAATGGCAGACGGAACTCGATGATCATGATGATCATGATGATGATGGATCTTGATTAACAGTATATTCGAATTGAATACATCACTGGGATCAGGAGAATGATATAAGGCTTGGGTAGGAGTCTGATTTCAAATCAGAGGGCTCGAGCAGGTTCAGGGGGATGATGATGCTGATGATCATGATTCGATGATTGATAAGAGTTTGAGCCAGAATTCACATCATTGGGGTTCTATTGTTATTAAATGAGATGGGTCGATGTCTGATTCTCGAGTTGGCAGAGCTAGGAATGATAATAGCGATGGAGAGAAAGATAAGAAGAAGATGAGTTTTGAGTCGAGCTAAAATAGGGAGGTGCTGCCATTGACGATGGATTTGGTGGACTATTGACAAAAGCTTGATTTGGATAGATAATGGCTTGCTGCCGTCGATAAAGGCAGTGAAGATAAGATGAAATCGACAGTGGTTGCTGCCATTGTTGATAGGAGCTCGAGCTAATGATGGGTCTGTGTTCGGAAGAGAAGATGAACGATGGAGACTGATGGTGATCGATAGAGCTATGAACTCGACGGAATAATGGAGCTGTTGCTGTCATGGGGCTCGAGGGCTGAGAAGAGCTTGGATGTAGCTCAGGTCAAGAAACAGAAAAACATGGAGCTCGATCGAGTTAGCTGATGTGCGGGAATGAACGACGACGATGGCTTCTGCCATTTGATGATGAAGAATTATTATATGACGTCACCATGGGACCCACTTCTGCTGTGATAGAAGCCCAACAGTCGTACAAAATCAGAAGACAAAAGAAAACACGCTTCTGCCCAAGCTCTGACGCGTAGAGAGGAAGGTGCTGATTGTATGTACTGCGGAGCATAGAAGCTGGATATATAGATGGTTCAGATTAAGATACATGGATTCCTCAGAGGATCGAACGGATCATAAGCCGTATGCACGTTATTAGAATACAGCGCGTTGCGCTCAATTATCAGCAAAGATAGACTCGACCGACTTTGCATCTCTATCTTGACGGGTATTTGATGCCTATAAATAGCTACCTAAACCAAAAGAAAGAGATCTTCTTCTTTTATTATTCCTTTTGTAGCTAGAGACAAAAACAGAGAGAGAAATATCTCTATTAGGGAGGCCTCTACTCTTGTTCTAGGGTTTAGAAACATGATAGGTTTTCTCTTCCTTCTTGTTATGAACTCCTACGCCATGAGTAACTAAGTTTTTATTATTGGTTGAAGATGTAGTTGGATTTTGCAACCAAGTTATGATTTTTATGAATTAGTTTTCTCTCAATATTATCGTTTGATTTCTACGGGTTATAATAATTGCATGATTGATGTATTGCAATATGATTGAATGTTTGTTTAGTTAAGTCTAGAATTGATTGAACTCACATCCATATCTATAGCTATTTTAGGGTTTTTCATCAAGCGATAACCTTGAATACGAGTAGCATGATATGATTCTAGGTTGTAGTGATACATCCTTGTAGTCATATGTAGAAATTGACCTTTGTCCGAATTGTCATGCGCAATGTGTGATAGTTGCATTGATTAGCCTATTTCTGAAACTTAATGCTCCTAGGAATTGAACTTAATTAGCACAAGGCGTTAGGTTATTATTTAGGTAGATTTCACATACGCAGCTCTAATGTGTGTGTTGATGACTTAAGAAATTTACGGAGTATTCTTGCAATAAGGTATTCTATGGCTTTTGATGATAGCGAGATTAAATAGTAATTCTAATCATACATTCAAAACTTGTTTACAATTGAAGATGAAACCTTTATCCAATATTTTCACCTCATTGATTTGAATTTATTTATTTACTTTGCTTTTATTTTATTTTAGTATATAAAAATCAGCAAACCCCCAGTGTTATTTATAGGAAACCGAAGCAATTTGACAACCTAGACCTCTCTGTGGGAACGATCCTTTCTTGCCCTTGCTTCATTATATATTTTGAGTAGTAAGAAAGTGTAATTTATATTTGTGTCGGCTGACAACCAGTCATTCATCGTATCGTCGTATTCTCAAATACTCATTCATGCGTTCAGGTGCTCGTTATTGCATTATTGTTAAATACACTTGCACCGTTTTGATTGGGGCTTACTCAAAGGTAGCTCAAATGCCCATACATTGAATATTTATTACTAACCCATGGAATTCTGCTGGGAAGAACCATGAATTGAAGTAACGAAATATTATGAAAATATTGAATATTTTCCTGGGATTCAGTTAATGAATCTATTGATTTTGAGAATAATTAATTAATGACTCTATACTAGCACGATCGTCTAGGAGCGTTAATTATTAAATTGAGTGATATGAGCTTGTTGAAGCGTCATATTTCTTTCATATAGCCGGGAAAACATTGTTACAACTTGAAGGCGTTATTGCTCTATACTAGCAGGCAAGCTGGCTAGGAGCCGTCTAATCTTTCGATTCTATATAGAAGTAATTACTGAAATTGCTCAGTATTTATGAGATATGCCGTTGCCTCAGCTGAGAGACTACATATCCATATATACTCTGAGAGACAGTATTCTCAGTCAGAGATTCTTGTGGCATGAGCTTTCATGCTTTCGATAAGAGACATGAGCCTCAATATTCGTTTGATTGATGGATTAGGAATATTTATAATTATGGGTTTACGATTTTAGCCTTTGCTGAAAATCCACCATCTACATTAAGTCCCCTGCTTAGTGAGGGACGGTCATGTTCCTCAGTCAGCACTGAATGGTGATTTTCTTGTTACAGTTCAGACGAAAAATTAGTAGTTGAACTTAGTCGTAAGATAAGATGTTACCGGATTTTCGATTGCGCGAGCAGACCATGGCTTGAACGAAGATCCCAGTGGCATGATAGAGCATCGCCTAACGAGCGTAAAATAGTGTAGCACCGCTTTTTTTTTTTTATTATTTCTTTTGCGGAAGCCGATAACTTGTTCATGTTAAAATTATATATACATATGCATGTACAGACGTGAGTTTTGTAAAAACCCTTGTTTTAGGAACGGACGTTCGTTCGATCGTTAGTTTAAAAAACTAGCAATAATCCCTAATGTAAGAGAGATTTTTTTTTTTTAAAATATTTGAGATATTAATAAACTCTCGTTTCAAAGGTGGATGCTTGTACGAGAGAAAAAGATTTTTTTTTTTAATAGACGTGCGTCTGTTAGTAAAAAATTTGTCTATGAGCTATTATGAAAAATTAATTTTCGATATGTAAGCTTTCAGAAATTTTTGAAATATACTCGAGGGAGCAATATATATATATATATATATATATATATATATATGTTTTTCAAATTTACGTGAGTTTCACGTTAAAACATATTTTTTGTAAAATCAATGTTTTGATTTTGAACAACCATTGAAAGTAGACAATTATACATTGTGAAATAATGTTTGTATGTGAGTTTCACAATTGTAGAATGGACGTTTGTCCAATTTTTGATGAACCAGTGGATATTAAAATTCACGTGGGTTGTTCACGGTTTTATGAAAATCAAGTCATGAATTTTGCTCGTCTTTGCAGGTTTGAAGGAACGAGCAAGTTTTCGAAATTCTAACATTATAATCACTACAACTAGTGAAATTGTAAATAGGTAAGAGTTGGATGGTTACCATTTTTGTAGATGTTGTGGGCATCTTTATTCCATGATTCATTGTTTTGTTGAATCCTGTGCTTTGTATGAATGATGTGCTGAAGTAGCCACTTTGCAAGAATGATTGACTCCCATGATGATACTTCCAAAGATGGTGTTTCTAGGGATGACATCTTTACGGATGCAACTTTAAGAAATGGTACTTCTGGGACCTCTGAGTGATGGTGATAGATCCTTCATACGGAGTTGTACTCCTGGTTATTTCATTAGCTTTACTACAGGATGATTGGATAGTGAGATCCCGGATCAATGTAGACTCCACATAAATGGAAGAAAATCTATGGGAGTGGAGAACCCAGAAGTAAGGACTACAGGATGTTAGCAAATGACGTGCAGTCCCCAGCCGTTCCTTTGGTGAGTTGTTAGCGCTCCTTGTGTTATGACTTTTCCCTGCCCGTGTAATTAGGATCACGAGACCAAGGTTTGTTATTTCTTTTCAGATTTTTACTCCATCGATTGACGGTCTTCAACTTGTTCCCGGGCAAACAATTCAGAAATCCAGCACTGACGAAGAAGTCGATGTAAGTATCTCTTTCGTGCAGGTGATCGTGGCATCTCCTTGAATGAAGTAATAATAATTGTTGTGGATGAATCCATGAAGAAATTATCGTGGATGAACAAGGTATTGATGCTTCTCATTCATCCTTGGACCATGGTGAGATGGAGAATTCCCAAAACCCGAAACCGCATAAAAGTAATGACGCTTCTAATGATGACTCCAGCAGTATTGGTTCTTCGAAAGGCTTAGAGACCACTCAAGTAAGTACCCATATTATATTTTATTCATAGAAGTATAAGATCTCTGATTCATGAATGAATGAATGAAGAGCCATATGAATGAATGAAAGATTTTACCGAAATACATCACAACTCCGTCTTTTAGCAAAAACGCCATAAAATCTTCATCCGATGTCTGATTTTCGCGATCTACCCATGTATCCTCATGCCCAGGAAATTTCCAAGATTTAACATAGAAGACTTTTGAGATTTGAAGATGTTTAGGGGTCGAAATCGATGAAACAGTAAACTTCCAGGAAGTTTTCAGAAAAATTTCAGCTGGTGCGTTGTCCAAAGTTCTGGCCTCATCATTTTGCTTGTTTCTCCAATTGCTGTGAATTTTGGATATGTTGTAGAGCACATACATACGAAGAGAATGGTATATGATCCATCCTTAGATTCTTCATCAATTGCTCCCAGTTTGTCGTCTTATACAGGGCAGCGTAAAATCATCTCAGACGGACTTGTTGTAAAACACTCATGTTGTGTCTTTCGACCATTCGCTTGTGTCTTGAACGGTTGGTGAAGGATTTTAATGTCATTGATTCATTTGACATCGGGACCTCTTGATTGATACATGAGCATGGTGCTTGCAGTACCATCTTGTTTCTGCCAGTTGTAGTAACATCACTTCCGAAACCCTGGTCACGGGACCATCACTGAGGTTGCTCTCAAGAGGGGGTGATGTAATGACCATGATTGCATGTCCCGGTGGTAGAATTTCTTTTAAGATGAATGATTAGCACTGGAGAGCCCGGCGCCATGAGTCTTGGACTGTGAAATTGATCGCCATGATCAGCGGTCCGTCAGTCCCCAGTACTTTGTTAAATCGCTCCTTCTCGTTTTCCTTTCTTCTGGCAAGACCTAGATAGAGGACCTAGGTAAAAAAATTGATGTAAAGACCTAGGTGGTCGAAGTTGGAGGTACCTTGATGAAGGACTCAGCGAAAAGACTTGGTGGCCATCAATCGACTGTAAAGGTTATGAATCCCGTCCACGAATTTCTGCTTGCATGTTGTATGCTCTGGAAGCTGTAGGAACCTCATACGACGTCAGAATTCGGTGCTTGACCCAAACTTTTGAAGCTAGGAGACCGAGTTATCAAATGAGAAAATAAGCACTCAATTTGGAGTTATCTAGGTCAGCCAACGAAGCGTGCACATTTGTAATTTGTAATCCCGTGCAAGTTTTCAGATTCCATGAACTTGAGTGTGGAGGCCATATCTTTCAACTCGTATGTCCGATTGATGCGCCCTTTTGGTATGTTGTAGCAGAGATACATAGACGAATATCTTTATCAAGGAAGCATTGTCCCATTCCTCACCTATTGGTACATTTTTGTAAACCCATGGGATGAAGTATGTTGTTTCTCATTTGTAGAGGCGATGAGAACATCCTGTAGAAGACTTTGGATTGTTTCCGCCAGTCCTGCAAGCTTTGGAATACTTTCATGTGAACATGTTATCATGTCTACACGCCTTGATGTGAATCATTAGTTCTTGGAGAAGTCTCTGCTTCATGTGTAACACTTCAGGGAATGGTTAGTTGATGAAGCCCTAGGATGTTTCTCCTGAGACCGTTGTTGATGCTGAGACCATGGACGGAGTTCCTCCAGATATCCTTGTTGATGCCGATACTATAGTTGGAGTTGCTCCAGAGATCGAAAAGGCTAGAACCATGATTATTGACATAGCCTTTGCTCCTCCATCTAGTGAGCCTTTATATTTACGAACTAGTTGGTGGGTTGAGCATTACCAAGATGAAGGTGTACTGATCAGCCCGAATTCTCTTGAACAATATGACTTTACTGTGAACTGGCTCTGTCAGTGAATCGACGTTGTGGCAGATAGCAGCAGCATTCTCCATTTTTGATGTGAGGAGAAAAGTTCCTTGGTCGTGCAAGGTTTTTGATGCAGAGAGGTCCCGTCGATGAAGTTTCATGGAATCACATCATGTTGTAATAAATAGATTTGAATCGATCTTTCCCATAAGATTAAGTCCCTAGTGTATTGATAGACACATTTTTGTGTCTAATTTGTCTCGATTCTTTATATTGATAGTGCTCATTTTTTGTACTTATTATGGTGTTTTATGTGTGTGTAGGTATTTTTGGCCAATAAATATTTTTGGAAAAATCGGCTCGAAAAGTTGCGCCCGGAGGACACCTACTATTCGGACCCTCACTACGGATAAGGGGTACCAAAATTACTAAGGGGCACCCCTAGGACACCCCCAAGGCAGCTACTATTCGCACCCCACCAGAGGATAAAGGGCACACCATCTTCAACAATTCAAATATCAAAAATGGCGGGAAAATTGTTGCAGCACAGGGTTCGAATTTTCGGGAGGATTGAAAGAGATTAAATCTCGGAATTTTGGTGGGCTGGACTTCTTATATCATAACAGGGTGATACTATTGATTAGATCGAAGGAAATGGGCTGGATAAGTCGGGTTGAGGCAAAACAGGGAGGTGAAGTTTCACAGGATTTTGGTTTGGTTATATTTGGCAGTTACGGGAGATTTGAGGCAAGATAATCTTTCATGAGATTCATATCAATCTAATAAAGGGATTGGAGTGACATGTACGGCTCAAAAAACGCGTAGAGAAGAGTTTAGAAGAGATTATTGCCGTGACTTCCACGGAAAGAAAAGAAGAAATTTAATCGGGTTTTGGAGGGTTTGGAGGTGTATAAAAGGTGTGCTCGAGTCCCAGAGAAGGGTATTGAAGTTTAGAAGAAGTTAGGGAAGTTTAGAACACCACAAAGATCAACAGGAGGAGTTGCAGGAAATTGTTGCTGCTGGTGCACAAGGAAGAACACGAAGAACAAAGGCCACTCAGAACAGTCGTTTTTGGGGTCTTAAAATCAGCGACAAAGCAACAGTGTTTACAACAGTTTCTGTAACAGTTTCATCGTAACAGCTGCTCTGTAACGCCGATACACCGTTGCAAACAAATCGTGTTATTACTTTTCACTCTTTTAATCAACTTTTGAACCATAAACATGTATTTTGAGCAAGTGATTAATATGAGGAGATAAACCCCTTTGCTGAGGCGACGGAGGAAGCTATTTTTCCTACAAATATGTGGTAATATCTATTTAATTAATTTCTGCAATTCTTTTTATGATTATTTGCATTGAATCGAAATTGAAATAATGATTTTTTCTAACTCGTTGTGTTTTCACTTGATGGTGCATGCTTAGCTTAGGGCTCTTGATGTTCCATGCTTGAGTTTAACAACTAGTATTTTGAAAATTTACTATTGGCAATATTTAAGAATCAATTGAATGTATGAATTGCATGATAATTATTAATATTGAATCACATAAAAGTTGGAAAATAGTGGAAACCTGAGTCTCAGGGCTTTTTATAATCTTGATAACAACCTTCTTTGAGTTTTCTAGTTTTATTTGAATCTAAAAAATCCTTCACAAGTTTGAGAGGAACGACAACTTTTACTACCAATTTACAAACAACTTCAAAATCACATCAATTTTTGGCGCCGCCGACGCGGACTTGTGTTTAGGTTAGGTTTTAGATTTTTTTTTTTTTTTTTTTTTTTTAGGTTTTTATTCTTTTGTTCTATTTTACGTTTTCTTGGGTATTTGTCTTGTGGTTACAGGTTTTGGATCTCGGATCGAAAAGAAAGCTGAGCCAAAGATTTGGTGAATAATTAAAGACTTGGAGTCAAAGACAAAGCGAAAAGAAACGAGGAAAAGAGAAAGAATTTTATTTTTATTTTTATTTATTTTTTAGGTTTTTTTTTCTTTCGAAAACTGTATTAGGGTTTATAATTATTTTTGTAATTTTTCTTTTTATTTTTGGACTTTTTGGACATTTGGACATTCTGGACATTATTTTTAAACCCTAAAGAAGGGTGGTCTTAAATATAAACGGTTTGCAGAGAAGGAGGACAATTACGATATTGTCTCTGCGCCTTGGGTTCGTACACTGACATAGGAGTCAGTGGCCCGAGTCGACTACAACCGATTCATCCCCCGTCTGGAACGGGAGGTAAGACTCTAAACACTCGTGAATCTCCTGTCAGCGAGTTACTGGATTCCTTCGTTTGCATATATGCTGAGGACTTGAATACGGCTGCTTTAATTTTCTAGTAAAGGGCAAGGCCTGGCCATACAAGATAAGGGTTCGGATTTCATCACCGTTCTCTTCTTGCCCGCCTTAGGAACACGTAACCTACGAGAACCTAAGCCTTAAAATTTTGACTAGAACAAGACCGATAGGGTAACGAGCTTAATAGGAAAGTCATTCGAAAAATATTGGTTACTATTTTAAGCACACTTCGAAGTTCATGAAGGTTACTGTGAGTTGAATGCGTGACTGCGCCGCATTGTAATTCCGGTGAGGCCTTGGGTATCAAAGCTCCACCGAGATTCCCTCGCCTCTATTCAACTTACTTTGACTCGTATTGATTCCATAGGGGTTTGCTTAAATTGTATCGAATTCCCTTCGAAGGATTAGAAGCTGGTCTAGAAACAATCTAAGTGGAGCCATCATGCTTTTTGTTTGTGATGAGTGCCAAATATTGCATATTTCTATACCTTTTTATTGGCATTTAACTCATATTTTATGCTCAGAAATCAGATATTATCCCAGATTCTGTATTTTCTTTGTTTTAAAGAATAAATATCTGTACTAATTAATTTTATGTTTTTAGGTAGTAAATAAAGTTCGGAGAAATTGAGGAGCCGAAAGAGCAGAAAATTGGAGGCAAGCGTCTATGAAGCAGAAAGCCAAAGCCCGCGCGCGCATCAGTTGCAACCCAACAAGGAGCAACCCATTTACAAGACATGGGCTTGAGCAGTCCAAGACCCGACCCGAATCCGAGCCCGCATCACTCTGAGCCGTTGAGATTTGATCCGGTTTCATCCTACGGCCGCATCAAACCACGCATCGGGTTCTCCTTGATCCAACCTCGCTCCAACCTTCACATCAACTCTGATGCTCCCGCTCAACACCACACCACCTATATATTCTCCCATCGACCAAACCAAACACACCTTATTCTCTTTCTCTTCTCCTTCACCCGACAGAACCAGACACCACCCCCTTACCTCTTTTCTCTCCCGACCATGGCAGTTGCAGAGCCGAGTCGCCACCACCATCTCCTTCCCTGACACCAACAGCTCCTCAGCCACCTGCTCAACCACTCTTTCTCGAGTTATCTCTTTCATAGCTTCTCCATACCCTAGAAGCTAGGTTAGAGATAACTAGAGCTAGGGTTTCCCAACAATCAATCAAGAGAGTTGCTGAAGACGAATTGACAGAGGAGAGCACAGATTCAGAGGATATGGGCGAAAGGGTATTGTTTAATTTCTCTTTTTGAAGTAAATTAGGGTTTGGGAATTGCATGTATAAATAGGGCTTTTGGGTGTGTGTTAGAACTCATGCTCGGCTAGCCGTAGCACCAACTCGAGTATAATTTGTATGTTAATCATGTTCTAAATTTAATTTGCTAGGATTAAAATGAAACCCTAGTTTTGTGTTCTGTTGTTCAACTTTATTTGAATTTTTTTTGCATGCTTAAGGTATAAGAGAAGTTCAATTCTAACACCTCAATGCTTTGCTCTCACAATGAATGCCATGTATCCATTGTAGTTAGGATAACACTTGTGTTGGGTGTGTTTCACTCATGCTTTAACCTTTATTGCTAACTCTTTGATTAGTTGTGCTTAACTAGACAACTAATGCTCTGAAGTAGTATCTTTAGCTGATAATTGAAGTCTCACTTGGTGAAACTCCTTAGATAAGTGATAAACTTGACACATTATCCTTATCTGTCATTGGAACAAGAACACTCAAATTAGTTGAATCACATAACTTGAACTAGTGGTGGATTTGACGATCCTAGTACCTTCAATCTCAATAATTGTATTTCATCTTGCCTTTAGTTTTGTAAATTTCAACTCAGTCGTATCGACACCAACATCAGTTCCCATATTGTGTCACTCAACTTTAAATTCAGTCTAGCAAAGACTTAGATCAACTTAAGCCACCCCATTTCCCTGTGGATCGACCCGTATTTGCCCTGTTTTACATTGTAGACACCGTGCACTTGCGGTTTATAATATTGTAGGTTTATCAGCCTATCAAGTTTTTGGCGCCGCTGCCGGGGACTTGGCGTGTGCTGTGTTGATTATTGTTTGCTTCACTGAATTCTAGCTTACCTCTGTACATATTTGCTTTGTATTATTGTTTTTAGCCTTGTAGTAAGTATAACTCAACCGAAGGTTAGCTTTTTCTCAACTTTTTACATTTTTGCATCTGTTCATTGCATTTTTAGTTAAACTTATCTTTGTTATCATAATCGCCATCCGTTGCATTGTAGTCGGCTCATCTTAATTGCATACCGCACTGTATTAGAGTAATTTAGTCGTAGTTTCCTTTTCGCATTTTCTATTGCATATTGTTAATCATATCAATGCAGCTTTAGTTTTTCTTAATTGCATAAGTACATTTCTCGCATTCCCTTAGTGTTTCTTATTAAGCTTGCAACTCATCTATGCATCTCATTTAGCATATGGTTTAGCCCGAGCTCAAGTCCGCTGGCTTGAGTCAAGTCACCACTCACCGCATTTGCACATCCCTCGCGATTAATTGCTTAAACCATCATCTCAGTGCCAATTGAATCTTGTAGGTGCTACTTGACTTGCATCTCTGCCATGTAGAGTAACTTAGTGTAATCAAATCATCTCATAACATATAGTGGTAGTATAGTCATCTTATAGTCATCTTATAGTCATCTCATACCCATAGTTGCATATTGAATCAACCTCCCCCTGTGTCAGTCCAAAATACTCTCAGGCTTATGCTAGTGTTGATATTCATCATCTTTGCCTTAAGCTGCACATCCCACAGAACTAAACCTCTTTGTTGAGCTAGCAGGTACTGCTATGTCATGTGCAAGCCCAAGGAGGATAAGAAAAAGGAGCAGTACTTGAGTTTTGCAAAGCCCTGAGCAACCCCTGCAATTTACAATAGTCATGTGAGTGGTTCCTTGATATTTGAATTACCCACATGCTAGTTGAGAATGCTATGACTTTGTGTCAATTGTATGGGTGCATGCATGAATATGTTATCACATCTATGAGCTTTGTATCAAAACTAAACTGTGCATCACTGAAAATTGCCTAAGCATCACAGTATAACCACCTGTATTGCCCTTGCATGACAGAGTAGTCACCCTGCTAGGCAACCATCCATAATTATCTGCTGAACTAATTGTTTGCATATCTCAGTGGCACTTGAGCAATTTTTGAAAATTTGAAATGTATGCTTTTGAGTAACCTGTGCACTGAAATTAGGGTGAAATAGTGCAGATTTTCACTGTGAAACTTTAGCTTCCATGTGACCCTGTTGCTGCTTTGCTTGGCTGATTGCCAGGGATGCTCAACCATGAACTAGTGCTAGATCATACAGCCCATTGAAAAGCTGAAATGTATACTGTTGTGTAATCTGTGCATTGAACCATTGGCTGAACTGGCCACATTTTCACTGTGAAAAATTGACCTCCAGCCCCTGTAGCTGTGAGGTTAAACTTGGATAGCCAGATAGTCAGAAACCAAGTTGAAGTCAACTGAGATAGTTGACATCAACTCAGACTGTTGACATTAACTGAGTAGGTCACCCTGTACCCTTATGCATGATTGATCTTGCTTTAAACCTTGTATGAGCTATCACCTGCCAACCTTGCTGTCATACTCACTTGTGCATAACCTGTTGATACCCTGGAAATCAACCCTGCTAAGCATTGCTCATCTGCATTACATGTGTGCATCTGTTGACATCAACTCACCGCATATCTGCATATCTGTGTGCATAATCTCTGGCCTTGGAATGTCACTTGTGTTGCATACCCTGATCATAGCTAGTGAAAACCCAAGGGGTCAATCGAGCTAGCTTGACACTGTGTCATATCTGTGTAAACTTGCCAACCTGTGCATGAGCTGTGTTTTGCTTAATCTGTGCATGAACTGTGCTGTGCATTGACAACAACTACCAGCACTTCTGTGTGCTTAGAATCAGGTGTCATTTCTGTGAGTTTATGTTTCTATGTGTTGATATCATAGTCTGTGCTTGGCCTGACCAGTGCATAAGCTGAACTGCACTCAGTCCTGTGCTGTGTAAGCCACTTAAATTGGGCAGTTAACCTGCCAAACTGGGCTGGAACTCATAACCTGGCTGTGTGCATAAGTGAAGCCCACTTAAACCAAACTGAAGCCCACTTAAACCAAACTGAAGCCCACTTAAACCAAACTAGAGCCCACTGTGCACTGGGCTTTGCATAACAACTGGGATGTGCATTGGCACATGACCTGGGCTGCAACAAACTGAAGCCCATATAAATTGGGCTTTGCATATCTTGGGCTGCACATTTGCAGCAACACCAATCACTCATGTGGGCTTAATTCTAAAAATTGGGTGCCATTTTCTTGTATCACCTTTGCTTCTCTGTGTTGATATGATTTGATGTGTGCTAAGCAATGCTTCTTTTTGAGTTCAAATTGAGTTGCTAAATTATGTCGATTTTGGTCTGCACTGGGGATGAAAACAAATCCATCGTAGAGCTTGCTTATGGGCATGCTTCACAATATGAATGTACCCTACGACCATAATGATTTTAGGGAGTATTATGCACCTTCTCTGGGCCCCGACCTTGAATATCCATAACCTAATCATTATGAGCACATGTATCATCAACCACCATGGGAGGATGAGCAATTCTATCCTCCAATGAACCCATGTATGCAGTCTATAATGGAGAACCTCATGCTCATAGAGCAAAACAATGCTAGGTTTGAATTGAATGCAATGCATGATCATCCATATAGCAACATGTCTGAATTTCCCTTCTCTAGTGAACCTTGTGCACAACCATGCAGTGAATATCCATATGAGGCATGCATATCCACTAGTAAAGACTCCCCTTCAATTGAACAGCTCATTATGATGATTCAAATGAATCTGACTCGGTTACAAAATGAAGAATGGAAGGAAGTTCATGATAGGATGTTTGTTATCTCTGATAATTTTGAAAATAGTGTTTCTATTCCCACTCATGCAACTAACACTGAATATGAACCTAATCTAGAGGTAAATGAGTGCACTGGAAATGCTCAAATTTTGAATAGGGAAATGCAATGTTATGATGATGGTGATGATGAATATGAAGAGCATGTGTACTTTGAAAATGTAGTGGAATCTTTAGGTTCAGAGACATTAAGCTTCTCTTCTGTGAACCTTATGAATGATGCTTCTTCTAATATTCATACTTGTGTTTCTTTAAATTGGAGCCCAGTGCAATTGTCCTATGAAAATGAGCATGCTATATCACCCGTTTCTTCCGATTATCTTATGCATGAGGTTGAAATTTTGGATAATGATGATTATGACATGGAGATTGATGAATTGTTCTATGCAGGTGAACATGATTTACCTTTTTCTGACTTTAGGAAAGTGTGTGATGGTGCTAATGATCTTATACATGAAAACAACTTAGATGTACCTAATCTCTCTCCTAAGGCACAGATTGAAAATCCTCCACCAAACCTAGGTGTAGTTTGTAACAAAATTGCAAAACCAACTTTTCTGAAAATGCCTAATTTAGGCCTAGAGCTTTGTGCTTCCCAAGTCCTCTTGGACTATTTTGCATCAAAGTATAACACCTTTAGGGAACCACGGTTGGAATGTGTATGTCTCGTTGTTCTTAGCAAAACTCATTTTGAGTTAGACCTTGTGCATGATGTACCTTTAAATTTGCAAGATTTTGTGCTCACAAACACATCTGTTGACAAGTTTAGGTTTGGGGGAAAATCATTCTCATATGCAGTCTTACTTGCACTCTCATGTTATATTTGTGTAAGGCTGTTGATGTCTCTGCATCTCGTCTTTTGGGTTGATCCTCAACTCTTTAGATTGTTGGTGTATGGTGAATTTCCCTTGTATATAATCCAGTAGGGCTTGTTAAATTTTCTTTCTTGAATCGGTTGAGTCTTCTTGTGCATTTATTGTGCTAATTCGATATGATCTCCGCTGAGAATGTTGGATTCTAGCCTTGACTAATGAAGCTCTAACCTTGCTTCCGCCGACATCCGGTAATCTCTTCCCTTTTCTCTACTCAACATAGTTCTCTTGGTATGTGACTGTTTAAATTCTTATTATCTGTTGACACATTGAGGACAATGTTTGATTTAGGTTTGGGGGTGCATTTGCATTTGCATATAGAGTTTTTAGTCTTTCTTTTACTTAAAAAAAAAAAAAAAAATTCAAAAACTCTTTGTAAATACTTGCATAAAAAAACCTCCAACTTTTAGAGATCTTAGAGTCACTAGCATGCTTCTAGCTATGTTTACATAGAGAGTCTGACCGAAATAACAGAACTTGGAAGTACTGGAGAACACAATCGGGTTTCTTAGTTGATTAGAGCGTTAAAGTTGGATTTAACCATGCCGAGGGCGAATTAGGTGCTTTTAGATATTCGGTAGTAGAATTGTGATCACCCATAGTGGAGACTACCCATTTTACATCAAGCGAGGCACCAACCTTCGCTTTTGTGACTTTCTAGAAAAGTCATTAGAGTGTGTGTCACCGTACGTCAATTCCGGTAGGAATGGTGAGCTACCCAACTTCGCACCACTTTCAAGACTATTTTTGATCTCTTGAGTGCTAATTTCACAATCATGAGGGTGACGTTTAAAGATGAAAACTCCTTCTAAATATCGATTTGCAGTTAGCATCACTCTCTCTCCCTCTCAACAACATCAACACATTCATAGAAACACATCATCGTCAGCAAGCGGAGCACCATCAGAATATTTGAAGAAAAGTTGAAATAGTCCAAGGTTCACATGCAACAAAGAAAAGAAAAGAAAATAGTTTGAGAATTAGTGAAGTTTATGAAATCAAGACAATACAAGTTTTATTGTTTTATTGCTATTTTCATTTCATGTATGTTCAAAAAAAAAAAAATCAAAAAAAAAGAACCGGCTTGTAGATCAGCTGGTTTCATGCCCTCCATAGAGGTTTCATGCGCTCCAGGAGGTCCCAGGTTCGAGTCCCAGATGGCGCAATATTACAGAGTTTAACATGGACGGTAGAGTTAGTTTTCCCCCCTTGCGAAGACATTAGTCACACTATCCGCTTCGGCTCCCCGACTTTGTTCCTCATGAGGCTCGCTGGTAGGCTAGCACGGCAACCTGTTCAACTTATGTAGTAGTACGCTGCTTGGAGCTTAGCTTGTTAGGCTTCCAATTATTCGTTAATTATGTAATAATATTAATAAATTTTTTTTAAAAAAAAAAAAAATGTTTGTCAAGTTTTTGTGAAGTTCAGAAGTTCGTCATCAACATTTGAAGACCGAAGACCGAAGATTGAAGACGTTTCTATGAATGCTGAGAGAGTGATATTAATTGCCGATCGGGTGAGAAGGTAAGTGAGTACTCCCATCCTTGCTAATGGTTGATTTCCTTTCTTAGAGATCAT
Organism: Papaver armeniacum; assembly: GCA_023531295.1. Taxonomy (NCBI): domain Eukaryota; kingdom Viridiplantae; phylum Streptophyta; class Magnoliopsida; order Ranunculales; family Papaveraceae; genus Papaver; species Papaver armeniacum. The sequence goes on along the minus strand of JAJJWW010010832.1, from coordinate 129,128 downwards.
CGAAAAGATTCTTTTTGTCCACACTTCGTGGAGTCTCCGTAAATTATTTCTAAGGTTATCCTTCTTACCTTCAACGTGTGCGGATTTCTCTCTTTATTCCCGCCCGCACACATGAGAGACTAAAAAGCGATCTTTTTGAGTGCAATTATCACAAAACCCTATTGGTGAGGCAGAAGTCGAGGCTTATGATCACAATCGAATCCGAATTCTTTCATATGGTATGGTTATTTCTCGCTCAACACTTAAGGATGAGAATGCGTTCTTTGGTAGTTCTAACTTCTTGTTACTAGCATGCAGAAACTCTATGTTCTCATAGCTCCTTGGATGCTTGAGACTCTTTTACACTCTGAAGTTGGAGAAGGTTTTGTGGGTACACCGCTGGTAAACCCTCACGAGACTACAACTCGTCCACTAGGGACACCTAGGGGTTTAAAGGCTTAGTGCATACGCTAAATGCATTCGAGAGACCAGCGACAAATGGTATAGTTAGGATTTCTTAATTTCTGTTTCACTTGAGGACAAGTAAAATTCAGGTTTGGGGGTATTTGATGAGTGCCAAATATTGCATATTTCTATACCTTTTTATTGGCATTTAACTCATCTTTTATGCTCAGAAATCAGATATTATCCCAGATTCTGTATTCTTTGTTTTCAAGAATAAATATCTGTACTAATTAATTTTATGTTTTTAGGTAGTAAATAAAGTTCGGAGAAATTGAGGAGCCAAAAGAGCAGAAAATTGGAGGCAAGCGTCTATGAAGCAGAAAGCCAAAGCTCGCGCGCGCATCAGTTGCAACCCAACAAGGAGCAACCCATTTACAAGACATGGGCTTGAGCAGTCCCAAGACCCGACCCGGATCCGAGCCCGCATCACTCGAGCCGTTGAGATTTGATCCAGCCATCCTATGGCCGCATCAAACCACGCATCGGGTTCTCCTTGATCCAACGCTCGCTCCAACCTTCACATCAACTCTTGATGCTCCCGCTCAACACCACACCACCTATATATTCTCCCATCGACCAAACCAAACACACCTTATTCTCTTTCTCTTCTCCTTCACCCGACAGAACCAGACACCACCCCCTTACCTCTTTTCTCTTCCGACCATGGCAGTTGCAGAGCCGAGTCGCCACCACCATCTCCTTCCCTGACACCAACAGCTCCTCAGCCACCTGCTCAACCATTCTTTCTCGAGTTATCTCTTTCATAGCTTCTCCATACCCTAGAAGCTAGGTTAGAGATAACTAGAGCTAGGGTTTCCCAACAATCAATCAAGGGAGTTGTCAAGATGAATTGACAGAGGAGAGCACAGATTCAGAGGGTATGGGCGAAAGGGTATTGTTTAATTTCTCTTTTTGAAGTAAATTAGGGTTTGGGAATTGCATGTATAAATAGGGCTTTTGGGTGTGTGTTAGAACTCATGCCTGGGCTAGCCAGAGCACCAACTCGGATAATTTGTATGTTAATCATGTTCTAAATTTAATTTGCTAGGATTAAAATGAAACCCTAGTTTTGTGTTCTGTTGTTCAACTTTATTTGAATTGTTTTTGCATGCTTAAGGTATAAGAGAAGTTCAATTCTAACACCTTAATGCTTTGCTCTCACAATGAATGCCATGTATCCATTGTAGTTAGGATAACACCGTGTTGGGTGTGTTTCACTCATGCTTTAACCTTTATTGCTAACTCTTTGATTAGTTGTGCTTAACTAGACAACTAATGCTCAAGTAGTATCTTTAGTCGATAATTGAAGTCTCACTTGGTGAAACTCCTTAGATAAGTGATAAACTTGACACATTATCCTTATCTCATCATTGGAACAAGAACACTCAAATTAGTTGAATCACATAACTTGAACTAGTGGTGGATTTGACGATCCTAGTACCTTCAATCTCAATAATTGTATTTCATCTTGCCTTTAGTTTTGTAACTTTCAACTCAGTCGTATCGACACCAACATCAGTTCCCATATTGTGTCACTCAACTTTAAATTCAGTCTAGCAAAGCCTTAGATCAACTTAAGCCACCCCATTTCCCTGTGGATCGACCCGTATTTGCCCTGTTTTACATTGTAGACACCGTGCACTTGCGGTTTATAATATTGTAGGTTTCTCAGCCTATCAGTTTGCTAGAAATCTCTAGTTTGCTTTGGTTGAGTCGGCCTTGATTTGTGATTGCATATAATCCCCTTCCTTATTCTTTTGCATGCCTGAACGTAAAAGAGACGCCCTAGGTAGATTTGTTAAAGAGAAACCTAGTAGTTCTAAGCGTCTCGATTACCTCAATTTAGAAAGTCCGATTTTTGAAGAGTCCGTTTTTGACGTCCGTTTGGGGAGACAATCCCTAATATTCCGATAGTGCCAGAAATGGCAACTTTGAAAGCTTTGTTGAATCCAACTAGGACTACTCGTCCCTCGTGTATCAGGTTAGCTGAAACAGAAGCAACTTATGAACTTAAACCTGGGACCTTACAGATGCTCCAAATCTTCTTAAGGAAAGAAAATGAAAACCCCTATTTCCATGTTAGGGACTTTGAGGAAATTTGTAGTACCCTAAAGATTAGAAACCTTGATGATGATGCTTTGAAACTCAGGTTATTCCCCTTTTCCTTGAAATATAAAGCCAAATCGTGGATATATAGTTTGGCTTCCGGTTCAATTGAAACATATGAACAACTTACATCTGCCTTTTTGAACAAGTTTTTCCCTAGGCACAAAACATCGTCTATTAGGACGCAAATCTGTACGTTTGCTCAACAGGAGGGAGAATCTTTGTATAGGTATTTAGAAAGGTTCAATGATTTCTTAGCCCAATGTCCTCATCATGGTTTAGAAAAGTTTAGGTTAGTTCAGATCCTTTATGAGGGTTTAGATTATTCCACTACGACCACAGTAGAATCTATGTGTACAGGTGGGTTTGAAAACCAAACAGTTGATGAGGCGATGACATATTTGCATGAAATTGCCGAAAAGACCCAGCAATGGGAAAATACTAGGGAACCCAAGAAAACAATTCTTCTAGAAAGAGGAAACGTTAATAGGCTAGAAGGAGGCTTTGAATCAGATGCCAAAATTGCAGAAATAGCTAAAAGGTTAGAAGCTTTAGAATTGGGTCACACTAGTGGTAGAGTGGAGCCTTTTTGGGAAGGCCAGGCTATTGAAGATCAAGCCAATGCTCTTTATAATAATAACACTAGATTTGATAACCGTCAAAAGTTTGACCCATATTCAGAAACCTATAATCCTAGTTGGAGAAACCATCCGAACCTCTCATGGTCTAAGGACCAGAACTAAGGTCAGTTTAGTAATTCGAATGCTCCCCCAGGTTTTGGCTATACTAAGAATCCTTCAGGAGTAGCTCAGTTTCAAAATCAGTCCAATAAGAAAATTTTAATTCTAGAAGAAACTCTTGCCTCATTTATTCGAAACAATGAAAAGATGCACCAATCACTTTCACAAAGCGTAGAAGCTAGTAACAGGATAGGGCAAGAAAATAGTCAAGCTATTGCCGAGTTAAAAACGCAGGTTAGTCTGATAAATGAGTCCTTGAGAGAAAAAGGTAGGTTCCCTAGTCAAACACAAACAAACCCTAGAGGAGTTCATGAAGTAGGCGAAAAACCATCACATCAGTTGAATTCAGTTCTAACCCTTAGGAGTGGCAGAGTAGTAGACAATCAGGTAACCATGCCCGATAGTGAGCATACCGTAGTTCACCCCTCAGGACCATCCATAGCTGAGGGGACTGATAAAATCTCTGATGATGCCGATTCGGTTCCTGAGAGGCCCTATTTTATGCCTAGAGCCCCATTTCCACAGCTATTAGTACCAACAAAGAATGAATCCAACTTTAATGACATAATGGAGGTTTTTAAGAAAGTTACCATAAACCTTCCGTTACTAGAAGCAATTAGGCAACTTCCTGCTTATGCCAAATTCCTTAAGGATATGTGTACGCGAAAGCGCAAGCTTAGTGTCCCTAAAAAGCCTTTTTATCTAGTCATGTAAGTTCGATCATTCGAACAACACAACTTCTAAATATAAAGACCTGTGTGCCCCTACCATTGCTTGCACGATAGGAAAACATCGGGTAGATAAAGCTTTACTTGACTTAGGAGCTAGTGTGAACTTACCGCCGTATCATGTGTACTTACAACTAGGACTTGGTGAATTGAAACCTACCAAGATAACACCGCAGTTAGCCGATAGGTCTCGTTAAAATTCCTCGTGGTATGATAGAAGATGTTCTTATTGAGGTCGACAAGTTTATTTATCCCGTGGATTTCGTGGTCTTAGATACCCAACCCGTCCCCGACCCAGAGAACCGGATACTGTGATTTTAGGTCGCCCATTTTTAGCTACGTCTAATGCGATCATAAACTGTCGAAATGGTATTATGAATCTATCTTTTGGTAATATGACTATTGAGTTGAACATTTTTAATGTCAATAAGCTGCACTCTGAGCTAGATGACACGTGCATTGCAGAGGTGAACTTGATAGGAACCTTAGTTCAGGAGTCATTACCAAACATCATAGCGGAAGATCCATTAGAGAGTTGTCTAGCCCATTTTAGCATGGATTTCGACGATGATAGCAACATTGAACAAGTAAATGCTCTGTTGGATTCTATTTCTATGTTAGATATCGATACATGGAAAGCTAGGTTTGAACCATTATCTTGTTTAGAAGAGCCTCCTAAGTTGGACCCTAACTATGCATTTTTAGGCCCATCTGAGACTTTCCCAGTTATTATAACTTCCGATTTGAATAGTGATCAGGAGAGTAGGCCAGTGACCATGCTTCAAGACAATAAGGAAGCTTTAGGGTGGACCATAGAGGATATTAAGTACATAAGTCCTACTTTGTGTATGCATCAGATGCATTTAGAGGATGGACCACCTGATTATAACTTAGATAAAGCAATTGACCTTTTTCAAGAACCTGATGGTCTAGAAATTAGGAATATTGTGACTAGTCTATTTAGAGACACCCAAAATTCTAAGTTTGGGGGTGGACTTGGAATATATGCCTCTACCATTTCACAGGAGTATCTTCATAGAGCAGTTCAGTTGTTAGAAACCCATCCTATGGTTGATGTGGTTTATTCAGGCTATGATACCCATATTGACTTTGTTTTCCCACCAAATATTTTTCAAACAATTGTGGGAACGTATAAGTTTCAGATGTGTCAATTATTAAGTTTTAATACTGAGCCTAAGTACTTTAGGAAATAAGTACCGACACATTTGCTTAAGATTGACTACCAGTTTCATCGTGGTCAATTGTGTGAGTCAAAACTGTTTGACTTTAAGGATCCGCATTTATTCAGGTTATTATTATGTGCTTCTAAGTTTTTATTTGAGTTTTTCCAGACTCTAATACCTGAATCGGATCTTAGCTTTGAGGAATTCCAGCACAAGAAAATATTTTATCTCGAACCGAGTTATAAAGCTCGAACTCCGAACCACAACTAGATATAGTTGTCTTAAACAGAAACTAGACAAGGGTGTGCTTTATTTGGCATGTTGCGATTCCTTTTACTTGTGATAGCTCTATTTGGTTTCGATGACCCACAGAAATTTAGGCTATTACTTTATGATTTTATGAGGTGACTAATCCTTTGTTAGTCTGGCTGAAGACGTTAAACTTAGCACTTATTGGGAGGTAACCTAACATTCATGCGACACGGTAATATCTTTCCTTAACTCTTTTACTTCAAATGGTAGCAGTTTCTCCTTGTTCATGTTTTTAATTTTATCTTTAGAACATTGAGGACAATGTTAGATTTAAGTTTGGGGGTGGGGTAGAAACTTTTGTTACCTTTTTGTTACAATAAATAAACTCCAGAGCCTAGAAATTTATGCTTATTAAGGATGGCACTAACCAATCTAAGTGGATGGAAGCATTTTGGTTGTAGGAGTTGAGGAACCAATCGATTAGATGGCAATATCTAAAGAGTCTATTCATAAAAGCACGAGCTCAGGTGTTAGAAATAACATGATAGTTTCACCATATCTCGTTGAGTCCTTTTCACTTCTGTTTTTATTTTGTTTTGTTTTTAAACTATGTTTCTCTAAGTGATTAGGTGGGGCCCACAAATCAAGTTGTTACCAATGCTAGGGTGAATTAGAGTGATTGAGATACAAAAAAAAAAAAAAAAAAAAGTGAAAAAAAAAAAATTTGAGACCAAACCATCTGACCAACCTAATAAATTCAATAAAGTCGACCACTTTGAACCCTTGTATATGCCGATTGTGTTGACCTAGAGTTAGGATTATCGACCACCGGTTCCCTTGTATATGCCAAGTGTGTTGATATTAGTCGACTAGTATCTCGACCATTAGGATAGGTTCATTTTGGCGGAGGCCTTCTGACGTATATGGGAAACACCATTCACTTAGTAAACATCAAAACCATCTATGTTTTTCTCTATATCCATCTTCTTGATCTATCCATGTGATTAGTTTTGACTTCGGGTATTGATGTCCATAGTGCGACTATCTGAGTAGAGCTCTGTGACTTATATATGAATTTTAGTATGCTTGAGTGCAAACTCGTGTACATCAATTGGAATTTCGCATCGGGGTACTTCCTCTTGTAGTCAATAAGTATGCCAACCAAGGAGATTTTTTAGTGCCTTCCAAGGTTTTGCGTAGATAGTTAGGGTCTGGAGTAAAGGTTTTGTGGGTACACCTCTGGTAAACCCTCCCGAGACTATAACTCGGCCACCTAGGGGTTTAAAGGCTTATTGCATACGCTAAATGCAATCGACGATTCCTGCGACAGTGAGTTAGGATTTTATTTTTATTTTATTTTTGCTCGAGGACTAGCAAATAATAGGTTTGGGGGTATTTGATAGACACATTTTTGTGTCTAATTTGTCTCGATTCTTTATATTGATAGTGCTCATTTTTTGTACTTATTATGGTGTTTTATGTGTGTGTAGGTATTTTTGGCCAATAAACATTTTTGGAAAAATCGGCTCGAAAAGTTGCGCCCGGAGGACACCTACTATTCGGACCCTCACTACGGATAAGGGGTACCCAAATTACTAAGGGACACCCCCAGGACACCCCCCAAGGCAGCTACTATTCGTACCCCACCAGAGGATAAGGGGCACACCATCTTCAACAATTCAAATATCAAAAATGGCGTGAAAATTTTTGCAGCACAGGGTTCGAATTTTTGGGAGGATTTAAAGAGATTAAATCTCGGAATTTTGGTGGGCTGGACTTCTTATATCATAACATGGGTGGTACTATTGATTAGATCGAAGGAAATGGGCTGGATAAGTCGGGTTGAGGCAAAACAGGGAGGTGAAGTTTCACGGGATTTTGGTTTGGTTATATTTGGCAGTTACGGGAGATTTGAGGCAAGATAATCTTTCCTGAGATTCATATCAATCTAATAAAGGAATTGGAGTGACCTGTACGGCTCAAAAAACGCGTAGAGAAGATTTTATAGGAGATTATTGCTGTGACTTCCACGGAAAGAAAAGAAGAAATTTAATCGGGTTTTGGAGGGTTTGGAGGTGTATAAAAGGTGTGCTCGAGTCCCAGAGAAGGGTATTGAAGTTTAGAAGAAGTTAGGGGAAGTTTAGAACACCACAGAGATCAACAGGAGGAGTTGCAGGAAATTGTTGCTGCTGGTGCACAAGGAAGAACACGAAGAACAAAGGCCACTCAGAACAGTCGTTTTTGGGGTCTTAAAATCAGCGACAAAGCAACAGTGTTTACAACAGTTTCTGTAACAGTTTCATCGTAACAGCTGCTCTGTAACGCCGATACACCGTTGCAAACAGTCTGTGTTATTACTTTTCACTCTTTTAATCAACTTTTGAACCATAAACATGTATTTTGAGCAAGTGATTAATATGAGGAGCTAAACCCCTTTGCTGAGGCGACGGAGGAAGCTATTTTTCCAACAAATATGTGGTAATATCTATTTAATTAATTTCTGCAATTCTTTTTATGATTATTTGCATTGAATCGAAATTGAAATAATGATTTTTGCTAACTCGTTGTGTTTTCACTTGATGGTGCATGCTTAGCTTAGGGCTCTTGATGTTCCATGCTTGAGTTTAACAACTAGTATTTTGAAAATCTACTATTGGCAATATTTAAGAATCAATTGAATGTATGAATTGCATGATAATTATTAATATTGAATCACATAAAAGTTGGAAAATAGTGGAAACCTGAGTCTCAGTGCTTTTTATAATCTTGATAACAACCTTCTTTGAGTTTTCTAGTTTTATTTGAATCTAAAAAATCCTTCACAAGTCTGAGAGGAACGCCAACTTTTACTACCACTTTACAAACAACTTCAAAATCACATCATGTATGTTGAAGGAGTTTATGCCATCCATGGATGAATGATGTTTCATCTGCTTCTTCAGAAGTCTTATCATGGGATAATAAAGACTTTATCGATTGTAGTTCAGTTACACTTTGATCGTGCTGTTGTTGAATCAGTGTGTCATCGTGGAGATATTAGTGTTGAAGCCAAATGCGCCATTATCGAAGGTGTACTCTTTGATTAGGAGTACAATTTGAATACTTCTTAGATGCTTGAGCGTTGAAGCGCATATTACTTAAGCATCAAATGTCTTAGGCTTGATCGCCTCGGCTCTGAGTATCTTCTGTTGATTCAGCATTTCTTTCGTTGCGGCTGTAGGATTCGACATAAGAGCTTTTTGATTTTGTGGAATACATGGACACTCCTGTAAGGATATGGAGAATCGCCCAAAATGTTCTTTGCCATGCTTGGACATCATCTCAGTAATGACGTATCGGTGAGTGCTCGATTCAGAGAGGTGTCAGATTTAACCACTTGGTAAAATATTAATGTGGTGAAGCTAACTACTCATAAAGTCTTGCAGAGTTGCTTAGCAGAATTGAGTCCCCATGCTAGGATAACATGTGAGGAAATAAACAACATAGTCATGGAAAGAATGAGACTTGCCTGAGTGCGGAACCTCTTGATGAATGTCTATGCTTCTTTTGCAGGTTCTTGCTTCAACCTTGTCAAAGTTTGAAATTCTTTCAAGTGCTCTGATGATGGAATGTCAGCCAAATCTTCTGGATAAGAACTTTCTTCGTTGGAGAGATGTGCAACCAAAGGCGCTTTATCAGTAGCCATCTTTTCAGCATGGATCCACGCTCGTCTGAAGAAAATTTCATATCCTGGATCTTCTTGATTATGTGAAACTTGGTTTCTGTCCAGGTTGAACTTATGTTCACTCTGAGGGTAATGTAGCCATAAGTATTTCTGAGCGTTCCTTTAAGGTCTTTGATTGAGACGGGATCACGAGTAGCTTCTTGTCCCTGCGGCTCTGAGGGTTTTCAGTGGAATGATGCTGATGGCGATATCAGCATCGATCAACATTCTTCCGAATTCATTTTACTCTGAGATGGACTGTGGTAAGCAGTCCCCAGTCATGCATTAGTAAGCAGTCCCCATTGTGTATCTCCTTGTCTGTAGATGAAGGTTCAAGGAGTATTTCCGGGATGGACAGACTCTGACACAATGTAATTCGGTGCTGTGAACATGTCTTTCATTTGTGCCTTAGACAGATAGAGCAATTTCACAGATATGCTCGATCAACGATTAAAATGCTTCTTTGACTGGTTGTTCAGAGAGTGTAAAGGTTCTGATTGGGATAGGATTCTTGTGTATTCCTTCAGTCCCCAGTTGAAGTTATTGTGGATCAACCTTCGCTTTGAAGATTTGCTTCAAAATATTGTAGTTACTTGTTGGACGATTGATGAATCTATGAAGGTGATGGTACCTGGGATTCTCCGTTTCTTCTTCAATTGGTTCTCTCATGATGAACGACAATTTGATTGCACCATATTGAACCCAGAATTCCAGTAACTCGATCACGAAGAGAGAAGTTTGAGTATGTCTGATATTTTCCACGTTCGTTGATGCCGGGTCGAGGTTTGTGCATTTCAGGATTGGTTATCTTTTCTTTGCACCTTCAGATGAGCCTGGGATGTTGGAGAAGCGCTCTATGCTGTGTCTCGGCTTTCTTTTCATTCCTTTCAGAAACAACGTTTGTTGAAGGCTGGAGGTTGTACTGATTGTTGACTAGGTGTCGGCTGCTTCGAGGTTCCTTGACCTTGCAGACTTTGCTCTTTCCAGTAAAGAAGGTGCGGTAGTTGCTGACCGCTTGGCCGCTTCATGGGGTTCTGAGAAAGTTTGGAACCGGAGATTTTCCAGCAAGGCTCTGTAGACTGGGATCATTCCATTAATGCATAGGTCCACCAGTTGTTTTTCAGTGAAATTTGTATCATGACGATCCAAGGCCTTGATTCTGAACTTTTTCACATAGTTATTGGGATATTCATTGCTCCTTTTGAACATCCTTCCAAGATCAGAGAGAGTGACTTGCTCTGAAATGAGGAAATATTTTCTGTAGAAAACATTAATCATCTCTCTCCAACTGGTGATACTTCCTGGTGCGATGTTGTTGTACCAGGTATATGCTCTTCCTGTCAGAGACTTTTAAAATTCCTTCAGACGGACGACATATTTGTGTTCATGCTCGCCCAATGATTCTAGGAAATGATAAACATGTTCTCGAGCGTTGCCCGTTCCGTTGTAAAGTGTGAACGTTGGAGAAGTGTAGCCCTTCGAAAGAGGAATACTTTGTGTAGTAGCAGGATATGGAGGTTGGTGACCGTGGACAGATGATGTCTTGTATTTTCCTCGATCTTCTAGAAAGAGCTCCAGGTCCTTTCGAGTGATGAAACTTGCAGGTTCATTCGTTGGTGGATCGTCTGCAGATTTGCAGACTTCTTCATCATCTACAACATAGGTTGGAGAGATTTCAGGATCAGCGGTTGAAGATGTTTCTTTAGCATTTCCTTTCTCGCGCTGAGTCTGAGTTTGTTCAGACGCAAGCTTGTCAGTGAGAGTTTTGAGATAAGCACACAACTCTTTCTGCGTTGCAGCCATATCAGTCTGAACCTTCATGAGATCAACTATGGTAGGCTGATTTCCTCCGGTTTCTTCATGAGATTCGCTAGGATGTGGATTGTTGATAGTGCCAATAGCATTGCTTGCAGTATTGACAGGAGTAATCACTGGAGCACCAGCACTCGAAGGAGTAGTAATAACATGTATCATGACATTGCTGGCCGGAGGAGTGGTATTAGCGGTACCACTGGAGCCTGCAACGTTGAGAGGAGTAGTACTTGCAGTGGCAGTACCACTAGAAATTGCGATGTAAGAGTCGGATGTTGAACCCGGATTGGTAACTGAAACAGACCTAAGATAGACCATCTTTGTGAGAATTGAGATTGCAACCGAGAGAATGATCTTCCACTGTGGTCGCCAATCTGTAGATGGGGAAAAACGAGTTGCTGGTTTTTACGGAATTGAGGAGACGACCGTGCGGAGGAAACTCCTTGAACCGAGCAAACTGTTAAACCTCACACAGATGCACTGCAAGAAGGGAGTGCTTTGAATTCGAGAGATCAATCTGTAGTACTCCGGCCTAAACCAAGACAATGGCTGTTCCAGAGTAAATTCGGTCACAAGAGAGGATGGGTCGATCTGTAGGAGGGAAGCTGAGAAATGTGTGAGATCAATGGTGATCGAAAATTGTAGGTGTGTTGTGTATTCTGAAAATAAGATAAGTTCTAAATGATTGAATTTGCTCTGTTGAGAGTAATTTCTCAGACGTTGAGTTGTTAATCTCGTGTTGTCCGTTTGACGTGAGATTTTCCTTGTTTCAATCATGATTTAGAGATTTTTTTATATTGATAGAATTGAAAACACCATGATCTCATGAAGTGTGACAGTTGATGGAATCAAAGAATGGGGAAGTGGAAATCGTGTTAAAACCAGTTGATCAACGTGCGAAGACTTGGTTGATTTTCCATCCACTACTTTGTTAACTCCTTCAACTGATTGCACGACTTTCTCACATTCTCATCGTGTGTATGAACACACGTGTCGTAGACCGCCATACCAAAACCCTAGTTAATATCCTCCCATGTAACACGATTGATGTCTCGTGTGATTGTGGAGTCTGCAAGGCAGGCGTGTATTTAGTTAGTCAGTTGCTGACTTTATGACTTCATGGGACGATGAGTCCTTGTTTTGTTGATTCGAACGTGATTTGGAAATGTTCTGAGACTCATGAATTGAACATGTCTGTTGAGACAGAGATATAATGCGTGAATAAGCTAACATGAGCAAATATTGCTCATTCGATGAATTGTTGAATATTGATAGTTGAACCAGTATTCCTTGGTTTGAGCAAATATTGCTCACCTGAGCAAATGTTGCTCATTCGATGAATTATTGGTAGCATGACCAAATAAGATACTGGCAATTGAACCGAGTATGATAAATAAAATGGTGATCACGGGATCAACGTAAAATTATTAACGTTTGAATCTGGAATTATGAACCTTGGACTCAAAACCCTAATTTGATCAATTGATGATTAACTGATGGTTTATTGAAAATTAACCTCGGAACGAAGGAGGGACCGGCTACATGGGATTATGGATCAATCTTGTAGTACCCAGATGCTCACGTGAGCAAATATCAAGGTTTCCTGAAGACCAGTTGATTTGATGAAAGGATGATTAAATGCTGGTTTAATCATTTATTAAAATAATGCTCGTCCGAACCTTAGGTAATAAAATCTAATTAATTATAAAGATGTGAGGGACCGACCAAGGGGTCATGAAACTGGCCCTGGGTAGTCACGGTATCAAATATTGATCGTCTTATGAAGTTCCAAGTTGTTTGGAAGAGTTTTGGACCTAATACGTGCAATTGCGCAAATTAGGTCAAAATTGTCAAAATACATGGGAATGGCCTCTTGCAAGCCAAAGATCTAACCCTGGTCGGTCAAGGTAACATGCTCACATCACCAAAGTGTTCGTATCTCAGTTATGAGAATTTTTATATTTTCTGGTGTGCGTTTGAGCAACATTTTGAGAGAATACGAAGAAATCATGGATTTTTGCTGAGATCGTGAAAATTTCATGAGATGAAGGAAAAATAATAAAATAATGAAGGGATCATAAATTGTGGGACCGACTATGGCCAAGGCATGGCCGGCCGGCCAAGGGGCCGGTCCCATGGTATTTTTCCTAATTTTATTATGTTTTTTATGATTTTAGGGAAATCAAGGAGTTTCCATGAGATGAGGAAAACATAAAAAATAATAATAATAAAATAAGGGACGTGTGGGACTGGCTTGGGCATAGTTGGCCGGCTAGGGCTAGGGCTCGGTCCCATGAGTTTTCCCTAATTTTATGTATTATTTCATGATTTGAAGGAATTTTCATAATTTGAAGGAAACATCATGAAATCAAGGAATTTCATGGGATTAAGGAAACATGAAACATGAAAAATATAATAATAATAAAATAAGACGTGTGGGGCCATCTAGGGCATGACCGGCCGGCTATAGACCGGTCCCACGGGTTTCCCTAATTTTATATTATTTTTCATGGGATCAAGGAAATATCATGAGATAAAGGAGTTTTTTCATGAAATTAGGGAAATAATAATAAAATATTGAGGATTCATGAGGTGTGGGACCGGCTATGACTAGAGCATAGCCGGCCAGCTAGCAGACACGGTCCCGTGACACCTTTCCCAGTTTTATATTATTTCCTTGAAGCGAAGGAAACACCATGAAATTGAGGAGTTTCCTTAAAACAAAGGATATTTGTTCAAATGAAAGGATTTTCATGAGGTCAAGGAAAATAATAAAAATATGATAAAATATAGAATTTGGGCGTGGGACTGGTCACGGCATGACTGGCCAGCCGGTGAGCCCAGTCCCCTAGCGCCTTGATTAATATTTTATTATTTATTATTTTCTTCCTATTTTGCATAGGTTCATCGTATCGTCGTATTCTGAAATACTCATTCGTGCATTCAGGTGCTCGTTAGTGCATTATTGTTAAATACACTTGCACCGTTTTGATTGGGGCTTACTCAAAGGTAGCTCGGATGCCCATACATTGAATATTTATTACTAACCCATGGAATTCTGCTGGGAAGAACCATGAATTGAAGTAACGAAATATTATGAAAATATTGAATATTTTCCTGGGATTCAGTTAATGAATCTATTGATTTTGAGAATAATTAATTAATGACTCTATACTAGCACGATCGTCTAGGAGCGTTAATTATTAAATTGAGTGATATGAGCTTGTTGAAGCGTCATATTTCTTTCATATAGCCGGGAAAACATTGTTACAACTTGAAGGCGTTATTGCTCTATACTAGCAGGCAAGCTGGCTAGGAGCCGTCTAATCTTTCGATTCTATATAGAATTAATTACTGAAATTGCTCAGTATTTATGAGATATGCCGTTGCCACAGTTGAGAGACTACATATCCATATATACTCTGAGAGACAGTATTCTCAGTCAGAGATTCTTGTGGCATGAGCTTTCATGCTTTCGATAAGAGACATGAGCCTCAATATTCGTATGATTGCTGGATCAGGAATATTTATAATTATGGGTTTACGATTTTAGCCTTTGCTGAAAATCTACCATCTACATCTACATAGTCAGGGAACAACGAATATCGTGACGTCCTGAAGGCGTTAGGATCTATACTAGCATGCAATATGTCTAGGAGCCTCCCAATCATTTTGATTCTATGTAGAGGTGATGATGAAATGTGTTGAGCATCGAAAGCTCAGCTAAAATGCTTTTCGAGAAACATATCCATCGTGAAATAGTTCACGGATAACGAAGTGGTAATCTTGTGTTAGAGCATAGATCGGTTGAACTCACCAAGCGTTGGTATGTCAAGTTTGGTTGTCATATTTTAGTGAATCAAAACTCAATTAAAGAGTCGCTTGATTATGTACTAGAGACAACTTCGTATATGTTAGGCTAGAAAGATTAAAATAATGAGACATACATGTATTACTCGAAGACTTGAAGAATGTGAAGAAGTAACAAGCTATATCGACGACATCATCCTTCCTCTTGAGATTAGTAATATTTTGACTTGAACTTTTTCATTCCCAACGTATCTTTCAAGTCGTGCTATATTGAAAACATAATCTGCGGGCATGAATGATTATACTCTAGTAGACATAGTGTTAAGGAATTAGAATACGAAGTATAACACTTATCTTTTGAACTTCGTATATAAGACATCGACATAATCGTATGAATGCTATTGTGATTATGTGTATGGGTATGGGTGAATATTTCGTCCTAGGAAACAATGTTTATATTCGTTTAAAGGAAGTACATTCAAAAACTTGTTTTGTGAATCGAAAGGGAAATCGCTAGGCTTATTGGTATTGTTATTCATTGCATATCTTTGGGTTACCAATATGTGTGAGTTAGTACAACCGATCATAACTTGTTATGTATCTTGGTAAAACTAGTCACAATGCCTAACTTATGTATTGGTATGACTTTTATTAGTGTATCCGATCCTAAGTAATCACCTAAGATGGTATGATCGATATTTGTAATTGGTGTGACCGATCCTAGTAATTGGTGTAACCGATCCTAGTAATTGGTGTGACCGATCAAAAAAGAATGTGTAATCTATCCTTATAATTGGTGTAACCGGTCCTGGTAATTGGTGTAACTGATCCTGGTAACTGGTGTGACCGATCACAAGTAATACCATGGGAATATGGTAAGCGGTCCTGGTAATTGACGTGACCAATTTGGTGACTAATGTAACCGGTCCCAGTAACCATATTAAGGTAGAACCGATCCTTGTGTTTGGTAGAACCGTAAACCCATGATTAGTGTGTTGATTTGATCAATCACATAGTTCTTGGAAATCAGATGAACTAGTTCTAAAATTGTTTAGAAGTGTGGTATAATCGGTTCCAAGATTGTAAATATGAAAGAGGATTTATAAAGAAATAATATGTCGACATACTTTGAACATGTTCAGTAACTTTTATCTTTTATTGTTCAAAGATATTCCTTAATAACTCAAGGAGATCCCGGACCAAAATAAGTTGAGAACCTTTTAATTAAGGTTGTTAATTTTATATGCTTTTAATTACCAGCAATTAAAATGCATATCTCTGGAAAATAAAAATTGGTAATTGATAGGTGTGATAAACGCCTAATTTTATATCTAGTATTTATGCTTTCTTTGCGAGTTTTCATGTGAATTATGTATCTTACATTCGCTTTTGAGTTTCATAGGTGTTTTGGAGTCATATGAAGCAAAAGAAGGAGAAAATAGCCATTTGGAGCGGAAAAGGCAAAAAGGTCAACTCTCGGACGATATTGGAGCATGATAGGTTGCACAAGAGGAGTTAAGCCGAATTTAAGCCGTCGGTCTCTCTGAACTGACAGTTGAACAGAGAATTAGGCTGTCGGTTATCTGAAACCGACAAGCCACACAAATGAGCTGGTTACCCCTTATCTGCCGGACTTGGGTGGATGTATCCACACTCTCTTCTTACACCCCAACCCTAAATCGAGAAATTAAGGAGGATTCTCTAAATCATTTTCACCGAACTTGCAGCCATAAGCAGAGTCAGAGATCGAGGAATTGAGAGAGCCGTTGCCACCGTAGAACCTGGAGGAGAAAATTGAATTGAGGGAGACGATATTGGGGAATCGAGAGAAGTTGAGGTTTCTAACAGAGAGACGTGTCGATTGGATGAATCGGAAGGCAGCCATGAATTGAGTTCTCGAGAGAGGCAAATGATGATGATTGAAGAGATCGAGAGGCAGAAATCGAGTGAGAAGAAGATGCTGATGCTTCTGGGATCGAGAAATAATGAAGAACTTGGGGTCTTAACCTGTAGCTTAAATTAATCTGTGGTGAATTTAGGGTTTCATGGAGATTTGGTATTGATTCAGAGTTTGAAAGACTAATTGCGGATGAATGGGTTTGTGATTCTGATGTTCAGGGAGATGATGTTAACTGGTATAGGTTGGCTCAACGGTGAATGGATTGTGTGGGTTTGAAGCGGATGAAGTTCATGGGTATTTAGGTTGTAATTGCTAGTGAGGCTGTTGGTGTGAATTGAATTAGATGTTGATTTCAGAGATGGTGTTTGCATGTGTGGGTTTGTAGAAATGAAGAGCTACAAGGCAGTGCTATATAAAATGGATTTGGTGTTGATTGCAGGTGAAATTCAAGGGAAAGTTCATGAAGTAGCTTAATTGCGCAGTTGAACTAAAGTCTGCAGTGGGTTGTGAAGTTGGAGGCATTGCAAAGGTTACGGTGGAGATTTGATTGTGCAAATTCAGGTGTTGGAGCTGTTAGAGTTGTAGGTGCTGTTGCAGGAAGCTGCAATCTGAAACTAAGGCGATCTTTGTGCCGTTAAGAAGAAGTAGAACGGATCTGTGTGATGCAATGGCTAGGTAGTGGTGCTGATGAGAATGAAACTGAGTAGGAAGTGGCCTGGAGTTGTGGGTGCATGTGATACTGTGATCTGGTGGTGTTTGTCTGTGGGTTGCTGGATATTCGGTGCAGACGACATGAGTTGGAGGCATTGCAAGGGAGAGCAGGATAGCGATGCGGTGGTTTGAACCGAGAACAGCCCAGATGCCGAGCTTGAGCTCATATTGCGGGTGGGAGGCATTGAAGCTGTTGCTTTGATTTTGAGGTTGGCAATGAATGGAATGGAAGACCTGAGATAGTTGTTGCAACTGAGCTCAAGAGAGATTGGAGGTTTTAAGAATGGAATTGAGTTTGAGCTGATGGAGTTTGGTTTAAGAATGACACTGTGAATTAATAGGTTTCTGAAGAAGATTGTTACAGGGTATTGATGGAACTGGTGGAATGTTACAGGGATGGAGATTGGGTTCTGCAACAGCTAATGAAGTGTGTTGCTGAGATGATAGGAAGCTGATATCAGTCCAGGGAGAGAATGGTGGTGCTTGCTGTGGCAGTATTTGGCAGGGCACTGGTGATTGCAGTGCAAGTGTATTGGAGCAAGAGTGCGATTGGAGCCGCTTGCTCTAGTAAAGGCTACTGGGGAGTCAGATTGGCTGTATTTGGAGTTGGAAGTGGAAGTGAGAGTTACAACAAGTATGCAAGCCATTTTATGGTTGGCCAAGTCTTGATGCACAATGATGGTGCAAAGACCACGACATGTGCAAAGTGGCACGGCAAATAACCCACTCGGCCCAGCCAAGGTCGACTACCACCGACATGAACCCGACTCATCCTGAAGTAACCACGACTCGTCACCGACTCCAACCGACCACGACTCACCCGACTCAGTGAGTCTTGACCCGTTTGACTTCGGTGAGTTGACCGTTTTGACCGCCGGTCCCGACCCGTTGACCCATGGGCGGTTTGACTTTGCTTGGTCACACCGAAATATTTTCCGTCGACTATTCCGGCCGGATTAAGCCATAATCCCGATTTTCCGGCGGCGTTTTTGGGACAAAATTTCTACACGGGTTTCTCTCCATGGTGGGCGGGTGAACTTCTATCTAATGGACTTGAAGACAAAACCTAATTTTGGAAGGAGTATCCTTTATGGAAATTGAGGAATATATAAAAGAGAGGACTTCTATCTTTTTGAGGATTATCTAGGACGTTTTATCTCTACTTGTTTTCTAGGGTTTAGAACATGAAACTTCTCTTTCTTCTTGTGATGAACTCCATGAATATGAACTAAGTTTTTATTATTGGTTGAAGATGTAGTTGGATTTTGCAACCAAGTTATGATTTTTATGAATTAGTTTTCTCTCAATATTATCGTATGATTTCTACGGGTTACAATAATTGCATGATTGATGGATTGCAATATGATTGATTGTTTGTTTAGTCGAGTCTAGAATTGATTGAACTCACATCCATATCTATAGCTATTTTAGGGTTTTCATCGAGCGATAACCTTGAATACGAGTAGCATGATATGATGCTAGGTTGTAGTGATACATCCTTGTATTCATATGTAGAAATTGACCTTTGTTCGAATTGTTTGCGCAATGTATTACAATTGCATTGATTAGCCTATTTACGAAACTTAATGCTCCTAGGAATTGAACTTGATTAGCGCAAGGCGTTAGGTTATTCTTTAGGTAGATTTCACATACGCAGCCCTAATGTGTGTGTTGATAACTTTGGAAATTATGGAGTATTCTTGCAATAAGGTATTCTATGGCTTTTGATGATAGCGAGATTAAATACGAATTCTATTCATACATTCATAAACTTGTTTGCAATTGAAGATGAAACCTTTACCCAATATTTTCACATCCTTGATTTGCGTGTTTACTTTTATTTGTTTTGCTTTTTGTTTATTTTTATTTACACAATCAGAAATTCTTCCGGGTGTTTTATATAGGAAACCATAACAATTTGACAACCTAGACCTCTCTACTGTGGGATCGATCCTTTCTTGCCCTTGCTATATTTATATTTTGAGTAGTAAGAAAGTGTAATTATATTTGTGTCGGCTGACAAGCGATCAAATTTTGGCGCCGTTGCCGGGGAGGCATCGGTTGTCAATTGTTTTTGGTTTCTTATTTTTTTGTATTTAGTTTTTGTTTTATTTTTCTTATTTTACGGTTTTAACCGGTTTGAGAATTATTTCAGGTGCTAATTTCTATGGAAGGAGCATATTGGAACGATGGATACGGATTTCAACCTCAACAATGTGATAACTTCCAATTCCATGGGTATAATCAAAACCAATTTATTGGTTATGACCAATATTCCATGGAACCTTATGGTTTTCCTCAACAACCTTATGGCGGGGAACAACCACAAGAATGGGAGGATTCTTATGCTTGTGAACAAAAAGTCTCTAATTTTATAGATAAAGTTTCCACCTTTTTACAAGAGGAATTTAAAAAAGCAAAAGAGACTACGAACGAGCAACTCCAAGAACTTCGTGAAAGTATGACTATCTTGCGAAGAGACATTGATCAATACAAGGAAGATATGGATAATTCTAATGTGCATATGGTTTGTGATGATTATTTGATTGATGCTAATGTTGAAAAAGGCGAATCCTTGGGCACTTTCGTGGATAATTGTGTAGTTAACTCAACTCTTGATCGTAATAATGATCATTCACCTATTCAAAAGGATGAGTTAGAGATTAGCAACACTAAATTCAGCGAGGAACAATCTTATGTTGACTATGATAGTGATGGTGACTATGATACATTGCTTGAAACAACTCATGGTGACATTTCCGAGGAGTCTTTTTGGGATCAAGATGAAGATGAAGAGGAATATGTCGACACTTGTGTAGATTACTCAAGCATTGATCTTAATAATGATCAAGAGCCTATTCAAAGGGTGGAGCTTGAGGATGATGCATTTTCGAGTGTTCTAAAAAAGTTTCTTATAATAAAATTTGGATCCGCAAAAGAGTGTGTGCCTTACAACAAAGAGGAGTATGTTGAGAATGAGACCGTTATGACCAATATTGTGGAAGACCCAATTGAGCTTGCAAATGATTGTGATGATGATGTTTATGTTGAAACTTTGGTTACGGCAGAAACGGACGAAGAATGGTTGCAAGGGTTGATAGAGGACCATGATATACAAGAGGTGAGTGATTCACTTGAGTTTTTCAAGGATGAGGAGGATTCCGTGATACAAGAGATTGTGCAAGGTTTATCTAACCCTTTGCCTATTATTTCTTCTCCTTTACCTCTTATTGGTTTGAATGTATGTGCTTCGAGAATATTGTTGAATGACTTTGTTTCTCGTTTTCCGCCATTAGAGACACTTGATTCTCATACTATGCAGGTTATGGAACCCGAAACCGTGGAAGTACCCGACTCCTATATTCTTTTTACACTTCCATGTGTGGACAAGAATAAGTGTGGGGGAAGCTTTTATCGGTTCATAGCTTCACTTTTGCTTTATGTTACTAATATTTGTGTGAAGCTAGTGTTTGCAAAACAGGTTCTATGGACGGATCCCCAACTTTTCCGATTATTGGTGTATGGGGAATGAATCTTACGAGAAGCTAAGTCGGGCTGACGACTTTAAAACAAGCGCTTAGTGGGAGGCAACCCACCGGTTTTGTATTTCTTATCCTTTTGCTTTTTATTTTTGTTTCATTTATTTATTTTTTACTGTTTTTATTTAATATTTGAATCCCCATGTTTAATTTCATTGAGTCCGTAATCTATCTTAGAAGAGAATTATGACGAATACCTTTTCGTCAGAAAATTTCAGACTGCGCGTAGTTCAGTCCAGAGACCATAACTGTCAGACCGTTTATCAAAACACTGTGAAATTTTGACACTGTGTAGAAAACACGTAGGCGAACAACTTTTGTGAAATGGAGTTTTTCCAAATTCCTTACCAATTTGCACAGTTTTTGCGTTTTATCTGCTGTTACGTCAGAATTCAGAACTTTCGGTTTTACACATTGAGGACAATGTGAAGTTTAAGTGTGGGGGAGCATTTATATGTTTGTTTTTGACACAATTAGTGGATGGAACCATTTTGAATGCAGGAGTTGAGGAACCATTTAACTAAAAGGGAAGAATATAGCTCAGAAATCACAAATTAATATGATAGTTGTTACCATATCTCGGAATTTCACCATATCGCATTCTATTTTTTTATTTTTCCATATTTATCTATTGTTCTCTAAGTGCTTTGGTGGGTCACTAAAAATCGACGTGTTATTACTGCTAGGATGAAATAGAGTGATTGAGTTACTAAAAAAAAAAAAAAAAAAAGAAAAAAAAAAAAAAAAAAAAAAAAAAAAAAAAAAAAAAGACCGACCAATTAGACCAAAACGGAATAAAAAGACACTTGGGAATAGCGTATGTGTGAAACGTAGTCCCTGTCTCCGTCGCCTAAACAAGCGTGGAATGCAGGATCCAAGGCAACTATCATGTACTTGCTGACAAGAAGCATGCGCTTGGATCCAAAAGATCTAATCATGCCGTCTAAAAAAAAAAAAAAAAAAAAAAAAAAAAAAAAAAAAAAAAAGAAATTGGATCCAGTTTGATCCAATCATATAAAAAAACAAAAAAAAAAGAAATTAT
The DNA here is from genome assembly GCA_023531295.1 of Papaver armeniacum. NCBI lineage: Eukaryota > Viridiplantae > Streptophyta > Magnoliopsida > Ranunculales > Papaveraceae > Papaver > Papaver armeniacum. Next base: position 107,157 of record JAJJWW010010832.1, on the reverse strand, counting down.
TATTGTGTTGAATAAAGTCACTCTTGGTTCCCTTGTATATGCCAATTGATTTGATGTAGCATTCAGCACCAAGTAGCTCAATCCAATAGGATTAGGTTCATCTTAGCAAATGACCTTGAGACGGATATGGGAAACATCGAACACTTGTGAATATTCGCCAACATCTACATTTATATCCATCTTCTTAATCTTTTCATTGTGATTGTGGTTTGTTAGTTTCCGAGTATTGTGGCTTGTTCGACTATCTAATTAGAGTTTATTTACTAATATATGAATTGAATTTGCAAGGTACCTCTTCCTGTAGTCAATTTGGATTCGTTCATTGATTTGTCACGAATAGACGGAGTTTGAAATATAGGTTTTGTAGGTATATCTCTAGTAAACCTTCACGAGACTATAACTCGTCCACTAGGGACACCTAGGGGTTTAAAGGCTTGTTATTTATGCTAAAAGTGACCGTAGCCTCGACGACACGGAGTTGTTGTATTTTTATTTTTATTTTTGTTTTGTTTGATTTGCTCGAGGACTAGCAAAGTCTAAGTGTGGGGGAATTTGATAGGTGTGATAAACGCCTAATTTTATATCTAGTATTTATGCTTTCTTTGCGAGTTTTCATGTGAATTATGTATCTTACATTCGCTTTTGAGTTTCATAGGTGTTTTGGAGTCATATGAAGCAAAAGAAGGAGAAAATAGCCATTTGGAGCGGAAAAGGCAAAAAGGTCAACTCTCGGACGATATTGGAGCATGATAGGTTGCACAAGAGGAGTTAAGCCGGAATTTAAGGCCGGTCTCCTGAAACGACAGTTGAACAGAGAATTAGGCTGTCGGTTATCTGAAACCGACAAGCCACACAAATGAGCTGGTTACCCCTTATCTATCCGGACTTGGGTGGATGTATCCACACTCTCTTCTTACACCCCAACCCTAAATCGAGAAATTAAGGAGGATTCTCTAAATCATTTTCACCTGAACTTGCAGCCATAAGCAGAGTCAGAGATCGAGGAATTGAGAGAGCTGTTGCCACTGTAGAACCGAGAGGAGAAAATTGAATTGAGGGAGACGATATTGGGGAATCGAGAGAAGTTGAGGTTTCTAACAGAGAGACTGTGTCGATTGGATGAATCGGAAGGCGACCATGAATTGAGTTCTCGAGAGAGAGGCAAAACATGATGATTGAAGAGATCGAGAGGCGTAAATCGAGTGAGAAGAAGATGCGATGCTTCCGGGATCGAGAAATAATGAAGAACTTGGGGTCTTAACCTGTAGCTTAAATTAATCTGTGGTGAATTTAGGGTTTCATGGAGATTTGGTATTGATTCAGAGTTTGAAAGACTAATTGCGGATGAATGGGTTTGTGATTCTGATGTTCAGGGAGATGATGTTAACTGGGTATAGGTTGGCTCAACAGTGAATGGATTGTGTGGGTTTGAAGCAGATGAAGTTCATGGGTATTTAGGTTGTAATTGCTAGTGAGGCTGTTGGTGTGAATTGAATTAGATGTTGATTTCAGAGATGGTGTTTGCATGTGTGGGTTTGTAGAAATGAAGAGCTACAAGGCAGTGCTATATAAAATGGATTTGGTGTTGATTGCAGGTGAAATTCAAGGGAAAGTTCATGAAGTAGCTTAATTGCAGTTGAACTAAAGCTGCAGTGGGTTGTGAAGTTGGAGGCATTGCAAAGGTTACGGTGGAGATTTGATTGTGCAAATTCAGGTGTTGGAGTCATTAGAGTTGTAGGTCTTTGTTGCGGGAAGCCGCAATCCGAAACTAAGGCGATCTTTGTGCCGTTAAGAAGAAGTAGAACGGATCTCGTGTGATGCAATGGCTAGGTAGTGGTGCCGATGAGAATGAAACCCGAGTAGGAAGTGGCCTGGAGTTGTGGGTGCATGTGATACCGTGATCCGGTGGTGTTTGTCCGTGGGTTCTTTGGATATTCGGTGCGAGACGACATGAGTTGGAGGCATTGCAAGGGAGAGCAGGGATAGCGATCTTGGTGGTTTGAACCGAGAACATTTGTATGCTGAGCTTGAGCTCATATTGCAGGTGGGAGGCATTGAAGCTGTTGCTTTGATTTTGAGGTTGGCAATGAATGGACTGGAAGACCCGAGATAGTTGTTGCAAAAGCGAGCTCAAGAGAGATTGGAGGTTTTAAGAATGGAATTGAGTTTGGTGATGGAGTTTGGTTTAAGAATGACACTTTTGTGAATTAATAGGTTTCTCAAGAAGATTGTTACTGAGGTATTGATGGAACTGGTGGAATGTTACGAGGATGGAGATTGGGTTACTGCAACAACTAATGAAGTGTGTTCTTTGAGATGATAGGAAGCCGATATCACCCAGGGAGAGAATGGTGGTGCTTCTTTGTGGCGGTATTTGGCGAGGCACCGGAGATTGCGGTGCAAGTGTATTGGAGCAAGAGTGCGATTGAGCCGTTGCTCTAGTAAAGGCTACGAGGAGCCGTATTGGTTTGTATTTGGAGTTGGAAGTGGAAGTGAGAAGTTACAAAGAAGTATGCAAGCCATTTTATGGGCGGCCAAGTCTCGATGCACAATGATGGTGCGGCAGACGGCCACGACATGTGCAAAGGCACTGGCAAATAACCCACTCGGCCCAGCCAAGGTCCGACTACCACCGACATGAACCCGACTCATCCAAGTAACCCCGACTCGTCACACGACTCAACCGACCACGACTCACCCGACTCACCAGTCTTGACCCGGTTTGACTCGGTGAGTTGACCGTTTTGACCGCCGGTCCCGACCCGTTGACCCCATGGCGGTTTGACTTTGCCGGTCACACAAATATTTTCCGTCGACTATTCCTAGATTAAAGCCATAATCCCGATTTTCCGTGAGCGTTTTTGGGACAAAATTTCTACACGGGTTTCTCTCCATGGTGGGCCGGGTGAACTTCTATCTAATGGACTTGAAGACAAAACCTAATTTTGGAAGGAGTATCCTTTATGGAAATTGAGGAATATATAAAAGAGAGGACTTCTATCTTTTTGAGAATTATTATAGACCACGTTTTATCTCTACTTGTTTTCTAGGGTTTAGAACATGAAACTTCTCTTTCTTCTTGTTATGAACTCCTTGAATATGAGTAACTAAGTTTTTATTATTGGTTGAAGATGTAGTTGGATTTTGCAACCAAGTTATGATTTTTATGAATTAGTTTTCTCTCAATATTATCGTATGATTTCTACGGGTTACAATAATTGCATGATTGATGGATTGCAATATGATTGATTGTTTGTTTAGTCGAGTCTCGAATTGATTGAACTCACATCCATATCTATAGCTATTTTAGGGTTTTCATCGAGCGATAACCTTGAATACGAGTAGCATGATATGATGCTAGGTTGTAGTGATACATCCTTGTATTCATATGTAGAAATTGACCTTTGTTCGAATTGTTTGCGCAATGTATTACAATTGCATTGATTAGCCTATTTCTGAAACTTAATGCTCCTAGGAATTGAACTTGATTAGCGCAAGGCGTTAGGTTATTCTTTAGGTAGATTTCACATACGCAGCCCTAATGTGTGTGTTGATAACTTTGGAAATTATGGAGTATTCTTGCAATAAGGTATTCTATGGCTTTTGATGATAGCGAGATTAAATACGAATTCTATTCATACATTCATAAACTTGTTTGCAATTGAATATGAAACCTTTACCCAATATTTTCACATCCTTGATTTGCGTGTTTACTTTTATTTGTTTTGCTTTTTGTTTATTTTTATTTACACAATCAGAAATTCTTCCGGGTGTTTTATATAGGAAACCATAACAATTTGACAACCTAGACCTCTCTGTGGGATCGATCCTTTCTTGCCCTTGCTATATTTATATTTTGAGTAGTAAGAAAGTGTAATTATATTTGTGTCGCTTACGACAGCGATCAGTAATGTGCATTTATTAATTGGAGATTTTCTAGTAGGATTTCGGTTAATATTGGACAAAGCATTTCTAGGAATTATGAAAACCGGATTTGGAAATATATTGCATATCTTGAGAATATTTTCGGTTTTGGAAATTCCTTGGTGTCCAAACTTCCTTGGTCTATAAATACTCAAGTTTGCATTTCGAGCAAACTATCCTAAGAGCCAGCAAAACTACCTTGTTGTGTTGTTACTGGTGGAGCCGTCTATTCAGAGAGGAAAGTACCCTAATTATGCGAAATCTCTTACGACCGCTCGTTTAAAGACTTCTATGGGATCAAGAAGCTCTACGAGTAACGTTGGTGGGAAACTAGATAATTGCAGTATTATTAGTTTTCGATTTGATTTGATTGACTAACTGTTGTTGAAATTTGATTGCACCTAGTTTGTTTATTCTTGAGAATCTTCTCTTCTGATATATGATTCACTCAAACTAGATCGAAGTGTTCGACGGGATCTTTAGAACTGTTTGTAGATCTAAAGACGTCTTGTGATAATCCATTGTTAAAAGACTCTGTTTTGTGCGTGATTGATCATAAGAGATTCAAGTTGTGGTGTGCAAGTGTTTATTGAAGATTTAAGAAGATTTGAAGACGAAGAAGATTTATGATTTGGGTTCATAATCTTTGGTGTGCACAAAATTTGATCGGCTGGGATCCAACTATAATCGGTTTATCTTTGATAGATTTGATTGATTAGTTGCGTAGATCGGCATGAGTATTTAGCATCTTGATAAGATCCTATTATTGATCGCATAATCTAAACTTTGCTACTTTGGTAGTTGTTGGATAGTAAGATCTAAACCCGACAAAGGAGTTTATTGGATTAAACAGAAGAGCCTTTGTCTAACTCATATCACTGAGATTGAATAGAGTTGTTACCGAACAGATTTGTTGTTCCTTTACTGTTTGGAATACGAACCTAAGGAATTGTTCCAGTGCGTGCACTTATTGAATGTCGGAAGCGCATGGATACTGAAGAAACTAGGTGAACTATAGGTTTAGTTGCATGGTCTCAACTATACGAAGTTAGGTTGATTTTGTATAGCGGCTTAATTCTGAGATGATAAGTGCATATTTCACATATATTTAGTGTCAATTCCATGCTAGTATTTGTTGGTTTTCTTGCAAATTATTGTATATTACGCTTGTTTTCTCTTATTTGTGTTTTGTTAGGTAAATCATCCAAAAGAAGTGAATTTGTACTTAATTGTGTAAGGAAAGAAGCTAGCTATAAGTGGAGAAAGGCCAAATACCAATTGGAACTCATTCAAATACAAGATTTCTACTTTTCATTATGTAGAGGACGAGAAGATGAAGACAATGGCGAAAGAACGGAGTCATTCTGAGTTCGTATGAAGAAGTTATGAGCAAAACAAGAACTCATAAGCAAAGGGCAAAATGGTCATTTTATTGGGAAGTGCTATTGGCATCCTCACTGATCGTTAAGGGGCACTTCCTGTTAAGGGGTAGTCAAGTTCAAGGGAGTTCCTAAAGGCAGATCGATCTCTTACAAAAGGGGAGGCAGAAATTCAAAATATGTTGAAGGCACCCAGCCTATTTGCTCAGGGCACTTCGTCTTCACTGTTCTTAAACAGAACACAGGAATGGCAGACGGAACTCGATGATCATGATGATCACGATGGCGATGTATTTGATCAATAGTGATATTCAAATTTGAATACATCACTGGGTTCAGGAGAATGATATGAATCTTGGGTAGGAGTCTGATTTTAAATCAGAGAGCTCGACCAGGTCAGGGAAGAATCGGTGATGCTGATGATCATGATTGATCATGCTGGTTATTGATCTAAATAAAGCTCGAATTCAAATACATCATGGGGTAGTTGAAGGTGGTAGAAAACATGGGTACTGGCTTGATTTTGATAAAGTAGTGACACTCGAGCTTGGGGGTGGAATATGGCTGCTGCCATTATCACCGGTGTTTGATGGAGAAGATTGGAAGATGATGAAGTTGGCAGTGATGATGCTGCCGATATTGATGGATCTCGAGTCTGTCATGGCTGTGAAGCTCGAGCTGGTGGATGCTGGTCACGGTGATTGAGTAATGAGAAGATACGAGATGGACGGTACTCGTCATCGGAGATGGAGCTGTTATCAAGCTCGAGTAATAACAGGATGATGGAGTGTTGCTGTAGAGCAAAGACAGGGATGGATAGGCTGCTGCTCGAGAAAGTCGACGGAGACGATGAAGAAGGGTGATAGCACGATTTGCTGGCATTGACAGTGAGTACGAGGAGGGAATGAATGATGGAAGTCCAAGAGCCGTACGACTGAGAAGAGAGAATTGGGTGAGCACGTGTGGTGGGCCATGTTTACAGAGCTTCTGCCCAAGCTCTGACGCGTAGAGAGGAGAGTGAAGATTGTGTGTAAGAAGGAGCATCGAGGCTGGATAGAACGACGGTGCAGATGAAGATGCAAAGGTTCCTCAGAGGATCGGACGGATCAGAAGCTATATGCACGTTACTAGAATACACCGCAATGCACTCAATTATCTGTAGGATAAACTCCACCGACTTTTCTTCTCTATCTTGTACGACTTTTGTGGATCGGTTAGGGTATTTGATGCCTATAAATAGCTACCTAAACCAAAAGAAAAAGAAAAAAAAACTACTTCTTTTAGAACTTCTTCTTTTATTATTCCTTTTGTAGCTAGAGACAAAAACAGAGAGAGAAATAAAGTTTTGCTCCCTGGCTTTTCTTGTGAGTTTTTATCTTTAATTCTATTTTTATTCTTTCTCTCTTATTTATTTGTAGAATTCTTTTAGCTATGAGTAGCTAAACTTCTTTTTGATTAGGGATGATTTCAAAGTCCTGAACAATGAAGCTTTAATTTCTTAAACCAAGTTTATTTCAAGTTTTATTTATTTGTTGATTATCTTTATTATTTTTAATGTTTAAGAATATTGAGGGGTTATTTAAAGTGATCAATTAAATTAACCAATCAATAATTCTTCTACTAGTATTGGGGTTGGTGATACGTGTAATTGTCACTCAATTCTTTACACAAGTAGTAAATCGCAAGAGCTGATAGAGGGATTCTATTAAGCAATTGTGTATAAAGATAACACTAGTAAGCAGGCCGAGCCTATGCATCTGATGCTAGGATCAACCTGATTCACAGAGTGTAAAGCATTCGTTAATCTACACCTTGAGAGCTTATTCTTTGTGGGTTATTTGGATATAAACTGGTAGTCGAGCGCTTCCGTATCCAGTGACAACAGGAATCCGGGGGATAGCAGAGCATATTGCCATTCTACGGTTGGTAACAATATAAATTCAACAATAGATAAACTTGTATTTAATTAAGTTTCAGTTCAGTGACGACAAAGGATTCCCTAGTCTTCTTTCTCCTTATTATTTACAACAAATCTCTTGTATTTTCTATTGTCATTTACTTTGATTAAAATCTAAAAACCCCCCTTTCGGTTACTTTATAACAACTAAAACTCCCTGCTCTTCGTGGGAACGAACTCATTGCCATTATATTACCAGTTAATAGTGTGGAAAGAAGTAAATTAATTTGTTGTGTAAACGACGCGCATCATGAGAGTATTCAATTCTGGACTAGGTCCCGGGATTTTTCTGCATTTGCGGTTTCCTCATTAACAAAATCTTGCTGTGTCATTTCCTTTTGTTTTTCGCAATTATAATTGTTGTTATTATAATTTAAAGTAAATTAGACAAACGTTAACTCCGTATTACTTGATAATGATCCTATAGAGTTTGGTTAAGTCCGAACCTATTATCAAGTAATCACACTTTGATTGTTGTATTATCTCGATCTCGTATCCATAGACGATCACACAAAGTGTGAATACCGATTCATTGTATTGTCTCGACTCAGTCCATAGACAATCACTTTCGGTAAGAGGTTTATAGGCGGAAAAGTTTAATATTGTGGTATATTTGGGTACCCTCGTCTTTTCATCTTGCATAGACTATTGTAGTTGAGGACAAACCCCAGTACTGACAGTCCTCTCCCCATTAGCCACGGTGACCAACAAGTGTGCAGTTGGTTTGATATCACAATGTAACTTATTATATAGAGCAGAATCAATAAAGTTATGTGTACTCCATGTGTCAATAAGTATAGATATTTTTTTCGCCTTAATAAATGCTGGAATCCTAATGGTATCACTAGAGATATTGCCAGTGAGAGCATGTAAGGAAATTTCCATGTCAGGTTCCTCTGGGGTGTCCACTACTTCTTCAAATACCTTTTCTTCCACTATTTCACTCCCCCTCTCAAAAGCTTCAGCACTAACCATAGTTGTTGTCTTTTACACCATGACCCTGTTTATAAGGTTCATCACAATTGTAACACAAGCCTTTAGACCTCCTTGCTTGCATCTGTTCTTGGGTTAATCTTTTAATTGGAGGAATATTTAAACCAGTAGAAGCCGTTGCAACAGTAGAAGGTTTGGGAGTGAATTGTGGTGATTTTGGGGTAGTGGGGGTGCTGATAGTGGGTTTTGGAGGAAAGTTACTATATGAAAATGACCTGTTAGCGGAAAATAAATTTGTGAAGGATTTTGAAAATTGTTTAGTGGGTTTGTTATAGAGCGAGCATTTCTGTTCCTTTAAGAGAGATAAAGAAAAAGCTTGCATTAGAGATTATGGGTGAAACATTAAATCAGAACCACGGATTTCATTCTTGAGACCACTGATAAAACTCAATATGAAATAATCTTCAGTAAGATATTAATTCTTGCTCAACATAAGGGACTTAAGAGTTTCAAATTGTTCGAAATACTCTTTTACAGAATTAACCTGCATCAACTTGTTAAAAGCTCCAACATAGTTGTCATTAAGAGGGTTTTCAAAACGAGCACAAATACCGTCACATAGGTCATTCAAAGAAATGTTAAATCTACCAATCTGAAAATTGAGAAACCACTGATCAGCTCGACCATCAAAATGAATAGAAACAATACTTACACGTTGACATTTTATCAATTTTATGGATCTGAAAATATCACTCACATTTTTGAATCCGCCCTCTAGGATTCTCACCATCAAAGTGAGGGAATCGAGCTTTGGAAGATGATGAAACTGATGCTTATCTCGGTGAGGAATTAAAGACCCAAAATGAATTCCACCCCTCTCTAATTGATGAACATTAGATCCAGAAGCTCCAATATGATCACCATCAATGGAAGACACAAGAACCCTATGTTTAAGCATAAGTAATAACTCAGATAGTTGAGAATTAACCTGAGAAAGTTGAATATCACTAGATGCAAACTTCTCTTGAACCTGAACAAAATTTGCCTCCAAACCCTGATCTAGTTTAGCCAGCTTGTCATCGATCGAAGCAAATTTTTCCATCGTTGATTCAGATAACTCACACACAGTCGGAACGCCCATCTTTAGATCATAATGGATCTGATGCCAATTGTACTGTACTCACTACAATTAGAATATCAATCAGAAGAAGATAGTAACTCTGATTCAATTGAATCATCCTCAGGTTTTAATCGTCAATACTCCTTGCCTTTATTACAAGAGAATAGAGATTATAAATACAACTTTGGATTCAATCCCACCAGTGAACAGAGGACACGTGGATGAGACGGCTAACCAATCAAATTAAAGAATCTAAGACGGCCATAATAATAACTAACGATCACTTAATACTAAGGCAAACACATGAATCAATAAGGGCTATAAGGATAGATATAGAGAATATGGCACCCAGAGGTGTATGACAACCCTCTGGAGGACTCGTTGATCAACTTTTTTTATAAAATAAAAATAAAAAATAAAATAATGATAATCAGATTCGATAAAAAGGGATAATTGTCAAATAAGTAAATCCCCATCTTAAAAATGAGAAATTACTCACAACAACAATCTTTGACACCATCAGTGTCGAGCTCGGAAAGCTCAGTCGATGAGGAGGGTGGGTCATCAGTTGGTCGAGAAGCAGTCAATAAAATTTGAGTTCCGCCGCACCATCCGATTCAATATATTCTTCTTGAACAGCATGACCCGCCCAGAATCGGGAAGAGTGCATCTCGGTTGAAACCTGAGAAGAAGAAGCCTACTTTTTTCTTTCAGATTGGGAGAAAAACCTGATCTCCACAACTTTCCTCTTATCTGGAAAAAATGAAAGGGAACGAATAAGAAAAACATGTACATGTTTAAGTTTGAAAAGAATGAATGGAATTATGCTCATCAAACTTACAAGGAAATGGAAAATCCTTCACCCTCAAAGAACCGGTAATACGATTACCATGTTCCAACGACCAGAAAAAATGAGAGGGCACTTATCGTTAAATATAGTGCACTTCAAACCTTTAAACATGATTGGATTTTCATTCTCAAAGCTAAGAGAAAGGTCTGGGACCTTGCAAAAAATGTAGTTCGAATAAGAGCCAGGAATATTCCGGACTTCATAATTAGCGTAAAGCTTTATCTTTTTTTCTTCGGAAAGATCATGGTTCTGGTACAAAATAGTACGCATATAATCGAAAAATTTCGATTCCAACTCAACTGGAGAAAGGTTTGTATACAAAATAATTTTGAGAACAAATGAAGGAATGAGAAAAATGAAACCAAATTGAAGGTGTGTTTCAAGAATCAAAAGTTCTCCATCTTTCAAATATCTAACTTCCATAACATTAATGGTGTACGGCAAAGGCCAACGGACCTCTATGCCAAAACCAGTAGGAAGATGGTTGAAGTCAAAAATATTTTGAGAAGGTGTTGGGACAGGTACCTCAACCATTAAAAAAAAGAGGGGTAGGGGGAAGAAGTCTGAAAACCCGTGAAAGAAAACTTTAAGCTCAAAAGCTTATGAACAAGATGAGATGAAAATAAGTCTGTAAAGAAAATTTTACGGATCTAAAAGGGGAAAAGGGGAGTGGAAAGAAGAGGAAAAGGGGAAAATGGGAGTGAAAAAGACGTGACCGCGTCATCTAGTACACTATCTCCACTACCTAACTCTAAAACTTAAGAGCAACTGCAGTGGTGCGACCATAACCAAAGAGCAAAGAGCAAAAAAAAAACTAAAATTTGGGTTTAGTCCGTGTTGCAACGCAGTGGAGGGAGACTAAAATTTGGTCAGGCGCAACTTTGAGTTACGCCCCAATCAGGCGCAACTCCAAATCTCGTCCCATTTATTTTTTTGTTATTTTCTTTTTTTTATTATTGTTGGGGCGCAACTCAAAGTTGCGCCCAATTTGTTTTTTTCTTTTAATTGTTGTTGGGGCGCAACTCAAAGTTGCGCCCAATTTTTTTGTTTTTTTTTATTATTGTTGGGGCGCAACTCAAAGTTGCGCCCCATTGGGCGCAATTCCAAATTGCGCCCCATTTTTTTTTTTTTTTTTTTTTTTAATCGTTGGGGCGCAACTTTGAGTTACGCCCCATCAGGCGCAACTCCAATTTACGCCCGACTAAAGACCAGACTAAAGACTAAATATGGTCTGGGTTTTGGTTATAGTCCGGTCTTTGGTCTTTACTCCGTCTCCACTGCGTCTGTTTTTTACCAAAAAATTTGGTTATACTCCACGACTGTGGATGCTCTAAAAGACAGTTGTAATAACAACCGGAAAACATGGGTCATGCACCACTATCTCATTAAAATAAGAGGAAACTCTTCGACTTCCTGATAAGTGCATAATTCATATGATTTTAGTGTCTATCCCATAATTGTTTTAGCTATTATTCTTGCATATTTTCGTATTATTACTCTTGTTTTCTCTTATTTGCCTCTATTAGGTGAATCATCCACAAAGGAGCTACAAAGTGATACAAAGAGCTAAGGAGAGAAGTATTCCAAGTGCCCAAGTCCAAGAGAAGTGGAAGAAGTGCAACAAGACGCTCAAAATCAAGAGAAGGGCCAAAGACTGATCTTAACTCATTCAAACTAAGTATTTCTCATCACTATCTTGAATAGAATTGAAATAGGAAAAGAATTAAAAAAGAATGAGGTCATTCCGAGTTCAGACGAAGAAGTTATGGCCAAAACAAGCTTTTTATCGAATACCGAAAACAACCAAGTATGCATACCTTGGGAACGAATTTTCAGTATGCGTACGGGTATGCATACCTATTTCCCTTGGATTTAATTGAAATTTAAGTATGCATACGGGTATGCATACCTTGGAAGGCCTAAGGTCACGTTTGGGGTCGTTATTTCGTATTTCTGGGTCGGGTTCTTGAACCGAACTAAGTACTTGAAGGCCAAGCAATGTAAACCTATAAAAGGAGGTATTAGGTCATGAATGAAACATCATCAAGAGATCACGAAATTGTAAGGCTTGGAGAGAAGAAACATCACACGTATCGAAAGCTAGGGTTTTGGAGCGGTTCATCAATCGTAACGATGTCTCTAAACTTTTCTTATATGTATATCATGGATGCTTCTACATCCATGAGTAGCTAAACACCTATTGATTGAGGATGAATTCTAAGTTTTAAACAAGATTTGAGTTATTATATTAATCTACATATGATTATCGTTTGTTTATACTATAATGAATATTTATGATTGGTTGATAGATTATTTAGGTGTCCAACTAAATTGATTTGTTGATTCAATCTATTTCTAGTATTGAGTTAGGAGATAAGTAATCGTCGAATAACTTGTACACAAGTAGAAAATACAAAACCTTGCAGAGGATTTCTGTGGAGCGATTGTGTGTATGAACAACACTAAAAAGTAGACCTTGATCTAAGAGTCTAACTAGTAGGATCAACCTATAATTCACAAAAGATAAAGTATTCAACCAAATTATATCTTGAATGATCTACTACTAGGTGGTTTAGACGAATAAAATCTGGTAGGCGAGAACTTCCGTATCCAGTGATATAAGGAATTTAGGGGATACCACTGATCTAGCTGTTATTCCATGGTTGGTGGTAATCTATGATTAACGACGAGTAGGCAACTACAATAACTCATTGACGGTTTATTAACGAAGAAGGATTCCTCAATCATATCTCTCTCTATTGATTACAATACAACTTTATTTGCTTTGATTATTTACTTTGCTCACAATCTAAAACAAAACCCCTCCTTTGTGACACTTTGACAACTAAAACTCACTGCTCTTCGTGGGAACGATCCTTACTTCCATTATATTACCAGTTAATTGTGTGGAAATAAGATTATTAATTTGATTGCACTTACGACAGCCATCATTTCCTAAAAGAGGTATACAACACCCACTTAAAAAACTCTTTGATCTCTGATAGAGGTGAAAAATACACCACATGTGAAAAACTATACACATAATTAACAGCAGTAACTTTATCACCTCTCCAAAAGTTATCGCCTAATATTCCTCCTGAGAATGTTATTTAAAGTGAAAACTCGATATACGTCACGTGATCAGAAAATGTGGAGAGGATATCACCTAGGTCACTAGCCGACAATCCAGTATCTTCATTAAAAGATACTCCAATTTTTAAGGGGAAGAGAGAGGAATAATCGACCTTAACAGAGAGATCCTCGATCCGAGCAAAGGCTTAAGATCTGATGCCTATAGGTCGTGTCTCCTAACTATTTAAAAAATAATAAAACTCCATTTCGATGAGCTGTCTAAACTATCGTACATACGAGTTGTCTAAAGCTTTTCCAAATCTAAGTTGGCAAAAAAGTACGTCTTTTAGACGAGTTGAAAAAATTTAAAAAGATAAAGCGAACCAAAGTTTAAATAAAATACAGTCCAAATAGTACATTTTAAATACACTGGGGGAAATTTAATTTCCAGATGGAAAAATACAACATTTACCAGCAACTGACAGCCAGAGTGTCCTGGAGCTCGAAGCTAAGAAGGAGCTCATGTTGAGATCGAGTAATAAGTCCTTACATCGAGCACAATATGAAGATAAAAACTTAATAAAGGACGAGACATGACAAATAATATGATGAAACGTGGAAGACGCGAATTCTGGAGCCATAAGTGAAGACAAGACCAAGGCTGTCAGGATCACGACCTGAAGATCACAGGTCGAGAGATTAACTTACTAACGAAGTAAATTCTGACTGGATCATGACGTCACCTCCATCTAGGCATAAATGGTCCCTCTGTATTTACGTGTTTAGCGTGAGTCACATGCTAAACTAACTTGTATATAAGTCCTCGAAGACTTTCTTTGTAAACTAAGACGTATGATTCAGTCTAACTAAATCAATAAGAGTTATCTTTCTCTGATTCTCTCTCCGACTAAGTTGTGATCACCGACCTAGAGATAACTCGAATAATCACCGATTGAACTTAGGGTAAATCATTTACAAACGAAGATCAAGAACATATCGAGTCTGGAGATACAACTAAACCAGTAATCAAAGCATAAAATTGTGTAGGTACGTATTTCGTAAGCTCGGTCATCCGATACGAAAAATATCTTCACTGGCAAAACAAACCTATCCATGATAGGTAAAGTGGTATGGAGACTCTTAACTGGACGTAATTATTTATCGGCTTCTCAACCTAAACCTAAATATTTCAGAAAAAAATCACTTTCAGAGTAAAAATCTCACCCTTTAGTTCATGGATTTGGAAATGCATAAGCAAATGAATTAAACTTATGAAACAACATAATATCTTGGAGGTAGGAGATGACAACAACATGAAATTTTTTGAAAGATAAATGGATACCAGGGCTAAAAAGTAATCTCCTCCAATACCGTAATGATATCAACAAGTATATAACACTTGTGGCAGATTTTCTAGATCCTGTCACGAAAAAGTAGAATCCTACAATGATATTCTGATGCAAATCGGAAGCGTTAAAAGTTGATAGAATCGCAGCGAAATAAAAATTGGTAGAATTTATAGAAATTATGTTTTCTTCAAGGAGATATCCTAAAATCTACGGGTTTATCTAGACCGCGTTAAGTCACAAAGAATAACGACTATAGATATTATTTATCTAGACCTCGTTAATTCAATACGAATAACAACTATAGATATGAGATTAGTATTCAGATTTCGGGTAAACCCAACTATGAATAAAAATAAAAATCAATAAATTCAACAAGTTTAAAGAAAATAAAATAATTGCGTTGATAAAAAAAAAATCTCATAATTTTCGTTTTTGGAGCTCCGTATATAGATAACTCCTCCTAAACAAACCCTAAACTTAACAGAAATATAAAAACTTGTTTCCCAAGGTATCAACTGCCTTTAGGCAACTTTCCTAACTTATTAAATCTCTTAAAATAAACTTCTAGACTATTCTAAAATTACCCTAATTAATAAATCCAAATTTTAATTATTTTTCTACTAAAATTATCATTAATCTATAATACAAAACATGATAGGATTTTGAGCCTTGGACGGACGGATAACATTTTAAGAGACAAACATGTGATCCGACCACCCAGTCTCATCCTAGCCAAAGACATCTAGCGGATGTGGTGTTTGTAATCCCCTTCTAGCCATCTTAATTACTTCCTCTTCAATTAGACGTTACAGCCATTAAATGGTAGCATTACAAACAAACAAACAAACAAAAACTGAAAATTTAAATGCTACAGTAACTTTCAACCATGTCTTCAAAAAAAAAGTGCCAATCTTCAACAATCTGCAAAACACAAACAATGTATTCTTTTTAAAAATAATAGGAATATTTTTTATTCTACTCATAACAAAATCAAAAATACAAAGCATAATTTCCATTGTACTCATTGAACAAATGAAACAATCGAGTAAGGTGAGAAAAGTTACGTGGAGTGCAATACTTTGGGAGTTGCAATATGTAAATCCCAAAAAAAATGGCAATCGAATGAGCCAACCTTAATCAACCTGCAAAACAAAATAACATTAGAGTTGCCATATATAAAACCCAAAGAACAAAGAATTTTAGAAAAAATATATACTTAGAAAGGAAACGTTGCAGAAATCTCTTTAGGAATAAAAATCTGTTCACAGACTATTTCGAGGAAACTTTGCTGCCGGAAAGAGGAAGAATGGATGATCTTCATGTGGCGGGTTATGGACAAATGACAAAACTTTTACATTTTTGGAGACGGATGGAAAATTGTTTTGTTAAAATCTTCAAAAACTTTTACATTTTTGAAACCACTTTCTCATGCTGATTGATAAAGATTGTTTTGTTAATAAGAATAAGAACAGTTTACCAAAGGAACAGAGACTGAAAAGGAAACGTTATTAAAAAGATATGTATCTCTACTCAGATGTGAATAGTAAATGGAGCTAATACTTGGGACATGCACGGCTAAATAAGGATTAAATCTCACCATCTGCTTCTTATGATTAGAAATACTTACCTAATTTTACGAAGAAATTCTAGGTCCGTTTCAACTCGGCAATCGTAACAAAGTGGTCCATCATAAATGAGCTAATATTTAGGACATGCACGGCAAATTAAGGATTAAAGCTTACCGCTTTGAATAGAAATACTTACCAAATTTTTTCATTCCTATATTTACTTCCATGATTATCCTCCCACCGTCATGAATACCCATAAATAATGTACAAAGTCCATACCGTGCAAAGAAACGGCTGCTCCTATATTCCCCCATAATAGGCAGAAATAAAAAACGTCCAAAAAATAAAAGTTACACTTATTACAATTGTTCAATGAGCATGTATATAAATAGAGGAATATATTTCTTCAACCACACCCATCCACTCATTCACACATTTCTCACTCATTCACTTATTCCTAACTTATTTTTTTGGTGTAATTTTTAGCTTAAGAGTATCAACATGTCAAACATAATTAGCTACATCCCCAAGAAAAGCGTTATCCAAAACGTGTTTGCTTCCTTTTCGAGAATGCATGATTGCGATGAAAACAAACCTTCAGAGCTCAAGTTTAGCGTTGCAAGAAAATGGGAAGAGATCGATTTCATGGCGACCAACGAGGTCACTACTTTTGATTTACTAATGATTGACGAAAACGTGAGTATATTGTTATTGCAATCTGAATGAAATTAGTGTTTTTTTTTTCAAGTAAAATAAAATATTAGTAGTCATGATGGGAATGTTATTATCAAATGTAAAACTGATAGCTTCTATTTGCAATACAAGCAAAAGTTCAATAGCAGAGCAAAAATAACTGGATTTGCTGATGAAAACTTCAAGAGTGTACTTGAGCACTGTCAAGAATGTCTCAACTTCATTATTTGACCAGTGCCTCGGTAAGAAAACTTCTTCCAAGTACACAAACATTTTATGTATGCTGCAATAATATTATACATACTATGTCACTAATATGTATTATATTAAATGTCTAGGTTTAAGCTCAAAATGGCGGTTCAAGATTTAACTGGAACATCAACTTTTGTGGCCCACCACCTGGAGGCTCAGCATATCCTCAAACTGCAGCGTCACTGTATTCTCTCCACAAGGTGAATAAGAAACACTGTACATAAACCCAATTAATGTTAGATAAGCATTTCATACAAATACTAATTCTACAGTGGCATTATGCAGAAAGGTATGTTTGGAGTTGTCTTTGGGATTATGTATGAAAAGCTCCTACCGGAAATTGATTTCCAGATATACAATTCCTACACCGATGTCATTGGCGGGAATAATGTATTCACTCTCGAAACCATTCTCCGTGGACATGAATGTTGGGATGGAAGTTGGCCTCAGAGATGAGGCGAAATGAACACGACAAATATACAACCCTGAGTATGCAATGAACAACGAGGCATACAAACACTTGGAGTCCGTGAACAGAAATGAGGCGAAACGAATGATTCTCCTCCCAGAATTTAGACGAGGACATTCGTTGGGGAGGTCTAAGTTTAAAGCCGACAAGGGAATAATACAACTTATCGAGACCGCTGAAGAACGCCGTGAGGAATTGAGACGACGATGTCGAAGAGAGAATATTGATGTTCCTTTAAGGAGGAAAATGAAGGAGAAGCCATGCTTCATGCATCACCTGCACGCGGAACTACTGATGATTCAGGAAGAGAATGAGAGGATGGATTTGAGGTTGCGGCGAAACTATGCAATGGAAAGGACATGGGACAATACCGGAATGGAATCAACAGAGCATATGGATGATGAACACAGGACAATAGTCCCTGCGATCGAGGAAGAATTTCTGGGAGGGATGTAATTACATTTATTGCTCATCAGATGAGGATTCCGCATAATGGTTTCATCAAAGATCTCCAATCTTTTGGGATCGTAAAAAAATAATAATTTATCTAATTCCAAAATAAAACAGTTACGCGATTTTTAATCAAAAACTATCATTTAATTCAGATTCTTTTAAAAATATAAATTAAAAAAAAAATTGGAAGTGTATTCGATTTCTTAATTATTCTGATGAAAAATGTTTAAGGTTTTCATAGCGACGAGTTCTTACGAGTCGAATTAAGTCTTAAGATGATGTGTGGTAATTATTAAGATTATTATTATAAAAATTTGTACCTTCGCATGTCGTGCCGTTAAGGCACATGCTATTTTTAGTGGAATACAAATAATAATAGGAAAATAATGGATTTAGTTTCCATAAATCTACCTTCATCATATTCTCAATGTTCCCGGCCCATATTGAAGAAAGGATCCATAAGATAAGGGGTTTTATAAACAACAATAACAACCCTAAACCAAATAAATTAAGATTCCTCTTGACTGCATCCGGAGAGTTTACAGTCAAATCCATGTATGCGAAATTAAGTGAAAAAAAGATCGATTTCAACAACCTAAATATGTCCGACAAATTTTGGAAAGTTTTGTGGAATTTAGATGTCTTGCAAAGAATTAAAATCTTCATCTGGAAATGTCATCGAATGTTGTTTCAACGAACTTTAAACTTTTTAATATGATTAAGGGTGTCTCCCCTAGATGCTCATTTGGTTGTGAGGTAAATGAGACCATAGAGCACTTGTTCTTTCATTGTCATTATGCAAAATCTGCTTGGGATATAACTCCTTATCCAGTTTAGTTTTTATTTGATAATTCCTTTTAGACATTTGTAATTCTTGGGTAAAACAGCCTAGCAACACAATATCTTTAGAGACAGTAATGGCAAAAATGTGGAAAGAAAAAAATAATAGAGTTTTTCAAAGAAAACAAAAAGCACCGGCAAAAACATCCTTAGAAATACAGAGACGCATACAGTACTGGTATAAGGGTGACATAAACAAAATCAAACAGATTAGTCAAAAGAAAACACAACAACATCTCAAAGAGGGATGAAAACTACCACTAAAAACCCAACACAAAATCAATGTGGATGCAACTTGGATATCATTGGATGGCCCATCTAGATTATAACAAATTCTCAGAAATGATGCAGGTGAATTTGAACAAGATAGGACCATCCTCGGTAGCTGAACCATAAGAAACAAAAGCACTAGTAATCTTACAGGCAACACAGTGTGCTACAGAGAAAAACCTCACCACTTCAACATAGAAGGAGATTACAAGAAACTTTTGACTATCTAAACGGGATTCAAACTCTTAGTTCTTGGACGAGTCAGGCAATTTTGAAGGAATCAAGACAGGTTATTAGCTTTCGTTCCAATTTTTAAGGAATTTTTTTTTGTTCCAAGAACGACAAATAATGTCACGGATATTCTAGTGATATTAATTAGGGTGCTATTCCCCTCTCTTGTATTAAGCATGCTTTATCCATGCTTTAGCAGTAGATAAAATCTAGAGAGGGTTCTCTTCCTTATACATTAGACGACTCTACCCCATTTGTAATCCGGGTTTCTAACACCCACAACTAGTTCAATTTACAAAAGGAAAACGTGTCTATTCTCTACAAGAATTTTAAGAGCAGTTCCTATGGACTCAACAAACTTCAAGTTTGTTGATTTTGCTCCCACTATGGACTCAAAAAACATGAAAAATGGATGTTCAAACCAACAAATTTGTTGGTTTGTTCATTGAGTTGGAGGATGTAGCGGGCGTTTAATGATAGGCCGGGCAAGCTTGTCTCAAATGCTGGCGCTTTCCTGGGCAGCGCGCGTTTTTCACTAAACCGCCAGAGCTTGTCCTTCCAACGCGCGTTTGTCATAGAAGCGCCAATGTGTGAATCTGGACTGCTAGAAACTCTTGTGATCTAACGGCTATAATTTTTGATTTCTATAAATACTCCTCATTTCAACTCCAAATTCACATTGTCTTCTTTACTCTTCTCCGAGCTTACAAAAATTCTTCAACTTTAAATTTTTTTTCAACTTCTTGAACATGTCTCGGCCCTTGTTAGTTCGGCGCGCTCCGTAGACTAAAGAAGAAGATGAATCTATTTTCAGAAACTATGTTTTTTTATTTACTCAGCTTGCTTCAGCAAACTATCCATGGGTGAATTTCTGGGCGGTTATTCACAACGGGTTCTGCAGTGACACCCGTAATCCGAGTCGTCATTCTATATGCGACATAGAAAATCGTTTTCGTACAATTAAGAAAGAAGTAAGTGAGTTTGTAGCTTTAACCATACAAGCCAATAGATATAGACTGAGAGGTGAAACTGATGCTGAGATGGTAACAAGATCTTTGGCTGAATGGCGAAGATGGAAAAATGTGGCTTTTCCTTTCGAAAAATGATTCGAAATCCTTAAGGTGTTGACCAATTTCAACCCCTTCTTTGAAGCTAATGTAGTCCGTTGTAATTCAGTGAAGCTAATGTAAAACGCTTATTTTAAAGCTAATGTAGTCCGATCTTAATTCAGTGAAGCTAAATGTAAAACGCTTAATTTTAAAACTAACGTAAAACGCTTAATTTTAAACATATGTAATTTTATTTAATTAAGATCGACGTACTTTTAAAACTAAAATTACATATGTAGCAGAATTAAAAATTACAATCTCTCTAACGTCCCTCGTAGCTAGCTCCCCCATTGTTATTTTCTGGAGTCCAGAATTCTGCAAAACCTGGGGATAGACCTGGGACGGTCCCACTTGCCAACATATTAAATAAATTTCCATATGTTGATAAACCTGGGGATAGACCTGATTGACCAACATTAGGCGATTCTTGGAAAGCACTCGGTGCACTCGGTCCTCCAAGCATATAAGATTTTTGTTGTTGTGGTGGTGGTGGTGTAACATTGTAGCAGCTTTCATTTGGGTTGTAGGGCGAGAATGATGATGAAATGCGCCTAGGATCTAGCCGAAATACTTGAGGCTGAGATACATACACAGTTTTTGGTGAATAAGTATTGTTCCGTATGTGTGGTGAAGAACTCTGTCGTACTTGTGTTTCTCCCACCACTGTATCATCACTTTCATGCCATGATCTGTTGCTCCTGGTGGAATCGGAAGACTGTGACCGCCTCCCATCATCATTTTCAGTTGGACTCAATCCAAACATTGTGTTATGGTGCCATTTCCGACACTCATCCAAGTGTGTAGCCATAATTTTCCGAGTCAGCCAATGCAAATCATTCAGTTGGCTCTTCAACTCTTCCTCAGTAGCATTCACATTGTAGTAAGGATAATCACGTTCCATACCTTGGGAAACAATGGGGATCGTGGTTGGCTCACCTTGTGAAGTAATACTTGGCATCTCCCAACTAATTTCGGGCAAATTTGACGAAGATGATGAAGAATTTGCACCCGTGGTGGGGTAGGAACGATATTTGCATCATGGGACAGGCGTGATAACGCTGGGAGATCAAACCCATTGATGTGGGTGTTCTATGTCCCAATTACAAGATGCGAAATCGACGTGTACCATTTGACATAATCCGCTTCACTAATATTCAGTTGTGTATTTAGTTCATACCTCGCCCGATTGGTTCTTCTCAGCCGATCAAAATCTGATCCAGAGGTTTGCATCTGTTGTGGCGGGTTAGTTGCCATTGCATATATACCTTGCATTTGGTACTGCAGTCTTTCTCCCAGGTACCAAACCCCTCTATCCAATGGTGGAGTGTAAAAAACAACTCTACACAGAGAATAATCAAGAATTCTGCGTCCAACATCAGCATCATACTCAGGAAAATCAATGTAAGGGTGAACAACGACGTTGTTGTGGCTCCGAGTCATCTGATGAAACCTCTGAACAAAACTGGAACCCGAGATGTCGCTGCCAGTGCCCTTCGCTAAGTTGGTCGAGATGTACATATCCAACATTGGAAATCTTTGGGCGTCGTCGTTAAGGATTGGTTTACCAACATGGAAGTAGGTATACCATCAATACTGCAAATTACTCCATAATTTTAGTATTTTGACTTAATATATATTTGCTCATAAAAATTATTTAAATTTTAAAATAATAATTTTGATATTTACCTCTATGATGCCCCAGAAACCAGTGAAGTTATCTCCACCTGTAGACGCATCATCCAGCCCACAGTACAATTCTGCTAAAATTGCAGATCCAGTCATAATCTGGTGCTTTGTCAAGATCTTCTAACGCTTGAAGCCAACCAACACGAGCAACAGAAGTTGAGTTTAGAAATAACGTCTGACCCAGTACCCATAAGATAAACATCCTTCCGAGTTCAGGATAGTCATCTACATGCTCTGGGTTTATTGGTTGGTTAAGGAAAAACTTCAACGCTGAACATTTAATACCATTTCCTTTCAATCATTTATAACCTTCAGGTATTCCTGAATCTATAAACGATGGGAAAAGCGTCTCCCATTTTCTATTTGATATCCATTTATCTTGGTTGAACGGTAGCGGCTCTCCTATTCCACTTGGGATCCCACAAATGAAATACAAATCAAGGGGCGTAATTCCTATTACAAGTATAATATCAACTATGATTAATTCTTTTGATTATTTAATAATTATTTAAACAATATAATTTAAGTTAAGTTAAACAAGCTTACCAATTTCAAAATCATTGAAATTGAATGTGTGCATCGTCTCCCACCACCTTTCCACCACTATTATCGGAATTTTGTTGTTGTGTCTTCTAGGCTTCACATTATTAAGCGCACGCCAGGGATATCTGTCAACCCTTTCTCGGACTTGAGGGGGTAAAACGTCATAAATAGCCTTTAAGTCTAGAAATCCACCTCTCATATAAAAAAAACTATCAGACCGATCTTGATGCCCCAACACATGACCTTGGACTAATGATGGACCAACAACGACACTCGGCGCAGCAAACTCTGCTTCCCGATTTTGAGAAAAATCTACACCTGTGGCAGGCCGCGGTGCCGATTCATTTCTTCGATCTCTTTTCTTCTTTACACTATGGACCGCTTTTCTTAAAAAAACGCTCATATTGTATCTAATTTTTTGATTTAGAAGAGTTTTTAGAAGAAGGAAGTAGTAGTTGTGTGACAGAAATGAAGTGAGTTTAATCCAATTTATAGGTTCTGAAAATATAGACGTTGGAATTATGGCCGTTGGAGATATGAACGTTGGAAATTTTGTATCTCACGCCCGTGTTGATAGGACAAACGTGTGTTTATAGGTCCAACGCCCGAGTTTGTCTTTCCAGCGCCCGCGCTTTTTCTTTAAACTCCAGCGTTTGTCTCAAGCACGCGCGCTTAGTTATCTAACGCCCAGTGCTTTACCATAATGGAAAAGCTAGTTTGGCCGTCCACATGGCTCAACAAAAATTTTCATTTGGCCATTGCCATAGGAATTGCCCTAAGCAGTAGCATTACCATTTAGAGGCCAGTCTTTATATGGAATTTTTTTTCTTCTTTCTTTTCGAGTAGAGTTATGGTATAAAAATGAATATCAAGGTTCATGGCAGGGGTGGAGCCACATTCTTTTAAATTTCTTAGGCATGGGCGAGAGCCAGCCCAACAGAGAGCCAGCTCAGCAGTTGCCCTGTTATGTTGTGGAAATTCTTAGGCGTGGGAGCCAGCTCAGCAGGGCGGGTAACTGTCCACCATGGCCTGGCTCCGCCCCTGGTGGCATATGGAACAAATGCCTCTTAACTCAAAAAGGAAATGCAGTTCTTATTTGGCAGATAGAAAAAAAAAATGTACAAGAAATGTAACTCACAATTAAAATTTGCAACTCCCATTCATTCATAAGAAATTGAAAAGAAATAATCACCTTCTGGTATCACATTCATTCATAAGAAATTGAAAAGAAACAATCACTCTTCTGGTATCACAAAAAAAGAAAGACATTATTAATGAACCGAGATAGAATACATCAGTATTCATCGAAGAAATAGAGATCAAGGCATTGCCTCATTCATGGCACTAAATTAAACCTTCAAAGCTCGTCATCTAATCAATCACACCGAATAAACCGCATTTTCCAGTCAACCCCAACCTTAGATTTTCAGTCACTGTTTGGAGTCATTTGATATGTTTGGTTCACACCGAAGTAGAGTGAAACAGAAATAAATGACTCCAAGGTTAACTTTAAGCTTAAATGACATTGACTAAAATCAAACCCTCCATCAATTATAAGCCTGGCATTTTTAGGGGCGACCCCAAAAGAATTAGGGGCGACACTAAAAGACAAAAAAGGTCACCCAAACGTAAATCTAAGCTACCCCTTATCTTCGATTTTTCAAAATGGCCAATATGCCCTTGTATAGTCGGTAGCCAACACCATAATCGATAGGTTAAAGGTGAATCGGTAGGTTAAATTGAAACTATACCTACCGATTATTGTGTAGATACTTCGGCTAATAATCCCTTTTATAATCGGTAGCTTATCCAACTTGTAAGACTACCGATTATAAGGATCCCCATATTCAACCTTGGCCAAATTCTATAGGTTTTGAGGGGTGCAGAGCCAACCATAACCACTTGCTTGAGCTGTGGATGTAGCCATAATCGGAAGCCTAATAGGTTACATACACTACCGATTATAAGTTACCCCAAAATGAGTTTTTCCTAAAATCCTTCACGTAATGAATTTGAAATCTACCATAATCGGTAGGGTATATAATTATATAACCCACCGATTATAACGAGCCCCAGATCCAACCTTTGCCAAATTCCATAGGTTTTGAGTGTACACAGCCATCCATAACCACTTGGTTCGTGTTTTGGATGCAGCGTTAATCGAGAGTTAAATATATTACCAAACCATCCGATTATGGGTTGCCCCAAAATGAGTTTTTTCTAAAATCCTTCGTGTAAGGGAATTTGAAATATACCATAATCGGTAGAGTTAACAACTTAACAACCTACCGATTATAAGGAGCCCCGGATCGAACCCTTGCCAAATTCCATAGGTTTTGAGTGTACAGAGCCAGGCATAACCATGTGGTTCGTGATTTGGATGTAGCCATAATCGTAAGCCAAATAGGTTACACAACCTACCGATTATAGGTTGCCCCAAAATGAGTTTTTTCAAAAATCCTTCATGTGATGAATTTTGAAATCTAACCTTAATCGGTAGTCTATCCAACTTAACAACCTACCGATTGTAAGGAGCCCCATATCGAACCCTTGCCAAATTCCATAGGTTTTGAGTGTACAGAGCCAGGCATAACCATGTGGTTCGTGATTTGTATGTATCCATAATCGTAAGCCAAATAGGTTACACAACCTACCGATTATAGGTTGCCCCAAAATGAGTTTTTTCAAAAATCCTTCATGTGATGAATTTTGAAATCTACCATAATCGGTAGAGTTTAAAACTTATAACCCTACCAATTATAAGTGGCCCCGGATTCAACCTTTGCCAAAAACTAAAATATTCGGTAGCCAAAACAATAATCGGTAGTTTCACAAAATAATCGGAAGCAAACTTTGTAATCGGTAGGCTGGGGTCTATATATTAGTGTTTGGAATTTTTTTTGACTCATTGTGAGATAACTCATTGAGTGAGAGAGAAGAAGAAGAAAAAAAAAGAAGAAGAAGTGGTATATGTTGCCAACTTCCGATTTTTGCCAACTTCCATAAACATGGATGGGTACGAAGAAGGACGTGAAGTTGTTGAAGTTCAAGATTCACTACTGTTTAGAGATGACGATTTGGGGTATATGTTGAATGATCCAAATTTTGATGGAGATGAAACCCTAGACGACGCTTTCATGGAAGAAAATGGAGAATCACCCGATATTGAAGCTAACGATTCATCAAACATACAGGTATGTTGTTAACTAACTCTAATACCCATGTTATCCATGTTATGTGCGTTTGTGTGTGTTTTTGAACGTGAAATTTCGATATCTGCATGCATTTAATGACATGAACGACATATATTCGGTAGTTAAATTAGTACAAAATCTACCGATTATCCACAATCGGATATATTTTGATGTATTTATCTGCCGAATATGAAAAAAATCCCCAAATTGTAAGCTTCAATTTCTCTCAATCGGAAGTTGTGTACATAAATAAACTTCCGATTATATAACGTCACCCCAAATACGAATTTCTCCAAAAAATGAAATATTCGTAAATCTTGATATTTAATAATCGGTTGGTTTATGAATTTATAGTCCCTCCGATTATTGAAGCTTTTTATACAGAAGAATTGTTCATTTGTGTATGTCGTTAATCGGTAGACTATATTCGTACATGACTACCGATTTCTCATAATCGGTTATCTTGTATATTATTAAATTACCGATTATTTTACAATCGGTTACTTATTATCTAAACTTCCTTCCTATTACTAATGCATAACTCATTGTTGTTGTGCGTAAGCTATTGTAGCGGTTGATGACGATTATTATTGGAGGCCTGATACTTCCCTACACTATGCAAACGATTTGGTATGTCCATGAATTATCTTTTCTTTTTCCAATCATGTATGTTAGATGGTTATGCTTATTTTTTTGGTTTGTTATATGCGCATTTAGATATTTGGAAGTAAGAAGGAAGCAAAGGAATGGCTTATGAACAAGGCAAAAGAGAAGATGTGCGTGGTAGTTCAGAACCCTTGTGTGAAGGACATTAGGTTTGAAATGGTTTGTGAGCGAGGTGGGAAGAAAAAGATTCACGAGGGAAAGAATAATAAGTATGTAAAGAAGACGGAGATGAAGAAGTACCGAACTCATACAAAGAAGATTGGATGCCCATTTAAGATTGTCTTCTATAAGCCCGATGGTAAGGAAAGTAAAGATTGGAAAATGTCTAAAGTTGCTAATGGTTGTCACAACCACGATGATCCGGATACTCTTATTGGACATGTAATGGTTGCGAAGTTAAAAACACATGAAATGGAGACGGTGAGGTCTATGCGTATCCAAAAGGCGAGTGCGATCTTAAGTAAAATAAAGGCGGGCGACCCCGACAACTTGTCTTCTTTATCTACAATTAGGTCGGCCCTAGCTACGATCAAAAGGACGGAATGGGATGGTAGAACGGTCACGCAACAATCGCAGTGGTTAGCTGAGTTACACGACTACACATTGAGAATGGAAGAAAAGAATGGTAAAGTGATACGTATTTTCTTGGCACATCCCGAAATGATAAAATTGGCTCAGTGTTTTCATCAAATTTTGTTGATAGATGCCACTTACAAGACAAACAAATATAACATGCCGTTGTTGAACATTGCTTGTCACACTTCGGACAAAAACACGTTTACGATTGCATGGGGTTTAATGGATCATGAGAACAACGTGAGTTTCATTTGGATGTTGGAGACGTTGAGGTCCATTTACAATGGGGATGATTTTCCAAGGGTTATTGTAACGGATAACGATAAATCCTTAATGCATGCAATAGCGGTAGTGTTTCCTGAAGCCCGAAACTTGCAATGTACGTGGCACATTCAAGGCAACCTCAAACACAATTGCCATCACCATTTCCAAGCTAAAAAACCAAGGAAGGGTACCAAGAGGTCGAAGTAAGAGGATGAGCGCAGTGTAGTCAAAATCGATCTCCAAGGTGGATTACTCGCCGAGTAATCGCTACAGGCTATATGACCGAGGCGATTTCCGATTCCAAGCTATTCCCGATTTTTTGCGATTAAGGCGGCCAATTTAGACAAATTTTTGAGCAAAACGAGTTATCGATTTTTCTGAGTTGGCCTTGAATGCACTAAGATCATAAAGAAATTTTTTGTAACCCCTCATATAGGAGTTATAAAATAGAAAAACATCTAAATACATGGTAAACACGTTCAATATAACAATATTACACATTTAATTATACGATAGTATAAAATTTAAATTTTAATTAGGTAAAAATCATGACTTATGAGAAGCGGTATATAAATTATTAATAAATAGATTCTGAGTATTAGATCGAGTTTTAGCGATTTCCAAGTCCGAACTTGTTGCTCCTCACTCCAAGCTCCCCAACCGAGTAGGACCGAGGAACGATTTTAATTACTTTGGATGAGCGCATTAGTAAATTAACCGCGGAAGAACGAGAGGAATAGAAGAGGTTATTTGATGAAAAATAGAAGGAGGATGGAATAATTTGGAGAGCGTTCATGAAAGCATGGGACAAGATCGTTTGGTCAATGACCGAGGAAATTTACGAAAGAAACTTGAAGAAATTTGAGGAAGAATATTGCAAGGACTACCCAAAACCCGTTGAGTATTGTAAAACACAATGGTTACCGATTAAGGAGAGGTTTGTGTATGCATGGACATATGAATATCGTAACTTCAAGAACGAGGCGACAAGCATTGCGGAGGGGTCTCATGGCCGATTAATGAAAATACTTCTAGGTAGTCAAATGGAGTTGTGTCGATCCAAGAAGCAATCCATGAATTCACCAATCGTGATCTCGTAAAGATTAAGGATTCTATGCAATTTAGTGTACATAAATTTCCTACGG
The DNA here is from genome assembly GCA_023531295.1 of Papaver armeniacum. Lineage (NCBI taxonomy): Eukaryota > Viridiplantae > Streptophyta > Magnoliopsida > Ranunculales > Papaveraceae > Papaver > Papaver armeniacum. The sequence continues at coordinate 78,614 of JAJJWW010010832.1, read as the reverse complement.
AACATGAAAGGGAAAGATTGCTTCTAAGGGGCATTGTTCATAAAGTTTCAAAATGGGCAATAAATCACATGATGGAACAATTGAAGTTGTATAAATCTTACGATGACGAGAATACGGTTTGTGTTTGCAAGGATATGATAGGTATTGGTCTCCCATGTCGTCATAAAATGGGTAGGTACGTCGATGTGATTGACATCAAAGATATTCATCCATTTTGGAAGCAATTAAATTTCACTCCAAGCACCCCCGTAGTCGATGGTCCATCGTTCATGGAGTCGGAATTGTGTGCAAGAATAGCCGAGCGTTATGCTACAACAAATGGCGCCAAGAAGCAAATATTGATGCATGATTTGGAGCAAGCTCTTCACCCTCGTTTAAGGGAGGTTGATGAACCTATTAAGCAAAAGGGGGCGGGTAGGCCAAACACCGAAGTGTCGAGGACCATTGAAAGAAAAGAATTAAAGAAGCATTTGTCTAATAAAAGAAAATTGTGTCGGCATGAGCGTTCGGAAGCCGAATTTGAAGATGAGCCGCAACCCAAGAAAAGAGGTCGTCCAAGAAAAGATCAAAATGGACCAACCGCACAACAAGTGAGTCCAAAGGTCTCTACGAAGCCTTCTCAAGTAAGTCAAGCCGATGCGGTGGAAGAAGTTGTGTTAGTGGAGACCCAAACTAGCTCCGTAGTTATTTATCAAATGAGCGACTCGCAACAAACACAATCAACGGAAATGGTGACTATAAGAGAGAAGTATGGTACTCTTCGTTGTCCTAGGGATTTTCATGGAAGACCAACACGATCAAGGTATACGATTATAGAAGAGTATATGAAACAACTCCCTCCACTCATTGTTACATTTGTTTTGTCCATCGACGAGGTTGATGGGGATGGCAATTGTGGGTTTCACGTCGCCTCGGAACAAATTGGTTACTTTGGAGAGGCGGTGAACGAAGATGTCACCCAATGGCAAAATTTAAGAACTAAGATGGCGGTACAACTAATAAAGGACAAGGATTTCTATATGGAGATGATGAAGGAAGGAGATAGGCACGACAAAGAACTAGAGTTCAAAGACTTTGTTGTGCGTGTAAAGTGCCGAAAGGGATTGAAGACAATCGGATCCAAGTATTGGATGACAATGCCTAAATGTGGATATCTCTTAGCGGATGCTTTGAATTGTGTGGTACATTTCTTTGTTCCTCTTAGGTATGGACATTCTTTTACGTTTACACCTACAAGGACGGTTTGCGATGAATCGGTTAAAGATAGAAGAATTGTTATGGCATTTGTGAATGAGATGCATTTTATCGGTTTAAGAGTAAAGAGGGATTGCCCATTACCTCCGTTGGGTGGTTGGAGTGATTACTTCCCAACAAATCATTGTAACGATTGGTTGAAACAATATGAGACCAACATGTTGGATTGGGATCGCGTCATGAAGGAGGATTTCCCGGAAGACCTACTGGAATTGGTTCCCTCGGATGATGAAGATAAATGATCGTTATGTTTGAAAGATGTATTTTGGAAAGCCCTATTTGTACATGTTTTTTTTTTGGAATTTTGTGGAAAATACTGTGAAGTATAAAGCGATAATCGGTAGTTATATTTTTAATATATCAACCGATTATACAAGCTTTTGTAAACAGAATCAATCAATATTATAATCGGTTATTAACTTTTTGAATTTATCTTCCGATTGTAAGGCTGACAAAACAACTGAATTTTTTTTCCCATAATCGGTAGATTACATATTACATAAACATCCGATTGTCACCAAACTCTGACAAAAAATAAACTGTAAATTTTTCCCAGAATCGGTAGACAACATATTGCATAAACAGCCGATTGTCACCAAAGTCTGACAAAAAAACTAAAAAACTTCTCAGAATCGGTAGACAACATATTGCATAAACTTCCGATTGTCACCAAAGTCTGACAAAAAGCTGAAAATCTTCTCAGAATCGGTAGACAATATAAAATAATAACTTCCGATTGTAGCCATCAATCAACATTTATACTGTTGCGACGGACTTTAGGAATTCATAACTTCCATCATAAGTGAATTCTTCACCATTTTCCACTAAGTACTGTCTTTTTGCGAGTGTCTCCTACATAAACAAACATAAAATAATGTCAACTTCGTTTCAGTAAGAAAGATTAAACACCCGGTGTTATTTAAAAAGAATAACCAAGCGTTATACTTACAAATTGTTAGATCGACAAGCTTAAGTGGCTAGTGTTAAACATCCTCTTTTGTATCGTTATGTAATCATTTACCCCTTTTTGGACAAGTCGGAAACGATCATGAACTTGTTGGAGTGATCTTTGCTTTGGATTTCCATACTCTCGCACAAATTGGCTATATACCCTCGCCCAAAAGACTTCGGGTGTTAACCTTCCTGCTATGACATCTTCACGTCTTGTTTCACGATACCATGTTTTCACAATGACCAAATCTTCAGCCGCGTCAAACGTTGCCATGCTTGTAAGTTGAGATATAGAATGAATTCACAAGAGTAGACGATGGAAAATCTATTTGTAGAATACACGATGCAATATATGTGTTGTTTGGTGCATAAATAAGAAGAGTTTACCCTCCTTATATAGATGACAGTCCCAACGTCTCTTTTTTTTTTTGAAAATATGGCCGTTGATGCGTACTTTTACAAGACTGTACTGAAATTACGTACAATTATTACACACAATCGGTAGGGAATGGTTGAACAAAGCACCCGATCATGAGTAATCGGTAAATATTTATTGTTATATACTTCCGATTATAGGATGTTTTGTCAACAGAGTTCTCAGTTTCATTAGAGTAGTATAATCAGAGGTTTATCAATATGTATTATCAACCAATTGTGTGTGGTTTTCGAGGCACGACTAGTTTCTTTTGAACGAACTAGCCGTTGGAGTATAATCGGTAGTTAGATCAACAATTAAAACTTCCGATTATCATAAATATTTTGAAATTCACAACAATATCACCTACACATGTAACACATCATCATAATTTTACATTGAACTCCCGCAATTATATTACAAGGTATTGTGATTAGCGTCGTGGACGTGTTGGACGAGTCCTAAACGGATTAAATCTTTCCATCGCCCTAAGGATTCTAAAATGAGCTTCATAACGGAAGCTTGATCTTTTCCATCTCCGCCATTCCCCTAGAGATCGTTCTATAACCTCATCATTGGTTTCACCCCTCAATCGATATTGATTCACAAGATAAGTTAAATGGACGAATTCTTCGACGTGTCTGTTTATTGAACCAACTCGACAGAAAAGATCAGCGGAGTGACGGTTGTTTGGGTAACCGGTGTCGGCGAAGAATTTTTTGTGAATTTTCCCCAAATAACTCATACTCATTATGCCTCCTTGCCTACGTTCTTCTCCTCGTCTCGGATAGAATTGAACATAGCGCCTACATAAAGATAAATCTTCTTCAATCGTGAACTCCGTAGGATTAATGAATGGTTGGGCCATTATATTGAAGATGATGTTGGAGAGAGTTTAAAGGTATTTGTGTTCCATAGAGAGTAAAAGGATACAATCCTTATATAGAGTTTAGAGTTCCAACGGCTCTATTTTGTTGGGGCAACTGTATAATCGGTAGTCAAATGAAGTAATAAGACTTCCGATTGTACAGTTGCCCCAAATTTTGTTTTTGCAGAAATGTCATTTTTTTCGAATTTGAAAACTAGAATAATCGGTAGTGAATAAGACTTCCGATTATACAGTTGCCCCAAATTTTGTTTTTGCAGAAATGTCATTTTTTTCGAATTTGGGAACTAGAATAATCGGTAGTGAATAAGACTTCCGATTATACAGTTGCCCCAAATTTTGTTTTTGCAGAAATGTCATTTTTTTCGAATTTGGGAACTAGAATAATCGGTAGTGAATAAGACTTCCGATTATAAAGTTGCCCCAAATTTCTTCCTTGGCGAAATCACCAATTTTGGGAATTTAGGAGCCACTATAATCGGTAGTCTCGTAGGTTATTGTTCCTACCGATTATTATAGAAGCAAGATACGCGTTAGGCGCAAAATCGATATTAATCGGTAGTATAATATCGTTACTAATCTTCCGATTGCTGTATAATAATCGGGCACAAAATAGCTCCCGATTATGTAAGGGCATTAACGTATTCTCCGCGTTTTTGGACATCCCTTAACGGTGTATATGGGTTGGGAATAAAAAAGTCGCCCCTAATTCGTTTGGGATCGCCCCTAAAAATGCCAGGAAAATAAGCGCAAGTCAATCCCTTGGAAGATTTCTGTCTACAACAATTATTTTAGTACTGTCTGAAGTTCATAATCCTAGAAATGGAGCAAATCTTTTTCTCTATATCAACAGTTTACTTAATGATTTCACTAAACAGGAATGTCGTCAAAAACTCAAAACCGTAACAATAATAACATGTTTCAAGAACAAAACTTGCATTAACAATAATAAATGTATAAGCGCAACTCAATCTCTTAGAAGATCTCTCTCTAGTACAGTCATACTAGTACTATCTTAAGTTCATAATCCTAGAAATGGAGCAAATAAATTTCTCTATATCGACAATTTACTCAGTGATTTGACTGAGTGGCAAACCATTCACTATTTCCTGTTGGGGAGTAAGGCAGACAACCAGAACAAAGAAATAAAGTAACTCTTTGACCCAAAGCATGCACATCAGACTACCGGCTCAGGGAACAACAACCGAAGTGACAAAGCCTCAATTGTTCTCCCAATTCATGGAGGAAAGGTGGTGGAGTAGTGTCCACATTTCCTATATCAGAGGTTATAACTTATAAGGCATCTAAATCAAAGACCTTATGCTCCAATTTTTCGCCACCACATTGAAGTAAGTCAACATTAAGTTATGCACATGACTAATCAATTTTTCCTGTTGCAGAGTAAGGCAGACATGCTAATCACACAAAAACAACCAAGATGCAGTAACAACCAAAACAAAGAAATAAAGTAAGTCATTCACCCAAAGCATGCTTATCTCAGGGAACAACACCCTTATTGAAGAGGCCTCCATTGTTCTCCCAATTCATAGAGGAAAGGTGGAGGAGTTTCCCGTTTCCTATATCAGAGGTTATAGCTTATAAGGCATCTAATCAAAGACATTATGCTCCAATTTTTCACCACGATTAATACTGAAGTAAGTCAACATTAAGTAATGCATATGACTAATAACAGTACATGAACCAAAACAAACATAACAACATTCATAGAAACTCTAACCACAAAAACTAATGATCCCTGTTAAAACAACAAGTCATTAACTAAATATAGATAATAAACAGCGGTAGTTTATAGTCATGATCCATTTAGTCTAAAATGTCTCCATATACATCATTGTTACTTACCATTGCATCTTCTGGATGTTAGCTCCATACCTCCTCCAGAGATCACTGTGTTAATTTGTCATCGTCAAGTGTACATCACACGGCATCTTCTATCCAAGATCCTACAGCCTTAATCCCATTAGAAGCTTTCCAAGCATACTACTCGCCGAGTCACTTAAAAACGCAGTTTTGAAATCATTAACATAATAATCCAAATTATCTTTACCATTCTCATTCCCAATTTCAACAAACACCTCTAAGACACTCTTGACCAAACCCCTATCAATTTCATTCCCTTCTCGTTCTCGATTAATCAACAAAATAACAGCATCTCTAACTCTCACTTTCATCTTCTCATACACAATTTCACGAAAGCAACTAAACCCAATATCTTTCAATGAAGGAAGTTGCCTCCTCGGAATGTAATAACGTTCGAGATAATCAAAAAATCGACAGAGTTTACTCACCATAACCTTGTGATTAGCCCACCTCTTAGCAAATTCTTGCAACATAGATACATCATCCTGCTTCTGTTGGATAGCTGGTAAAACTCTACAGCTCAAGTAATCGTTATAAACGCCTTGGTATCTCTCATAAAGGTCTTTCGAATAGTCGAATGGATCTCTCTCAGTGCACATAGTGTAAATTGTTGCGTGAATCGTACCATCCATTGGCGATTCTGGAATACCTTCAATGATATTAACCATCTTTCTAATCTGATTCAGAATGATTGCCCATCCTTCTTCCAATTCAATGTTGGTTCCCATTGTGCCGTAACTATCTCAACTCCAAACCCTAACTCTCAAAGTGAAGTAGACGAATGAGAAAAGTAAGAAAGCGAGTGAGGACGCACACTCGACTATGTGAGCTTGTTTTTTATAACGCTGAGCCCGGCCCAAAATACCAACTCACTCACACCTATGCAGGAGTGACTGTACCATGCCAAAAATATATTTCCTTGGTTGCAGTACAAATTTGTACCCTTAAAACCGGGGTGCTCATTCCGGCTTTCCTTATTGGAGAATTATTTGGAATGAAAATCGGTATTGGTTTTTACTTTCGAAGAAAAATTAAAATTATTTTCTAGGAGTATTTAGAAACAAGCTTCCATATAAAATATGTAGTGTATTATTTCTCTCTCGGTTGTCCTTTAATCCGTCTTCTCCAATTATATACATTTAATCTAGACCGAAGATGATTCATATCTTGTAAGGTATAAAATTGGTGATTCGAAATGTTATTAGAAAAAAACATAATTCAATTGGTGTTGATCAAAGTTGTTGTTCTTCATTGATAATTCTGGGAACCGGATGTTCAAGTACAAGTGCAATTATAAATTATATGTGTTTGATTCAACCTCAAAATCCACCTTTTACTATTTGTTCTGAATAACTTTCGATCCCTTAACTTAACCCTAAGTACTGTTTGTTCTGAATCACTTTCGATCCCTTAAATTAACCCTAAGTACATGTAAATGACACTCTGCACTACAATAGAAATGGCACTATCAGCAGAGACAAAGGTACTACAAATTCCTAATCAACCAAATATCATTCAAAGTATATACGATGGACTTACAAACTTATAGTGTGTATGTTTAAGAGACCATTAATCACCTTAACATATGAGCAGAAAATAGCTTTATGGTAATAGTATGACTAAGTTTGCAAATTGGTTTAATGAACATAAAATCAAGAGATGATTAAACACTTTATTTCAATCCATGCGAACAAGCGTGTGTAAACCCAAGTTTAAATAGAAAATCAGTGACCAATTTATTTATCAAGGAAAACATATAAATAACAATGATCAAACAGAAAGAAAAAGTATCCTGAAAATAACACATGATCGCACTGTTTTCTTCATCTGATATAACATTTTTTGATAATGATATGGCTAAGAATTAGTTCAAGATGTCGCAAAAGAATTATCTGAAGAGGATAAATGGAATATTGGGATGTCAAAGACATTCAAAGAACAAGAATGGAAAGAGAGTGCTGAGATAAAATTTACCCTTATTTTTTGGATTAAAAATATGAGGTTATTATTAAAGTAAAAACTAAATCGTTTCTCATTCCAAAAATTATACAATAATGAGAGCCGGAATGTGCACCCCGGTTTTAGACGGGTGCACAAATTTGGACCCTTCAAGGTTTCTTATAGAATAAATGTATTTATTTATTTTTATAATCAAAGGCCTTTAAAGAGGCTAAGAGTCTACCTAAACAATTGCCAAGAGCCAGATAGAGGGTACATACCAAACTATAGAACTAGAGTTTATGTTGGCCCAATTTACCAGGATATGAGCAACGTCATTACAAGTTCTTGGTTGAAAATAAAAATTACAAGTCACAAGGCTAGAACTAAAAAGAAAAATATATTTAAATAGAGCATTCGTTCGTTAATTGCCTTCGAAAACTCCTACTGAAAACTGGTCAATCAAATTTTTAGCATCACTTTCCACAGTGACATGCGTGAGATGCAACTCCATTGCCTTATGTAGAACAACTGTAATGATTCTAGTTTCTGCTTCTTCTAGAGAGAATACTTCAAACATAATAGCAGCACACAAAAAATTATTTTTTATTTTTTTGAGTCTCTCATCACATAGCCTGAATCATTATCCAAAGAGACATCATCAAAGGATTCATCAATGTTACGTTTAATCTATTTAAGGGTAGAGACATCCATTTAGTAGCACTATATAATGACGTTCATAAGGGGTTTATGCATAATGTTGGGAACTCTAAAGGAGGCTATCATCGCTCTGGCTTTAACAATGACAACTCATGGAATTTCCTTCTCAATACTAAATATCAGGTTGTTTCTGTTATTCCAAGTAGACTACATAATAGAAGCAGAAATACATTTGGATTCATCAGAAAAAACAGAGATGAAATCAATAAGCCAGTGAAACAACCAATCAAGAAAGGAGGAAATAGAGAAACTATTGGTAGGAAAACAGAGAGGGTATGAATGCCAAACAACATAGGAAAAAGGACACAAAACCAAAGAATGCATAACAAATTCATTAAAATAAAGATGTCTGGGAAAAATCATCAAATCAATATGCATTATGATTTGAAGCACAATCCTAGCAGGTAAAACATTGTTAGTTTATTTCTAAAGAAGTAGTTGAATACGGTGTGAGACTCTGATTTTTTATGTGAACTTCCAAAGATTGGTACTTTGGAAAGGTCTAAGACCTCTGAGACGTAAGTAAGTAGATTTAGAACTAAATATGTCATTCTTTGAAACCTCACAAGCCCTACTATAAGGAGTGCACAACTGGTTTAATGGAATATTGGCAATTTTATCGACATAAGCATTATCAAAATGGGTCTACAATCAAGACATGTTCAAGGATCTAGTTTTCTGATCAGTAAAATAAGAGATTACTGGACTAGGATTCTGAGGGTCTAAGAGATTAGGTTTAGCAGATTCTAAATATGGGATCCAATTATGACACCATGGATCAATAAATTGACCATTTACATATTCTAGGAGATAAAAGGTTTGATGAGTTCTTTAATGGTATAAAGACATCTCCAGGTCCATGAACAAGTAGAAGAACACTTAGCATTAAAGAAGTCCGAGTTAGATAAGTATATCGGCTTAATATTAGTACTTAAAAGAGATGTATGACTCAATACAAGATTCCAGGCGTTCCTTGCTAGCATCGCAAGGTTATTCTTCTCTGCTTTTCTGAGGAGGTGCAACTTCCTGTTTTTAGGATCTAAAGTTTCACCTCGCCAGAACTTACATAAGTGGGAGTCTGTCTTTTTACAAATGGCTTTGGGGATCTGAAAAGTAGTCATTTGATAATTGGGGATAACCTGGCCAACATGTTTAACTAAGAAGTACGAGCATCTTTGGATGACCGTTTATGATACCAGTAGAAGATTCTAGCATCCACAAATTGCAAGTGTTTTATATGAGTTTGAATTTTGGATTTTTGAAAATTGATGGGTGTACCCGATATATTTTTTCCATAGGCCTATGGATGGATGTTCAGGATGGAGGAAAGTTGACTGGTTATGAGATTTGGTGTGCATTTACTAAAAAGAATACCAGACTTATCAAATTTAATCTCCTGATCAAATTTATGGAGATCATCCTTAATGTTTTAAAAGTCGTGCGTAGTAACCTTAGAAAAGAGAAAACAACCATCAACAAAAAGCAGGTGAATTATAGCTTGAGCATTTCTACAAATCTTGATCCCTTGGAAAAGATCTAACCTAGTCAACTTGTCAATGTAAGAAGAAAAAGCTTCAGCGCACAAGATGTAGATATATGGAGAGAAAGGATCTCCCCGTCCTCTTTCAGGTTTTTTCAAACATGTGGGGACACCATTAATAAGGACATAATAGGACACCATGGCAAGACATTGAATAATTAAACATATCCAATGCTCACACAACACAAGCTGCCTAAAAACCTTTTCTAAAATTTTTCACTCCATCTTAAGCTTTAGACATGTCAAACATGATAGCAGCTTGACCCTCCTTACCCTCATAATGTTTGACAGTAAAAACCATCTGATTAGCTAGAAGGATGTTGTCATATTTACTTCTTTTTGATACAAAAACACTTTGGTTGTGGGAAATAAGACCATCAATTAGGGGTTTTAGTCTATTAGCTAAGGTTTTGGACAAGATCTTATATATACACAAAGTTACGAAGACCAATGGGTCTATATTGGGTGACTAACTCTGCCATGAGAATTTTGAGTACGAGGGTTATATTGGTATGGTAAACAATCTTGGCCACATGACCAGTTCTGAGACGTGATGAAGCATCCCAGCAAGTCGGGAAATATCAACGTGATGAAGCTTCTCCACAACCCATTGCCAGGGCTGAACGATTCGCCTCTCGATTGAAACGACGAAGGACTGAGTCCAAGAAAATTCTAGACGAGAGCCAGTTTAATTACCCTGTCCATAATGGTATCGTAATCCTCGATTCTGAGGTGGACAAACCAGAGCATTCCCAATAGGCTGTGGTTTGCGAGACTGAAGCAGCTTCCAAAGTGGGTGTCGAAATTGCTGTTGAGGAAATCGAAGCGACCACTGAGGATGTTGTCGAGGCAGATGGTGAGGCGGTGGAAGCACATATTAGAGTCGTTGGAGAAGCTGTGGGGATGTATGCTGGAATTGTTGTTGAAGCGGATTCCAGATGGGATGTTGAAGCTGCTGCTGAAACGGCTTCCGGATGGAATGTTGAAGCTGATGCTGAAATGACTTCTGGATGGAATGTTGAAGCTGAAACGGTTTCTGGATGGAATGTTGAAGCTGAAACGGTTTCTGGATGGGATGCTGAAGCTGCTGTTGAGATAGCTTCTGGATGGAATGTTTGCTGTCGGAAAAGGTGTTGGGGCAAGTGCTTGAAAAAGCTCTGATGGAGGCGTCATTGACCAAGGTGTTCGTTATTGACAACTGGTTTTCCCATTTTGCGATTTCCTTCCGTAGAAAAAAACAATCTTTTCGTAGCTCGTAGATGTTTTTTGGTACTTCATTTTTTTTTGTGCGACTGTAGATGGTGGATTTTCGACAAGGGCTAAAATCGTAAACCATAATTGTACATATTCCTGATCCAGAAATCATATGAGTATTGAGGCTCATGTCTCATCGAAAGCGTGGAAACTCAGGTCACGAGAATCTTTGACTGAGAATACTGTCTCTCAGAGTACATATAGATGTGTAGTCTCTCAGCTGAGGCAACGACATATCTCATGAATACTGAGCAATTTCAGTGATCACTTTTATATAGAATTGCAAGATTAGACGACTCCTAGACAGCTTGCCTGCTAGTATAGAGCAATAACGTCTTCAGGATGTAACAATTGTTTTCCCTGACTATATAAAAGAAATATGACGCTTCGACAAGCTCATATCACCCAATTCTTGAATAATTAATGCTCCTAGACGATCGTACTAGTATAGAGCCATAAGTTAATTATTCTTAAATCATTAGATTCATTAACTGAATCTTTGGAAAATATTCAATATTTTCATAATATTTCTTGACTTCAATTTATGGTTCTTCCCAGCAGAATTCCATGGGTTAGTAGTAAATATTCAACATACGGGCATCTGAGCACTATCGAATAAGCCCCGACCAAAATGGTGCAAGTGTATTCGACAATAATGAGCACCTGAACACACGAATGAGTATTTAAAAATACGACGAAACGATGAACCTATGCAAAATAGGAAAGAAAATAATAAAAAATAAAATATTAACCAAGACGCCTGGGGACCGGGCCCACCGGCCGGCCGATCGTCGTGACCAGGTCCCCACGCCCGGTTTCATATTTTATCATATTTTTGTTATTCTCCCCGATCTCATGAAAATCCTTTCATTTGAACAAATATCCTTCGTTTTAAGGAAATTCCTCAGTTTCATGGTGTTTCCTTCGCATCAAGGAAATAATATAAAATTGGGAAAAGTGTCATGGGACTGTGTTACTATCCAACCGGCTATGCCTTGATCCTGGCTGGTCCCACACCTCATGATTCCTCATTATTTTATTATTATTTCCCTAATCTCATGAAAACTCCTTAATTTCATGGTATTTCCTTCAAACCATGAAAAATAATATAAATTAGGGAAACTCGTGGGACCGGCCCCATCCGGGCGGTCATGCCCTAGCCGGCCCCACACGCCCTTATTTTATTATAATTATTTTTTATGTTTCCTTGATCCCATGGAATTCCTTGATTTCATGGTATTTCTTTCAAATTATGAAAATTCCTTCAAATCATGGAAATAATACATAAAATTACATAAAATTAAGGCAAATTCACGGGACCGAGCCCTAGCCGGCCGACCATGCCCAAGCTGGTCCCACACCCTTATTTTATTATTATTTGTTTACCTCATCTCATGGAAACTCCTTCACTTCAAGGAAACTCCTTGATTTCAACAAAACTCCTTAGTTTCAACAAACTCCTTGATTTCATGATATTTCCATAAAATCATGAAAAATAATATAAAAATAAGAAAAGAACCATGAGACCGTGGTCATTGGCCGGACGGAAATGCCTTGGCCTCAGCCGGTCCCTCACTTCATGATTCCTTCATTTTATAATTATTTTCCTTCATCTCATGAAGTTTCCTCAGTTTCGGCGAAAATCCCTGATTTCTTCATATTTTCCCAAATGATTGCTCAAACGCACATCATAAAATATCAAAATTCTCAGGACTGAGATACGAACACTTTGGTGACACGAGCATACTACCTTGACCGACCAAGGTCAGCTCTTTGGCTTACAAGAGGCCGGCCCCATGTATTTACATTATTTGACCTAATTTGTTCATATTAGGTTCAAACTCTTCCAACAATTTGGAATTTCCATAGAATGATCGTCAATCGATCCCATGACCACCCAGGGACGGTTTCATGACCCCTTGGTCGGTCCCTCATCTCTTCATAATTAATTAGGTTTTTATCACCTAAGGCTCATACGAGCATTATTTTAATAAATGATTAAACCAGCATTTAATCATCCTTTCATCAACAAATCAACAAGTCTTCAAGAGACCTTGGTATTTGCTCACTTGAGCATCTGGGCGCTACACGGTCTAACCATGATCCCATGTAGCCGGTCCCTCCTTCACTCTGTGGTTAATTTTCAATAAACCATCAATTGATCGAATTAGGGTTTTGAGTCCAAGGTTCATAATTCCAGATTCAAACGCTAATAATTTTACGATGATCGCATGGTCAACATTTTATTAATTATACTTGGTTCAGTTGCCAGTATTTAAATTAATATTTTATTTGGTCATGCTACCAATAATTCATCAAATGAGCAATATTTGCTCAGATGGGCAATATTTGCTCAAACCAAGGAACATTGGTTCAACCATCAATATTCAACAGTTCACCGAATGAGCAATATTTGCTCACGTTAACTATGTTTATTCATATATCATACCTCTATCTCAACAGACATGTTCAAATTCATGAGTCTCGGAACATTTTCAAATCATGTTCGACTCAACAATACAAGGACTCATCGTCCCATGAAGTCAGCAACTGACTAACTAAATCATGAGACATCAATCGTGTCACATGGGGGATATTAACTAGGGTTTTGATCTGGTGGTCTACGGCACGTGTGTTCATACGCACGATAAGAATATGAGCAAGTCGTGCAATCAGTTGAAGGAGTTAACAAAGTAGTGGATGGAAAATCGACCAAGTCTCCGCACGTTGAGCAACTGGTTTTAACACGATTTCCACTTCTCCACTCTTTGATTCCATCAACTGTCACACTTCATGGGATCATGGTGTTTACAATTCTAGCAATATAAATAAGTTCTGAATCATGATTGAAAAATAAGACAATCTCACGTCAAACAGACAACAAGAGATTAACATCTCAACGTCTGAGCAATTACTCTCAACAGAGCAAATTCAATCATTCAGAACTTATCTTATTTCAGAATACACGACATACCTACAATCTTCGATCACCATTGATCTCACACATTTCTCAGCTTCCCTCATACAAATCGACCCATCCTCTCTTATGACCGAATTTACTTTGGAACGGCCATTGTCTTGGTTTAGGCCAGAGTACTACAGATTGATCTCTCAAATTCAAAGCACTCCCTTCTTGCAGTGCATTTGTGTGAGGTTTAACAGTTCGCTCGGTTCAAGGAGTTTCCTCTGCACGGTCGTCTCCTCAATTCCGTAAAAACCAACAACTCGTTTTGCCCCATCTACAGCGATCGAAGCCATGTCTCACCGAGTATCATTCCTTCGTTTATGTTGCTTTAATATCTTTGATTGAATGAATAAAACCTTCTGGAAGAGACCTAGCAAAACCCCTTTTGTGAAGAACCATTTCTTTTTATTGGATTTTCCTTTGCAAATTATATAAGGCTTCTCTGGCATGCCTCCTGAGTGCGTAGAAGTGCGAGCTGCCACAAGTTGGATAACACGTCATGAGAGAAATAGAGAAATCCGTCAAGTGAAAGTCGTGGCTATAGATTCTTGAGGGAAAGTGTCTGTGCCGCTGCTTGATGATCTTCTTTCTTGCATTATTCTTTTCTTCATTATTTTATGAATAAGACATTTTGTGGGGGTTTGATTTCTCTGGTTTTCAATCGACGGGTAATGACTCTGTGAGGGTTTGGGTTTACTTGGTATTCTTCCTTTAAGATGATCCAGGAAAACTTTTTAAGGGAATATGTTCTTTAATTGAAATTGAAAAACTCTACTCATGAATGCAGGCAGTGCAATCACTTTAGAGAAGTTACAAACATCGCATGAAAGGGGAAATTGCTGAAGGAAATATTGAAAGGAGAACGCTGGAGGGGAAAGTAGCACATCGTTTTAGGTATTGAAGGGCTTGAGCCATCGCGAATGAATCGTCATACCTTCCAACTTGTCGGCATTAATGAGTTTGCAGTAACCACCCAAGATAACATCTGCCACCAGATACGGCTCGTCTTCTTTTTCTTTACGCGAATCAGGTTGAGAGGCTATCCTCACTGTTACATCTCCAACTTGAAACGAGGTCGTCTTGACTACCATATCTCCAATTTGAAACGGGTTTGGGCGTTGTGCAACCACTTGATTTTTGAGCTCGTCATTTTTTACTGCGGCAGCTTCCAAATTTTTGACAAAGAACTTGAAAGGCCCAGCGTTCCATTCACATCTCTTAATGACGCTAGGTTTGGTGATTGGACTGAGTCCCCATGCTTGGCCGAGAGGAGAAGTGTCTGGGTGCAGAAAGGGTTGTTTAACCAGACTTACTTGCGTTTGGAATCCGCGGATGAACGCCAATGGGCTTTCTCCAGATAATTGAGTTACATCGGTAAATTATTGATACGACAACATGTAATCTTCAAAGTTGGACGGTTTGTTGGAAATTCTTTCGGGTATCGACACCGGAAGAGGAGATACTCCTAATTTCGCTTTGTTACCGTGTACCCATGGGCACCCCAGAATCATGTCGTAATTTGAGAGTTCTTTGACAATGTGGAATTTGCCATGTGTTAGGGCGTCTCCTACCTTAATTTCAAGGTTGATGTAGCCATATGCGTCTATTACTTCTCCTTCCAAATTTTCGACCATGATTGGGGAATGTGTAGCCCCCTGCTTTGAAATTCCCGCAGCTCTCAGAGTTTTGATGGTAACGATGTTAAAGTCAGAGGCCGCGTCAATCAATGTGTTGTCGAGATCGTCGTCCTTCAGATGAACCGTGGTCAGCAGTCCCCAGTTGTATTTTCCAGCACCGTCTCCCGAGAGAGTCTGGGGTTCTGGCGTAGTTTCTTCAGTTAGAAAAAGTCGCTTGACCGACACAACTCGATTAAGGGCTGTAAGTATATCTTGACGCTACGCCTTGGAGAAATAGAGAATCTCGCATACATGCTCCATGATGGATTGCATGGTTTTGTGAACAGAGTCCCAGAGAGCATGCAACTCCTGACTGGAAGAAGATCTCTGTGAACTCCCTCATTGCCCAGCTGAAGTTCCCCTGCCTCCACATTTTCTTTGAAAATACGCTATTGCAGTCACTGATCGGGTGATGGACAAATCTGTGGTAGCGGCAATACTTAGGATTTGCCATTTCATCTTCAGTTGGTGGGCGCCTAGTAGGGGGCAATCTGATGGCGTCATCTTGGATCCATGCCTCCAAGAGTTCAATTACTTCCTCGATTGGG
Organism: Papaver armeniacum; assembly: GCA_023531295.1. NCBI lineage: Eukaryota > Viridiplantae > Streptophyta > Magnoliopsida > Ranunculales > Papaveraceae > Papaver > Papaver armeniacum. The sequence continues at coordinate 62,586 of JAJJWW010010832.1, read as the reverse complement.
AACGGGAAATCTAGGGCCATTTCTCCGGCTCCTTGATATTGCGCAGAAGCCTTAGCTGCGTTCTTCCGCGATAGAGCCGCCTGATGTGCTGGCGTTGCACGCTTGGATTGTTGTTCTGTCGCTGGAGCCTTCCTTTTTCCTCTTTCACTTACCACGCTCACAGAGGGGCCAGTGTTATATTGCTTGTTGATGAGGCGTCTGTTTCCTCAAGTATCGCGTGCGTCTTCAACCTTAGTTGGCCTGGTTCTTTCCAACAATGCTGGTGCTGTTGTGGCCGACCGTTTAGCAGCCTCATAAAGTTTAGAGAACTTCTGGAATCGCAGATTCTCCAGTAAGGCACGGTAAATGGGAACCATACCATTGATGCAAGAATCTACTAATTGCTATTCAGTCACATTTGTGTCGTGACAGTCCAGCGCTTGAATCCTGAATTGTTTTCATAATCATTTGGATGTTCATTGTTTCGTTAAAACATCCTCCCTAAATCTGAGAAGGTAATTTGCTCAGACACAAAGAAATACTTCTTGTAGAAAGTCGTAACCATGTCACCCCAGTTGTGTATGCTGTTTGGTGTAATGTTATTGTACCAGGTGTATGCTCTTCCGGTAAGTGACTTTGAAAACTCTCTCAAACAGAGAACATGGTTGTATTCGTGCTCGTCCAAAGATTCCAAAAATCGAGAGACATGTTCACGCGAATTACCGGTGCCGTCATATAAGGAGAATTGAGGAGAAGAGTATCCTCTCGGGAGAGTAATTCTTTGTACTTCAGGAGGATATGGGGGTTGATGTTGATGCATGTCTGCAGAATCACTTTTGTCTCGGTTTCGAAGAAGTCGTTCCAAATCCTCTCGTGTGACAAAATTGGACGGCTGATTCCTCTCCGTTGGATCCCCCGAACGAGTCTATTCATCCACAAAGGTGCGCCTTGATGAGGCATCAGCGCCAGGAGTATTGAAGGTGTTCCTCGTTGGTTCTAGTTGGCGCGGTTCCTGTGGTAGCCGCTCCTTTAGTGCCTTGAGGAAAAGAAGCACCTCTTTCTGAGTCGAAGCCATGTCCGTCTGAGCCATGGCAAGAACTTCCTGTCTTTTCATCAAATCAGCAATGGTAATATGGGATCGACTCACTCTGGCTCCCCTAGTCTTTCGTACTGATGGAGTAGCAGCGGCTCTAGTGAAGGTTGGAGATATCATGTTTGAAGAAATGTTGGGGGGGTAGTAGCGGCCCTGTCTCTGGTGACTGGAGGTGTGACACCTGAAGGAACGTTTTCCACGGCAGCGGCTCTGGATCTGGTAACCGAAGGTGTAATGCCTGAAGGAACATTCTCCACGCTGCTGGCGTTGATAGGTGGCGTATTAACGCTACTGGAAGGAACGCTGGAACCGAGAATAATTTTAGCGCTAGTGTTTTCAGGGTTTGTTGCTGTGGTCGCCAATTGTTTGTGGGTGAAAACTGTTTCTGCTGATTTTGGTAATTTCGGGTATGTGGGTGAGAAACGAATCTAAACCCTAAACAATGCACTGCACGGGAGTACTTTTGATTCGAGAGATCAATCTGTACAATCCTGGCCTAAACCAAGAAATGGCCGTTCCAGGCTTGCTTCGGTCACAAAGTGAATGAGAAGGGTTGGTCTTAGGGAGGGAAGCGAAGAGAGTGTTGAGACCAAAATCGTTGATTCTGAAGGTGTGGTTTGTTTTATGACTTGTATCGGAAGTAGAACTGGTTAGCAGAATAGAAAGCTACCAGGTGATTTCTAGATACTGTATTGTTGCCGACCAAAACTTGTCGTTTGGTGGAAATAGGTGAAGCCTATTTATACAAGTCATACTGAAACGTACACTGGTCTCTTAGGAAGTGGAAACGATTGAGTGGTGGAAGAATAGAGTAACGTGTAACCGTCAGACATTATGCTTCCATGATGAGGGAAGTGAATTCGTGTAACCGTCAGTCATTACGCTTCCATGATGAAGGAAATGAATTGTTTACATCGTTACTTTTCACCACCACTAATTGTCCTACTTCATGATACTTTCTTGTGATGGGCGCATTGCACGCCGCACGCTGTAAACCGCCAGACCAATACCCTGATGAGTATCCCCCAGTTTGTGACATGTTTGATGTCTCGAGTGTTTTTGTGGAAAACTTGTAGCATGTTGCTATGTGTGGCAAGTCAAAGTCAAGAGACTTTTCCATAGGAAAATAGCATGTGATGCTATTAGGCTTGCCTTGGTCGGCCGCCTAAAACTTGCCACAAGTCCGTCAGTTTGGTGGCGAACTTGAATGGCTGAGATTACATCTCGTGAGGAAGGGTAGCCGTTGATTATGGCCACATCTTTGTTGTGTAACAAAGTGGCGCCATTAGCATAGTGGCGCCTGGCGTAGTGGGTTGCCTGGGACTTGCCGCAAGTCCCTCAGTTCAGTGGCGAACTTGGATGGCTGAGATTGCATCTCATGAGGAAGAGTAGACATAGATTATGGCCGCATCTTTTTGTACAGTGAAGTGGCACCATTGGCATAGTAGCGCCTGGTGGAGCCATGGCATAGCGGCATGCTAGTGGCATTGTGGCATGGCCACGCCTGTGGCGTTGTAGCATGGTCAAAGCTAAGGTTTGGCTCTGTGGCCAAAATTAGGGCTTGGTGGCGTGGCCAAGGCTAGAATTTGGCGTTGTGGTAAGAATTAGGGCTTGACGACGTGGCCAAGGCTAGGATTTGGCGCCGTGGTAAGAATTAGGGCTTGGCGGTGATAGGATTTGGCGTCGTTATAAAAATTAGGGCGTGGCGGCGTGGCCAAGGCTAGGTTTTGGTGTCGTGGTAAGAATTAGGGTTTGGCGGCGTGGCCAAGGCTAAAGTGGCATGCTACCGCAACAGAGTGTCATGTTGGCATGCCAATCAATATGTTGTTGTGGTAAGGCGCGTTTGGCTTGCCAGTTAGTATGGTGGCGCGGCAGGGTGCGTTTGGCCTTTAATGAATGGTGGCAATTTTGGAGCGCCTTGATTGGCCGAGGAAAGGGGCCTGCCAAATATAAGGCGCGGCTACACTTCTGGTGAGAGTGTGGCGACTTTAGAGCGACCTGATTGGTCGATGGGAAGTGGGGCGGGCGAGTATGGGCCCAACCAAAACTTATGTGCGCGTGGCTAATTTGAGGCGACACGATTGGTCGAGATAAATAGGGCCGGTTTAGGAAGGGGCGTGACCAATGGAAAGTGGCACCAGTTGGCTTAAGGCATGGACACGCCTCCCTTTGCTGCTGCGGCTCCCTGTTTTCTGATTCTGAGCAAGGCTTTGCACCTGTTAATCCATGGCGGATTAATTACCTTGTTTGCCTAGGTTTAATTTCGACAAGCAAGATCAGATATACTGCGCGAGGCACAAAAACCCTAACTTCTGCAAGTTAGTCAGGTCAATTGATTGAATTCTATGTGTTGACATAGAGTTCTTTTAAGTTCATTGCCAGAGAGCAACATGTTTTTTTTTCTCTGATTGAATACCTTATGCAAAGACCTTATCCTTGATACTTGGAAATTCGTGCTACTCTGCTGCGAGTGAACACAAATCGCCATGCCATATCAACATTGAGGATTCATCCGGAGAACATAGCATAGAAGTCATTCAAAGGAACTTATATTAAGTGAATATAGGCAAGGCGCTGAAATTTACAGAACATCTGGGATGGTTGCTACATTCGCCAGTTTGGATAAATTTCATGTAAGTATATTGAACGGCTCAATAAATATGCCGGTGGAGAGGTTAGCACTCACGACACTGTTTCCTTACAAAGTGACGTCACATCAGATGCAAGGTTTTACGATTTCAAACCTGAGCTAAAAACCACCATTAACACCTAGGTTAGATTTATAATTATTATTATATGTAGTTTACTAATATAAATTAATCGACGATTAATCGGTTAAATATTATCATGGAAGATTCCATTATTGATAATTTTGGGTAAAATATTTCCATCCTAGTTCAATCGAATATCTAACAAGATTATGTTAATTTTACTGAAAACCCATTTACTGAACAAGAATTAGAGGTTAGTAATTAACATATTAATCACCGATTTCCAAACTATCCCACCACCCTACTGTTATAATTATAAACGAAAGATCAACGAAATTATTATGCATATTCTGGTCGTCTAAAATTAAAGTAATCTCTGTACTATATCTGGTACTCATGGTTTGCAGTTTTAGAATTCACAAAAAATGCGTTCAAAGGGAAGAATTGGTGGTCTATCCACTTGACTTGCTTTGAAAAAAGGAAATAATGTTATCCCACGGTGATGCATATTTCAATCAGTAACTTTTTTATTTTAAATTATGGTGATAAATTATGGAGATGGAGTAATAGAGGTAATGGCCGATGGTGGAGATGGAGATGATGGAGACGTGATTTGTTGTTATCTAGGTTTTTTTTTGTTTATTAGTAGGGTGATATATTATTGGGTGGAAATAAAAAGTCAAAGATAGTATTTAGGATATATAAAAATACCTATAGATTGTGTTAGAGCATTGCTCGGTCGAACTCGCATGCGTTGCTATCTCAAGCATGTTTGTTAATGTTAGTGATCAAAACTATAAGTCTTGATTTCTAGCCTATGTAGCTAAAGGTATCGGACTAGGATAGAAAGTGTAGTTGAGATCAAGAACTCCATGGCAATCATCATACAAGACGAAGGTATACTCGAGGAACCGGTGGAACTTCATAGACTAAAAGGTATGTGGAGACTTGAACTAATCTATCACTCAAAAGTCTATTTACTCTATCTCCTACTCTTGAGACAAAAGTCTTTTAGACGTATAGACTTTCATTATACACATTTGCTATTTCGAGCCGAGTTTAACTCGCCTATCTATTTCTCGAAATATGTGTTGGTAAGCTTTCGCTTTAACCGAATTCATCTTTACCTAGTGACGAAAGTCATGATATGTTTCAATCACTTTGAAAATTGCTCTGACGAAAAATGGTCTGTGAATAACGGCTATATAACGTTCTCTGAGAATGTTTCAATGATTGAAATGAGAGTTTAGATTACATAACCATTGGTAGGATATAAGCATTGTTGTGGAAACACATATATGTATAAGTCCTTATTCCTTGAACCAAAGTTTGCGAACTTTGTTGATCAAGAGAAATGGAAGTGGCGCAAGCCAAGTCCGCGAACTAGTGGAAGTTCTCAACCGAGAATTTCTGTTGGAGTTTGTGTACTCCTTCCATGAGCTTAAGTCCGTGAACCCAGTCCACGAACTTGAGTAGGTTATATCTAAAACCAGTTATTCTTGAACTAATGTTTATATAAACTAAGGAATGCTTTTGCAAACCGTGTCTATAAAGTTCATGAACCGATTCGAGTGAATCAAACCGTTTTTTCTTCGATTGTGTCTTGTGTAGTTACATAAGATCTAAGCAATTGAACAACTCTCTAACTAATTCATTTGAGTCATTTGAACTAGTTATGGTGAAGAAGAATATGGTTGATATGAGAGTGTTCATATGGCTAACCATTTGGTTGACTATTGTTTTACCAACAAATGTTAATATTTGGGTACGTTTTATAAACCCAAAATTGAACATTTCGTTTGTGTGTAACAAGCTAAGTTTTCGATCCAACGGTTGAGAAATATTAACTTGAATCTAATCAGGTTTTCATCTAACAATGAATATTGAATGCTTTGTTACTAAGCTAACATTGATTGCAAACCCTGATTTGAAAGACTATATAAGGGAGAACTCTAGCAACTGGGAAACCTAATCCCCAAACTTTACGTGTGATACTAGTTTGCTAAGCTAGAGTCGATTCTCCTTTAACCTTTAATTTCTTATTCTAAAACCAGGTTAACGACTTAAAGACTTCATTGGGATTGTGAAGCCAGACCGATAATACTTTTCTTGTAGTTGTGTGATCTGATCTTGCAGTTTCTATCGTACGAGTATAATTGAAATAATTGGATGGAGATTTATATCTCTGATAGGCAAGATAGAAAAGAAATCACAAACACTTCGTCCCATCGTTTGTGATTCCGCAATATCTTTTTTCACTGCGTCGATTAAGATTATTGTGAGGTGATCAATAATACTAGGCTGTTCTTCGGGAATATAACTCCAGGTTATTGATTGGTTCCTGTTCACCTTGATTTATCAAAAGACGGAACAAAACTCATAGGTTTATTCGTGGGAGACGGATTTATCTATTTCTATAGACTTTTCTTTGTGATACAAATTCGTTTATTAAAATCTTCGACTTTGGGTCGTTGCAATTCTTAGTTGTGGGTGAGATCAGCTAAGCGAATCAAGTACGTAGCATACTGATGGGATTAGAGGCATATGAGCATAATTGTACCTTGAATCAGTGTGAGATTGATTGGGGTTCAACTACAGTCCAGACCGAAGTTAATTTGGAGTAGGCTAGAGTCTGTAGCGGCTTAATACAGTGTGTGTTCAATCTGGACTAGGTCCCGGGGTTTTTCTGTATTTGGGGTTTCCTCGTTAACAAAATTCTGGTGTCCGTGTTATTTCTATTCCGCATTATATTTGTTTATATAATTGAAATATCACAGGTTGTGCATTGTTCAATCAATTAGAATATCCGACTTTTTGGTTGTTGATTTAAATTGATTGACACTTGGATATTGGTCTTTGGTACCATCCAAGTTATCTCTCTTTGATAATGACTCGCAGATTTCTATTTGCTTGAGTAAAGATCAAATCGAGAGATTGAGATATAAACTCGTTGATATACTTTTTATCTAGATTGAGTCTGACTGTCTAGTTGATTCTCTAGAAAGTATATTAGAGTTTGTCCATACAGATTGCTAAGCGAAATATTTTGTGTGGTTGTTAGACCCCCGCTTTCTCAGATTGTACTTAGGATAATGGGGATAAGAATTAAGGTGGATTGGAAAAGTTCTATTTTCGTCTAAGACGATTATTTTCTCATCCTTAAGATGATTATTTTCTCGCCTTAAGGAAGATTCCCTGTCTTCTATTTTTGTCAGCCAGTATTCTCTTGTCTTCTCCTTAATCGTTCGTTTGTCTTCTCCTTTTTCAATATGTCGCTAGTAGGTTAGTCTCAATCCATTTGCATATGTTTCTTTTTAGTCTCCTCTTTATGGATTCTTCATTGTCAATCAGAAATAAAAATGATTACGAAGAGCTTGTAGGGAGAATGTCTTCTCTCTTGCAAGAAGAACCTCTACAAATTGAGAATTTGCAGAGGATGGAAATGACAACAAGTTTTACCTTGTACTGAAGTTGGTGAATAAAAGAACATATTGTTTAACAATTATTCACAATCTATTAACAAGAGCATGGAGACCAACATGTACAATCATAATTTCTGACTTTGGTCCAGCGATGTACATGCTGAAATTTGAATACATGTGTAATCTAAATGTAATTATCCTTGGACAACCATGGGATATCAACGAAGATCTTCTTATAGTTGAACTTTGTGAACCGGATAAACTACCTTCAAAGTATAAATTCAAATACATAGATATTACAGCTCAGCTGCATGGACTTCCTCTAAGTGGTATAAAAGAAAGAATGGTGGATTTCATTGCTTCCAAGATTGGCTCAACACACCCGTTTCCACCAGGAGAGTCTGCTAAATGGAAAAAGTATGCAAGGGGTCGTATCACCCTTGATATTACTAAACTAATCAGATAAGAAACCACTGTTACACTACCATCAATGTACTGTGCAGTTAAGGTATGAAAGGCTCCCAAAACTCTATTTCTACTGCGGTTTATTTGGCCATCTTATGAAACAATGTCCAGCTTTATCCCGTTTATGTGAAAAGCTACACTTTTTGTTTGCTGTTGGGTTTAACAGTGAAATGCCTAGATTCAAGTATATCCAGGTACACAAAGGATATAAAAGTAAACTACAAACTAACAATATTTCCTTCATCAATTCCGGCAAACAAAAATCAGATCATAACCAACGGAAAAGATGATCTCAGCTCTCCAATGTCCCCTTCATGGCCGTTACAAAACAAAATTCCAGGTTGGCAACCAACCCTAAACCCACTGACCCTTCCATTTCCATCAATCATGAAAACGTCAACACCATCTCCACCAATAAACAAGCCACTAGTGTCGATCAATCATATTATTCAAGGCCTCAAATCAATACCCTTGATCCGTTACAATCTTCTCTTCACGGCAAAGAAAAACAACAGTCTAGCACATCAGGTGTATACTCTCTGCAAGACCTAAATGCAACGGCTGATATTCTGGAAGTATGAAACTTGACCCAGCCAAGACCAACTGAAAATAGCCAATTACAACCCCTAAACCCAAATCCGTTACCCATATTATCTCCACCCAAACCCCTACCACTATTTCCACATCCAAATCCCTAACTAGTCTATCTGTCTCAATTCTCCCTTTATCGGAAAAAACCTATTCTTTCTCCAACATCTGGAAAAACCCCAATTCAATTATTACCACCCCCAATCTCCCCGACTCGACGAAGTTGGAAAAGAACTGCCAAAAATACCACCAACTCCTACAGTGATGATTTCATACTTCACTCTGGTAATCTCTTCTTCAGCAAATTTGATCCACTGTGTAATTGAAGCTCATCTTAGTACTCCTAAAAGGGACCTTCTTTGTATGTATGGACCAACATCTTGATGAGTGCCAAATATTGCATATTTCTACACCTTTTTATTGGCAATTAACTCATCTTTTGCGCTTTAAAATCATTTATTATCCCAAATTTTGTGTTTTCATTGTTTTCAAGAATAAATACTTTGACTAATTAATTTTGTATTTTTAGGTAGTAAATAAAGCTTGGATGAATCAAGAAGCCAAAAGAGCAAAGAAATAGTGACTAGTGGCTACGTTAGAGAGACAACACAAAGCTCCTACTAGAAGGCAGAGAAGCGCGAAGGAAATCACACAAAGAGCAGCCGCAATCCGCTAGCACGCATTCCGCAAGCCGCTTGCAAGAGCTACGCCAACAATGGGCTTGGTAGAGAACCCAAATCCAAATCCATATCTAGACCCGGTGTATCAAATCTGCTACACCATTCCAAAATCCAACAACTCATCCTTCAGGACATCAATATCTTAAGTAACCTCCCAACACCGTAACACCCTTTATCCCTTCACCTAATCGACCAGAAATAACATCTTCTTCATTTCTTCTTTCTCTCTACAGAACCAGCACCTTCATCTCCCGATTAATCACCTCCGCCCCCACCTCTCTAAGAACAACTACCATAATTAACATCAACTATACCTCTAATTTCTATCTCTCTCAACATTATCTTCTGTCTTATCAAAAACAGTAATCCTAGAAGCTAGAATTGAGAGAGATAAAGTTAGGGTTATCTTCAAACAACTGGAATAGTAGGCTTGCAGAGATGAATTGAAGATGTAAACTGTCAGAGAAATGCGTTTTGGGTGAGTGGGTACCTCTTAGTTATCGAATTGGAGTAGAATTGAGTAAAATTTGTGTATAAATAGAGATGGGTTTGTGTTGTAAAACTCATGCCCGGATTTGCCGGTGCACCAAGCTGTAGTTTATATATATTTTCAGTATTGTTATCATGTTCTAAATTCATCTGCTAGGGTTGAGATGAAGCCCTAGCTTACTATTTTATATACATGCTCTTGATAATGATCTTGTTGTGCTTAAATGATTTAGAATAGAATTCAGTCTTAGGGGATTTAACACTTTACTTTCACAGTGTATGTCATGCATCCACTGTAGTTGGAATAATCCTGTGTTGTAGAACTGCAGCTCATGCTTCATCACATACATTGACCTTTTGATTACCTGTGCCTTAAACAGACAGTTAATGGTTACGGGAGATACCTTAGTTGCGACTGGATAATTCATATCAGAGTGACCTTAGATATACAGAAGACTTGCATCTCCCCTGTTATCAATTATAAGGACAAGGTTAGTATTATGAGTAGAATAACTAGTGTAAGTTAGTGGTGGACTCAATTGCCCTAGTACCCTCTTCCCATTTGTCTTACTTACATCTTGCTTTTCAACTTGCTTTAATATTTCAGTTACTACCAAACATCTTTGTCGTATCGACACAAACCCCCCTTTTGTTACTCTTGTTTTGAGTCAATTGTAGTAAGCCCATAGCTTCAAATCTACAAGTCCCTGTGGGATCGACCTGTATTTGCTTTGTCTACAATAGACGTTGTGCACTTGCAGTCATTGTAGGTACTGTTTAAAGACCTACCAAGTTTTTGGCGCCGCTGCCGGGGACTCGATAGAGGTGTAATTGTTTCTTTGGTTCCACTTTACTGATTTTTAGTATATTGTTTGTATATATGTGTTAGATGATTGCATCATGTTATTAATGTTAGTTGTAGCTTTAATTTTTCAGTCAACTGCATTCTGTTATATTGCATTCCCATAACTGCATCTAGGATTCTTAGCGCCCCGACTACGATGTGGTTGGACCGCATATTGAGAGTATGCAGCCCCTCTTTCCTTCTTGACACGTCCGGGTTTCAACGAAATTTACTTTTTCAAACAGTTTTGATAAGAAAAATAATAACCACTTATACAAAAAGTAATAACTTCCAAAGATAAGATAAGGAGAACTTTTTATTCTCTAGATTCTGTCGTCATATTTTTTTCTTTCCTCCTAAAATATCAAAAACTCTGTGATTGAAGTTATAGAACACCGTGATCCTAATAAATCCGGCTAAAACATAATTAATTGTTGAAGAAGTTGAAGAAGATTTCTCTTTATGAATCTCCTAACAGGAAACAAAATAAATCTCAACCCTCAAGTAAGTAATTATTTATGACACTTATGGTTGATTTTGTGTTCTGATTTCTTATCAAATTTTAATTTGATTAATCAAGTGATGTTGAAAGAAACGAAAATGAGTGACTAATATTGAAGTTAATTGGAGGATTATCTCTTATCATAGCTAAGAAGAGGGTTTGTTGTTTCCTAAAAATTAGAATTTTTGTTTCTTTCAGAAATTGGAATCTTTGATTTTTATGTTTATAAGAAATTTGTGATATTGCATGAATGAATTTCAACCTCAAATTCCCAACATCCTAATTGCAAACTCAAAGAAAGATGAGCTACAGAGAGCGGGAGGAGAAAATGGAATGAAAACCCCCGTAGAAGAGAATTCAAGTAAAAAGGGTGGCCTAAAAACCCTTCCTTCAATTATAGGTAAAAGTTGCATCTTTATCATTAATTTTGAGTTTCCGTTGATTAAAGAAAAAAAATTATTGATTTTTAAGTGATCTGAGGGAAATTTGATGGAACAATTTGTGTGTTTTCAGTTAATAAAGCAATTGAGAAAGTAGCAAGTTATGGGATTCAACCAAATTTGATTTTGTATTTGATGAATGAGTACCATTACAGTAGTGCTACTGGGGTAACTATTTTGTCCATGTGGTCACAGCTTCATCAAATTTCTTCCACTATTTTTGTTGCTTTTCTTTCTGATTCATACTTGGGAAGATTTAGAGTTATTGCTTTGGGTTCCATTTCTAGCTTTCTTGTATGTTCTAAACTTTATGAATTTTTGCAAATACTCTCGTGAAAGAATGGCGGCAAAATGCCAAGTATGTATGATGTTAATCTCTTTGATACATTAGTTACATCCCTTTGGGTTAATATGATGGAACAACATTTGATTCAGACCATCCAAATGTAAAAATGAAGCTCAACCTCGTTCACATTTGTTTTCTATTCTTTGAGCTGGTTTGGTCAACTGTAAATAATTCCTCTAATATTCCATGATAAAACCTGTAATCATTAATTGTGTTTTTTTGTACACATAACTTATCCATTGGTGCACATAATGCGCAATTTGAACCAGGACTGGATCGAGAGGATAGTGTAAGAAACATTCTTTATTTTCAAACTTGCATAGATCCCCCAAAGTAGGATTGATCCCAAGACCAGCACATTTTGGCCTTCTTAGATCCCCAAAACTAGAATGTTTACTATTAAACCTAAATATATATATATGGTTTCTGTACGCATCTTCCTATTTGTCATATTTGTTCGCTTAACTGACCAGCACGAAATGAATTTCACAACTGCATAAGATAATGATATTTGCAGGGCTTATCTTGTAGGCTTAGAAGAAACTACAATGGAAGAGAGCGAAACAACATTCTGGGATCGTGTTCTTCAATATTTTGTGAACTCAAATGGTAATTACCAAGGAAGAACAACACAATGTCTATCAGAAAGGTTCGGGGGCATACGTGGTTGTTGTTTACGATATACAAAAATATTGAGGGGCTTGAATATGGATCAAGAAGCTGCAAATCTTGCATATGCTGCATCTGTAGGGCGCGAATTCAAATTCACGGAGGCTTATGAAATTATCAAAGGAGATGTTTTAAGTTTGTATTAAATTTGCATTAAGAAATTAATAAAGTTTTCTTTTGATTATGATCATGAGAAACTGAATTCTAGTTGGGCAACTAAATTTTGTTCCAGTCATCCACTTAAAAACTATTTACCAAAATTTATTTTGTTCTACAGAAACCTCATAGCTAGAGAAAGAAATAAGAAACTTGTAATGTTTTAGTCCTTCGGATTTTGGTGAGCAAAGCAAAAGGGACTTGAAACATAAACAAAAATGTTGTTTTAAAAAAAAGAAAACCAAACCAATGGTAGGTTTGCGAGAGTTACAGAAGCTGCAGTACTAAAAGAAGTACAAAAACAAAAGTTAGTAGATATAAACCTTATACGGACATAACTGAACCGTCTGCAGAGACTTCCCTACTTCCAAAATAGAAAAAAAAAACAAAGAAAAAAAAAACAATGAACACTGCCGCCTCTGACTAACTCAGATGCTGAATCTACTTCCACCAGCGACTGGATCCGGTCCAACCAAAACGTAAATGTTCCTATACAGTTCCTTGTTGCACCTGAACAAAGGCCAAAATAAGGCTGATTTTAATACATACATATGATTGTAATCTTGGCCGCAGAAGCGGAATTTTTTATAAGAAGAATGTTAAAAGAAAGGAGATAGCAAATACCTGGGTTTTTTTCTTATAGGATGATGCTGTTTTTTTACCATTCTTTTTAGCGAAGCATCGATCAAGTGCGCTCTTGTACCCTGTATTTGGTTCCCATCGTACTTTTTTCTTTGTATGTGGATCTTGGATGGTGATCAGTTGCCCTTCGATATTTCTCCTTTCATTAATTTTAACCTTTCCTTGTTGATCAAGATTTTCAGAGTCATCAACTTGTGCTGCTGTCTCAAGGCTTATTCTGTAGGCATTTAGTCCATCGGCATAAGAAGCAAGATGACGCTTCACGATGGAGCTAGACCCTTCATCTACAGAACCATTCATTGCCACAGTAAGAGCAATATGAGCTAAATCACTATATCGGACGCTGGATGATTCATTGCAGTCAGCAAGTATTGGAGCCCCTGAATTGTCTGTTATAAAACCATCCTTGGCATTCGTAGACCACCTTTTTATAAAATAATGCGGCGGAATCTCCAAAATTCTTCTTGAAAGAAAAACTCTCATAGCATGTACACATAAAATACCTGTAAACTTGAAACCATTACAATTGCATTCTGCTGTATTTTCTTTTTTATTGAACCATACTTTCCGTTCTTTGTCATTTTTTAACGGACTCACAATCTCAACCTTATGAACTGCAATCTCATCATTCTCATCTTCAATTTTGTCAAGATAACAACCAAACTTTTTTAACTGTTTTTGAAATATACTAAAAACCTTTCGAGTATACATCTTCGCTGCCTGTCTTTCAAAATGCAAGAGAGAAATAAATACAGGTTTAGAATGCTTACTTTGGTAATCAGCTTGTAACTCTTTTTCCCTCCAATCCATCACCGCTTTCTTATACTTCAATATAAAATCATTAATGCATATGGTGCGATTTACATAACCCTTGAAAAAACTGTTCACACTTTCACTCCTTTGAGTTGTTGTCATGCCAGCGCAAAAATATTCTCTTCCATACACAGGAGCCCACTTTTCTCGTAAGGCATACAGTTTTATCAACCAATCATTTTCAGTAAGAGAATATTTTGTGAGCATCGAAGTCCACAAGGATTCAAATTCTTCTTTAGTTTCAGCACTATAAAGACACTTTGAAAAATCCTTAGTAAAGTTTTCATTGGCTGCATAAACATGAGACAAATGCTTTGCCGCATTCTGATAAATATGCCATATGCATAAACGATGGTGTGTGTCTGGCATTACCTCTTTTATAACATTGCCAATCTCTTGTGCCTGGTCGGTAAATATGGTCTTTGGATGCTTTCCCGACATTGCACTTAAAAATTATTGAAAAGCCCACACAAATGATTCAGCAGATTCATCGACAAGTAAGGCCATCCCGAATAAGACAGACATCCCGTGGTGATTCACACCTACAAATGGAGCACAAGGCATACCATACTTATTAGTCCGAAATGTGGTGTCGAAACAAACAACATCACCGAAAAACCCATAATCTATCTTTGGTCTGGCATCTGCCCAAAATAGATTACAAGCTCTATTATCATCGCCGACTTGTACTTCATAAGAAAATGATGGGTTCTTTTTTTTCATAGATTTAAAGTAGTTCTGAGCAACTTGAGCATAACCTTCTTTGTATATCTCTCGACGCCTTTTCTGGAAATGATTTTTGCAATCTATTAATGTAAAATTCAGATTTTGTGGACCATCATGTTCCTTGCTTAAAATTGCAAATGCTTTACTTGGCCCACAACCTCCAGAATGAAGTGATTCTATATAACGAGCTTGCTGAGGTAATATCTTTTTTTGAGACCTTAACAGATGTGCTTCTTCTGCAAGCACTAGTTCATGGTTGTGTTCTTCAACAAATTTCGTTACAACAAGCACACCACCTTTTGCAATGACCTGTATAAGAGCCAAACATCCTGTCAGCAACAGCGAACGTTCTTTCTGTGGTGTACCTCTTTTATGTCTTTGTTTGAAGCCTTCTTTTGAACAATGAATTACTCTTTTTCTGATTTCACCATCACTTGACCGTTTATAATGACCCCGACGGATGCTAAATCCCTTTCTTCTAGCATAAAAATAGTAGAA
This sequence comes from Papaver armeniacum, assembly GCA_023531295.1. Classification (NCBI taxonomy): domain Eukaryota; kingdom Viridiplantae; phylum Streptophyta; class Magnoliopsida; order Ranunculales; family Papaveraceae; genus Papaver; species Papaver armeniacum. The sequence goes on along the minus strand of JAJJWW010010832.1, from coordinate 47,523 downwards.
ATTGTACGATTTTTCCTCCGACTCAAACGATATTCCTACTTTTGGGATATAATCAGTTATCATATCATTTGATGTTTCCACCAAATCTCCATTTTCATCCAATATATGTTCTTTAATTTTTTCAGTATCACAATGAGGTAAACAGTCTAAACCATTATCAAGCATTGTCTCTTCTAAAATTACATTAAGATCCAACAATGGGGTATTATCTCTTTCCTCCATCGAACCCTAAGTTGACAACAATCAACCAAATTACATAAAAATCACAAATTTCTTATAAACACATACAAATTTCAATTTCTGACAGAAACAAAAAATATTAAAATTTCAATCTAAGTTACCCATTTTCGTCTCTTTCATGATTACTTGGTTAATCAAATTAAAACTTGGTAAGAAATTCTTTTCCAATTTTTTTTTTATAAGAAATCAGAAAATTTTTGATCAATCATAAGTTTGATAAAGAATGACTTACTTCGTTGTGTTCTTCTTCAGCTTCTTTAACTTTGTTACGGTTGATCAATCATAACTTTTGTCTCTTCAGTTTATGTTACAGACGAGGATTTGCCAAGGTTGGGAAGGCTTGTTAACTTTCTGTGAGAGTTATATATCACGTAAAAAAAGAGAAGAAGCTTTTGTTCGTGTTCAAGGCAGTTATATATACTTTTTCTTATAAGCAGTTGGCTTTTCACTTCATGAAAACTGTAAAAGTGAAATCTCCTTTAAGAATAAGACGTGTCGAAAAGAGACGAGGGGCCGCATACTCTCAGTATGCGGCCCCACCACATCGTAGCCGGGGCGGATTCCTAGCAAATTCTTTATTTTCTTGTAGTTTCAGTCATTATTACCAGTCAGTTTTAGTTGTAATTAGTCACATCCTGTAGTCCAGTTTTCAGCTGTGTTTAACTTTCTCAATCTGTAATAGATTTCCTTCAGTAAGTTAAGTCATATAGGATATTGTGAATACTTTGAAATTTCTGTCTTTTTGCCTTTGTTACTATCATCTCTGTAGTATAATCCATCTGTTATATATTTTGTATCACTTTAAAAATGTTTGTTGCATCTTGTAAAATACTTTCTGTGACACCTAGCTGAAGTTTTTAATTTTCAGTTTTATCGCATAACTGCATCTTAGCATATTAGTCAGTAACGTTACATTTCATTCTGTAGTAATCATAAATTGTTCTCTCATAAGAGCATCATTTAGCTGTACTTAACATTCATTTACCTTTTACATAATCTTTTAGTTGTATAAAGTAGTCATTTTTACTACCACCCTGTATCATATCCATTAAACATCCCTGAATACAACACTTCCTTTTTCTCTGTTGAACATTGTCTATAATTGCAGTCTGCAGCAGCTTCATCTTGTTTTACTGTGACTGTCCTGTCATTGATAACTCACACTGTCATAGTTAACAAGAAAAATAACTCCAGATCATTGTCAGACTATAGACTCTTCTCAGTTGTTAATCACCCGTTACCCTCTAAATTTGCTTCACCTATACAATTTTGGTCATTGACAATTTCCTTTGAGATCACCAGGTGCCTGTAATATTGCGCTGTGAACCAAGAATAGGAGAAAAATGAGCAGCAGAACACCCAGTTTATCGTGCCTAAACTTGGTTCATACCGGCGGTACCCTTGAAACTAAAAGCACAAGCCAAAAAGGAGAAGGACAAGGAAATGAGCAAATCTATGGCGTGCTCAAACTCGGTTTATACTGGCGGTATCATTCACGAACCTTAAAGTTATCATCTCTGATACTTTCTATGATCGCTTGTTGAAACCGTAACCCCATGGTTCAGCGTGAACTTCTGAACTTTTCATGCTCTGTCTTGAATGATATGCCATGTTTACCTGATAAGCTAGTCGCCTGACTGAGCATTACTCAACCCCTGCAACATCTTGAATTTGTGCACATGATTCTGAGATTAGTTTGAGTAGCATGCTTACTTATTGAGTCCTTCATCCTTTTGTTCAATTTTCAATCTCGGAACTCATGACATCTATTCTTGCATAATCTTGATACTCTCTGACATAAGCCTTGAGTTTCTGAAATTGTTAGTTGCCTGACTGAACATTGCTCAATCCCTGCAACATCTGGTGTGCATAAGCATGATTCTGTGATATCTGAGTAACATCCTGGCTGGATGAATTTGTTAATTTCTGAAGAATAGCGTGTCTGTGTGCTTTCGTCCCTGAATCTGATTGCTATTCGTAAAAGCTTTGCAATCCCTGTTTCCCAGAATTGCGCACTACTGCCGATAGCCATAAAATGTTGATTGATGTTCTTAAATTGATTGCCATGTATGCTTGCTGAACTAGTTGCTTTACATAGCCTTATCGAACCCTGCAACATAGTGCGTGATCCTGTAGTAGTTGAGTGACATACCCGCTAGCTGAATTGTTATATCATAGTGCGCCTCTCAGTCTCTGTTAAACCTTGTGACTATCTACATACATCTCTGAATCTGTTTGTCATTCCTATAAGCATCATCTCTGGCCTGAATTTGTTGTTTCTATCCTATGAAACATGTTGAATGGTATGTCTGTATACTGAGCTGTAATTGTTTCTTTTCGCAACCAAACTGGTTGTCTAGCTAGTCCGCATAAATATTGTCTGTCTGAAATCCCAATTTTTTGATTAATCTTTAGTACTGCAACAAGTCTAGTGCCAGTTAGTGATTTATGTCAGGATTTTGAACTGATATTAGGGATGAGAAATCATCGCAGAAATCAATCAGAGAACTTGCGTACAAGCATGCTTCATATTATGAACCTCCCATAAACCATGATGTTAATAATTTTAGGGGTTATTATGGATTTTATCAAAGTCCCAAGCCTCAATATACAAACCTTAATGATTATTCACACATGTATCATTCTCCACAGGGTGAAAATGAGCATTTTTGTAGTGCGCCACTCACACATGCGTCACTTTTGGATCAGTTAGAAGCTCGAATTACTGCTTTAGATGATAAATCTGTCGCATCTATGTCATCTAGGCAAGTTGAACTTTCCATTTGCATCTTTTGTGGATGCATAAATCATTTAAATGAGCACTGCCCTGAAATGCATGCTTTTAGGCAATCTAGAGAATACCATGAAAATCCAAGGTATGAAATGCCCAAAGATTACGAAGCTGGTAGTCGTTGGGACCATAATCAACCTTTTGAAGGTTGCGATCAGTATTTCATAGATCCTAATGACCATGCACACATGTATCATTCACCACAGTGGGAAGTTGAATAATTTTGTACTTCCCCGACCTCTTGTAGGCAATCTGTGGAAGAAAATCTCATACTCATCGAACAAAATAATGCTAGGTTTGAATTGAATTTATTGCATGATAAAACATATAGCAGTGCTTCTGAATTTCCTTCATGTAATGACCCTCATGCGCAACCATGTACTGAATACGCATATGATATGAGGATACCTACTGTTGAAGACTCTCCTTCCATTGAACAACTTAATACATTTTTAAAAATGAATCTGATTCACTTACAAAATGAGGAGAGGGAGGAATTTCAGGATGAACTGATTGTTAGTCCTAAAGTAAATTTTGTGAATAGTGTTTATGTTCCTAGTCAGGCTGTTAATATTGAAAACGAACCTAATATAGAGGTAAAAGAGGAGACTAGAAATACTATATTTGAATAAGGAAAGCATTTCTTTTATGATGATGATGATGATGATGATGATGTTATGTTAGAAGAACATGTTTATTCTGAAAATATTGTGGAACCTTTGGGTTCAGAGACGTTAGGCTTTTCAGCCTCGACCTTCATGAATGATGTTTCTTCTAGTATTCCATATGCATACACATGTGATGTTGATATTGATATGGAGCATGACACACAACTTGTGACTGACTTAGGGAAGGCTGAATTTTCTATAGACATCAATAACTGTATGCATGAAAATAATTTGATATGTCTAATTCCCTGCCTAGGTCACAATACGATGTCTCTTTTGATTTGCCTATGCATGAGACTAAAGTTTTGAATGATGCTGATGATACTGAAGTAGGGCTTGCTGGTTTGTTCTTTGAATGTAAGCATGCTGCACTTGTAGATGACTTAGGAGAAGTTAATGTAACTGGTAATAATGGTACACTTGATCTCATCCACATGAGCAACTTAGACGTGCCTACTTTCCTGCCTAAGTCACAGACTGATACTCTTCCACCCAACTTAGATTTGGTTTGTAACAAAATTGTAAAACCAACTTTTCCGAGAATACCTAATCTAGGGTTGGAACTGTGTGCCTCTCAAGTCCTCTTGGACTATTTTGCAGCCAAATATAATACCTTTTAAGGAACCACAGTTAGAAGGTGTATCTCTGCCCATCCCTAACAAAGTTCAATTTGAATTGGACCTTGTGCATGATGAACCTCCAAAACTGATAGATTTTGTGTCCAAAAGCATATACTCCCTCCGTTCCACTTTAGATGACTGTTTAGGGTTATTTTTTTGTTCCACATTACTTGATAGTTTTCATATTTTCACCACAAAACTACCCATAATACCCTAACATTTTGTCTTGGAACCATAAGTTTATTTTTAAATACACTAATAGCAATTAATGTTTGAAGACTTATCTCAAGGGCATAAATAGATTTTTTTATATCTCTTTCTATTTCTTAATCTGCGTGAAAACTCCCAAAACGTCATATAAAGTGGAACGGAGGGAGTATGTTTAAAAATCTAGGTTTGGGGTTAGTTTATTTTGTCTGGCAGCCTCACTTGCATTTCTGTCCTATTATAATTGTGTGAGGCTACTAAAATTTCTGCATTCTGTCTTTTGGGTTGATCCTCAACTCTTTAGATTGTTAATGTATGGTGAATTTTTCGTGTATATAATACAGTATGTAATTATACTTTCTAGATCTTGTTGTATATATGTGTGATAATCCAACGTGACATCAACTGAGTTACCGTTGGATTCTAGCCTTGAATAATGAAGCTCCAATCTTGTTTTCCCCGACATACCGGTAAACTCTTCCCATTTCTCTAATCAGCATGGTTCTCATGGTATGTTGCTGTTTAAAATCTTATCATCTTTAGAAACATTGAGGACAATGTTAGATTCAGGTGTGTGGGAGTATTTCGCATTTAGAGTTTTTAGTCTTTTGCATTAAAAAAAATTTGTAAATATTTGCATAAAACCTCCAACTTGTAGAGAATTTAGAGTCACTAGCATGCTTCTAGCTATGTTTACATAGAGAGTCTGGCAGAAATAACTGAATTTGGAAAAACTAGAGAACACAATCAGGTTTCTTAGTTGTTAGAGCGTTAAAGATGGATTTAACTATGCCGGTGGGCGAATCAGGTGCATCAAAGATATTTGGTATTAGAGTTGTGATCACCCTTAGTGGAGAATACCTATTTTTACATCAAGCGAGGCATCAATCTTCATTTTATGTGACTATCTAAAAAGTCCTTTTAGAGTGTGTGTCACCGTACGTAAATTTCGGGTAGGAATGGTGAGCTACCCAACTTCGCACAACTTTCAGCACTATTTTTGATCTCTTGAGTGCTAATTCCGTCAATCATGAGGATGACGTCTAACGATGAAAACTCCTTCTTGTAGTTTGATTTGCAGTTGGAACCACTCTCTCCCTCTCTCTTGACAACATCAACAGATCCATAGAAACACATCATCATCAACAAGCAGCGCGACATCAGAGTACATGAAGAAAGTTGAAATAGTCCAAGATTTACAAGCAACAAATTCAAGGAATAGAAAAAAATCTTAAGTGAAGATACAATACAAAAGCAGAAATTTATACACAAGTGAAGACTAATCTTACAAAGAGCAAAGAAAAAGATGAGAATTAGTGAAGTTCATATAATCAAAACAATACAGGTTGTGAAGAATTAAGTGATAAAGTCCTTTATCCATGGATTTAGTAGTTTCATTATTATTTTGTTATTTTTAGTTTCTGTTAATGAAAAAACACAAACTATTTTTATTTATTTTAACTCTATTATTACTATCAATAATTAGTCTGGATATTTTTTTTTATGAAAAAAAATGAAAAAAAATAAAATAACGGTTTGTTTTTATTTTTGTTTAATAATCACCATGGTAAAGAAGAATTTAAGAGGAAATTTCAAGCAACAAGGAATTCGAAGAAAAGAATTAGAAATTGTCAAGGTTCTACGAAGTTCAAAGTTCATCATCAACAGTTGAAGACCGAAGATTGAAGACGTTTCTATGGATGCTGTGAGAGTGGTGTTGATTGCTGATCGGATATGAAGGTAAGTGAGTACTCCCATCCTTTCTAATGGTTGATTTCCTTTCTTAGAGATTATCATAAAAAGATTCTTTTTGTCCACGATTCTGTGGAGTCTCCAGAAATTATTTCGGAAGGTTTTCCTTCCCACCATTCAACGTGTGCAGGATGTCTCTCTTTATTCCTGTCTGCACACATGAGAGACTAAAAAAGCAGTATTTTTGAGTGAAATTATCATAAAACCCTATTGGTGAGGCAGAAGTCGAGGCTTGTGATCACTCTTGAACCCGAATTCTTTCATATGGGGTGGAATTGATGTGGTTGGCATGTGGTGAAATTGTTGTAGAGAGTCTATGTTATTCTATTGTAGCCTCGGATGGTGGATGATTGTTGATTTTGTTGTGTTGATTATTTGACCTGCCGAAGAGCTGTAAGATTGAAGTACCCTCTTTAGGTGATTACTAGCTTCCTGGGTGGCTTTGTACGTGATTAGGTGATCGTCTGCATACATAAGATGTAAAATGGGTGGTGCCTTTTCTGATATTCGGAGTCCTCCGACCATATTTTTTGCTTCAAGATAAGCAAGATTTGTTGATAGAATTTCTGCACAAATAATGAAGATGTAGGAAGATATGAGATCACCCTGTCTGATACCCCTGGTAGGTATGATGAATCCATGTGGTGTACCATTGATGTTGACCGAGTAAGTGACTGACTTGATACATAACATGATATAATCCACAAATATTGATGGAAATCCCAGTTTTTTGAAAGTTTTTTTGATGAATCCCCAATCAAGGATGTCATAAGCTTTCAATATCCATCTTTAGAGCTATCTTGGGGTCTTTAGTGATTGGAGATGTTTTGATGTGGTGGAAAAGCTCCCTGGCAATTGCTATGTTATCATGTATTGATCTTTGAGGTACGAAGGAACTTTGGTACCGGCTGGGGGCGTAATCGGTTGACAAGGATTTTGAATATGATTTTGTAACTGACATTGCACAGGCTGATAGGTCTGAATCGGGATGGTTTTGTTGGATTATCGACTTTTGGAATGAGTGTTATGTTTGTGTGATTCAAGAAAGGGTGTATGTTTAAGGAATTGAAAAAACTCCGTACCATAGCCATGAGTTGTAGGTGAATGGTGTCCCAGAAAACTTTAAAAAACTTACTGGTGTATCCGTCTGGTCCCGGAGCACTTTCGGAATTAATGGAGAACAGAGCTTGCTTGATTTCTTTCACTGTTACTTCCGCAGAAAGATTGTCACATTGTGCCGATGTCAATCGTGGAGTGATTTCCTCAAAAAGTGTTTCATCGATCGTTGTATTTGGGGCAGTTTATTGGGTAGTGAAATGGTCCAGGATGATCTGTATGACCTGGTCTTTATCACTGACCCAATTTTTTTGATGATCCTGTAATTGCTTTATGTTGTTACGGCTACGGTGGATGGTTGCCTTTATATGGAAGAATGTCGTATTATTATCTCCCGATTGGAGACATTGAATTCTGGATCTTTGCTGCAAGTATGTTGCATGTTGGAGTAATGTGATGTGTTGATTGCGCAACTCTTTGTCGCGTTGTATCCATAAGAATATAATTAATATGCTTTCAAGAAAAAAATCTTCTATTGACAAATTACTGAAGCTTTCATATAGGTCATACTACGGTTATATAGAGAATCAATTAATTCCGATTTATTTGTTTTTATCTGACTTTTGCATACTCTGCATGCAGGTTGCGATTTAGTTTTCTTTTTTGCTTTGTGGTGCTGATTGTCACCTTGTCTCGTGCAGATTTTCCAGTCTCCCAAATATTGCCTAGGCGTTCTCATTCTTGTTTCTTTTTTAAATAACTAGTGTTCTGCACGTGCATACGCACGTGCATACTTGATCAACCTCTAGTAAAAGAGTGGGTAGTATATAAAAAGGCTAATTTTCACATCGTTTTACTATTATACCCTCGGATTATTTAGTTCTCATCACTTGTGTCGACATAAAATAGGGGCAAAAATGTCCAAATAAAATTTGCAGCTTCATGGCACTGTTCATCTACAGTGCCCAAGGGGTGTTCCCTTTATATAATATAATACAAGAACACCCGCACGTTCTTTGCACGTGCTAAAAGAATCATCTTTAGCCGTTGATTTCAGTTCGTGTGATGTCTCTAAGTATGACCCCCTAAACCCAAACCCTATTTATTTAGTCTTCCTTCTTCTCCCGCTGCCATCCGCCTCCTCCACCTACTTCCTCTCTTTACTTCCTCTGTTTTTTTTCTCCCTTCCCGTGCATTGACGGTGATTTTACATTTTGGTTTTTATAATTAACATTTCATCTCGTTAACATCTTTGTCCCTGTTAAAGCATCAGTCTATGGTAACATAACTTTAGATTTTTTTTTTTGTTAGCTACCCATTATTTGATGAATCAAAAGAGTTTATGTTTTGATTGATTGTTCAATGATTGATCAAAAAGAAGATACAAATACTAATTTGAAGAAAATTCAGATGTTCGAGATTCAGTAGAAAATTTGCCTTTGAAAACTACAATAACTTTAATGCCCCATACATATTTTTTTAGTTCCTTTAGAATAAAAATGAATCAAGGGAAAAATTGGATACCGAAAAGTGCAGCTTCACCTTGCTATAGTAAGGGTAGTTGGCTTTATATAATAGACTAGGACTTAACCCGTGCCGTTATGGCACGGGTCTAAATAATGTAACAGTTCACTTGATAACTTTACATTCTTTACTAATGGGCTTTTTCCAATTATCTACTTGTTAAAAATCCTAGCATATTTATCTGGGACCGCCTGGCGAAATCTAGGTTTACCTTAAGCGTGGATTATCTAAGGAGTTATAGTTTACGAAGGAAATATGTTCTTCTTACAAAGCTTTTAATTATCTACTTGTTAAAAATCCTGGCATGTTTATCAGTTTGGGGTCTAGAGGGAGGATTCCCTCATGTTTATATATCTCACACATCGGGTGATGTTTTATTTGAGAAAACTTAAATGGTAATGCATATGAGGCTAATATTTTGGCGATATGCTCTTCTTACAAAGAGCTACACACCCATAAAAAATGAGAGTGTTCCAAAATACCAAACTTCACCATTTATTAATCTTAATTTTAACGGTTAATTTTTCAAAGTAGTAGATACATTTTGTACGTTTTTATATGGGTATGTAGATCTTTGTGACACAAACACATCTCCTATATATTAGCTTCAATTACGCTTCTTTTGGTTTTGGTTTTTGTTAAGAAAAATTATGATGCAGAGTGTGAAATATTGTGAAAATAAGAACACGAAGGGATTTTTTCCCTATAAAATGGATTATTTAATTAAGCGCTCTTATGCTTCGAGGAACCAACTATTCATAGTAGTCACACCCCCTAAAGTCTTGCCAAGGGCTCAATTTTACTTATCATTTCAAATGGGACAATGTAATTCCACCTGTACTAAGAAGATTTATTCAAAACCCATTCTGCCAAAACTGAAACACCCACCATGGTCATTGTCCTACCATGTCTGCGTAGATATCCATTGAACCTCTCAGCCTCAAATTGTAAAAGAAAAATAGATGCTAGAGCGCAGAAACAACACATCTCTTCAGCACGCTCTCAAAATATATTGAATTTTAATTCCCAAAATTGGAGTTGTTCTCCAAGTAATTATTCAAAGGAGTAAATATTCTTTAATCAGTTATTAGTATTACATTTTTAAAATTGATAAACAAAAGTGTAAAACGCATAATGTATCAGGTGAATTTGCATTCACCTAATGCAGAATTAGACAATTCGTCTCCCACACAAATGCCGAGAACTAAAGTGAAAGTCACAGTAAGACACTATATAAGGGTGGCAAAGCGTCAAAGAATGAAACTTCAGTACGATCCATATTTTGTTTGAGAAGCCTACTCCGGAAGCATTTCATAAAGCAATGCTAGAAACATCTACCACCATATACCCCTGTATCAACACCTTGATTTACAAAATGGATGGAAATGTGGCAGGCTTTCATCTTCCTGCAGATGATGAAGTTGTAGATACTATTTACTATTAACAAACAAAGAGGTTTGTCATGTAAAAAAAAAAGACGCAGCTCACGAATAGATCGTTTATGCAAAATACCACTTCAAACATAGGAATTTCTGACCTCGCAGAGCGGCAGTTATACTTTCAAATAAGGATTTTAGGCACCACCATATAATTTAATTTCCCTGCAATACAATAACAATTCACTAGTTAAATTTTACAATGTTATCGGAAAACTGTATATGAACTTTTCAGAATGTTAATGATATTGTTAATAATTAAATAGGACAATCAACAGATTTGTGTAAGTTTCTACAGCTAGAATTGTAGACTATAATCTAAAATTACAGCTATGGTTGTTGTAACTACTTTTTGCAATTGATACCACATGTCATCCCTGGATCTCAAATGTCTAGATAATAAGAGAGAAGTGTGAAACCTTCAATAAGAGATAAGCTTATACATCAAAAACAATTGAATTAAACTTAAGAGGGATTATTCATCAGAGAGTAAAAAGGTATCACTAAGCTAGAAATTTTCAGCTTGATTCTAAAGCTTTTTTTTTCTCCCTTTCTATCCATTTGTCGTTTCTATAACATAGATTGTATAAAAAGAACCACCCATTGCAAATCCAGTAGAATATCGACTGAAGCTAGTTCAACTAAAAGAAAGCTTATAATTCAGAGTCACTCTATCCATATTGCAAATCCATTTCAATCTAACAGTTTAATTCATAGAATCTTACAGTTGAACTAACTATTGCAAATCCATATCAACTATTTACCAAGCCAATAATTCGGCTTCCCATAATTTTACAATACCCTCAATGTGCAATTAATAGTTTGCTTTCATGAAATTGAGGTTAGACTAACTCTTAAAATCAGGAAGAGACTATGTTTTAACACCGAACAGTGATCGTATTCCTGTACTTGGGTCCGACTGAAGTGAAACTATCACAAAAAACAACACTCATATTCAAAGTGTTGTAGTAACTACCTATCTTTAACTAAAACAGTTTTACGAGGAAGCCAAATAAAGAGATAACATCTTACCTTGAACTTGGGTCGACCAATTCCACATCTAGCTTCTCTCTTCTTGCTTAGTAATATAGAGGTAGCTCTTAAAACTTATCAGATTGTCGCTATACAAAAAAAAAAATTATGTTCAAGTGAGTATTTATATAAAATCATAAGGAGAACTGAATACAAAACACTAACGGTCATATACTTTTCCCTTGAGGTCCAATCACTCCGCCAATACCACAAAACCAAAGAATAAAATGGTTAAAGTGAGAAATGAGAATTGAACAAAATGGTCTCTTTAAGATCCGCAATCTTATAATATGTAATAAAAAGTTGACAAAAAATTGTGTATACACAAATATAGGGTTTAGAAAGACATTAAGCCTTGGATCTAGCAGAGCCACAACTTCAACAATGATGTAAAAAGAGAGATTCAGCTGTATAAAAAAGTCTTGTTACTTTCGATTTGAGTAAGAAATCGATTTTCCTCATTCTGATGTGTGCAAGGGGGAAAAAAGTTTCTTTTGTTGAGTCGATTGAACTTCCCTGATGTATTCCTGGAAGAAGAAATTGTTTCTCTCTCTCTTTCTCAGTGTCTCCTTGTTACGCATTCACATCTAGACCACCTGCAATGTATCCTTGTTCTGTATTCTCGCAATATCACTTATTGCCTGAACCAATGGAAGAGTATACTTACAAATTTTGTAGCGTCATCTAATTCATAGATATTCTCTCATATGACAATCTGATAGCTGTCGACTTCCTTCTTTGATATGGAGGACTTGAAGCCTGATTTTTGTCACTAATAATAGCTGAAGGAGGCAGCCAAGGAAGGCATGACTTCAAGGTATCCTCCGGTGTTTTCTCTTCCAAATCATGTCAATACTATTTGCAACAATTAAAGCTTCCATATGCATCACTAATGTTATTGATACAGAAACCATTACCTTTCCATGGGTATTCTCTCTCGCAGGTCTTCTACTGTTCTGTTGTTGTCAGTCTCTGCAACATCCTCAAAGTTGGATCAACTTCCATTTGCTCTTTGGTTTGCTGGACTTACACCTGGACCACTGCACCCGAGAGTGAAGAGAAGTTGCATATGAAAGAAAATATCATAAAAGATTAGATCTTACACGTCCAGCGTCCCACTCTGCAAACTAATGTAACTATATAAGGTATTTTGCAACTTCTCAATTAGCTTCATTCCTCCTAAGAATGACAACCGAATGAGGTAAAAATGGTTAGGCTACAATGACTTATAAATCAACATTTCAATAAATCAGCATTTGGATCCTACAACATTAAACTATCGCATATTGTTAAAAAAAATTAAACCTAACCACCAAGAAGTGAAGGGCATAGCATATAAGTTAACGAAACCCTCTGGGAGATACGTTTAGGTTAAAGGGAAAAAAATGAAATTCAGTTCAATTAGCCATAAATCAAGAATACACAACATCCAATACAAACTGGAGTACGATATTTGATCCAAGTTATACCTGAATGATTTCAATTAGATCCCGATTGATCCTCAAAATCTTCTTAACCTGGCTGATATTTCCTAGAGGTGGGTTTTCCGTAACTGAAATCCAATTAACGATGAATGAAGAACATGACTGATAAACCAAAACGAATATAATCGAACTCATTTGTTAACACCGTCGTAACTCAATACCAAAGCAAATGTCCGTGAATTACCTACGCAACCGTGAAAATCAAGGAAGATAATGATAAAAGAACGAAAAGAGAAAATGACCAATATTAATTGAGTGAAGAAGGGACGGTGCGGTCTGAATCCTAGCGGAGGTAGAAACTTATTTTTATCGCCATTTGGGTTTTCTGCAACAGTTGAGAAACCAATCGTCAAATCAGATCACTGACTGGGTTCAGATCTGCACCACCGACTGATCCGAGAGCGAGAGCTAATCTGAGTCTTGCAACCGAACTAAACCGAATCTCAAAATCTAGGCGAACATTCCCATGACCAACAGGAAGGAAGACTAAGAACCAACTCTGGGTTAGGGTTTGTTGTGCAGCTCTCCGAAACGACCGAAGGATCACGCTACATTAGAAGCTAACAAAAGCTAAGACACACGTGCGGGTAATGGGTGTGGTCTGCACAACCACGACCATAGATTTATCTTTCCTTTAATAAATCCCGCCACCACTCAAAGAAATTTAAGTTAGCCAAACTGTGATTTATACTCTTGATAGATAGATAGTATAGATATTTTTACCTTTTGAGTAAGAAATAAAAAAGATAATCAATTTATTCCAACCAAATTAACAAAAGATTGACATGTTTAATCAAATAGTAGTCGACAACAACATTGACTTGACAACTTTGGTCTTCAGAAGTAACTATCTTGAAACAAAGTGGGTCAACAGTCGCGGTTCAATATTTACGTTTGGACCTTCAAAAGGTTAATTTGTCGTCACTAAGCGTCATCTTCTTTTCAAGACCTTGAACAATCTTCAACAACTTCTCCTCTGTACTAGAGGGCAAATAGCAAGAAACCATTTCCTTCTCCATTTTCAAACATTCTGCAGCAGTAATCCCAATAAAACTTCACAAAATTGGTTAAAAAGACCAAAATCAAAATTTCCTGGGTGAAAAGGACAGTTAGATTTAGATACTGTTTAAATGGACAAAAATTTAAAAATAGGCAGGATGTAACCCAGGTTTAATCCTCATCCATTTTCAAATATTTTTTCTTATTTTTATTTTACACAGGATGCATCCAGGTTTCATCCTTGCTATTTTTTAAGTTTAGTAAGGGATGAATCCAGGTTTAATCCTTGCTTCTTTTTTCTTTGTCCATTTCACTCATAAAATTTTTTACTCGTCCACTTGAACCGTGTTTTAATTTTTTTGGACAAATGACCCATTTTCCGATAAAACTTTTCCGAGTATAATACTCGGCCGTGTCAGTTAAAAATGCAATTTCGAAATCATCAACATAATAATCCGAATAATTCTCATTCCCAATTTCGACAAAAATCTCCAAGACATCCTTTACCAAACTCCCATCAATTTCATTTCCTTGGCGTTCTTGATTAATCAATGCAATAACAGCATCCCTAACTTTCACTTTCATCTTCCCATACACGATTTCAAGAAAGCAACCAAACCCAACTTCTTTCAACGATGGAAGATACCTCCGAGGAATGTAATAACGGTCAAGAGTATGGAAAAATCGGCCAAGCTTAGTTACCATAACCTTGTGATTAGCCCACCTCTTAACAAATTCTTGCAACATTGATACATCATCATCCTTCTCTTGAATAGCTGGTAAAACTTTAGAAGTCAAGTAATCATTAAAAACGCCTTCGTAACTTTCGTAAAGCTCTTTAGAATAATCACGACGGCTAGGTGGCCCCATAGTGTAAACTGTTGTGTAGAGCTTCATCCAATAATCCGCGTCCATTTGTGATGCATCGGGGACGCCTTCAATAATATTTATCACCTTTGTAATTCCTTTCTGCACGATTTCCCATCCTTCTTCCAACTCAATATCCCTTTTCGTTTCCATCGTACACTTGTTGTCTTAAATCTTAAACCCGATTACGCTGATAAAGTAAAAAGACAAATGAAAAAGAAGTGAGCGAGAGAAACAGGAGACAATGAATTTCTCTTTCTAGGAAAAGAAATAAGTCATTTTATTTTATAACACTAAACCCGGCCCCTAGTTGGCGAATTAAATATGATAAACTCCAACCACTTAGGTGACATGAATAAGAATACCGCTAGCTAGCTTCAGTTAAGACATTAGCAAAAGGTTGTGCGTATTTTCAATATATTCAAAGTGATTAACTCGGTTGGATTACCAGAAATTGTTTGAATGATTCGTATTGTTCACCGGTCTGAAACATCAGCAAAAATTGTCAACCTACAAAGATAATTGACAGCATGATTGAGAAGTTTTGCTTTCCCATTAAAACTTGTAGGCGCGATTAGCCAATTAATCAAAGATGCCAATGCCATCATCTAGTTACATATTAATAAATTGATCAGACGTCATTGGGACAATTCACAAGCTAAAGCAACACAATATATATATATATATATATATATATATTATTTAGTACTGGGTCGTAATAATTATGACACCGAGCCAAGCATACAATAAAGAATACTGCAAACAAAGTCGTACGCTCAACTCCTGCAGACAACGTTCTCAAATATGTTCTTCACACGCATTACCTACAAGATTTCTCTGGGTCTTAAATCCTCTTATTATGAAAATAGAGGAGTAAAAAATGAACGCGCAATTGGGGATACTAAAACTAATTGGGGATATAAATTACTTCCCCCCACCAATAGTGTTTGTTAAGGGATGTTTTTTGGGGCGAAAATACGAAACTACCCTTTAAAACAATAAAAGTTAAATCAAACAGAAATATACCCTACTCCCTTTTAAATTCGAAACATTTCTCACTCCCTTTCAAATTCCCTTCTCCTTCTCTGCCGGCTCCTCACTTTGATTTTTTTTTTTTTTTACATTCGGTAGGGATGAAGACCATGCCGGTAGTGAGGATGAAGACCATGCCGATACTGAGTTCCGACATGGTTATTCAGGATGAATACCATGTCGATACTGAGTTCCGACATGGTTATTCAGGGTGAATACCATGTCGATACTTGCTATTTCAGACAAATTTTTTCTGTATGTTTTTGTCCTCAAACCGGCATGGTTAATTTGGGAATCGACCATGCCGGCACCACTCCCGATATGCTCGATAATACTTTTACTATGCTGGCACTGAGTTTTTCAGGCGTAACAATGGCGGATTCAATGAAAAAAAATATCAAATTTCAATACATTAATACCTATATATGACTAATTGGAGCACTTGTATATTCAGCTTGTTTACTTTCATGGTTGGTTCTTCCCATAAACTTTCATGATCATAAATATCTTGATTTAATGTTGTTGCATCAACAAATTCAATGATAATGATTTATTCTAATGATTATCAAACTAAACTATTAACTTACCTAATTATATTTAACCACTAAACATGATTAGTGAGGGGTAGATTAGGTATTACGTAAAACACTAAGATAAGGGGTGACTCTGAATTGATATTTGGATCCAATATTTGTCCTTTTCCTCTATCTCCCAATTGTGGGTTCGTAAAAATGTCATACAATTCATATTTTTTTTTTTTTTTTTTTTTTTTTTAAATTATTGTGGAGCATAATTAGACTCGCCGGTTACTACTACAAATCTTTGACAATCAAATTCGTGTGGCAGATAACCGAAGAACACATGCCATCCATTGTGTTATTAATGAAAGCTTTTGAAGCTAAAGGCAAGTTGATCTAAAATTTCATTGTAATGAAGGACCGAATGGTTGTTACTACCATTTTCCTAGTAGCACAATCAAATAAAGAACATCATTGGATCTGGATTCATACCATAAAACAGTAAGTAAAAGATGCAATATAAACAAGTAAATAACAAGAGATTTACACAAAGATAATTAACGTGGTTCGACAACGGAGTGTCTACATCCACGGGAAGGTAAAAGAAAGTTTTATTATGGTTTTGATCTGTTACAAGGTTGATGAACTCCATTAATGATAATGAAGTCCAATGAAAGTTTTCAGTAACGAAGGTGGAACGAAGGTAGCAAAACAACCCAGCTATTATTCCTCTCTTCAGAGGTAGTGGATCCCTTACCCCCTCATTTTGTGGCTCTCCAAGTCTGTCCCCATCTTTTCTTCCTTATCTTCCTCTCTTTATAAGGAAAAGTGATACTTGTTATTTACAAAATTGACATTAGCTTAGTTTCTAAACACTCTTAGAATTGATGTAGCGTGTTGCGTTGTTTTAACATTATCTTGCTTCAGCTTCTAATCACCATCCACGTGTCAATGTATTTTATGGTGCATACAATTTGCCCCTTTTCTTGAGGGTTGTTGGTGAACGATTCTTGAGAAAAATCACTTCTTTCTTGCTTTTTCGCGCTTTAACTTGTGCATCCGTCATGCGTCTTTTGCGTTCTTTATGGAGGAATTTCGGTGAAGAATATACTGCGTTGAAGTATATATACTTGCCCCTATTCTTTACCGAAATTCTGAAATCCCCTGCAAACAAAGAGATTCAAATGTATCTTACCCTTTCTTGTTGGGATATGTCTTGTTGTATTCAGTTAGCTTGATCTTCGTTGGTATATAATTTTCAGTACTCAGTATTTGTTCGTTGTATGCTTTAAGTTGAATGTACTCAGTATCACCGATTGAGCAGCAGCTTCGGGCTCTACATCATCGACACTGGACCTGGCGTTTCCATATACTATGGTTCGTCTTTTCTGGACTTTGGCTTGCCGTCTTCGCGCCTTGAATTTGTTGCTCCTTTAGTGTGTTGCTAGTGCTGTTAAACACTTGAGTTGGGCTCTCCTTTTCATGGCAGCAATGCTGGTAGGTCAGCAGTGGCTTCAAGTCTTTTTCACCTCGAGCCGAATCATTTGCTGGTGAGCTTTTAGAGGGTGGATAATCTGTTCGGGTACCTGCGTTGAGCGAGTGAAGATAGGGAAGGAAGGCTCTTCAACCTTCAATCCCCTACTCCCTATTTTGCTGTCTTCACGCCCTGATTTTCGTGATTTTGTACGTAAATTGAATCTTTACGGTGGCAGCGTCATTGGTGGATTTGCATCAGCTTTACACTTCAGGCTACTTGCATCATCACTGGACTTGTTACTTGGGCGAACTTTGTACTTCATCATAAACTTCGAATCATCGTCCTATGGCATGTATCATCATTGGGGTTTGCACTTCGGTTGGTGTCATTGTCTTTGGACCTTGGACTACGGGTTCACTTGGATCATCAGCATCACTTTGTACGCCGGAATAGAGATATTATCGGCTTCGGATTTTGGATTGAAGCTTTATCGTCGGATTCTGGATCGTAGCTTTATCTTCATAGCTCAGCTCCTTCGTTGTGATGCTGGTACCGCTAATTTACACTTGAGCTGCTGCAATGGGCGAACTATCTTCGGGTTTCTTTTGTTAGCATCGTCACACTTTATACCACCATCGTCGCCGGTCTTGTGCTTTGCCCCATCATCGTCCTTGGGTCGGAGATATATTGGGAGAATTGGTACTAGCATCATGGTGGAACTTTCCTTTGGTGGTTGTTGAATGTACGAAGGCTGGACGAAGGCTGAGCGAAGGCTCTTCAACCTTCGGTATTGAGTGAGGGAAGATAAAGAATGAAGGCTCTTCAACCTTCAATCTCTTACTCCCCCTTTCTGCTGACCAAAAAGTCCTCATAAACGAAGGCTGAGCGAAGGCTCTTCAACCTTCGGTATTGAGTGAGGGAAGATAGAGAATGAAGGCTCTTCAACCTTCAATCTCTTACTCCCCCTTTTCGCTGACCAAAAAGTCCTCATAAACGAAGGCTAAACGAAGGCTGGACGAAGGCTGAACGAAGGCTCTTCAACCTTCGGTATTGAGTGAGGGAAGATAAAGAATGAAGGCTCTTCAACCTTCAATCTATTACTCCCCCTTTCTGCTGACCAAGAAATCCTCCTTCCTCACGCAGCGACGTCAGTCAACAACTCTAGTGGGTAGGCAGCATTAAGAGCGGTTGCTGTCAGTGGTGGTCAGGGCAGCAAAACTCATTGGTTTTCGTCATCAAGCGTATCATGGCACCGGGTATGCAGCATCAACTACGGTTTGTAAACTACGTCATCAAAAGCCTTTATGTCATCGCCTCATTTTGAGCGCAGCATTTTTGCGTCAATCTGCATTGGATCGGACTTCCGATGGTTGTGTGAAATAAGACATTCCCTTTTTTGCAGCATCTTCAGGTATGTTAGAGCACTTGGAGCAGTAAAACCTTGTTTGTAGTGACACTTTTATCGGTGCTGCAACTTTAATTTACATGCTTGATCACCTTTGGTAGGAGTTGGCAGGGTGGACTACTTGCTTTGCTATTGTGCTGTAGTGGTTGGAGTCGTTGTATGTGAAGTTTAAATTCTTCATTTCATGTGTAATCTCAATTAGCGTAAAAGCATCACTATATGAGATTTTTTATTTTTATTTTTATTTAAATGAGAAGTAAAATGTACTCTTATATGAGTAACTCTATTAGCGCAGAGGAAAGATGAGTGTTTGAACCTGTCACCCTGTTGGATAATTCTGAGCTAAAAAATGACCGAACGGTGGGGGTTTGAAAATCTCCCGGAGACGTGGTGTAAAACTGAATGTTTTGCAAACACCCGTTCCGCTGAGCTGCCAAAGGCATGTCATGTTGGGTATCTCTTTCTTATGGAAGCCTTCCCCTGGTCATACACTTATAGACGCTTACGGGAGAGTCCGGAGAGATTGCGTGCAAGCGCTTTCCCCAGTATGATGATGTGAGACCGGTGGTGCTTGCCCCGGTTCTACAATATTATATGCATTAGTATCCAAAAACGTATTCCATTTATGGGAATGTATCCATTATTCCAAATTGAAATGTATATCTTATTAGAATG
Organism: Papaver armeniacum; assembly: GCA_023531295.1. Classification (NCBI taxonomy): domain Eukaryota; kingdom Viridiplantae; phylum Streptophyta; class Magnoliopsida; order Ranunculales; family Papaveraceae; genus Papaver; species Papaver armeniacum. The sequence continues at coordinate 27,740 of JAJJWW010010832.1, read as the reverse complement.
TATTAAATACATTGAATTTGCAAGATATATGCAGTTTATAAAAATGTATGAAATGTATCGAATGCATATAAAAATGTATGCCAGTGTAAACAAAATGTAAGGAGTATAAGTATTTGCAAACTCTCAATTGTGTGTGATGTATGCCCTTTTGGTTTCCCAAGCTGGTAGCCAAAGCTTGTGAAAGCAAAAGTAACTGCCCCTGTAGAGTCTTCGCGGGTGCATAGAATGAGCATTGGTTACTATTAAAGAACGCTCCTCAGCAAGCTTGTAGTGTGCTGCTTTAGATTTCCTCCGTTATGGTTATGATTTATCTATGTACCTACACAAACAGAAACAAGAAGGTTTGCAGGCTTTTTTGTTGTTTCCTACTGCATTGTCCTGCCATCTTTATGCCACTAGCTGCCCTTGTATACTGAACTGAACTTCGTCTTTTTTTTTTGCTTCATTTGGACTTAGGTTGCAACAGCTAGTTAGCAGCATCAATGTCTTGCTAATGTTACTCGTTCTGGTGAAGTTGCTATTATCAAGTGGCTCTGCATCCTCAGTAATGTTGAATGCACCTGCGGGATGTGCTTCGTTTTCCCATATTTTTCCCATATACATGAATTTTGAACTGCACTGTGGTTCATCTTTAGGCTATAGGAGGTCCATTGCTCTTCCACTATGAGTCTTGGTCATCCACACTTGAGATGGGAGTACTTTAGCGTCCTTAGTGGAGTTGTTACGATCCTGATTATTGCCATATGCCATTGCTGCTGCGTCCTTTGAACTCAATTGCTGCCTTGATAGAATGAAGGTAGTAAGACAACCCAGCTCTTACTCCTCTCTTCGGCGGTAGTGGATTTTTACTCTTTCCTCTCTCGAATTGAGCTGCTGATGAGTACTTTGAACTGAGCTGGTGCTCACTTTCTTGAATTTGAGCTGCGAAGATAGAATGTTGACGGTGTCAGCAGGTGAGTCATCGTCGTTGTTGTTTACGGAGGTTACTGGCCTTCATATCCTGGTGGTCCTTGGTACAAGTTTGACGCAGCAACATGATGTGCTTCGGTGGGACATGATAAACTTTTCTCGGTAGAACCTCCAAACTTCGCTGAGTCTGCATTTTTTCGTCATTGGCAATACTCAAGGTCTGACTTTTCATTGAGGGGCTCTCCTTTGAAGTTTCCCTATTGAAACGTCACAGTATTTCAAGCGTCACTAAGCTGAGCTCTTTTTAGCATGCTCTTGTTGCTATCATCGTCATCGGATCCATCATGCTCTTGCGGATTTCATCCTTATGATGATACTTTGCACCTCCGTCGTTGTCATTCTTTACAGTCGTCGTCGGTCTTTGTACCATCGTTGCAGGGTTTTGCACCTTCGTCATCGTTGGACTTTGCATTGAGTGGGCATCTTCGGAACAAGACTGCGTTGTCAGACTGGGACTGCATCTTCGGACCAAAACTGGGCTTCCGTCATCAGAGCGGAGGGCTGGAGCGTCCTACTTGAGCATCGGGTTCTGGACAGAAGCTTTATCTTCGTAGCTCCTTCGTCATTATAGCTCCTCCATCATCATGGCGAAGTTCATACAAGAAGTATGATGGTCACTGAAGGATATAAGTATAAGAAAAATTCCGAAGTATTCTTCATAAGAAGCATGAAGTATCGAAGTAAGAAGTACTGGAAATAAGAAGTGACTGAAGAAGCATACTTCTCATAAGAAGTCTACAAGAAATCAGAAATATCGATTCTTGAAGTAGTACTCTCGTCATAAGAAATATGAAGCATGACCAGTAAAGTGTGAAGTATCCCAATAAAAATTATAAAGTACGACCATAGGCATTGGGAGTCCGGAGCTGCACTGCAGTCGTCAGATTTTAGATCATCGGTGCAGGAATGCTTCATCAGTTTGGTTTATCGTGACAAGGACTGTCATCGGAATGGAGTTGCTCTGAGTCGTCACCAAAATTTGAATTATCGTAGCAAAGCCATTATTGTCGGACCTTGGATCTTCGTCCGGTGTTGCATCGGTTTTGCGCCTCCGTCGTAACAAAACTTTGCATCATCATCATTGGACTCTGCCCCATCATCATCGGCAGACGGCTTTACAGCAGCCTTGAGCCGCTGCGGTTACATGCCGGCTGTACAACATCATTGAACTGGAACGAAGCTATCATCCGAACTGAGCTTGTCTTAATTGTGCACATAAGTCATGTTTTATGCTGGTGACTGCATTATTGGGATTGTATCATCCTTGTATGGGGAGTGAAGATGTATCATTTGAGTGTATAAACTATCATCGTTCGTTCTTTGGTGTGCTGTGTTATGCAGTAGAGTTGGGACAGCATCATCGTCTAGCTTTGGTTCCCCTTCATCGGATTTGAATCATCGTCTGGGTTTGGTTCGTTGTTGGAAGACTTCTCATCATCGTGATACTTGTACATCGTGCAGAAGGTAGGTTAACTCATCGTCGTCGACATCAGACTTGGCATCTTCATGCCATCGTCGACATCAGACTTGGCGCCTTCAGATTCTGACTTTGGCACAACGTAAAAAAAACTTTGCATCATCGGGTTGAAGAGTGAAGCTTGGGCTCTTTGAGCATCATCGTACGAACTACACTTCCACTTTGTGGCAGCCTTGGGAGATCATCATCACCAGAGATCGTCATTGTAAGACTTTGTACATCGTATTTAGAGATCTTCGTAGCAGGGATTTGGCTTATGGAATTTAGCTATTCGTCGTTATCGGGATTGGACCATCGTTGCTGAAGTTGTGTTTCGTGATACTTTGGTTCCTCTTCATTGGTCTTTGGTTCATTGTAGGCATCGGTGTTTGGTTCAACGTCGGCAGCCCGTGCATCATCGTTGCTAGACCTTGCATCATCGTCACTGGACTTCATCGTTGCCATACCTTGCATCATCGGCATGGGGATTGAGCTACGCGCTGAACTTTTCTTCGGGTTATTTGCACGCATCTTCCTCATCGGGCTTTGGGTCTTCGGTTAACCTGCATCTTCGTCATCGTCTTAAGATATGACTGTAGCCAGCGGTGCTGAACTTAGTCTGCGTCAATCTTGGTGCCCCTGGTGGCCACTGAAGATATCCGATGGAATATACCAAGGCATCTTTGTCGTCTGGCTTCAGGTCCTTTGGTTGTTGTGTCTACAGCTACGCTTTCCTGCAACTCATCAACTTTTAGCCTCTTTTCGTATACTATTTAGCCTGGACTGGACAGCAACTTTGGTCACCCAGGTGGACTGTGCTTCGGGTCGTTTGGCCATCGGACTTTGCATCCTCATCGTCGGATTTTTGCTCCATCAGCGATGCAGGGCTTAGCATCGTCGTCGGTCCTTGACATCACTCAGTACTTCAAGTAGCTTTTCACGTTGAATAGCTTGTAAGTCAGATAGCACTTCGTGTTACTGCACATAAATGAGATGAAAGGCCAAATGGTAATTCCCTGAGCTGAAATGCAAGCCCTTTTAGTTGTATTCTCATTGTTCTTTCTATTGGCATTTTATCGGCAACAGCATCGTGTTGTACTTTGAGTTTCATTGAAATATTTTCATTTCGTTCAGCTGTGCACTTCGTCAAGAACTTTGATTGCAAGCTCGAACTGGAGTTGGTCCGTCAATGGTGGTATTTAGTCCCTGCACATCAAAAATATTTGGAAAACAAACTTGAGGGAACGAAGATCTTGAGGGAGCGAAGGCTTCTTCCTCTTTTTTAGATCTAGTCAAGTTAAACTATAAAATCAAACAGTACTAGTACGGGGTTACACACCAACACCACTTGTAAAAACAAATCCATAGATTAGGTAGATATCAAATCCAAACATGATGGATCATTGAACCATTTTCACAAATAGTAGATTGGAAATTTGTAAAATGGAATACCAATTTCAGAAAGAAAAACTTGAAAGGTAATACATCTTCATTGAACACTTGAAACCAAAATGAAAGTTCAAAGGTTAAAAATTGAGGAGAAGCCACGTTGATCAAATTATGAAGATCATAAAATTTTGGGTTATTTTGTTTTTGGTACTTAGATTTTGTTTTTAGTTTGGTCTAACATTTGTCCAGGTTGGTGTTTGGTACTTGGAAAAGACGTTGACCCGAGTTGACTATGTTAAATATTGACTTATGTCTAGTAATTACAAAAAGAATTAACTAAAATCTAATAGCTAAACAAATTTACTCGTGTACCCTTAACTTTATTTGCTGAACCGGCTGAGTCTACTCGCCGATACATAAATCCGACAGAGTTATATCTAAAATCTGATCAATTCCGGCCATAATTCCAAGCCATTTGTTTCGAATCCTTTCCTGCACAATCATTCATTCATATACAACTCCTAACATTCATCTATTCAGAACTTCCAACACTCATGCAATTCAATCAATTAGCAACCTATAAATTCATTTGCTCAACTCATAAACATCATCACCAGCTTCATTCCTTCTCTATTGCAGCAACAGTGCAACACCAACTCCTATTCTCTGCAGCTTCTTTTGCAATTCCAGCTGAAACCATTACCACTGCCATCTACTCTATGAGCTCAGATCTGAGCTGTAATCACCAACACCATCTGAATCTTTCATCCACTATCCCATCTCTTCAATTTGATCCTTTCCGTACACTGTTGCAACCCTCTTTCACATATCAGAATTCCATTGCACAAAAACCCTTTTCAAAAACAATATCCCCATCTCTCAACAACAAATCACATCATCTTAATTTCTTCCCTGATATCTTCTTCATATTCTTCAAACCCTAACCTTCTCCCAATTGATTTGTTGAATCAATTTCACCAAATTTAGATTCATCTTACCCATCTTCAGATTAAACGAACATCAATTCTTTACCGTCATCCAACCATTCAATCATACATACATCGAAAAGCACAAGAGCATCTCCAATTCCTTGTTGCAAAATCAGAATCAATTCACATAAACCCAAATTCATCTTTCATTGTTGTAAACCCTAATTTCATGTATTTACAATTTTCACGACCCATGGCTTTGATTCTTCGATGGATATCGTCAATAATTTTTCAAAATCTGTCTGTGGTTTCTTCTTTATATCTTCACGAACTAAATAAGCTCAAATAAAAGCACAAACGCTAGCTATTCTCGAACATGACCTTGAAGAGAAGAGATCTGTATTACTGAAAAATCCTAACTATCGATGTGAATATGTGATTTATCTCTGGTCTTCTTGTTTCTTTGTTTGGGAAGATGAATAGAATAAGATAGAACCGTAAGAGAAGATGAAGATTTTTAGCCCCCATATCTATTATCGGATACTGTTGGTGTAAGACATGTGTTCGGATAATCACTGTAGGATTGATAGTGACATCATAGCCATAAGATGCTAAGCCCACATCAGGGATATATTTGTAAACTCGTATAATTTATTACTTAAAATTAATTAAAATCAAGTCAATAACAATCGGCTCGAATTCGACGTTTTTCGGTACAAACACCAACCTGGACAAATGTTAGACCAAACTCTAAAGTTGGACAAAACCTAAGTACCAAAAACAAAATAACCCTAAAAATTTTCAAAAATCAAATATCACGATTCATTGAATCATTTTCTCAAACAAGTTAATGGTTACATTTAAAAAGACCAGTTTTAGCATTGGGAAGCAAAACTCAGAAATTAGTATAACAATTTTTGACTTTCCAAATCCTATATACCAACGAAAAATTGCATCTAAGCAAAGTTCAGCTAAAAGTTGTTAGGATAAAATGTATTGAAATGGTAAAAACCCCCCCTTCTGGGTTTCTTAGAGATTCAGGAAAAATGAGATGTTTCATCAAAATATAAAATTAATTTCAAAAGCTCATAAAAAATATTAACAGATAAGAGGCTTGGATCGGGTAGGATAAATTCATTAAGCCAAAAACAAGTTCAAAAGAAGTGATCGACTGAATCACTGTGAACAGTAAATTGAAAATCAGTAAAGTTGAAAACCAATTTCCGAAAGTTAGTAGAAAGCCTCAAAGTTTATAGATCTGGAACAGGTAGAATAAATTCTTACCCGTTCCATGTTTCTAGCGCCAAATTGTTACTACCATTTTTCTAGTAGCACAATCAAATAAAGAAGATCATTGGATCTGGATTCATACCATAAAACAGTAAGTAAAAGATGCAATATAAACAAGTAAATAACAAGAGATTCACACAAAGATAATTAACGTGGTTTGACAACGGAGTGTCTACATTCACGGAAGGTAAAAGAAAGTTTTATTATGGTTTTGATCTGTTACAAGGTTGATGAACTCCATTAATGATAATGAATTCCAATGAAAGTTTTCAGTAACGAAGGCAGAAGGAAGGTAGCAAAACAACCCAGCTATTATTCCTATCTTCAGAGGTAGTGGATCCCTTAGAGCAACTGCAGTGGGCGACTAAACCCATTTATTTGGTAAAAAAACCAGGCGTAGCGGAACGGACCATCGACCAAATCCCAGACCATCGACTAAATCCCAGACTATATTTGGTCTGGGACCAAGACCAAACCCAAATTTTTAGTCGAGCGAATGTATAATTAACGCCCCACACCAGGCGAACGTATAGTTAACGCCCCACAACAGGCGGGCATAAGTTAACGCCCCACACCAGGCGATAACTATATGTTCACCTGGCTATTTTATTTTATTTTTTAATATGTTGGGGCGGGCATTATACCTTCGCCCCATCATTTGATATTTGTTTTCTTGAATGGGGCGGTTATTATACCTCCGCCCCATAAACTTTTTTTTTTTCCCAAGCACGTGAACAGGATCTCGCTCCATCGGGCGAACTTATAATGTACGCTCCACCATCGGGCGAACTTATAATTTACGCCCCACCAAATTTAGTCTCATGCCCGTAGTGTCACAGCACGGACTAAACCCAAATTTTGGTCTTTTTTTCCCTCTTTGGTCTTTGGTTATGCTCGCACCACTGCAGTTGCTCTTACCCCTCATTTTGTGGCTATCCAAGTCTGTCCCCTCTTTTCTTCCTTATCTTCCTCTCTTTATAAGGAAAGTGATACTTGTTATTTACAAAAGTGACATTAGCTTAGTTTCTAAGCATTTTTAGAATTGATGTAGCGTGTTGTGTTGTTTTAACATTATCTTGCTTCAGCTTCTAATCACCATCCACGTGTCAATGTATTTTATGGTGTATACAATGGTTAACCAAAGTACTGAACATGAGTAGTGAGTACATACACTCTAAAACAATTCTAATCGTGATTTTCTCGAGAGATATTAACCAGCCGATCAAAAGATTAGGGAGTACAACACCACGAACAACCGTATTCACACATATCATTAATTGAACGAAAATGCTAGAAAACACGCTCATTGCTTCCACCGTTCAATGCATGTAAGACCTGGCTATTGACGTACCTGGGAAGTTGAAATGACTAGTACACGACTTCTCAACTGTAAACTGTCATCAATTTTTTATGTCCCAGTTACAATGATGTCTCATAACTCATCTGTTTGAGTGAGATGCAATAACAGCTCTTAAGTAGGTCTCTTTTTCTTTATAAAGTGGTGGTTTCTCATAACCATGTATTAATCACCTAAATTAATATTAATTAATCAAGGCTAAATCACCTAAACTAATGCTAATTAGTTAGAAATAAATTAGCCATTAATAAAAATAGTTGGTTATAGGGGTTTTGAGTTTACTTAAAAATGACGCGTTGTTGTTTTCTATTAGTAGGGCCTCATTTAAAAATAAATGAACTAGCCAGGATTCCAAATACTTCTTGATGAAATACCAAATACTTATGGAAACCATATCCTCCTCATACATTGGCATAATATATTCTTTGCGGTTTTAGATGATAAATATTATCCTCATTCAACTAATTTTGGTTACTCTAGTCATTACAATTATCTTTATAACCAAATTGAAGAGAAATCACAAATTACCTTTCCCCTAGAAAATCATCAATCAATTTTCAGTATTAACAAGTTAAAAGAAATGGCTTCAACTTCAAATAACCAGATCTCTGCAATCACTGGCAAGATGAACAACACTCAGATCCGAGACATTTGTGCAAGGCAAATGCGAAGAGCAGTAGGGAATAAGGCAGCGATAAGTAAGGTTACTGATGAATGGCGCACAACTTTAATTGGAAAACTTTTCTCAAAGGATTCAATTGAAACCGAAGTGGTAAGAAAAGCAGTTATCTCTCTCTGGAATAGATACAGAACTAAAGAAGTAAGAGCCATTGATAAAAATCTCTTCCTCTTTAAGTTTTACACTGAAGACAGTATGAATTCAGTGCTTAATAAAGGGCCCTGGAATGTGGTGAAATGTCACCTTAACTTGAAGAAATATGATCCAACAGTAGCAGCAAAAGACTGGATTTTCACGCACCAAGAATGGAACGTGCAGTTCAAGAATCTCTTGTTTGAGCACCACTCACTAGAAGTGGTCGGCGAAGCTATCCAAGAACTTGGTACTAAAATCGGGACAGATCCTGAGGACTCAGACTGAACTATGGTAGCACAATTACTGCAAGAATCAATATTGACCTTTCCAAGCCTCTTCACAGAGGAGGATGGTGGAACACAGCAGCTGGAGATGTTATCTGGATTCTCTTTCACTGGGAAAGACAACCGCACAGTCTCTGCCCAAATTGTTTCACGATCGATCATAATGAAGAGAAATGTCTGGATATTGCTGATGACCTCATGATAAGGAGATTTACTAACGAAGAATACGTTGCTTATCTCCATGAACTGGCACAGTCATATGGTGTTGAAATTATCGATGATCTAGAGACGCTTGTTCAAAGAATCAGTGAAGCTGCTCTTAAATTGAAAGAAGAGGAAGCAAATGAAAAAGAAGAGGCGGTTCGTACTAACAAAAGATCCAGAACTGAGGATGAAGTACCACTTGAGGATAACACGAGAGTAATCTTTGAAAGATAATCCCCAATATCGAAATGGAAGACATGGAACATGATCTTGTTGAACAAGAAGGAGAAGGAGATGCAAAAGAGAATTCCCATGAGATGAATGAGGTCTCGACAGCTCTGGTAATTACTCAACCTCAGTTTATTTACTCTTTTTATAGTCTTTATTTTGAAAAATCCTTTAATTTTAGTCTTGAAAAATTACTGCTTTGCTGGTTATTGCCCACACACAATAGGTTCTTTGTCTTGAGTATCAACTTTCTTCCTCTTATTTTGAGTTTAAACATGAAACTCCTAAGTTGGAATTGTCAAGGTTTCCTTGGAAAAGACACTAGAGATCACCTTGCTTCTCTGAATAATCTTCATTCCCCAGACATAATCTTTCTTGCTGAGACCAAAATTAATGATGACAGAATCTCTCAACTCACTAGGTTTCTAGGCTTGTCGAATAGATTTTATGTATCTTCCATTGGTCAGGCAGGTGGTATCATCCTGTTGTGGAAAGATGGTTTCAAGTTAGAAATTGTGAAGCATTCTAGTAACATGATTCATGCCCTAGTGACAAATGATCCTGCTAAAGGTCAATGGTTCTTATCTTGTGTTTATGGCACTCCTTATAAGAATGATCAACTCAACCAGTGGAATTACATTAAAAACCTTAGTACAGAAATCACTATTCCTTGGGTTCTTATTGGAGACCTAAACATTACTTTGGTTCCATCTGAAAGAAACTCCAACACTGAACCTACCTCACAAGAAGTCTTAGATGCAATTGCAGACTCTGATTTATCTGATCTAGGTTTCTCTGGAAATCCTTTTACTTGGACTAGTAACAGTCATGGTACAGGTAAAATCAAATCTAGACTTGATAGGGCTCTAGGAAACAGTGATTGGATCTTGTCTTTTCCTGATGCAAAACTCTTTCATTTACCTCAGAAAGGGTCAGATCATTGTCCTATTTTATTATCTCTCTATTGTGCAACTAATGTTTCAGGCAAAAATTGGAAATTTTTTCAACATTGGCTAGAGAATGATACCTGTATGAATCAAATAATAAATGCTTGGAAGTCAAATACCACAGGCTCTGCTGCTTTCATCTTTTCTGATAAGCTGTCTAATACAAGACACATTTTATCTAAGTGGAGCAAGAATCAGTTTGGAAATATACAAGCAAGAATTAATAGGCTACAGCAAGATCTCACTGCTCTTCAAGCCACTGACATTCAGGGTAGCAATACTTCAAAAGTCATGGAGTTGGAAAAAGAGATAGATTCTTTAAATGATTTACAAGCTAGTTCAAACAGGCAAAAATCAAGAGATCATTTTTATAATGATATGGATAGAAATTCTAAATATTTCCACATAAGGGTCAATTATAGGAAAACCAGAAATAGGATAGATTCTTTGCAAGCACAAGATGGTACTTGGTGTCAAGATAGAACCTCAATTGAAGATCTTCTTGTCACTCATTTCAAGAAGATAAGCACTACTTCTAATCCTCCAGACTGCCAGGCTTTCCTTCAACATATCCCAATTTGTATCTCTGATCAAGACAATGCAGAATTGGTAGTTGTTCCTTCTGTTCAAGAAATTCATGAAGCTTTAATTCTAATGGAACCATGGACTTCTCCTGGCCCAGATGGTTTCCCACCAGGTTTCTATCAATCACAATGGCCAATCGTCAAAGAAGATGTATGCAAGACTGTTCAAGCTTTCTTCAGATCAGGTTTCCTTCTTAAGAAATTAAACCATACAAGAATTTCTCTAATCCCAAAGACAACTTCATCCCACAAGCCAGAAGACTACAGGCCAATTGCTCTATGCAACACAATTTACAAGCTCATTTCTAAGATTATCTCCCTCAGGTTGAAGAAACATCTTACAAATATTATTTCTCCAATGCAGTCTGCCTATGTTCCAGGGAGACTCATTTCAGAAAATATCTGCATGGTTCAAGAGTTAGTTAAAGCAATGAAAAGTAAAGGTGGTAGAACTGGTTTTCTAGCTTTGAAGATGGATATGTCAAAGGCTTTTGACAGATTAGAGTGGGATTTTCTCATTGAAGTACTTAAAAAGTTTGGATTCTGTGATAAATTTTGCCAGCTTATTTTTCAGTGTATCAGCACTACTCAGATTGAAATCATGATCAATGGTTCTCCTACTTCTTCTTTCAATCCTTCAAGGGGAATAAGGCAAGGGGATCCTCTCTCCCCATATTTATTCATCCTTGCAATGGAAGCTTTCTCAAGGCAGTTATATCATCTTGAATTGAGAAATCAATTAACAGGTATGAAGATTTCTAAGTCTGCTCCTAAAGTAAATCATCTATTATTTGCAGATGACTGCTTGTTGTTTTGCAAAGCCAATCAGGTGCAAACTAACACTTTACTTAAAGTGATAGATGATTTTAGTAAGTGCTCTGGTCAATTAATAAACTTCCAAAAATCTGCAGTCTATTTTAGTAATAATACCAGTCCTTATACTTGTCAGATTATCAGTGGTCTTCTGCAGGTCAGACAACTAGATATTGCTAAGGAAAAGTATCTTGGTTTACCTTTTTTCATTGGTAGAAACAAGAAGATCCCCTTCTCTTGTCTTACCCAAAAAATGGAAGCAAGACTTACCAAATGGTCTGGTATCAACATATCTGAAGCAGGGAGATCTGTTATGCTTAGAAATGTCACAAACTCAATTCCAGTATACCACATGACCAGCTTCAAGATTCCAGAAGACACTATAGTTAAGATGAACTCAATTCAGCAAAAATTCTGGAGAAACAAGAAGACAAACAAAGGAAAGCATTTCATATCATGGAGGAAAGTCAATAAAGCTAAAGAAGAGGGGGGCCTTGGCTTCAGAGACTTAGAAGTATTTAATAGAGCACTCTTAGCAAAGTCTGCCTGGAAGTTATGCTCTGAAGACACATCTATATGTGCAAGGTCTCTAAAAGCAAAGTACTTTCCAGATGGGCAAGTTTTTAACACTAAAGAACATGCCAAAGCCACTTGGTCTTGGAGAAGCATAAGTTCTGAGCTTCCATTTATAAAGAAGTACAGTTCTTGGTCTGTGGGTGATGGCAGGAAGATATGTATCTGGAACTACAAATGGGTTGAGGGGCTTGATGATCCTCCTACCCCTAAATTAAATGCAACAAATATTGAAGACTACAAATATGTTTATCAACTTTTCAACAGTGAGACAGGTCACTGGGATAACAATATCTTATCTTCCTTATTTGATCCTACCATAGTAAGTATGATACAAAGACTCTCTATTCATCACAGGCTAGAAGACAGGTTGATATGGTCTCTAGAAAAGAATGGTTGTTTTTCAGTCAAATCATGTTACAAGAAAATGATGGAAGAAAAAAGTGGTCATGACTCAGTAAGTACAAGGATGAAAGCCATTTTCAAGAAGCTCTGGAAACTCCCTCTTCTTCCAAGAATAAATCAGTTTTTGTGGAAGTGTGTCACTGATATTCTCCCTACTAGGGATAAACTTCTCAGCTTTATTCAAGTAGAGAATTCTGATTGCCCCTTCTGTCATCAAGCTATGGAAACTCCAGGCCATTGCATTCTAGATTGTCAAACTGCAAGAAGAGTCTGGTTTGCTGTTCTGGGTCTACATATAAATAGTTCTGGAGATCTGGCGAATTGGTTGTGCTCATGGTTTGATAAACTTATCACGCATCAGCTTCAGGAGGAAGTTCTTTGCAAAATAGCCATAACAGCCTGGTGTATCTGGAACTCTAGGTGTGATAAAGTCTTCAACACCAAGAATGTCACTCCTGATTCCATTATCTTCATGTGCAGAAAAGAGATAGCTGAATATGAAGCAAAACCAAAGCCCATTACAAATCTACTTTGCTCAATCTAGAACCAACTTACATTGGTCTCTCCCCCGATTGGCACTTTTAAAATTAATTGTGATGGCTCTTTTCAACAACAGTTGAATAATTCGGGTGGACTTGGTCTAATAACTCCGGATTTTGCGGGTACCTACAAAGGCTCCAAATGCCTATCTAAGTCATCTTTGAATGCGTAATTGTCAAGCTAAAGGGTTATGGGAAGCAAAGTGCAATAGGCTAAGGAAAAGGATTTGGTGAAGGTGGTGTTTGAACTAGACTCAAAGCTTGTTGTTGAGGCAAGAAACAAGAACGCCTTCAATATTGACTGGAGACTACGAATCTAATTCTAGATATTAAGGAGTTGTTTAAAATTTTTAGCTTTTGGCAATGTTGTTATGTGCCTAAACAGAAAAAATAAAGTAGCGAGATAAACTATCTAAGCTTGCTAGAGTAGAAAGATTAGCAAGTGTTTGGTTATTAGAACCTCCAAATGAGATTGCTGCCATAATGCAAAGAAGAAGCAAACTATGTAATCAATGATAATTAAGCAATGATATCTTTCAGTTTCAAAAAAAAAAAAAAAAAAGCAGTTTGGCAAAGGTCCATGTTGAGGTGAGAGTATATAACCGTCTTGGGAAACAACACCCCAAGTGATAAGGCCTCAATCGTTCTCCCAATTCATGGAGAAAAAGTGGAGGGTGGAGGTAATAAGGCGACCTTATGCTCCAATTTTTCACCACAATAGTGAAGTAAGTCAACATTAAGTTATGCGTAAAGCATTGTCATTAACCGAATAACAACAATAAACAGCAGTAACTTACAGTCATGATCTGTTTAATCTAAAATATCTCCCTAAAAATCATTATTACTTACCACTGCATCTTCTGAATCTTCACATTGCATATCCTTTTCAACATCCTGTTGGCCATTTTCAGGCAACACCCTGACCTTGAACTTGTTTCAACAACTTCTTCTTAGTACTGGAATGCAAATAGTGAGAAACCTTATCCTTCTCCCTTTGAAAACATTCTACAGCCGTAATCTCATTAGAACCTTTCTGAGTATAATAATCGACCATGTCACTTAAAAACATAGTTTCGAAATCATTAACATAATAATCCAACTTATCTTTACCGTTCTCATTCCCAATTTCCACAAATATCTCTAGCACATCCTTGACCAAACTCCTATCAATTTCATTTCCTCGCGTTCTTGATTAATCAATGCAATAACAACATCTCTAACTTTCACTTTCATCTGCTCATACACAATTTCACGAAAGCAACTAAACCCAACATCTTTCAACGAAGGAAGTTTCCTCGGACGAGTATAAAGACGGTCGAGATAACGGAAAATTTTACCATAACCTTGTGATTAGCCCACCTCTTAACGAGTTCTTGCAACATAGATGCATCATCATGCTTCTCTTGAATGGCTGGTAAAACTTTTGATTGCAAGTAATCATTATAAACACCTGTGTATCTTTCATAAAGCTGTCCGGAATAATCATGAGGAGGTTTCTGAGTGCCCATATTGTAGACTGTTGTGAACAGCATCATATAAAGTTCCACGTCCATTGATGATCCAGGGACACCGGCTTCAATAATGTTTATCACCTTTGTAATCCCTTTCTGCATGTATTCCCATCCTTCTTCCAACTCAATATTCCTTCTCGTTCCCATTGCCCCCTAACTATCTCTACTCCAAACCTTATTACTCGGACAAAGTAAAGAAGACGAATGAAAATAAGAAATCGAGTGAGGAGAACGCTCGACTCAGTGAAAATATTTTTATAGGGGAAAAAAGAAGAGAAGTCACTATTGCGAAAATCATAGTCAATGCTAACGAATTCCAACTAATTGATTGTGTAATGAAGAATTCAAAGAAGGTGAGCGTTATAAGATCACCACTAGCTAAGGACATCAAGATTAGGTGGTTTGTTCTTATTTCTTTGTCTAGCCACCTGGATTGTGTGATATATCTAAACTCTTCGTATATATAAAGAGGTATAAACAGGAAGAATATTCAGAGGATTTGTCTATTTAATTAGTAAATTCGGTCAAAATTACAATCAGAATCTAACACATGACATCACATACGAAGGTCAAGAATATTCAGTTGAAGTTTTGCTTTAGCAGGCAATTGATCAAAGACATGACATCACATACGAATAAATTTAACACTCTCTCAAATCTTTTTAAAAGAAATTGAACAGACGTCGTTCCCACAACTGGCAAGCTAAAAATAACACAGTGATTAATTTGTACTAGGGGGTGGGACGCGCGTAAGTGCGCACTTTCCCTTTGCAAGTCCGGTGTGTGTCTATCATAGTGTGGAGTGCAGCGCAAAATTGAGCCATCAGAATCGCCAATTTGGGAAGTGGGATGCAGTGGATGAAATGGATTTTGGCAACTGGAGTTCAGTAGATTTGAAAGAGCTGTTAAAGATTGATACTGTATGAACAGCTAAATCAATAACTACCAACACTTTGACAACAATCTTACGTGCCGTGGATCTCTGAAGGTTATGCCTAGGAAATGCCGAAACTAGAATTTGCCAAGCCAGATACCGACACCAAGCGCGGCTTATATCATTTGCAAACTGAATCATACAAGTATAGGAAATAAACTGAAGCATACTTATAGGTTCTCGTTTCTGAGTTTTATACAAGGCAATAGGTAATGCATTGATTTCAATTAAATTAGAATAGACAAAAAAAACAGGCATGTCTAGCCAAATGTGCATAAGTCACCTCTTGAAACAAAATGGCCAATCACCGTTCAATATTTCTAGTTGCCGAGTAAAGTAGACATGCTAATTAATCACTCATAAACAACCAAGGTGCTCTAACAATCAATGCAATGCAAGGAAATAATGAAGTAACAGTGCGTGAACCAAAGCAAATAAGATAATTAACATTCATACAAAACTCTAACCATAAAACCAAATCGGGTCCTCTTATCTTGTATACCCGTATACATGTTAAGGTTCACTAAAACAACAAATTCTTGCATTGGAAACAAGATTTGTTTGTTTTATTGCATTGAAAACAACAATTCTTTGCATTGGGAACAAAATTTGTTGTTTTTAGTGCAAGAAAAATCAATTTCTAGTAGAATAAGACAAAAAAACCCAATTTCCAAAGACATAAAATAATTCTTTATTAAACCTTAACATGTATACGGGTATACAAGTTAACAAAAGCCTAATCCCTATTAAAACACTGTCATTAATGGAAACCACAATAATCAAAGATGTCTCCCTATAAACATCATTATTACTTACGGCTTCTACTGAATCTCCTTTTCAAGATCCTGTTGAACATTTTCAAGCAACACCTTGACCTCGAACTTGTTTCAACACCCTCTCCTCAGTAATGAAATGCAAATAGTGAGAAACCCTATCCTTCTCCCTTTGAAAACATTCTGAAGCCGTGATCTCATTAGAACCATTCCGAGTATAATAATCGACCATGTCAGTTAAAAATGCAGTTTCGAAATCATTAACATAATAATTCAGCTTATCTTTAGCATTCTCACTCCCCATTTCAACAAAAATCCCTAAGACATCCTTGACCAAAGTCCTATCAATCTCATTTCCCTCACGTTCTCGATTAATCAACACAATAACAGCATCTTTAACTTTCACTTTCATATTCGCATACACAATTTTACGAAAGCAACTAACCCCGACATCTTTTAACGAAGGAATTCCACTCCGATGAACGTATTTACTGTCGAGATAAGAGAAAAGTCGACTAAGCTTCCTTACCATAACCTTATGATTAGCCCACCTCTTAACGAGTTCTTGCAACATAGATGCATCATCCTGCTTCTCTTGAATAGCTGGTAAAACTTTTGATTGCAAATAATCATTATGAACACCTTGGTATCTTTCGTAAAGCTTTTCAGAATAACCATGAGGAGGCATGTGACTGCACATATTAAAAACCGTTGTGTACAGATTCATCCAATAATTAGTCCCACACTACACCCCTCACTATATTTTGATTAATTAGTCCATTGAAAGTTGCATAATTGAGAATGTTTATTGACTAATTTCACCAGTTGTTTACACAGAAAAAGTAGGATTACACTTAACAAATAAAACACTCTTGAACTTTCTCTCTCCTAATGACTTGCCCAACCATTCCAAAAAGATCTCTCCCTACAACAGACTCACTCGACCCTTTATATAGGTTAATACATAGTGGATGACAGCTAAGCTATCCTTTATTTTCGGGAATGCCTCGCGAAGTGTCGCCAGTGTACAACTATTCAATCTCGCGACACTTCTTAACCCTCGCCAGATCTCACGTCTTCTTTATGTCTCGCCTGTCGTTATTCTTTGCGTCGTTTATTTTAGCTCTCTGCGACTGCCTCGCGACATCGTTGTTTATTAACCTCACGAGTCCCATGACGTTTGCGATATTATGGTCCTACATCTTGCCTCTTTTTCCTTGAATATTGCTTGAGGAGCGATCTTTAAGGAAAAATCTGTTGTTGCAATAATCTTTGGTCTTTGCTGATGAGGGAATGAGCAGAAGAATACTGTTCTTGAAAATCTGTGTACAGATTCATCCAATAATCCGCGTCCATTGGTGATTCATCAGGGACACCTTCAATAATGTTAATAACCATTGTAATTCCTTTCTGCAGGATTTCCCATCCTTCTTCCAACTCAATGTAGAAACTTATCGTTTCCATTGTACCCTTACCAAGCAAAGAAGACAAATGAAAATAAGAAAGAGCACAAAAGTGTTTATAAGCTCAATATCAAGGTTGAAATAAGTATGCAAATTAAGTAAAATACCTTGATTGAGTCTATTTTACAGCTTCTTTCGGTGCAGACCTGCAGAGATTTTGGATTCTTTTTTACTTCGACGGCTCTTTATAGCGAAGGTCATTAGGTCTAGATGCTATTCTGAACTATATCCGCCAAATATTTCCTACTCGTAATAAAAGGAAAAAAAGATGTTGGATAATTAAAGAAACAGATATCTTTGAACGGAGTATCCGATACGTATTTTCTTTTTATTTATCCAAACTGTATCGGGTCGGGCGTCAATGGTAAGGTGGATTTTCTTACTAATTACTAGAGCAGCCACTGGCCCTTTGCGAGTTCGGTGTGTGTCTGTTGTATCACCAATGATATGGCCCGAATTACTGCAGGTGGAGTGACGGCAACACGATACGAAACAGTAACAAAGTGGGATGGCAGCGCAAAATTGAACCTCAGAATGTCAATTTGGGAAATGGGATGCAGTGGATGAAATGAAATATGGAAAGTGGAGTGCAGTAGATGAAAGAAGAACAATGCAGTGGACCAACAGCTAGATAGCAACACATTAACAACAATTTACCCATTAGCAACAATCTAATGTGCAGTGGACATTTCTGAAGGTTATGCCTAGGAAATGCCTTGGAGATAGTTCCAACCAAGCAGAGACTAGAGTATGCCAGGCCAGATATTGACACAAGTTTGGCATATGACATTTGAAAACTGAATCATTTCAGCACCTTCTTATTGAAAACTAGAACCCAACACACAAGTAGATGCAAAAAAGCTGTAACAGCGGAGGTTATCAACATTTGAAGACATACTTTGTGCTTGCCAGAACTTAACTTCACAATTTAGTCCAAATGCAAAGATGGAAGGGATCATGAAACAATCAAGCATACATTCGGCTTCAATTGTTATATCCTGATGTTGCCCTACAGTGATGAGTATTCGGCTTGTGTTGGTCCAAATGAAAGCAAGTGGAACACCAACAAGTGACAGAACAAACATGGATCTCTGCGTATGTATTCATAGCATATGATACTGTTTTGCTTCAATGACTGCACAATATGTATCCAATGCAACTCCAATACCCATCTAATCAAACACATAACAAATATATTACCAATTCATAGACTTACCAATATACAAATTGCAGTCAAAGTGTTGTGATTCAAAGAATGCAGGTAGCTATCAATAACAAAATTTCAAGCATTATTACTTAACGAAACCGAGAAATTACACTGAAGGATTGAGAATAACTTACTAAGAAGCTGAAACTACTGACAAATGCAAAACAACTAGCTAAAACAATTCACATTCATCATCCAACACACCCTTGACAAAAAAACTTAACACAAAAAGATATTTCAAAGACTACTTGTTCAAATGATTTTTTTTTTTTTTTTTCCAAAGATTTACCATTCAAATTCTTCATCATATTCTTCTTCTTCTACTACATCTTCTTCCTCTTCTTGTTCAGTTATTGTACTCTCATTAAAACCAGCATGTAGCCAAGGTCCATATCCTCTCTTAGTAACACTCCTCATGTATGTTTCACCCTCTGGTAAATATTCCTCAGCACGGGTACTCGGTGGAAGTAATGTAGCCTTACAATTACTTTCAACATGCCCTAAAACGCCACACCTATAACACATCTTACTTGGTAATTCTTCATACCTAAAAGGAACCCATCTCCTTCTGCCATACAATACTAACCAACACCCAAGTGCTAATTTCTTAGTCACATCAACCATGACCCTAATCCTAAGAAATTTTCTTTCATTTTCTTTTTCTCAACAAATTTGACTATGTCCTCTTCATAATATTCCTCTTCATCTTCGTCTTCATCTCCATAAAAATCCACTTTCACATCAATTACTTCTTCTCCTGCAGCTTTACCTACATCCATTCCCATATCTTTACACATTAAAATCCATGGAATACCATAAGCTTGGATCCAAAATGGGGATTTTGTAAGCGGGACATTGTTAGGCATATCTAAAGTTTTTTTCCACTCCTCTAGGACTAATAGGTAACCACAGAACGACCATGGCCTGAAACTCATGACTTGGTAAACATCGTCATCATCTTTGAAAGTGAAGCTGAGAAGATTGTTACCTAGATCACGAATAACTTTGAGCCTGAAAGAATCACTCCATTCTTCCTTGATTTCATCAACCAAGGTTTTAGTACTTATGTCTACTGGTTGCACTTCATCGATGATGAATCTGCCTATTAGAGTATTTAAACATCGTTTTTCAGCTCTATCAAGCACACTGCTTCTTGGTTTCACTACCAAACCTCCCTTGCAAACGAAATCAGTGCTGCCCTCCATCTCAAAGTTCAACCATCCGGATGAGATGGATATATTTCTTGCCAAAAAAATCCGCGTTCAAATCTCCCATTCTCAATTCTGAGCTAAAGAATAGGAAAGAAAATATATCTTCCTCCAATAGCGCCACCGGGTTGCATCTAATACAGCTGGAAAATCAACGAATTATTCAGGTTGGGCCCCATACCCACTAACCTGAATACGGCGAATGATTCACTACTTATTCGACTCCTCCTAGGGCTTTTCTCGTAAACCAAATTCTTTGATCTTTTCCTTTCTTGATAGTTTCTGCGATAAGAGGAGAAGAAAAGATGTTGAGGAATGCTTGTAATAGGTTTTTAGGGTTAGGGCAAAGGATCCCCCAGACAGGAAGACAAGGTGTGTTGTTGGCGAGATCATACCATGAAATAGTTGTGGATCATTATGAGAACCCAAGGAATGTTGGATCCTTTGATAAAAATGATCCTGATGTTGGTACTGCAGTAGTCGGAGCGCCTGCATGTGGTGATGTTGTCAAGTTGCAAATTAGAGTCGATGAAAAAACTGGCGAAATTATTGATGCTTGTTTCAAGACTTTTGGTTGTGGTTCTGCTATTGCTGCTTCTTCTGTAGGTATGTAATATCTCGTCTTTTCTAGGGTTTTCGGTGAATTTGATTTTGATGTTTTGTGTTTGATTTTTCAAAGATGATTGAATATGATTGCTTGGTGTTGATTTAATTTGTTAGTGCTAGATTATTAATCTTAGCATTTGAATCCTATAATGAAGATTTGTGTGTGTCTAATTTAGGTATGAATTACCATAGCAACGTTGGTTATGAGATGTGTAGATCAAGTCTCATGTTGCCATGCTTAGTTTCGGATGCATAATGATCCCTGATTACATTTTGGTGTGATTCGAGATGTTGGGCGCTTGCCATTACGTTATCTGTTGTTTATTCTGCTAAGTTAGAAAAAGCATGAAGCAGTTTGAATTTGGTTTAACTGATTATACCTGTTTATGATTTTGTAATCTCAGTTACTGAATGGATTAAAGGAAAGAAGCTTGTGGAAGTCTTAACCATCAAAAACAGGTATGTGCTTCTTTTCAATTGTTTGCATTATCATGATTCAAGAACTATTTATCGATATTCGTTAGTTGCTATTGTCGCTTTGGCATGCTTTTTCTGCCAGCAGATGATATATACAATTTTACGTATTCATTTATGCTGTAAGTTGCGACGATACGTATCGGATACAAGAAACCAATACGCTACTATGATACACTAACTTGAAAAACTAAAATATTTAACGATACGGCATACTCAATATTGATCAGTAGTTTAACATAAATATATTATATATAAGATAGAAACTTAACAAAATTCATACATGTGTTTGCATGATCAAAATATAAAATGTATGATTAACCTCACTGGAGAGAGAAAAATCTGGATAAGAAGGAAGAAAGTCTAGAGCAAGATCAGTGGACAGGTTTGGAACTAATATTTTGTCACTATAGTTAATTCTTCTCATAGAATCTAGTAAAATATCTAAATTTTCTAATATTTAGTCAAAGTTTTCTAACTAAGTTGTATCTTGAAGTATTGGGAGTATTAGTACGCGTATCCTTGTAAATACGTATTGATACGGCTGAATATTTTTTTTAGGCGTATCGTTATAAGTGTAACACAGCATTTATGTAACTTGTTTAATTTAGAGTTTGAGCTATAACTGTTTACATAAGTCTTGTGAATGGAATTTTGATATATGCTAGACTAAAAGAAAAAAGTGGAAAAAAAAAATTAACATAAGAAGAGAAACATTCCTTGATCTGGCCCGGCAGTAATTTGTACTTGTGTGTTCTAATCTTTGCATGTCGTACTTGGATCCTCAATGTTTTTATTAGACTATGAATCCCATGTTTGAATTTGAAGATCATCAATTTTATAGTTATCACAACTATCTTTTTACCCCTCGCTGTGGGATGGATAATGTTATAGAGGTTACTTTTTACATACAAACCTCACGGTCTGAGCTAAGTTCTTACAGAGATGCCAATAATCAGGTTTGTTTATACACACAGAACAATTTTATAGGTGTATATTATATGATTATTCAATAACACGCGTCGATTAGGAACTGCTAAATGCTGTTGGTAACAAGTAAGAGGTGTGCCAAGTTGTCTGTTAGAATATAGGAAATTAGTTCCTGTGCTGTAGACAAGTGTATATGTCTGTTGGAAGAGCTAGTGATCACTTTTGTGTGGAAAACCATTTCGTATTTGAACCTGCTCTAGTTTTGGGATTTTAGATTTAGTTTGTTGTGTTTTATCTATGGTAATGTTGCCTTAACATCTGTAACAAATATTAAACCAAGCGCCTTTAGTAAGTTATTGATGCTGGTTTAGTTGTTCCATGACACCCTTTTATTTCGTTTCACATGCTTGATATGTTATCATATTCTCAGAGGGTGATCCTTTGATGCGTGGCACATTGAAACCAAAAGATACTTTTCCTTCTTTTTGTCTTATGTCGACTCAGCCTTACTTGATACCCTTCATATGTTATCATATTCTCAGAGGGTGATCCTTTGATGCGTGGCACATTGAAACCAAAAGATACTTTTCCTTCTTTTTGTCTTATGTCGACTCAGCCTTACTTGATGATTTCTGATAATACACTGCATACTATAAGTTATGTTAATGGTCTTCTGTTTATGTTTAGTTGTTAGCACCTAGTTGTCTCTGTATGTCTTTTTTGGTTTTTACTTGTAGACAAATTGTTTTCTTTTCTATATTGCTAAAGTTTCGGAAAGGGGAAATTGTGTCCCCCTTTGGTCTAGACTGGATTTATTAGATATATGTCCACGATTGAAGGTTCTCGATTCAGACTCAATGTATATTGGATGTCTGCTTAGTCTGTATGACTTTAGGTTTGCTTTTTCAAAGACCTGCATGAAGCTATTCGTTAGATTATACAAGTCACTCTCAGAATAGTCAACTTTAGAATCATTTTATGGGATGTCTTGGGTTCTGAATTGGATAAAATGTTGATTGATTCCTACTTCAGAACAGATGACATATCTGACTTGGGTTTAGTTGGGATTATTTGTATTGGGACTTAAGTCATTTACTCAGACGCGACATATTCATTCCTGGGGAAATATGCCACTATATGTAATAGTGTCTGGGAAAATATGGCGCATGGCGTCGCCACAAACTTTTTGAGTTGTGGTGAAGCCACACTTCCACATCACACCCATTTACATCAAGCAGCCACATCCGTTTCATGAAGAGAGAAAACTCAAAACTAAAGTTGAAATGAGGCATGTCCTAGGTGAACTACTTGTGCATGGGCATAGACTCGCTTTCAGATGAAGCAATTAGTTTAACAGGCTTCTCATAATAAAGCATTTTTGTCACTTGAGCAGGCACAGGTTTTTTCCAACCTTTAATAGAAAGAGAATTCGATTCTGCTTGAATTCTGTTGATAAAATTGCATGTCTTTTTCTAACAGACCACTAAATTGCCTCTGTGCTTTTTATCTCTCTCCTGAATGCTTTCATATGTACATATGTTGTTTTTTTCTAACAATTTGGTGGTTTTTCCGTCATGTTGTAGTGAAATAGCTAAGCATCTTTCACTCCCTCCAGTGAAGCTACACTGCAGTATGCTTGCTGAGGATGCAATCAAGGCAGCCGTGAAGGATTATGAAGCAAAGCGAGTCAAGGCTGGAACCAGTGCCAATGCTTAAGGAGGACGAAGCTGCTCATACTTGATAATCTGTACAATCACGTAGTCTGTGTTGGTTTGGATGATGAGACCATGGTTTCATCCTTACTGGAAAAAGTAAAGATGAAACTGAACCTCTACTAATTAATATGGATTAAGATAGTAACAAGATTTTGTTGGTATTCTTAACAATAGTTCAATGGGCTTTCCTTTTGGTATTTCACAGAATCTAATTTTGGAAAATATACGTTGTTGTTTCATTTTTATTTTATTTTTTGCTTAATGTTTCTATAATTGAACGTCTAATTTTGGTGCAAGAAATTGTTTACTTTCCGAAAATGATTTGACTCCCAAAATTTGTTTTCATCGTAAATGAGCGTGTCAAACAGTGAAAGTGGGAATTGTGGCTCATGAGTCATGAACTATAATTAGCTTAAAACTGTCCCAGTACGCTCGTAACCATTTGGTTTCATTGGAAAATTCAATTAAAATGATACCAACCTTGAGATGGATTCAACCGTTCACAAGTCAATAGTGGAAACCGAAGTGTTAAAAGCGAAGTGTTAAAAGCTTATATATGAAGTGTGCTCTGAGAGTTTTGAACACATGAAGATCTTGAAGCTGCCATACTAGAGCAGACGGGTTGGGGAACGACCAGGCATCAAGTAGATTTAACCAACTTGGTAAGCATAAAACTCTTTCTTAAACTGCAATTAATTGAATTGTACTCATTTTCAAATCCCATAGCAAAATTTCAGCAAACCTTTCCAGTTGGTTTGTTTGTAATAATGAAACTGCTATTCACAAAATTTACCAATTTCAAAGCTTAACACAGTACTCCCTATTGCGGACAACTTACAATCATCTATTAGAAAAGAAAAGACCGACAACTTGCAAGTTTATACATGATTCAAGCGGAGTATTGAGAAACGCAACCCTGGCGAGTAAATACATGATTCAAGTGGAGTATTAAGAAACGCAACCCTAGCGAGTAAATTACATCTTCACCTTAGAAGTCAGTCCTGTGGGTGCACTTGAGGGTATGTATGACAAGATGATCTAGCAATAACTTGCCTAGGCATATTGGCTACTCATCTAACCCAACATTTTTGGGACTGCCCCTATTTTTTCCTATCGATTATTGTAAAATATGTTTATGGAGCAGAACTCAGAAAACAAATTATCTTTATAAAGGAAGACGGAGTTTCAAACATTGGGAATCAAACTACTACATTATGAAGGATTTGAACCCACCGTACATAGCACTATATCTACTTTAATCTCTTATATGCTAAATCTGTATGCCATAGTAAGATTCATCTGGGTACACAGACAGACTCAAATTTAAATTTCAGACAACTAAGCAAAAGCTTAAAAGGTACAGTACATCACAATCAGGTCCAGCATAAACCCCCAACTTTAGAAATTTCAACTTATGCGCAGTAGTCTTGCGCAAGCTTAGTGCATCTGGCTATACGAATAAAAATACCAATTCCTACTTCCCAAGATCCATACCAAAACGCTGAACAACATACACTTTTAGAAGTCAAATCCTTTATAAAATTTTAACTAAACTTAATCTCTCGAAGATCTATCTCTACAACAGTCATACTATTGTCAGAAGTTCATATTCCTAGAATTGGAGCAAGTAAATTTCTCTATAACGGTTTACTCAAAGCTCTTCACTGGATAAGAATGTCGGCAAAATCGCAACACTAAAAACATGATTTCAAGAAGAAAACTTGTATCAACAAACCACTGAAGCCTATAGTTTCTGGTTTGTTAACTTTTCTCAGTAAGCAAATAGATAATACATTGATTCCAACCAAACAAGAATAGACCAACGGCAGTTATGTTTAACCAAACAGTCGAGAACAGCATTGCAGAATTGGCAGCTTGAAAGAAAGAGGTTAACCATAAGCACCCATAAAAAATCAATAAACATCATAACTAACCAAGATGCACTTTATGCTATAAAGGGCTCGGGAACAACACCTAAACGAGTCCTCGATTTTCTCCCTATTCAATGGAGGAAAGGTGGAGCATGAGTGTCACACTTCCTATACCAGAAGCTTAAAGGATCCAATGACCTTATACTCCAAATTTTCAACGCAATGGTGAAGTAACTCAAGAATAAGCTACTTACATGGCTAACAACACATACATAAGTGGAGACGGTGGTCGAAAGTCAGATAACTATAATCAAATCCTCCATAAAATTTCAGCTAAACTCGATCTCTTAGAAGATCTATCTCTACAATAATCATACTATTGTCTGAAGTTCATAATCTAGAATTGGAGTAAATAAAATTCTCCACATCAACAGTTTACTTAATGCTTTCACTGGAAAAAATCATAACAATAAACATGTTTTCAGGAAAAAAAAACTTGTATCAACAAATCACTGAAGCATATAGGTTCTAGTTTGTTAAGTTTTCTCGATAAGTGAATAGATAATGCATTGATTCCAACCAAACAAGAATACACAAAAGACAGACATGTTCAGCCAAAACAGTCGAGAACAACATTGCCTTGACAGTTCTGGTGTGCAGAATTGGCAGCTTGTAACAAAGTGGTTAACTCCATTTTAACGTTTACTGTGGCAGAGTAAATGAACATGATACTCACACATAAACAGTCAATAAGCATCATAACCAACCAAGCACTAACAGCCAACATAAAGAAACAAAGAAAGTCATCGACCATAGCATGCACAGTTAGACTAGACAGGGCTCGGGAACCACACCTAAATGAGGTCTCGATTTAGTGTTCGACTTCCTATACCAGAGGCTATAAGGCATCAAATGAGCTCATGCTCCAATTTTACAGCACAATGGTGAAGTAAGTCAAGAATGAGTTACGTATATGGCTAACAACACATACATGAACCAAAACAATCAAGACAACATTCTTAGAAACATTTAATCATAAAAACTAACGATCCTCAGAAAAAACATTAAGTCATCAACTAAATAAACAGTAGTCATTTACTCTTAGTGGAAGTTAAAGAAACTGTAGTCATATATAGTCATGAACCATCTACTCCAAAAATGTCTCCTATACATCATTGTTACTTACCATTACCGCCGCTGCATCTTCTGAATATTAGCAAAACGTCAGTGCATCCAGAGATCATGAGGTTAATTTGTATCACTAAGCGTCACACGTTCCATCTCCTTCAAGATCCTGTTTGGCATTTTCAGCAAGAAACACCTGAACTTGAACTTGTTTCAACAACTTCTTCTCAGTACTGGAATGCAAATAGTGAGAAACCCTATCCTTCTCCCTTTGAAAACATTCTGCAGCCTTAATCTCATTAGAACCTTTCCGAGTATAATAACCGACCATGTCACTTAAAAAACGCAGTTTCAAAATCATTGACATAACAATCCAACTTATCTTCTTTACCATACTCATTCCCAATTTCGACAAAAATCTCTAACACATTCTTCACCAAAGTCGATCAATTTCATTTCCTTGACGTTCTTGATTAATGAACGCAATAACAGCAACCCTAACTCTCACTTTCATCTTCTCATACACAACTTCACGAAAGCAACCAAACCCAACATCTCTTAACGATGGAACATATAAACCTTCGATTGCCATTTTTCGAGGAATGTGTACACGATCTAGATAATTGAAATAGCGAGAAAGCTTAGTTACCATAACCTTGTGATTTTCCCACCTCTTAACGAGTTCCTGCAACATAGATACATCATCATTCTTCTTCTCTTGAATAGCTGGTAAAACTTTTGACTGCAAGTAATCATCAAACACGCCTTTGTATCTTTTCGTAAAGCTTCCAGAATAATCATAAGGAGGTTTCTGATTGCACATATTGAAAACTGTTGTGTAAATTGAACCATAATTTGGTGAATCAGAACACCTTCGAGAGTATTAATCAGCTTTGTAATCTCATTCTGAATGATTTCCCATCCTTCCTCCAGCTCAATTATCTTCGTCGTCCCCATTTTCTGCCCTAACTATCCGTTTCTCCAAACCCTAACACTCACAGTAAAGACAGAGACCAAAGACCAAAGTCGAGAAAACAATTGACTCACAATGAAGTTGCTTTTATAGGGACAAGAGGAGTCCAGTTAAGTTGGCCCGATTAGGATGTCGAGTTTATGACAAATGAAATATAGTGACCGAGGAC